>CM053583.1:253038761-253094993 GCA_028627135.1 Pseudochirops cupreus | reverse complement strand
ATCTGTGACCCCTTGTCCCAGAAACTCAGTTTCCCCTTAGCTTCTGTGACACTGATTTCTGCAGGTTCTCTTCTTACCTGTTTCTTTTTAGTGTCTAATTGCTGGATCATCCTCATCTTCTAGCCCACAAGGGTGGGAATCTCATTAAACTCTGTCTTGGGCCCTCTCCTGAGCTCAGCATGGTGCCTGACACATAATTGGGTATTTAATAAATGCTTATTCTCTTCCCTTCCCCCATGTCCCTGGTACGTTTGTCAGTTTCGGTAGATTTAATCGTCATCCCTATTCCAACTCCCCCAAGTACATATATCTACTCTAAATCTCTTTCCTGAACTAGAGGGAGATGTCCTACATTACCTACTAATTCTTGGACATCTCTCACTAGATGGTCCCATAGGATCTTAAACTCACCATGTCCAAAACAACTCATTTTCCCCTCAAGCCTCCCCATTTCTGTTTTCAGCACCTTTCTGTTTCCAGTCATCCAGGCTACCAAGCTTGGAATCCTCCTTGACTCTTCATTTTACTTCACTCCCACTCTTATCCAATAAATTGCCAGGTTTTGTCCATTTTGTCTTTACTACATCCCTTATAACTTTCCCCTTCTCTTCACTGATCTAACCGCTACTTACCCTAGTTCAGGTCCTCATCACCTTTCCATTGGATCGGTGTAATAACCTAGTCTTTGGTTTCCTTACTTCTCTTCTCTTTAATACATCTCCTGCACGAATCTGACCATTCCATCCCTCCCCTTCCCATCAGAAATTTCCAATAACCCTTCATTGCCTCTAGGATAAAATACAAAATCCTCAACTTGATATTTAAAGGTCTTCGCAATCAGCCCCCCATCTGCCTTTTCAGTCTTTATTTCAAATTGTTCCCCCTCCTCCCCCCCCCCGCCCATACACTATGTTCCATTCAAGCTGACTTGATACCTGTTTACTGGAAACACCATCCACCTGTTTCTATGTCCTTGCACAGGTAGACCCCCATGTTGGAAATATACTTCTTCACCTCTACCTCCTTTAGAGTGTAGCTCAGGTGTCACCCCATAAATGAGTCTTTTTCCTGATGGTCCCAAATTGTTATCCCTCTCTCTTTTTCCGTCTTGAAATTGCTGTTATTTTGTATATATTTTATATTTGCTGTTTTTATACATATTGTATCCTACCCACCTCCCCTTGATGAAAAGGACAGTTTCATTTTCGTCATTTCACCCCCAGCGCACTTGAATTGCTTATTTTGGGAATTCTGTTTTTATTTATTATTAGAAGTATTTACCCATATAACAACTATAGATTGGTCATTTTAAACCAGTTTAATGACAACATGTAACATAGAAGGCAGCTAAGTATATTTAATGGCAATTTTGGAAATCCACAATCAATTTTTAGTCATCATTTCAAATACTTTAAAAAAAAAACTTTATAAATGTGTGTTTGATCTAGTATAACCGTAAAAATGTCAGACAATGGGGCTTTAAATAGTCCACTTAAATATATTAAAGTAATATTGGAGTATTGCAGTATATCCCTTTTCTCCAGTCCCTTGGAAATATTGTGTGTATAGTGGAGAATATTGAAATTTGGGGGAAATTTCTTCTACATTAAGATTGGCATACTTACCATAATATTTGCTCAACTTCATTTTAAAGAGTCTAAAATGACCCCTTTGTCTAGGCTAAATTTTCCCCCATTTTTTTACATCATTGTTTTACTTTATATGCATTTGGGAGCACTTAAATTTAAATATTAGTAATCGGCTTAATTTATCTCTTGTCCCATTTTCTGAGGGAAAAAATGTACTGAGTTTTTCAAAGTAAATGTAATACCCTCTTACAACCTAATCCAATCTTTAAATCCCAATTGCCAAAAATACTTAAGAGCTATCTATTCAAGCTGATTTTCCAGGTAGTAGCTCAGAAATTCCTAAAAGTATGTAATGTGGATCACATTTATATTCCTGACCTTAACAGTTTATAAATAGAGATTGATGAAATTACTTTATATAAATAATGGTTTTATTTATTCCTTGGCTTGCTTATTATAAAAAAGCCTTCTTCATAATACTATACCATTTATATTGTCCCCATTTAGAGTGTCCACACTGTTATCTACAGTATTTGACTTTACCCTTTTGGCCATTTAGTTTTCTCGCTAATTCCTACATGCCACATTTGTTATTTCCATTTTTAAGGTGGTTTTTTTTAACCTTCAGTAATATTTTCAGCCTTTTTATCTTTGCTGCTATAAGAATATACAATTAACACCAACTGTGACTCCTGTTCTTTGGGTCAGTGGTATTTGCTTATATCCTGTCTTTCCTCAATAGAACCTGTAAGAACTGCCTTCTTTTTGAGGTAGAGGAAAATAGATAAATTGTGATTAAAATGTTTTTAACCATTTTTTTTCCTGCATCTTGGTCTTTTGAGCAAAGAAGATTCTGAAACTGTCTTTTGTCTTTCTTTCTCCCCAAAGAAAAGAACTCTTCATTTTTATCTTTACTGTACTAGAATCTTTAATGAAATAGAGCAATAGAAACTTGGAAAAGTTTCAGCCTTGGAACATTGTCCCCAAATTTCACAAAATCTGTCATGGTTTATGAATGTTCTCTTTTACATGGCAGTATTGTCATCTAGCTTTGAACCACCAGTTTTGTCTACAAGTATTATCTACAAGACCAGGGATTTTCATTGTCCTTGTTCTTCCTTATGTCCTTATAATTTCATCATTGTGCCTGTTAAGGGACGAAACTTAAGGAAAGAACATACAAAGAACATCACAGGTAACATTACATGTATATGACATGCATATATCTTGTATATTAGAGCACAGCCTGTCATGTCGTAGCTCAGACACTCTCATTACACACCTTCCATACATGGGATAGTCCTGCAGCACCTTGCCTACCAGGAATGGCTTTGTTATGGAGAGGAGTCTCTCTCCAACAGCCCTTCTCACTAGGATAGCCCCGTTGGGAGGGTTGGCTTAGCAAGGGGACAGATCGACACACCTGGAACCCTGCAACACTGTTCTTTCTCCTTGCCCACCCTCTACTTTTCTTGGTCTGTTTAGAAAGCAGCCACCTCTCCCAACTCCAAAACTGTGGCCTATGAGCTCTAAATTGAACTTGGCATTAAAAGGAGACTATTCGTATAATAACAGGAATGAGCTAGATGGCCAAGGGGCCAGTGGCTTTGGTCTCTTACACGAGTTTTTGATTTCCCTAATGTTTGCGTTATAATTTAAATACGTAAGTTCTCCATTTAACCCGGGCTTCCCGGGCTGGGGTTTTTTGAGTAGTTTTTTTTATAAAGTTATTTCACCAATTCTTAGCAGAGTCAGATTTAAGATGTTTTCATTTTCCAAAAAATATCAAGGTACCTTTCTTTGGCAGTCATACGGTGCCTATACTGTTTGTTAACCTGTTTTTCTTCTCCTTCAGTCTGGAACATGCCCTGTTTGCCGTCACATGCTCGCGCCCATCCTTCCTGAAGGCTCTACTGCCACTTCTTTCCTGTCTGATCATGATTCCCTGCCTCCAGTCCATACTGCTACAGGAACTCAGTAAAATTTAGCATTTGAAATGAGCTCGTTCAGTCCATCAAACTAAACTTGTAAATTCTATCTAATTCCAATGTGAAAATAAAACTATATAAATATACATTAAATGCTATATATAATATATTGTTGTTTAGAAAGGAAGCATTAAACTTTCTAAACCATATTTAGGTTTGCAATAAAAACTGATATTTTCCAACAGAAAGTTGAAGCGAATTGAACCAGTTTTCTTAAGTTGAATATGTTACTAATTGCAGTTAAAATAAGCACTACTTAAATCTAAAACAATTACCATTTATGTGACACATTATAGGTTTGCTTTCTTGCAACTGCAGTGCAGTTAGAGCTTATTAAAGTTATGCTTATAATCTGTTTTACGCAATATAATGAACTTCTTGGGTTTGTCAAAAATAGTGCCACTAAGTGACTTTGTAATTGATCTCTCATATTTGCATCAGATGTGAAGACTTTCTGTGGTCACAGCAGTAATAAAGATTTGGTTTCACTGGAAATAAAATGCATAATAAAACACTTGTGGTTTTCATCATTTCTTTTCCTTATGTTGAGGGAAGTTTTGGTTGGTTAGAAGTGGACATGGAGTGTATTAAATCTTGTCTGCCCTTTTCTGGCTTTAAGAACGTATTATCGTTGTCAATATTGGGATTTCTTAAACTTATAATTGAAAGATAAACATTCTCTTCAGACCATGAGAAAAAAATACAAAATCTCTTATATTATCCTGAACAGCAAGGCAAAAAACCGTTGTGTTTTGTGGAGTAATTAATTTGGTAAGGTTTGTATTTTTCAAATTAAAATTATTAACTCATCTAGTTCAACCTCCCCATTTATAACATTGATATTATCCCCAATCTAGAAGGTGTGTGCCATTATGTTCAGTACTTGGCTTTGCTCTTTTGACAACTCACATAGTTTTCTAACTAACTCCTGCATGCCACATTTGTTGTTTTCTCTGTTTTATAGAGTAAGAAACTGAAGCACAGAGACATAGTAACTTGCCTGTGGTAACACAGTTAGTCATAACATCATACTGTTATAGAGCTAGAGCTTGAAAGGTCACCAGAAACTATCTAGTCTAACCCTCTCATTTTACAGATGAGAAAAACCAAAGCTCGAACAGGTACATGGCTTAGCCAAGATCCTACAAGTAGTAATCATCAGAATTGAGATTCAAACTCCTCTCCTCTGACTCAAGAGCTCTTGGCATACTATGATACCATCACCACTCTGTAGTTTATCACTATTGTTATTAGAGACTTTTTTTTTTTTGGCTTTTTGGAGGGGGGAAGGCAGGGCAATTGAGGTTAAGTGACTTGCCCAAGGTCACATGGCTAGTAAGTGTTAAGTGTCTGAGGCTGGATTTGAACTCAGGTCCTCCTGACTCCAGGGCCAGTGCTTTATTCACTGTGCCACCTAGCTGCCCTGAGACTTAATTTTTTATCAGAAAGAATAGTTTTCATTTCTAGTTTATGTGTCAACGCCATGAAATAGGTTGCATAATAGTGTTATTCCTATTTTGCAGATGAAGAAACTGAGGCTGAAAGATTTAACGGTAAGTATCAGATACAAGGCTCAAACCTGAGTCTTTTGACTCTAAGTGAGAAAACTACCAGTTTAATTTCCAAACACCTGTTTCTGCTACATCACAAGTTTAGGCAAACTCCTGGGAGGTCATATGCTTTTAACATCATAAGATAAATTAGAGGTGATTTTTCTCTTAGCCTCTTTTTCCAAATTTTTTCTGTTATAATTGTAGCAAAAGGGAGTAGGTGGACTTTTTAGCTCCTCTCATTGCATCATTTAGATGGCTATCTAGTTTATCTTTCTTTATACAGCACATTCTTGTTCTTATATTTTTCTGTCTCCCACTCCTTCATTTTCCATCACTTCTTTCTTCCAGGACAAGCAACCAAATACAGACCCAGGATCCTTTAATGAAAAAATCTAAGTGAAGGTGATTTACCTAGATGATATAAGCTAGTATACAAATCAAGGAGTTACTTAAAATAAGGGGAAATTCTGATGCCACCTCTCACACCAAGAGGTAGCATGGTACAAAGGAGTTGACCTTCAAACCAAGAAGAGCTAGGTTCAGGTCCCACCTTTGACACATACTGGCTTTTTGACCCCGCACAACTCACTAAATTTCTCAGTTCTCTAGGCACTCTGAGACTGATTTGCCAACAAGATGCCAATGTACATTGGTAAAGATTTTTTTTATCTGAGAATTCCCTATATCAGTAAAATCATAGGATGTTTCCCTACCCAGCCGTAGTACATATTTGTGTTCCCAAGGGACATTTGAAAAAATTTTTTTAAATTTGTATTATTTATTTATTTTCAATTTTCAACATTCATTTCCACAATATTTTGAGTTAAAAATTTTCTCCCTATCTTTACCCTACCCCCACCCTAATATAGCGAGCCTACTGAGTACCCCTTCCCCCAATCTATTTTCTTCTATCTTCTCCCATCCCAAGGGACATTTTAAAAGCAAGCCAGGAACCTATTGGCTTTACACTGCCCAAGGTCCAGGCCTATGATTGGACGATCCACTAACTCCAAAGTGGTCCTGAGTGCCAAATGAAGGATAGAGCTGTGTTTCCACGGAGAGCAATTATCATCTGGAAAGCCATCCTTTCAAGCCTTTTGCATGGCCCTACTTCAATACTCTGTTCAAGTCCTACTCTGTGAACCTCTCCCTAGCTAGGCTGAACTGAGCTGACTTCTCCTTTTTCTGAATTCTAATTTTGACATTTAACCATGAATTGTGGCTTAACATTTCAAACACTGCAAGATTCTGTCATATCTCCAGCTTGCAAGTTCATTGAGGTCAGATACTGTATGTAATATGTTTTTGTTTCCTCCATGTATTTCCACCAATACAATACTTGAGAAACAGTAGTACCTAATACATATTTCTCGAATGAATGAGCAAGGACGTCTAGTTTATTTCCCCTACCGCAGGCATAGCAGTATAGCCTGCAGATTACTTAATGTAGTGTGTAATCTGCTCTTAAAACTTTTCAGGACAGAAGATTTTGCTTTTCCCTTTGTGCTTGTCACTTGTCACTGTTTCACAGATGCAAGAGCCTGGGCATATTGAGAGTCATAAGTAACTCTAGCAAAGGCAATCTCAAATAGACTGGTTCTTTCAATAATTATGAAGGATGCTTGGTAGTTTTAGAATTTGAAGAGTTTGAGTTACTTCTGCGAAGTAAGCATTCTAGGAGGGAAAAAATGAATAATAAAATGCCAGTAAAGGGGGGGGAGAACATCCAAAAATACCTCTCAAAGTGAATATTGCTCATGATTTTGTTCCCTGTAGGTTTCTGGGTTGTAGGTGTTGAAAATTCTTCGGGTGATTTCCTTTGTCAGCTTAGATGGTGGGTGGCAAAGGAGAGTCTAGATAAGAGATTGAAGTGAGTTTTTTTATTGTCTGTCACTTAGTCAAGAATCTTAGGAAGTTAAATGCAGGAAGCCTTGGGTTAGTACTCCCAAGTTCACCTGACAGTTTGTGGGGGAGGATAAGTCAAGTCTTCCCTTGACTGTATCCTCATTCTGGCAGTCAAACTATCACCCTGATTGCTTTAATAAGTGTAATGGTTATGGAGACAGAATCTTCTTGTCAAAGGGAGGCTTACACATGGGATCAGTTAGTGAGTGTAATGTTCTCTGTGTGTAAGGAAGCATTACCTAAGGGTTAAGACCTTTTTAGCTCTGTATCATCTACTTTGGGGCCTCTCCCCCTAACCTCCTTTCTGAATAGCAAGTGCTTCATATTTCCCAACGTAATTAGGCAGTTCCAGCCATGCTTTACTTGACTGTCCATGGGTCTTCTTGCCTTTGGGAGGAAAGAGGGAGATAAGAAGGCCCTCTTGTAATTAGCCTAGAATATAGCTTACTATCAGTCCCTAAAACCAAAGGAAACATTTGAATGTAAAAAAAATGAACAGGTGAATTGGAAAGTAAAGTACCCTTTAGCCCCCAGTTCCCTGATTTTAAATAATTACGGAACCTATGACTGTGAGACTATGGGCCTTTCCTCATTCTCTGCTAGACTCCACTACTTTGTCTGGAACCATGTTCTTTGCCTACACCTCCACCATCTCTGATTTCTGCTCAGCTTAATCTCTGGCGAATTATAATTTATTTTTACTGAAGATGGCCCAGAAAAAGGCTAATTAGACTATCAGTGAGGAGACCACACAACTACCCTGACTACACCCTCAGACCAGAGATCATGGTCACCATGGGACACCTCTTAACTTGATTGGGGAGGTGACCAAAGAGAAGGGAGAATTTGTTATTATATCTTGACTGTTAAAGGTATTCATGGCAAGATGGTAGGATTGCTTTGTATTCTTGGCATATTGATGTTGTAATGGCAAGAGCACTGTGCTTGGAGGTCAGAATGCCTGGGTTTGAGTCTTGATCTCTTCTTTGGGTTTTCAGGCACTGTTTTTTCTTGGCTCAACCCCCAAGTATTCGTTGGAGAATCAACTGTGCACCTTCCCCCTTATATATCCCAGGGCTCTCTTCTGGGCCTCTATTCTCTATGTAAACTTGCTTTTGGTAATTTAATAAAATTCTATGGGTTTAACTATTATACAGATGACTCCCACTCATGAGCTGCAGTCCTTCATCACCAACTGTTGAAATCCATTTGGATGTCCCATAGGCATCTCAAACTTAGCATATCCAAAATAGAACTCATCTTTTTCCCTAAACCCACTCATCCTCCCAGCTTCCATATTTTGTTTGAGAATAACATGATGTTTATAGTCAACTAGGTTCACAATCTTGGAGCCATCCTCAATTCTTTACCGTCCCTTATATCCAATCAGTTAGTGACCAAGTCCTATCAAATCTACTCCTACAACATGTCTTGTTTTCTCCACATTTACATAGCCATCACTACCCTCAACAGCTCTTACCTCCTGATTGATTTCCCTGACTCTAGGCTCTCTCCACTCTAATTCATGTCCACAGAATTGTTATTATTCCTAAACTGTTATTCCTAAAACACTGGCTTGAAAAAGCTACATTGGCTCCCAGTTGCCTCTTAGGATGAAATACAAACTCCTCTGGCATTTAAAGCCCATCCAGCTTACTTAAATACATGTGCACTGTCCGGCCAAGCTAGTCTGCCTGCTTGTTAAGCCCTTCTCCACCTCCATTCCATTTTCTATCTCCAGGCTTTTGCACAAGCTTTCACATGCACCTGGAATATCTTCCTTCTCCTAACCTCTATTTCTTGGAAACCTTAGGTCTTTTCTGGGGCTACATATCTCTGTTTAGTCTTCTCTTTTCCAGGCTATAGATCCCCAGGGTTCTGAGTTTTGTTTCTTTTTTAGTATTCATCATATAACATAGTTTACAGATTCATCCCATGATCTCCCTCAGTGCATTTTAATTTGCCAATATCCCTTTAAAACATGATTCGAAGAATTGATAGAAATTTCCATATGTTAGTCAGATTGAGAAAATATTCTCTGGATTTAGAATAAACTATTGGTTAACTAGATTTTACACTGGAATAATACTTAACACTTGGCTACACTTGGTTGTGCTACTGTAATGCCAAACAAAGGCAACTTCCAAGGTTCGGATTACCAGCCTAGCAAACTCCATTTATTCAGGGACAGATTAAGGCAAAACATTCACAGAACACAGAAAATCAAAATACAGTGTAACTCATTCATTTAGCAAGTAAGTTCTCAATTCAATTTCAAAGTACTAAGGTCCAAGTATCCCACCCCTGGCCAGTACATTAGTCAAAGTAGCCCACTCCTGGGCAGTACAGTCATTAAGTCTCTTCTCAAATGGAGATTAGTTTCCAATCATAAGCAAAGTACACTCACTTGGTCAATCACAGAGCACAAAAAAGTAAAAGGTTTCCCACCCCTGGATCATAACTGAATTACAACACCATCCATTAACCCAAGCACTTTCTCAAAAGGGGCAGGAGAGCACAAAAGGCCATCTACCCTTAAGCTACAACAAGGTTAAGATATCATCACAGCATTGAGAACCCAAGAAAAGGCCCTTCCTTCATCTTGACACGAGGCAAGGTCTCAGCAATCTTTGTTCCTGGGGAGACGAAGCTCAACAAAGATACAATATACATTGCCAGTGTCCTCATCAAGTCACTGTCTGCCTGTAGAACAGTCCCAGAACCCCTGAAAACATCAGCAAGGCCCTCTTCCAGGATTTCTGTAAACATATAACAAGAAAATCCTCCTTCAGGGCTTCTAAACCAACAGCAAGTTTCCAGGACTTCTACAACAGCAGCGTTGTCCTTCACCAGCAGGTGAATCTGGCAAAACAACATCAAAACAGACAGACAAAATACCGGCATCACAGCCATGCCTCCTCAGTTCTTGGCAGCTCCAGGTGGCAGTTCTCAAAAGTCCTGGGCAGCTCTAACTTGACCTCAGCAGTTCTCTCTCAGCAACTCTGGCCTCCTCTGCTTGGGCCTTCTCTCTGCTTGGGCTTCTCTCTAAATCCACAGCACCAGCTCCTCCCAGTTCAGCCTTCTCTCTTCACATCAACAAGTCCATCCCACAAGTGGGATTCACAAGCTCTAGGTTTCAACACTCAACCCAAAAACCAAGCCAATGCAGGGAGATCTTTAAATCCCATTACCATTACAGCTACTTAATTCCTTCTTCCTTTGAGTAGCCCCTGACCTTTCTCTGTTTATTCTTTACTTAATATGAATTTTCCATGACCTATCTTCAAATGGATTCATATAACTGAAATTAGTGCTTTAAAAATGTTTCTGTCAAATCTCTTGACCTCTGTGGAAGAAAGGTAGTGGGCAAAAGTCAAAGGAAGAAAAAAAGGGAGGAAGAGAAAAAAGAGAAACATAAGTGTTATCAAAGAATGCTTTTCATTGCTGTGAATTATACCAAAAGGAATAATAAGCACTAAGTTTGTATACCTATAAGTAGCACTCTATTTTGAATATTTTAAAGATCTCTGAAGTTATTAATGATAATACTTCATCCACCAATGCAGAGGGCAGCTAAGGATCAGAGGAAGAAGCCATGAGCAGTGGGGATGGTTATTTCCTGCTGAGGGAGAACTGAGTTGTGAAATTAAGAACAATACAAAAGAGACCCGATCTTTTTCTAAGGAATATATCCAAGATATGATGAAGAATGTGCCAAGACTTGTCATATCTTACAACTACTACCATTCTTGTAGACACAAGTAATACTGACGGAAGAAATTGAGTAAGCATTGCTGTGTCTTGGACACCAAAATTAAGTCCTTATGACCACAGGTGGTATTTTCATCATTACTGCCAACGGAATGCAAGGGAGATAGAAGAGGAAATCAGATTTGGTTAAGGAAGCAGCTGTTTTTAAAGATGTTTTGGAGAATAGGATCTGATTTTTGAATGATGGCTTAAAATATAGGAATGATTGGCCGGCATGAAGAGCACCTTAAAAAGGAACCAATAAGAATGTATTTTCCTGGAGCCCTGCCAATCTGATTGTTAAGCAAAACTAAAAAGGAAATAATGGGGAGGAGGAAAGAGGAAACAGACCACTGAAGGGTATCCACCTGCATTAGATACCATGATCTGGGAGGCCCCCTTCTCATAAAAGGATTCTTGTTGTGGACTCATAAAGACTGGGTTTGGGGCGGTTAGGTGGTGCAGTGAATAGAGCACTGGCCCTGGAGTCAGGAGTTACTGAGTTCAAATCCGGCCTCAGACACATAACACACACACACACACGAACACACACATACACACACACACACACACACACACACACACAAAAGTAGCCAGGTGACCTTGGGCAAGTACTTAACCCTGATTGCCCTACCTTCCCCCCCAAAAAAAGCTAAAAAAAAAAAAGGCTGGGTTTAATCCTGGGGGAGCCTGTCCTCAAAAAGGACATTTAAGCACTTTTCATTTCTCCCTGGATCACTATGCCCCTACCACAGAGTAGAACTCTTGGAAAAATGTCTAAAACAAAGCTTAGATATAATTAATATTTAAGATCTCCTCAGAAAGGATTAGCAGGATCTATTTTCAAAAATTATACTTAATGTATAAAATAAATATCAGGCATTTTCACTGTTGAATCCTTTCAATTATGTCCAACTCCATGACCCCATTTGGGGTTTTCTTGGCAAAGTGGTTTGCTGTTTCCTTCTCTAGTTCATTTTACAGATGAAGAAACTGAGGCAAATAGGGTTAAGTGACTTGTCCAAGATCACACAGCTAATAAGTGATTTGAACTCAGCTCCTCCTCCCTCCAGAGACAGCACTCTATCCACTGCACCACTTAGTACAGGTATAGGACAGCTATTTATTTTTACTCCACCACAAAAGAAAAGCTCATGGAGTGAAAGTTCTGGCTTCACTTTCTCCTCAGTGCTCTAGAAGTACCCATGAAGAATTAGGATGTCTTTTCTTTAAGGCCATTGGCATGAGTACTCATCCTGGTGTATTCCACTGTCCCCCCTGCCAACTTTAGCAATAAGTGATTAATGTTCCAATTTCATTTAGTCAATTAAAATCAATTAGCTTTTATGAAGAGAATATTTACTTGAATGTACAGCAAGTACAAACATTTTCCCCCAGTACCTGGGCACTCACTTTCCCCTATACCAGCTGGGTAAAATAGGCTCAGAACAGACACAATTACAATATAGTACTGGTACCACTAAGTTTCCATCCACAACTAAGTTTACACATCACAGCTACTGGATGAGTCTGTGTCTTGTCAACCACTGAGCTGAATCCCAAAGTTTACTCCATTCTCCTTGTGGACTTAAAACTGGACTGGCTGGCTGCAAAGCATGGAACTCCATTCCTGAACCTCCTTGGGGCTCACTCTCCTGACCTTTCAAAGTTCACAAAGTTGTAACCCATTTCACCCCACTTTGCATCTGCTGCCCTGCTTGGTTTCAACTCCATGGAACTAGATGCCACTGAGCCAGGTACCCTCTGGTGTCTCGTCCCCAGACTCCTTTCCTCCTCCTGTTGTGTGTTATCTCCTTCCTCACAGGGCTTCTTAAACTTTTTCCACTCAAAACCCCGTTTTGTTCAAAAAATTTTTACATGACCTAAGGTATTTAGGTATATAAAATAGATACACAAATCAAACATTTACTGATAATAAATCACAAAGAAATTTATTTTAAAATAATTTTTGATATACATATAATTTTACTATTTATTAAAGATGAAAGCAAATTTGCATACTAATGAGATGGATGTGCTTGTTTATTTTTACATAAAGAATTAAATCTTGGTGGGGTATTTGATACCACAGGTCACAGAGCATCTTCAACATTTTTCAGATTTCATCAATATTTTGATTTTATAATCGTCAATGCTGGGAACGCCACTTCACATAAACACATACTACAAAATGGCAGAAGTATGTTTAGGGCCACTTTTGTCCTAATCCCAAGCCAAAATTCATTAAAAAATTTTCTATGTACAATAAAAACATTGCAATGTATAACATATAATAGTCTTGAATCTGAACCAAGGTGTTTCTGGAAATGTTCATTGGCGTTGTGTGGTGTGCCGGCATGTACAGTGCAAAGTGTGTATGTTGTGTGTTCAGAACCATGGCTGCAGTGAAGCTGCAGGATGCAACACAGGCAAGTGCTACCAGAAACACCTTGGATTCATTATGCATTTGATTTTGAATTAATTTTTGGTTCTTGCACATTCAGAAACCTTTTACTGCTGCCAAATGTTGTGTAACCTCACATTCAGTTATGGGGTCAGGACCCACAATTTAAGAAGCACTGCTTTAGGGTATAAGTTTCTCAAGGGCAAAGATGTCTTTCTTTTTATTATCCATTTATGGGCCACATAACAGCCCTGCTGGAGAAGTAAATAAAGTCCAGAAGTCTCTCTCCCCTAAGGACTTGGACCTTATCTCCTCACTTAAATATACCAGACAGGAAAAAGTCAGACCACAGGACAGGACTTTTGAAAGTTTCCCAGTTCCAGCTCCATAGCTAATCACACCATATGGTTAGCAGATGAAACCAGTGGTAGAATGTCTGTTTATGCTCAAAAGTCATTGTGGATATTCTATCAGTCAAGGACTCTGTGCATTCACATAAGGACTGAGATCATTGGCCCTGTTACATTTACAACCCAAAAGACTCATAAGTATACATTGATAAGTATTTACGTCAAAGAGACTGGCCCATGAAAAGAGCACCTACACATTGAAAAGACTGGGGAACCTGCTTCAAGGAGAGCTGTGGGGAGACATTGGAGTGTATGTAGACATCCTATAACTGGTTCCAGTCTGCTAACCACATGGTTAGGAGAAGCTCATTTGACTGGCTGCATAATCATAAGTGGTATATGGGGAGGGAGGGGGGTGGAGGGGACAAGGGAATGCTTTCAAAAGGCCTTAGTGGGCTTCAACCATTCTCTTTGGCTGTTCTCTCTTGGTTTGTCCCCCCTTCACTGATGTCATATGGAAAGAGACAATGTTTTAAAGGAATAAGGCTCTGAGGTTTAAATGTGGCCCTATCAAAAGGGGCCTCAATCCTTTTACCTTCTCATTTGTTTTGTCTGTGTGTTTCATTCATCTGGAGCTCCATCTTTGTAAGTTTTGAAAGGTCAGAAAAGCAAGCCTCTGGGTGTCCAGGAGTTAGACTCTATTCTGGCTTTGTACCCAGCCCTGAGCGTCAGCGTCCTGAGGAACAAGCAGTGACTTTTGGGAGTAGCCTTCAGGACCTACCAGAAATAAGGACTTATCTAGCACTCATGTTCTATCTGAAGGTGAAATTGGTGGAACCAGTGCTATGTAGAAATTGCGTTAAGGCTGAAACCAATCCCTCTAGGGATTAAGGTGATAGATGGGAGAATGTGTGTCAAGGTGATGGGAGGATATTTGCACATTTTTTTTGTGCTATATCTTAAAAGTAAATCTCCCTTTATAATGCTAATTGATTAAAGAAATTAATGAAATTAAATTGGGTTTCTGGTCACTGGGACCTAACAGTGGAAAATACAAGTGGTTGGAACTCTAGTCAATTGCATTAGCGAAAAGACACATTCTCCAGAGTCCCA
The DNA here is from genome assembly GCA_028627135.1 of Pseudochirops cupreus. NCBI lineage: Eukaryota > Metazoa > Chordata > Mammalia > Diprotodontia > Pseudocheiridae > Pseudochirops > Pseudochirops cupreus. The sequence goes on along the minus strand of CM053583.1, from coordinate 253,080,341 downwards.
AGAACCCTGAGGGGGGAAATTTAGCTACCAGTTTCTCAGACAGTGAGCCACAACAAGGCTTGCTACATTTAAAATCTAAAACACTAATAGATGTGATTTTTGAGTCACTCTTGCTGATCTTTAAAAGGTAGCAGGGAGTACATCTTGTGCCCTAGGACTGAAACCTGGCAAATGTTTTCCTAATCTTCCGAATGATAAAGGAGAATAGAGTCATCAAACTCTGGAAGTGGTGAGGATAGACTTCAAGTCCATTTACAAGCCTACACTTGACTGTATTTTAGTTTGGTAAAATTTCAAACCCAAAGCCTTTAAGAACCCAGGATCATCCCTCCCCAGAAGGCTTTGATGTAGAGCTTAGAGTAGCCTTTAATAGGGGCTAATTAATGTATTAATACTATTTTAGAATGAGGTATTGCTCTCACCTTTGATTGGGAAGGTGACATCAAAAGATTGGAAGACTCTAGACCTTTTTTCCCCTAGAACATTTTGCCTGGCTTGAGAATGCAGAGTACTTGATAACTAAGTTACAGAGCCATGGGGAGTGATTCCCTTGATTTAAATGACTGGGAGCCAGGGTGCAGGACTATCTGTGGACAGAGTCTCCCACGGAAAAGTTCTTGTTGACATTGCCATTGGCTGATTATTCTGGGATTTCTATTTTGATGGGTTAGTGGTTGTGATTGTTGTTTTTAATTCTAAGTAATACTTTCTTCTGACTTACTGTGTTAACGCATGGGGAACCTTTTTCGGGTGGATATGTATACATGTGGCCAATTTTCCAGGATTAGAGCTTTGAGGAAATCCTGTGGCTTGAGAGTTACAAAAGCGTTATCGTCTCATTAAACAGAAGCTCTCCAAAAAGATACACAAAAAGGGTTTCTCTGTCCGTATTTTTTGATTGCCTGTAACTTATGTTTGTATAACTGAAGTTCAGGGTGCTGACTTTTTCCCCTGAACTAGGAAAATGATATATGTTTGATTAAAGTAAAAATTGTAACCCTTTTTGAGTTGTTTTCCTTTAGAAAAGCAGATCAAAGAACTTGTGCTAGCAACCATCCTGGGTATGCTAGGGTGCTTGCTGCTGCACCTGGGATAATATATTTATGTGTGCGTAAATCTAAAAATAGTGCTTATAGACATGTGGTATATAAAGGTAAGGGTGAGGTTAACTGAGTCAATCACTTCATTCCACTTAAAATGGTTTTCTTAACCAAATGAGAACACCTCTATTGAATCAAGCAATCACAAGAATTAGCCTAGGTTTGAGGAGTCCTTGAAAGCCACTGGATGAAATGGAGTGAAATTCTGCAGTAGGTGTGTTGGCATTGGCTAAAGAGATTTAGTCATTCCTTTGTGGACCTTCTACAGCAATTCAGTTCAGAGTTCAGAACTCAAATGTCTGGTAGCATGAAGGAGAGCCCAGTTCCAGCCCATTTCCTAGGAAAAGATCACTGAGGATGAGGAGAGAGACACAAAGAAAGACAGTCTCAGCCATCCCCACTTGGGAACTTCAGAAGTTTCTCATCAGCATCTTAACAGAATCCTCTGAGACAGAGGCAGCAAGTAGCTGAGGTAAGACCAGACACACCAAGAAGAGGCAGCTTCAACACTCTCTGTGGAACCCAGGGGTAAGCTACAGCATGGACAGGGGGAACATCTTGAAGACACCAGCAAAGAGAGCTAGCTATGAGCTCCTTTGGCACTTGTGCCCCAAGCCTGAGGCTGCTTCCTTCTGGATTCTATCAAGTCGTGGAAGAGTATGTCATAGACTTTAGGACAGATGTTTTACACTATTTTTATTATACAGGGCATATAATTATTTAATTTAATAATTAATTCTTATTAAATAAATACACGCAATTAAAAAGCTAATTAAGTCTGCCTGAATAGTTTACAACTGATAATCAATGGGATTTATCAGTGTCAGGGGTTTCTAAGCTATAATACTAGAAAACCACTCTCCAAAGTCACCCTCTGGAAACTTGACCTTGAACCATGAATGACAGTTTGGGGTAGAAACCTGAGACCATGCACTCAATGTGAACTCAATGGCAAGAACTCAACAGTAATGTCTTTGACTGTGTGCATTGTTATAACGTATCCCAATCAGATTAATCTGCAATAAAAGAAAGAACTCGCGTCTCAAGAGGCTGAGTAAGGTTGATATCTAATTATATTAGTCTAATGTTTTCCATCCAACGTCTTGATTTATTTCTCTTTCCCTTAAATGACATGAAATGACAGAGACCATGTTTAGTTTTGTCTATTTAAAAGTCAATGTACATCTATAATGGTTTCATTCTGTTCAATAAAATGAGAGCATATAATTATAATAAAACTAAATACAATTTTTAAGTTTTTATGAATGCAATTGAAATTAGAGCATCTGTCTGAACTGCGTTATTAATATTCAGCGTATATTGAATGAGGCATGGAGGTACATATGAGGAAAGAGAAATGCCAACATGAGAGCAGAGGAAACAGATGGCATGCTTTCTGTCAACTCTGTGATACTTTAACATATATTTATTTTTAAATTGATGCCTACTACATAAAGAACGCTTTAATAGCAATAATATGTCTTTTTAAGTGATGCTTTTTAACATATTTTTAAAATGTGTTAGAGAAAGCATAATTTATCTTCCAAATAACCAATTTAACTTGGAAGTGGAAAGTAGCAGCAGGATCATTTTTAAAGCTAATTCTTATTTTTTTTTAAAAATGCCTTATAAGTTTTGAAGGTAGTTTCCTTATATAGTCACATGTCCAACTATAGAGAAGCAGTGTTGTCAGTATCTGTATTTTTTCCTGGCAGAGAAATAGCTAATAAAACATTGGGTCATGATTTTGTGACTGTGATTCACAAATGAATGTGATCATTCCACGCTGTTGCTTTTAGGAATATGATCTGTAGGTCTCTTTTCTTTATTTTTCACTTGGTATGTCTATTTCATTTCCTTTCAGAGACTATATTTCTTTTTAAATCATTCAGATTAATGTTAAACTACAAAAAAAATGGAGGACTATTAAGAACAATTTGAACAAGGCAATCTATTTAGGGAGCATAATTCCAACTTCACAACTGATATTTCTTTAGGGGTCTTACCACACTTCCCTGTGTCTGCATGTCCTCTCTGTTGGCCTGCTATAGAGGCAGTACAAGGCCAGGCCTGGAAAGTTATAGGTTTTATTTATACCTTGATACCTGAAGGAATTTCTTATAGGGCCCTTGGTCTCAAATATTGCATTTCAACTTCTCAGTCACATCAGATAAGAATGTGGGAAGGAAGGATTGTGTATATAATTAATTAAGGTGGAAGAAATATGTGTGTGTTTGTATCAACACTGTTACTAGTATGAAAATGCTACTTGGCCCGATTCACCTTCCTAACTTCTATTTGTATGCTCACTGTAGAAACTGTTCAAGACAGCCCAGTGGACTTCAGAAAAACCTGGAAAGACTTATATGAACTGATGCTGAGTGAAATAAGCAGAACCAGAACTCTGTACACAGTAACAGCCACACTGTGCAATGACTGACCTTGATAGACTTAGCTCTTTTCAGCAATGCAAGCATCTTGAGACAACTCCAAAAGACTGACAATGGAAAATGCTGTCCATATCTAGGGAAAGAACTTTGGAGTCTGAATGCAGATGGAAGCGTACTGTTCGCTCTCCTTTTCTTTTGTAGGTTTTTTTTTGTTTCTTTTTTCTCATGGTTCCTCCCATTAGTTCTAATTCTGACTAATGTGAAAATATGTCTAATATGAATGTATAAGTAGAGTCTATATCAGATTGCATGTGATCTTGGGGAGAGAGGAGGAGAAGGAGGGGTGTGAGGAATTGCAGGCTGCAGGCAGTAATGTTTGAGGCACAGAGTGTGTCTGAGGCCCTGGAATTAGCTGGGTCACGTAGAAGTCAGAGCATACTACACCACCCCTGGTCACTTAGAGGCCAGGGGGTACTGCATTGCTCAAGATTCTCTTATGTGGGGTTACCTGATGTTCCTGATTAGTGTCTCCACACCTTGGGGCCTTCATGCCCTTGTGACTGCACCTCCCCTCTCACAATGCTGTTCAGCTGGGCTCTGTCACAAGTGGTATGTGGATCTGGGGCATATATAAGGCTTAAGCCTTGGGGATAGTTGGAAAGTTTGCCTTAAGATCTGGCTGTAAGGCTTCCAGATGGAGAAGACTCAATAAACTTTCTCTGCTTGCACCTCTGAGCCATGACTCTTCTGTTCTTAAAATGTGCTAGAGCCTACTTGAGTGAGGTAAGTAACCGGCTGTCCCTGCAGGCAAGTTAGGGTACTCTGACAGAGAACCCTGACAGAGGGGGAGAAAATTTAGAACTCAAAATCTAATGGAAGTGAATGTCAATAACTAAAAATTAATTATTTTTAAAAAAGAAAATGCTCAGGATACTGTGTCCAAGAGTCCCAAAAATAGCAGTGCTCCCAAGACTACCATGTCTGATTCTAGCCCAGCTCTGACAGTCATCATCAGAGGATAACCTTACTGGAAAAGCATTCTCTGGTATCTCCATTCCCACCAACACCAACCACCACCAATGGACGGAGAACTCAGAGGAAATAACAACATGCTCCAGACAACCAGCACTGCTTTTTAGCCTGACCACAGTTGGCTCCAAGAAAGCAACCCTTGTGGAGATGGGATCTGGCAACTTCCTTTGCAGGTGCTGCCACCTCTGGATCCTTCTCAGTATCCAAGGCTCCTGAAGATCCTTAGAAAGGAAAGCTCTTACTATTGAAAGTTCTCAATACTGTCAAATGGTTAAACATCAGAAACAGATGGAAATGACATCAAAGATGTACTACCACCTGCTTTGCCACATCACTCCTGGGATCACTAGACCTTTCTGTTTGATGCCTGAAACCTTCCATATGTTGTCTCCTCTGGTTAGCATGTTGGCTCCTTGAGAGTAGAGCTTATCTTGCTTTTTGACCTTTTATTAAGCCACCTTAATCAATATGCCTAATTAAAAACTAATTAGATCTAGTGGAACAATTTATATCAACTGATAATCAATGAGATTATCACTGGTAGGAGTTTATGAGCTATAATACATTATTATTATACCAATATTAATTGCTAATATTATGCTAAAATACTATCTCCACTACTTTGTACATAACAAGTACATAATAAATTCTTTTTCAGTCATTCATTCAAACACAAGTATAGATTAAAGGAACCATAGATCATCTATCCATGATTTTTGTTATCTCCTACTAGTATTAGAAGACTAGATTTAGATTTAAAGTTGAGTTTTTCTTTCCTTTCTATAATTTATTATATATACGTACATATATTTATCTGTGATTTAGAATCCTCTATTATAACCCCCTCATTTTTCAGATGAGGAAACCGAGACCCAGATAGTTTAAGTGACTTGCCCAAGTGGAAGAGGTGGGGCTTGAACCCAGCTTTTCTCACTGGGAACTCCTGTTTCAATAAAAGAAAACTTATAGGAGACAGGCTAATTTCCCATGTGAAAGAGTGATTAGATTTGTTCTGCTTGGCCCTGGAGGAGAGAACTGAGTAGTAATAGGTCAAAATTTTAGAGAAATAGACTGTGGAAATAGAGAAAAATTCCTAAAACTCAGAACTATCTAAAAATGAAGGGCTATTTCTGGAGATTGCAAGTTCTCCCTCACTGCAGTTCCATGTGATTAGGGCTGGGAGGAGGAGGCTTGGGTTGTACCATAAATAAGGGGATGGTTCAACTAAGGCCAAAAATGCCTCCTAAACCTATCAGTCTGTGATTGTTTGAACAAAGTATAGATGCAAAAAGTCCTTCATTCCAGACCAATAAGCATTTGGGAGATGTTATGGTAATAAAAGAAGTAGATGGATGTAGGATAGATTTTTTTTTCACAAATCCTGATTTATTGGTCTCATCACCAAGCCCTATTCACCTCCCATACCTCATCTCCAGGCTAATCCAACCTTAGCCTATTGAACAGTTTTTGGATAAAAGTTTGGGTGCGACTGAAGGACAGAAAGGAAGGAAGAGGAGAGGTCCTGCTCTTCCCTCCCTTCAGGTGCTCCAAAGGGCCTGGCCCTTTTTAACAGAACCTATAGGGCAGTGGGCAGAACAGTTCACTCCTCCCAGGGAGCTGGTATGGGTTTCAGCCCCTTGCCTTCCCTCTTATCTTTTCTCTTCTTCTCTCATTCTCTCCACTTCCTACTTCTTTCTCTCCATAACTCCCTTTTCCTATGCCTCTCTCCCCATTTCCTACAGACTTATGAGTAAAAAAAGTAGAAGTAAAAATGACAGAAGTTGACAATCAGTTAGCTCCCACCACCCACTTCAAGCCAAAGGAACAAGAGCAAGCCAACCAGGATGATAAGCAAGACCTAAAGTGTACAATGGCAGTACTTTAGCAATACCACAAAGGAAAGAGTAGAGACTAGATTTCTAGGACCTGAGTTTGAAATCCAGCTCTGATGAGTATGACCTGAACGACTTTGGTTAAGTCTCTTGCCTCAGTTTTACCATCTATCAAATGAGGTGGGGTTAGACTTAGATAATTTCTAAGGTCTCTTCCAGCAATAATAGCTCTATGGGTCTAGTCATCCTAAGATTATGTACAGTGCGGTTGTAGGTGGACCATACCTAGGACCTGTCAATAGTGAAATTTATCTGGAATAATTTGATACATTCTTCCCCAAGAAACTTACTTTTCCACCATGTTGGTGCCTGGAAAATATAAAAAAATACAACAAATGTCAGCTTTGCTTAACTATAAACAAAACATGCAAAATAGGAATTTCAAGACACCAAAAAAAGTATTGAAGCAAGTTCAAAACCAGGGGAGAAGATGGGAAGACTCCATTAAGTTTCCACAGAAATGGCATCCCTATCCTTATATGACCAGGGCTTCAAGACAAAAAAAAGTATGGAAAATATTGAGTTGTCTACAGAAGTGTAGGGGGGGAGTATATTTTATACAAATGATTAGAAGGGTATATAGCCTAGAGAAAGTGGTCAAGTCCACTCCTTCCCCTTTCCTGGTCAGCCAGTTCATCACAGAAACCCAGAGAACTTACACCCCTTCCTTAGAAGGGAAGGGATTATTTGGAGGAGAAATGGAGGAAGGGAGTTGGCATGACCTGGGACAGGCCTAGGTAGATGCTGAGGATTGTCAAGTGACAGTGACTGTGGCCCCAGTGCAAAGAGTTGAGCTATTTGCGAATGAGCAGTTTCTACCATCAGGAAACTTTCGTGGCTTCTCACATCAGATAGATGATAGTCTTATAGAAGTTTAATTTACTTTCATAGAGTGACTCAGACCCAGGAAAATCTCTGGGGTTTGCCAACAGGTTGGGCAACGTCACTGACATGCCCATGTCCCTTTGTTTTATTTCTAGGATGTCTTCTCTAGCTTACTCTTGTGTTTCCTCTCCTCTGGATATGTGCACCGGGGCTACATATGCACAAGTCTGATTCAATTTAGCAAACATTCATTAAACCTCTACAAGGCTTAAGACTGGAACAGAGAAAGGAAAACGGTTCATTTCCTCAAGGAGCTAACATTCTGTTCGGGAGATGGTTAAAAAGGAGAAGACACAATATTCATACAGATAAATAAATAGAAGGTGTTTCAAGAAGGAGAAAATATTAACAATTGTGACATCTGTAAATCTGCTGCATCAGAGGAGACACCTGAGCTGATCCTTGAAGAAAGCTCAATTTCACTGTCTCTTTTGGTTTGAGATATTTACTAACTTCTGCTTGTCCTTAATCATTTGTAAGATTGTAGAAGTGTTCTGAGACCAAAAATTTTGAGAATTTAAGACCAGAAAATTTGAGATTTATATTTAAAGTATCGAGAGCTAAGGTTCTATTTTCTTTTCAATTTATATTTTAAAATTTATTTTCTATATTTCTCTGTTTCTACTTTTTCTAATATTTTTATTTCCTTTTCGAGATGCTAAGGGTTTACGGCTTAGGGTAAAGTGAATGGATTGTTACCAGGGGTTTCTGGACCACCCTTTGAGAAACACAATTAAATGATCTAATAAAATGAAAGTTTATGACAGACGGGATAAAGAAGTAAAACCCCATAATCTTCTGCTTATGAGAAGCATAAGGACATATGTAGAATAAAATGATGAGATAGAAGAAACATGATTATGCATCAGGTGAACTGAGAGAAAGCAAGAATTGTAATCGTGCCATCAAATGAAGAAAAAACAAAACTTTACAAAAATAAGACAGTTACATAAGGAAATTACATTATGCTAAGAGGAATCATTTATAACAGATCAATAGCAATATTAATATTATATGTTCCAAATGCCTTAGCATATAAATTCATAAAGGAAACATTAACTGAATTACAAGAAGACACAGTAATACAATAGTAGGAGACCTTAACATTCCTTTCTTAATTTTGAAAAAAAAAGATCTAATATAAGAATAAGCAAAAGAGAAAATATAGAACAGAATAAATTGCTAGAGAAAGTAGAACTAAAAGACTTGTGACTTCTAAATAAGACCAATAAAGAATACGTGTTTATTAGAACCATATGCAGCTTTCCTAAAAATTGAATATTTATAAGGGCACAGAGGGCAAACAACTGTTATAAGGCAGAAATAAGTAAAAAGATCTTTCAGGACCATAATGCCATTAAAAAAAAAAGTAGTCAGTTCAGAGAAGCACAAACAAAAACATATAAACCCAATGGAGATCTAACAATAAAATTCTGAATGAGTAGGTCAAAGAATAAATTATATATTAATATATGAATAATCATGATGATTGAACAACATCATGATGATGAAACAACATACTAAAATTTCTGGGAAGGATACAAGGGGAAAATTCTATCTTTCCCTCAAAAAAAAATGTACATTAACAAAATAAAATTAACAATGTTAATAATAAATAAATCAGATTGATTATATACTTTGCAGCCAAAGGTAGAGAAGCTCTATACCAGTGTTTCTCAACCTTCCTAAAGCCGCGACCCTTTAATACTCGTATGTGGGCGTATTTGCATGTGGGCGGACCCGCCTGGAGACGGATAGAGGAGCAGTGTCTTGGTTCCCAAGACCACTGTAAATATGTGTTTTCCAATGGTCTTAGGAGACCCTTGTGACCCCTGCGAAAGGGTTGTTCAACCCCCAAAGGGGTCACGACCCACAGGTTGAGAACCATTGTTCTATACAGTCAGTTAAAATAAGATCTGGAGCTGACTTTGGCTCAGATCATGAAGTTCATATTGCAAAATTCAGACTTAAATTAAAGAAAGTCAGGAAAACCATCATATATAGGTATGACCCAAATAACATCCCTTATGAATATGAAGTGGAAGTGATGAGTAGATCTCAGGGATTCGATCTGGCAGATAGAGTGCCTGAAGAACTATGGACAGAGCTTTGCAATATTGTATAGGAGGCAGCAACAAAAGACATTCCAAAGGGGGAAAAAGAGCAAGAAAGCAAAATGGTTGCTTGATGAGGATATCTGAGGAAAGAATGAAAGCAAAAGATAAAGGAAAAAGGTAAAGATGTACCCAACTGAGTGCAGAATTCCAAAGAATAGCAAGGAGAGAGAACATTTTCCTTAACAAGCAATGCAAAGAAATAGAAGAAAACAATGCCTTTCAGAAAATTAGTGATATCAAGGGAAAATTTCATGCAAAAATGGGCGTGATAAAAGAAAAAAATGGTAGGGGTTTAACAGAAACAGATAAGATTGAGAAGAGGTGGCAAGAATACACCAGAGACTTACAGAAGAAAGATCTTAACATCACTGATAAACATGATGGTATGATTACTGATCTAGAGTCAGACATCCTGGAGAATGAAGTCAAGTGTACCTTAGGAAGTGATTAATTGGCAATTTGGGGTACTATTTCTAACTGAATAAAGGGAATAAAGGTACCGTTCAAGTGCAAAATCTGGAGGCATTTATTAGTGAGTACAGCACATGTACATGGAGAACAGCAGACCCTAGTCTGCTGCTCTAAAGATTGGGGGTTTGGAGAGTAGTATAAGCCAAGATTAAAGTGGAGGGAGTGTTGGTGCATGAATTTCTGTTTGTAGATGATTGTGTACTCAATGCAGCCTCTGAAACTGAGGTGCAACAAAGTATGGATCAATTCTCTGCTGCTTGTGTTAACTTTGGCCTAACAATTAAGACCAAGAAAACATAGGTGCTCCATCAGCCACCTTGATACCATCCATATGTGGAACCATCAATTACAGAAAATAGAGAAGTTCTGAATGCTGTGGATAAATTCACTTACCTTGGTAGTGTACTTTCCAAGCATGTACACATGTATAGCCAAGCATGAGCAGCTCTCCAGAGGACTGCTGCTGTGAATAGCTTTAAGGTTCTGATCACATAGTACAGTGAACTCTCTATTCAGAAGTAAACTAAGGTGAAACATTCACAGAAACCAAAGTACAGCATTCACAATGATATAATATAACAACTTATCACTAAAGTGGTAACATCGTTTTAAACAAAAGATATCATTCAGTAAGTCTTTAACTCAATCAGCCTTAAGGAGCAATCCTCCTTAAGGCATACAAAGTACAAAGGTCAACACAGACAAACAGAGTGCTTGACGCTACAAGTTTCCCCCTTCTCAGCTCTGCTCAGTTCTAGCTGTGCTCAACTTTTTGTATGGTCTTTAGCTCCTCCCTGTTCTGCCTACTTCTTACATCTTTCCTGTTCCTGTCATTGGCAAGTCCCTCCCACTGTGGGATTCACAGGTTCTGTTTCTTAACAAAGACTTGATATAATCAGGGCAAGGCTCAAAGACACTTGAACTGAAACAAGGTGCTAAATAAATAACTGAAACAAGGTTCTAAGTATTCATTTGCTTGCCATTACAACACATTGATAATGAGGTTGATCCATGCATTGCCAGAGCCAGCTCAGTGTTTGGGAGGCTTCAAAGGAAAGTGTTGGAGAGAAGAGGTATTAGATTGACTACCAAACTGAAGGTCTACAGAGCTGTTGTGCAGACCTCCTTGCTAATTGCCTGTGAAACCTGGACAATATACCAGCACCATGCCAGGAAACTGAATTGGTTCCATTTGAATTGTTTTAGGAAGATTCTGAAGATTACCTGGCAGGATAAGATACCAGACACTGAGGTCCTTTCTCAAACTAAACTACCAAGCGTCAAACTCTGCTTCAGAGAGCACAACTCCAATGACCGGCCACATTGTTTGAATGCAAAACTTCTGCTTGCCAAAAAGACTATTTTATGGAGAACTCACATAGGGCAAGCATTCAAATGGTGGACAGAAGAAGTAATACAAGGTCACTTTCAAGGTCTCTCTTAAGAACTTTGGAATTGATTGTGTGACATGGGAGATATACTGGCACAGAACGGCTCGGCATGGATTGCCTTCATCAGAGAAAGTGTTGTGCTCTATAGGTAAAGCAGAATTGAAGCAGCTCAGAAGAAATCTTAGATACACAAATTTAGAGAATCCACCCTAAATATTCACATGGATTATTTGTGTCTTACTTGTGGTAGAACATTCCAAGCTCATATTGGTCTGATTAGCCACAGTTGGACTTGACACTAGCATAGTGAGTTTATTTTGGTACTCTTCAAAAATGAAGGACAACAATCAACCATATGATTTTACAAGAAATAGAGCTAAGAGAATAGGAAGAATGCAGAGTATCCAGAATCAGGATGTTTGTTCAAGCTCTGTCCATTTGGGGTCAGGAGTTTGAGCCAGCTCTATGGTGGCTGGCACAGCAGAAGTTTCCAGCTTCACCCAGTGGATGCTGCAAGGGATCACTGGTATGTCAAAATTGAACAACACTCATTCTACCTCCTGATTGGCTGATTTTCATTTCCAGGTTATTTCAGCCTCTCCTGGATTCTCTCCTGGAGCTCAAGCAAATCAATGTGATTAGTAAACTCATTATTCATTCTCTCTTTACAGAAGTATTGCCAACAATAAGGTTAGTGGAGTTACTGGAATTCCCCTAAGGCAGAGGAAATAGACACCAAATTGCCAACATTCACAGGATTAAGGAGAAAGCAAAAGAGTTCTAGGAAAACATCTACTTCTGCTTCCTTCACTACACCAAAGTCTTTGACCATGTGGATCAAAACAAAATGTGGCAAGTACTCAAAGAGATGGAAATACCAGATTATCTTACTCATCTCCTTGAGGAACCTATATCCAGACCAAGAAGCAGTGGTTATAATAATACATGTAACAACTAGATGGTCTAAGATTGGAAAAGTACAACAAGGCTGTATGTTGTTAACTTATTTAACTTGTAAGCAGAATGCCAGACTGGATGAATCAAAAGTTAGAATTAAGGTGCCTGGAGAAATATTGACAATCTCAGATATGCAAATGATACCACTCTGAGGTTTTTCTTACAGCAATTTTTACATTGCTGTCTTCTGAGTTTGTGTCTTAGTCTTCTCTGCCACCATAGTAGCCTTTTATATTCTTTTTCTGTTATGTGCTCATTTTTCCAGCCTATTTCTTGACTGAACTCTATGTTAAAGTTGGGCTCTATTCACCTGAGAGCTGGGAGGTACTGTTCCCAAGTTTTAGACTTTTTTTGTGCTGCTGTTTTCAGATCTAGTTCTTGGCGGGGAAGGGGTCTGCAAGTTTTTGGGGCTTCCAAAGTAGTGTGAACTGGGAAGAGGTGTGCTCTCTCCTGGTCTGCACTTTGGTCTTTACCCAGAACCAGACCTGCTCCCTTATGGCTGTAAGCCTTAGTGGTCCTCTAGGCCCTAGAACTGTGACCAGGAACTGTGACCCATCACAAGAGCTCCTCTCTGCCCTAGAACTGCAGCCCAGAACAGTGTATGGGCAATAGAGTTGCCAACCAGCACCAGCTGCACCCAGTGCCACCAAAGGGACCCCTGTAATTTCTTTCTGACCAGTTGTTTGACCCCCCCCTTACTATTTCTGGGCTGAGAGCTCCTGAAGTTGCTGCCACCACAGTCACACTTGCCTCTAACACCTGCTGCTGCTTCTGAATGTGCTCAAGGCTGGCCCCCATCCTGGTGTCACAGACCTGTCCTGCCAACTTCCTAAGCTGTCTTAGGCTAGAAAAAAATGTCTTACTCTAACTTTTTATTCTTTGGCTCTCCTTCAAAACTTGATTTGAGATGTTATTTTAAAGTTGTTTGGAGGGAAATATTAGAAGAGTTCAGCTGGGTTGCTGCCTGTAATCTGCCATCTTGGCTCTACCCCTCCATGAACTTAAAAAAACTATTTTGATAACTGTATTTCAATATGCAGTTCCTTTCCTTTATAATCCTGCATATTTTATTTTATGTACTTAAAAAATTATTCTGAGATAGAGTCCATAGGTTTCACCAGATTGCCAAAGGGGACCATAACCCAAAAAAGATTAAGAACCTTTACACTAGGTAAACCTAGGTCACAGGATTTAGAACTATAAGAATCTTAGAGGAATTGAGTTCTAGAGAGGTAAATTGACTTGCCCCAAAGTCACACAAGTAGTAAATAGCAGAGCTAAGATTCAAAGTCAAATCCCCTGACAGTAAATCCTATATTTCTTCCCTTACCCATTACATTTTGTTAGGCAAAGATGAGGAATATAACCACAAATAGCCTGGGGGCTATTGTAGGAACTGACATTGTGGAGGCTAGGGGCAGAATGCTGACCTGTGATAGGAGACAATTTGGGATTACTCAAAGAGCTAAAAAAAATAATATTGTGTATAGTATTATATAATACTATATAAGGTCCTCAGGACTGCATTTCTTACAGTGGTTTGTTTCTGTTCACTCTCTAAAAGAACCATAATCAGGATTATATATCAAGAGAAGACAATGATTTCTCTTCACTTGTATAAATGGAGTCACATACCATTTAGCTTCTCTCAAGATATCAAATAAAGTACCATCTTTAAAATCCTCTTTGCAAGATAAAAGTGAAAACAGCTTCAGCAAAATAGAGTATCTCATCTCTTTTCTCCCTGGCTTCATCAGCTACTCCATTAGCCTTATGTACAGATAATCCTGAGCTATTCCATCTACAAAGGGGTCCAGCATTTGTGGGGGAACTGTTAAAGAAGCTTTCACTAGAGTGAATGGCAAAAGAAAAGCCACTCACACATTTCCATCAGAACAAAGGCATATTTAAAAAGAATTAACTGTAAGATGCTGCACTGGTTATAGACATTTGAGGCTACAGAAATAATAAGATTCTTTTGTCTGAGACTACTAAAATTGGTCTGATGATTCTAGTGTCTGTCTTTCATGTCAGTCTCTGCTTTTCTCTATACATGTGCATCTGCATATGGATATCTTTTATGCACGTATAAATATATCTAACATCTTCCTAACATACAGACATACACACCTAATCAGTCTGTGTCTTTATTTGATCTCTCTGTAGCTTACAACACTATAAAAAACACTCCTGGGTTTATGAATATAAATCCCACAGAAAGCTCAAGAAACATGATATAATGCATTAGATGAAGAGAAAGAAGCAAGATAAAGCTATATCCTAACCAGCTTCAACTTATTCAATGTTTCTGTTGAGTTACATTGAAGGAAATCTTCCATATTCTCCAATGGACCAGAAGAAAAAGATAAGGACACAAATTTCTCATGACTTGCTTGGATTGCTTGGACACGATGCATTGCTGTAGATAGAGACTTTGGAGCTTTCCACGTTTGGTGGTGGAGTTAAGGCTTTTCTCTTTTTGTCAATTTGCAAAATGCATTTTTTTGGTCCCCCATTGACCTCAACAGGATACAGCATAAGGATGGGGATAAATCCTACAGAAAGTTCAAGAAACACGATATAATGTATTATATGAAGAGAAAGCAGCAAGATGTGCTTTACTCCCTTGACTTTCCTAACATTTCCCTTTCTTGGTTCTCCACTTGCTCCTTCTCAGTCTTCTGTTTTAGAATCAAGAATGAAGATCTTTTTTGGTTCCCCTTCTGTCTTTACATTTTTTCTTTTTGGCAATCTCATCACCTTCCTGGATTCAATTATCATCTCTACACAATTCTTACATCACCAACTACCTACTGGACATTCACAAGGATGCACAATCAGTCCTTTAAATTCAACATGTACAAAACATAACTCATCATCTTCCCATGAAAGCTGACTCTTCTCCAGATTTTCCTATTTCTGCCAAGGCTAACATGATCCAGTTTTCCAGAATCTCAAAGCCATTCTTGACTCTTCTCTGTCTTTGACGCACTTTGGCCTAAGAACTAGCACCAAGAAAGCACAGGCGCTCCATCAGTCACCACCACATCATCCTTACACAGAATCATCAGTTACAGCAAATGGAGAAGTTTTGAATGCTGTGGATAAGCTCACTTACCTTGGCAGTGTACTTTCCAGGGATGTACACATTGATAATGAGATTGACATACTCATTGCCAGAGCTAACTCAGTGTTTGGAAGGCTCCAAATGAAAAGTATGAGAGAGAAGAGGTATTAGACTGTTTACCAAACTAAAGGTCTATAAAGCCATTGTAATGACCTCGCAATCTACCAGTGCCATGCCAGGAAACTGAATTGGTTCCATTTGAATTGTATACCAGATGCTAGGGTTCTTTCTGAAACGAAACTGCCAAGCATTCAAACTCTACTGCAGACAGCACAACTCCAACAAGCTGGCCACATTGTTTGAATACAAAACATACGCTTGCCAAAAAGAATATTTTATGGAGAACTCACACAGGGCAAGTGCTCACATGGTGGTCAGAAGAAGTGATACAAGAACACTTTCAAAGTCTCAAGAACTTTGGAATTGATTGTGTGACATGGGAGACACTTTCACAGGACCACCTAGCATGGTGTGTCCTCATCAGAGAAGATGCTGTGATCTACAAATAAAGCAGAATTGAAGCATCTCAAAAGAAATGCAAGATACACAAATTTAGAGAATTTACCTCAAATATTCACATGGATTATTCATGTCTTACCTATGGTAGAATGTTTCAAGCTCATATTGGTCTGATCAATCACGGTTGGACATACAATAACTTGACTCTAGCATAGTGATGTCATTTTTGTCCTCTTTGAGAATGAAGGACAACCAACCAACCAACTCATCAAACAGCCAACCAGTTGCCAAGGCTTGTCAATCCTACCTCCAAAAAACATTTTTTGTCCCTTTCTCTCCACTCAATTAACCACAAATGTAGCTTAAGCCACAATCACTCTCACTTGAGGCATTAAACTCAATTGGACTTGCTGCTTCTAATGTGCCCCATCTTCACTCCATTCTCCACCCCAAACACTCAAGTGTGTCCTTGATATTATTTGGGCAGAGATATCATTCTCTCCAAAGATAAAGATGGTAACTCATTCATGCATGCCAAACTCATTTGTGTTGTATCATTAATGTATCAGAGAGAGTACATCCAATGATCTGGAGCCTTTGTCCTTTTCTATTAGCATCACTGGGATAGTAGTGGAATTCATTGACTATCCTTTGCCATGGGACCCACTCCTCATGGGACCACCTCCATTTATACAATTATTTGATACTATTGTTCATAGTATCTAATCCTTCTTCATAGTTCCTTATTCGTTATATGTTACAGCACTGCTTATATCTACCTCTCCATTGTCCTCTGAGTGATACTCATTTTCCATTGTCTGGAGACTATACTGTTTCATGATTTGTAATCAAATAAGAGCACTGGTACAATATTGGATAGATATTTGTTTCAGGGAGAAATTTGGGGTCATTAAAATAGTTTTGTTGTTTTCTGAAGAATTAGCCTGCTCTCCTCTCATTTAATTCTGAGTCCAAGTCACTGTCCCTACATAGTGTCTGTCCAAGACATGTATACTGATGGAGGGAGGTCTAGAGTTTGTTCTTCTAACTATATCAAAATCTGAATAATAAACATTCTTCATTCACTTCACTTTTCCTGTCTGTATGACTAAGCTAAGCTTTTTTCAGTGTCGTGAATCTCGCCCAGTTGGCTCTACAATATTCGGTGACTTGTTGCAACTGATAAAATGTCATCCACATACAGGAGCATTTGTTTGACCTATAGAGAATTCCTCTTCAACTTGGACTTTGCAATATATATCCTGCATGATAGTGGTAGTCTCTTTTAGTAAGCTTCCATCTCCACTTTTTAAGTTTCTCACCTGATATTAATGATAAAAAAAAAGGTTGCAAGGTTATCTCTGTTATTATATGCTTCAAGGAATCATACCCCCATTCTGATGCATGCATTGGAAACATTTTGTTGGCAGAGAGCCTTTAAGTCAATAAATAGTAAGCAGCGTGGGATTTTCATTTTGTACATTCTTTGTCAATTCTATAATGGTACAGATATACTATACTGTGGAAGATGACTTGTGAAAGTTTGCTAATTGTTCCCTACCAATACCCTCACCAAAGATACCCTCAATGTGTGTATTCTCATTTTTAAAAAGCGTATGGAAGAAAAAATAAGCTTATAGAAAATGTTGATGTTCTTTTGGTCACTTCCCAATTTCCTCCTTGAAAATCCTTTCTTTAGTTGAGTTTCTCACCAACCTTTCCTTAAGCAAATTTTATCTTCCACTGCTTTTCGCTGTTTAGGAAGTAATATGGCTCATAATTTTCCACCATCCTTTACTGTAAAATTTTTTTTCATGTACTAAAACTTTTGATATTAATCTTGATTGCTTTATTTCCCCGCTTGGCAAGTAAATGAAATGTTGCTAAGACACATTTTAGGATATTTTGATCTTTCTATAGCAATTGTTTTACATCAATTAAACTTCAATATGAAATATTGTTTATCTATGTTGCAGTTCTTTATTTCATCCATTGGAGATTTTTCCTCTTTCTTAACTTATTTCAATGAGTCAAATTGGATTTTTTTAAAATGTATTCCATGTATTTTCCTCATGTTTCTTTTATTTTTATCTTTTGGGGATTTGATCATATATAGACAACTGATGCAGGAATTGCTTCCATTATCAACAAAATAAGAACAGCATATACAAAAATATATACAGAAGGTTATATTTGAACTTAGCCTGAAGAAAGCTAGAGATTTCAAGAGGTAAAGATGATGAGGGAGTCCCTTCTAGGCTTAGGGGACAGAAAGAGAAAAGGCAAAGAAATGGGGACAGCCAGAGCAAAGATTTCTCAGGAACGAAGTTTAGCAAGTACACCAATTTGACTAGGACACAGAGAGTGCAAAGGAGAAATAGAAAAAAAAAATAAGCTGCGGTCAAATGAAGGAATCAACCAGTCAGTAAACATCTACTATTGTGCCAAGCACTGTGCTAACCAGTGGGGATAGAAAGAAAGGCAAAATGCAGTCCCTGCCCTTAAGGACTCACAGTATAATGGTGAAGGCAATGTTCAAACAACTATATTCAAACAAGATAAATGCAGGATAAATTGGAGATAACAAAAGAGGAAGGCACCAGAAATTAAAACATCAGATTTAGAATTAAGAGGCATGAGAGTTTACCTGGGACTTGAAGCCAGGAAGTGGACAAGATTCCACTGAGGGACAGCCAGTGAAAACACCTGGAGATGGGAGATGGAGCATCATGTGTGGGAAGCAACAAGGAAGCCAATGGCACTGGGGTGCAGAATAGGAATGGCGGGGGCAGGGTATAAGGTATAAGAAGACTAGAAAAGTTGGGGAAGACAGGTTATAACGGACTCCAAATAGGGGATTTTATATTTAGATAGAAAGATAGAGCATTTATTAAATGCTGTCTATGTTCCAGGTTTTGTGGTAAGCACTAGGGGACACAAATATAAGTAAATAAGACAGTGCCTGCCCTCAAGGAGCTTATATTCTAATGGGTGAACACAACACAGAAAGAAGAACTGGAAAAAGGGGAGGGAAGGTGGCATAATGTGGGGAGATTTGAGTGATGTGGAGGCTTGGTTCTTAGCAATACAAGGCAAAAGCTCACCTATCAGAGCCCAGAGTCCCAGGGATGGAGCCTAAGGTTCCAAGTATTTCTAAGTATTGGAGAAATAGTATGAGAAAAAGGGGAAATGGCCTAATAGAGGCAACAGTGTGTAGAGATGGCTGGGAAGTGGTCTTAAATGCCAGAGAAGAGTTTGTCTTTTATCCTACAGTACGAGGAAATTTTTTGTATCAGGATACTGACATGTGCTTTAGGAATAAGATTTGGTAACTGTGTGGAGCAGAGATTGTCAAGGGGGAAAGATTTGAGGCAAGGAGTCTACTTAGGAGACCATCATCTCTCCAGATGAGAGGTGATAAGGGTTTGAACTAGAGTTGTGACTGCAGGAGTGGAACTGAACTTCAAACAAAACTTCATTACTACTGTAATACCAGCATCATTAAGTTTTGCAACAGAAACTACAAATATTGCTATTATATATGTAAGAACTAAATAGAATGTTGAAAAAAGGAGTTTGTTTGGAAATTTTGCATTGATGTTTAAGAAGTGTCCACTCTGAGTGTTTCTCCCTGCAAAATTAGAGAAAGGGTACATGTCTTATCTGACTTACAAGGAGTGGAGGGGAGAGGGAGAGAGAGAGAGAGACAGAGAGAGAGAGACAGAGACAGAGAAAGACAGAGAAAGAGAGAGAGACAGAGAAAGAGAGAGAGACAGAGAAAGAGAGAGAGACAGAGAGAATTAAGATTTAATTGGGGGAAGCTTGAGGTAATTAATTAATGAGAAAGAGATTGAAAGTTTGAATAAGAAACAATCCCATTGCACCCCTGGATCACTCTAGAAAAGGGATTCTTAACCTTTCATATGAACTCCTTTGGCAGTCTAGTAAAGCCTTCTTATAATAATGTTTTTAGTTTGTTTTGTTTTGGTTTGGTTTTTGGAGGGGGAGGGCAGGGTAATTGGGGTTAAGTGACTTGCCCAAGGTCACATGGCTAGTAAGTGTTAAGTTTCTGAGGCTAGATTTGAACTCAGGTCCTCCTGACTCCAGGGCCAGTGCTCTATTCACTGCACCACCTAGCCACCCCCATAATAATGTTTTTAAATCCATAAAATAAAATGTATAATATTACAGAGAAAACCAGTTGCATTGAAACATAGACATAAAAATATTTTTTAAAAAACAAACTCATGAATTCCAGATTTAAAACTTCTGCTCTAGAGTTGGGGATGATAAAAATAAATAAGAGAAAGATTTGAATGACAAGCTGAGGAATGACATGCAAGATGAAGTTGATCAGATCTTTAAGTATAACTTGCTAAAAGTGAGGGAAAGGAATCTCCTTATCAATCTGTTATACTTGTAAATTATATGAAATACTACCCAGTGATAATCCATTGTAAACTGCCCTAATGTCCAACCAAGAAAGCATGGGACACGGAAGGAGTAATTAGACTTGGAATTAAGAGACCTGGGTTCTAATCTGAGATCTTCCGGTAACAAGTTGTGTGACTTTGGACATATCATTTATAGTCCATCACTCTGGAAGTCTCCCTTCTTATCTATTAAATGGAAGGACTGCATGATTCCTAAGGCCCCTTCCAGCTCTAACATTCTGTAATAAAAAACGATGGCTCAAAAAAAATGATGGCTCATAATGATAGAGAACTTTGATTTTCTTTTTTCTTTTTTTTTTTTTTGGAGGGCAACTGGGGTTAAGTGACTTGCCCAAAGTCACAAGCCTAGTAAGTGTGTCAAGCATCTGAGGCCGCATTTGAACTCAGATCCTCCTGACTCCAGGGCCGGTGCTCTATTCACAGCGCCACCTAGCTGCCCCAAGAACTTTGATTTTCAAAGCATTTTGCTCAAGTCTTAACATCCTCATTTTTTATTTGGGGAACTTGAGGTTTGCCTGTGATCACATGGTTAACAAAGGTCAGAGACAGGCCTTGAACCTGAACTTTTGAACAAAACTCAGTGCATGGTCCACTATACTATTATTAAGCCTTTGCAATGGTTTATGACACGATAAAGAAATGGAAGTGAGACAATCTGGGAAGGAGGCACTTAAAAGAGAGAGGAAGTAGTAGAGGCCGAGGTGGGAGCAGGAAAGAAAGGAATAAGGAGCAGAAAGTAGTTTTCTGAAGTCCACAGGTGCTTCAAAATGAATTCAAATGTAACAATCCTTATGGACATGTCAATCCAACCATGATCAAACCAGTTATTTGGACAACGACAGCTCCCAAGGACAACCAAGGGCTTGAGTCCACCTTCTCATTAGTTGGAAAATGTTTCCCCATAAATTACTTTTATTCCTCCTCAGTGTCTGCACCACAGAAAAGGTTCTAGGATATGTTTGTACTCCTCAGTGCACATATCACTGTGGGAGTTTTGAGATAATTAACATTCCCCCTTTCAAGCCTCAAGGTGTTAGCAGCCTTGAAAGATATAACAAATGAGTATTTCAAAACAAAGGCAGACCATAACATTTCCTCAGTTTTGAAGAAACTGTCCTGTACAAGCTGTCCTGATTACATCCACCGAAAATAATAATTTAAATGACCAAGTCAAAAAAAGTAGAAAATCTGATCTGTCTACTGAGGAATGGCAAGAAGCTGAGTACAAATGATGAACTGAAATTTAACACCCTTACCCCCCACCCCAAATGCAATGTACAACCAAAAAAGCATTTCCTTTTACAAAGTAAAACAGAAAAAGTATAAAGTCTGAAAATTCAGACTTCATATATATATATATATATATATACATATATATATACACATATATATTTCTACATATATTATGTATATATATACATATATATTTCTACATATATTATGCATATGAGTATATCTCACTTTTTTAAAAGCATATAATAAATTCAACATATTACTTTCAAAGCTGTCCTGCTTGTCTGCTTCCTTTTGTACTTCCTCCAGTTCTCACATTTGTTAAACTCTATCACAAGTTCCTCACTGCCCCAGACCTACTCCACCAATTAAAAAGACAAAGAAAAATGCTTATCCTTGCCACTAATGAGCACAGTCAAGCAAAAATCAGCCATTCATTTGCCATGTCCAAAAACGTACGTCTCTTCTACACCTTGAATCTATCACACCTCCGTTAGGGGGTGAGTAGCATGATTCTTCCTTCATCAATCCTCTGGAATCATGGCTGATCATTTCATTAAAGTTCTACATCTTTCAAAGTCATTTTTCTTTACAAAGTTGTTGTTACTATTAAATTAGATTAAGTAAAATTTTCAAAGGGTTCATAAATTATAATGAAAGAGTATAGCCTTCAGGGAAGAAACCATCAGAGAACAGAACAAGAATGCAAAGGCAGAATTACCGATCGATAGCATCTTCATTGTTAAGGTTGAGAATTATGGGGAAGGTTGTATGTGGCCAACATGATTCAAACACCAACCACCACCACAACAGAGGTTCAAAGGTCCCTTGATCAGTAATGATTGAATTTGACATAAGGTGAGTTGCACAGTGGACAATGTTAGAATTAGACTTAGGAAAATCTGAGTTCAAATTTTGCCTCAGACCCTTAACTAGCCGTGATTCAGGAAAAGTCCCCCTAACCTCTCTCAGCCTCAGTTCCTCCACTTGCAAAAAGGTCATCATAATAGCCCATATTTCAAAGTTGTTGTGAGCATCAAATGAGATAACACATCAAGTGTTTTGCCACCTCTAAAGTACTAAATGCTACATATTATCATCACCGATGCCAGATGCTTGCTGAAAATATGCGGCAGTAGTTAAACAGCAATATGGGGTTCAGATATGTGTGTGCGTATGTGTATGTGTGTGTGTGTGTGTGCATGTGCATGTGTGTATGCATGTGCGTGTGTGAACAGACGGCAAAGAAATAAGAGAGAGAATAAGAAAGGAATGTGGGTATTAAATACCTGGAATATTGGTTACTGAAGAAGCGCTTGAATGGGGAATCTTTTTGCTACTCTAAAACAACAGCATTTAGATAACGTTTTAAAGTTAGCAAAGTATTTTCCATATATTATCTTCTTTGACCCCCATAACAACTCTGAGAGATAAGTACTGTTATTATTATCCCCATTTTACTGATAAAGAAACAGAGGCTGAGATGGGCTTTGTGATTTCCCCAGGGCCAGCAACTAATTGGAGGTAGGAGATTAGAAAGGGCAGCTTCCAGATGTAGATTCTGAGTCTATTCTATGTTGAGTGTATGGGGGGTGAGTTCCAATGATAATCAGAGGCAGGCAACCTCAGCTTTTACAGCTGATCAAAGCAAGTGGATTTGAGTAGAAAGTCCTAATACTTAGTCCCCTTCCCCCTTTCCCTACCCATAACAGGTATTGTTCAGTTCAATTTCACAACAAGATTTCTTAAGTCCCCTCCCCATTTCCCATTCCCTA
Source organism: Pseudochirops cupreus (assembly GCA_028627135.1). NCBI lineage: Eukaryota > Metazoa > Chordata > Mammalia > Diprotodontia > Pseudocheiridae > Pseudochirops > Pseudochirops cupreus. The sequence goes on along the minus strand of CM053583.1, from coordinate 253,057,058 downwards.
CCTGGGAATGCTCTGGGGTAGACATGACTACTTATACTATTTAGATGAGTAGGGAGTTAACAACTACAACCTTTCTGGATTATGTGGTGGATCAGTCATTGTCCTTCATTCTCAAAGAGTGCCAAAATGGCATCCCTGTGTTGGAGTCAAGGTACAGTGTGTCTGACAGGGGCTGATGAGACCAATATGAGCTTGGAAGGCTCTACCACAGGTCTGGCACAAATAATCCATGTGAACATTTGGAGTGGAGAGGTCTCTGAATGTGTGCTTCTACTGCAGTGATGCTGTGCTCATAGAGCATAGCACCTTCTTTGTTGTGGGTACACCATGCTGGGGGGGTTCTCTGCCAGTTCACCCATGTCACACAATCAATTGCAAAGTTCTTCAGGGAGACCTTGAAAATGTCCTTGTATAGCAACTTCTGACCTCTATGTGAGTGCTTGCTTTGTATGAATTCTCTGTAAAATAGTCTTTTAGGCAAACATATGTTTGACATTCAAACAATGTAGCCAGACCATTGGAGTTCTGCTCTCTGAAGTAGAGTTTGAATGCTTGGCAGGTTAGCTTGAGAAAGTACCTCAGTGTCTGGTACTTCTCTTGCCAGGTAATCTTCAGAATCTTCCTTAGACAATGGCATTGGTATACTCTCCAGGTTTTACAGACATACAACGAGGTCAGCACAATGGCTCTGTACACCTTCAATTTGGTATGTAGGGTAATACCTCTTCTCTCCCACACTTTCCTTCAGAGCCTCCCAGACACTGAACTAGCTCTGGCAATGCATGCATCACCCTCATCATGTATGTGAAAAATCTCTAGAAAGTATACTGCCAACACAAATTAACTTACCCTCAGTATTCAAAATTTCTCCATTTGTTGTAACTAATGGTTCCACATATGGATGTTGCGGTGCCTGGAGGAGAACCTGTATTTTCTCAGTGTTAATTGTTAGACCAAAATTAGCAATAAGTAATAAATGGGTGGAGATTTTTTAAGGATGAAGTGTTAGTGATTAGTGGGTGGATAATTGGGCAACTGTCTATTAAACCTGATACACCAGATACTTATTACATTAAAAAAGGAAAAAAAGCCTGACAGTTTAAAAATCTCAAAATCAGTAGACTAATGGCTGGTTTTAAATTGTAATTTATCCCTCTGCTTTTGTGAAAGTTACTAAAAGTAAAGAAGGTATGAGCATAAGAAAGCAATCATTTGAATTCCCTTTAAGACCAAAAAGAATCTTTATAAATCAAAGGATATAAAGTAGAATAAAACATTATCTTTTACATCATAGATCAATATGTCAACTTCATCTTTGAATTCATCTTTCCATGTTTAGCTCCATAATGTAAGCAACCATTTTTTCTTTTAAAAAGTCTTATTAATTTATTTTATTTTTATACCACAGTCATTTCTGGATCTACATCCTCTCCATACCCATCTCTTTCACCCTCCCCCCCCCCACTCACCCACATCTCATAATAAAGAAAAAACAGTAAAGCTAAACCAGCCAAACATTGATTACTTCCACATTTTATCATATTTCCCAGTTTTTTGATTTTAAGATGAAACAGTTCCTTTTCATTTGCATTTTGCTCAGTTATAAGGGATTCGGAGCAATCTTTTTTAAGGATGTTAATAGTTCACAGTTCATCTTTTGAGATTTTTTTGGTCCACGTCTTTTGGCCATTTATGTACTGGAAATAGGATCTTGATCTTGTGTTAATTCCCTATATAACTTAGATATCAGAACTTTATGTGATGCATTTTTTTCACAATTGACATTTATCTCTCTTCTTGCTGCATTGGTTTTATTTATGCGAAAGCCTTTCAATTTCATGTAGATGAAACTATTTTATCTTTTATGATCACCACTTTATTTGACTAGGAATTTCTCTAAGAAAGGAGGAAGGTATCACTTAAAACGAAATTGTAAGTGTATTTTTATCCACTCCCTTCCAATTTTTATCTAATTCATGTATCCATTTGAAACTTAATGTGATATATGATGTAAGCTGATTGCTTAAAGCTACTTTTCGGGAAACATTACTTTCTAGATTCTCTAGCAGTTTTTTTTCAAATTGAGTCCTTCTACAACTAGTTTATTTTTTCATATTTACAAGTACTGTGATATTAAGTTTGATTGATTTAATTTGACTGATTTTCACTTGTCTTGTCTGTTCCACTAATTTATTTTTTCTGTTTTTTTCCTAACCAATAGCAAATAGTTTGATGGCTCTTGATTTATATTCTAGTATGAGATGTGGAAGTGCTGTTCTACCTTCATTCCTATTCTGTAACTAAGATCCATACCTTTTGCTCCTCCAAATGAATTTTGTTAATATTTTGTCTGTTTCTATTTTAAAAATCATCTTGATTGTTTTATTTCTTTAGCACTACATCAGCAATTAATTTCGTAGGCATTGTCATTTTTATTATATTGTCAGGGCTCAACTATCTGCAGTGACTTATGCCTTGAGTTATTTAAGCCTTCCTTTTTTCTATAAAATATTTTGTAATCATATTTTACAAACCACATGTGAGTATTTGTAAATTTGGCTCCCAGGCATTTTGTGCATTTGGTCAATAGTTTGAATGGAATTTCTCTTGTCATCTCTCCCTTTTATTTTTTTAAATTGTAATTTATGGAATGAAACAAACATTTCTATAACGTAGTAAAATAAAAAAGAGGATTGTACATGAAAGTACAACTCTACTGTGCACAACTTGCTATTCCTTTCAAATATACAACAAAATTATGTAAATTTCTTTTTTTTCTTCTATTTTTCTACCCCTTGGCCCCCAACCCCCACCAAAGAGATGGCTACCAATAGACACAAATAGATACATACATATATATATGTAAAATACATATATGTAAACTATTCTATACATACTCCTATTTATTGATTCTCTGGGTGCAGATAGCATCTTTTTAAATGTGCTTTATAGTTAGTTTGGGTGTTTATAATAGACAAAATAACTTTCTTGCTCAAAATCGTTCTTAAAACAACAATATTGTTACTGTATACAATGTTCTCTTGGTTTTGCTCATTTCGCTCTTCATTACTTTGTGCAAATTTTTCCATGTTTTTCTAAAATCATTGATCTCATCATTTCTTACAACACAGTAATATTCCATCACAATCATATATTATTTAATATGCTATAGAAATGCTAATAATTTTGTATTCATTTTATTTCCAATTCTTTAACCAAAATTATTGTCTAAATTAAATTTTTTTTTGGTCATTTTTGCCTCTTTTGCCATTTGGGTTAGTCTATTTTTTAAGGTGTTATTTTCTTCAGTATTTTTTGGGGGTCTCCTTTAGCTAGTTATTTATTTGTTTTTCGTGATTTTCCTGCATCATTCTCATTTCTCTTCCCAATTTTTTCTCTACTTCTCTTACTTGATTTTCAAAATACTTTTTGAGCTCTTCCATGGCCTGTGACCAATTCATATTTTTCTTGGAGGCTTTGGATTTGGAGCTTTGATTTTTTTGTAGTCTTCTGGTCGTATGTTTTGATCTTCCTTGTCACAAAAGTAAGATTCTACAGTCTGACATTTTTCTACACTGTTTGCTCATATTCCCAGTCAATTACTTGAAGGCACTTCGAGGCACCTGTAAATTTTCAGTTCTTCTAAAGCAGTGGTTCTCAATCTTCCTAATGCTGTGACCCTTTAATACAGTCCCTCATGTTGTGGTGACCCCCAACCATAAAATTATTTTCTTTGCTACTTCATAACTGTAATTTTGCTACTGTTATGAATCATAATGTAAATATCTGATATGCAAGATGTATTTTCATTGTTACAAATTGAACATAATCCACAGGTTGAGAACTGCTGACCTAAGGTGATATGATCAAAGGAGAGATGTTTACTCCTCTCCTACCTGTGCTCTGGTCTATGAGTGTCTACAAGCACTCTTTTCTGCCTTAGAACTGTGAGGAGGACACCCTCTCGCCAGGTACCACAAGCTCTGCCACACCGGTGCTCCTTCTCACCCAAGGATTGCCATCCAAGACTGCAACCCAGATCCAAGCAGGGCAAAGCAAGAGAATCTTGCCTCAGCACCAGCAAAGAGATCCCTGCAATCACCCTCTGATCAACCGCTTGATCTCCCCCACAATCTGTGGACCTGGAGCTCCAGAATCTGCTGGTGCTGTCGCTGATGCCGACTCCACTGCCTCAGGACTGTGCTCTTCTCTCATCCAGATTTGACAGGATTTCCCCACTGACCTTCAACTTTGTCTTTGGTGTTTGTGGGTTGAGAAGTCTGGAAACTGCCACAGCAGCCAGTGATTCAGTTCCCTGAGGACCGCCCACTGTGTGCTGGCATGGGCCATGCTGGACTGTGCTTTGCTCCCAGTCTGGTGTGATAGACCCTTCCTGTTGACCTTCCAGTATTTCTTGGGCTGGGGATGTTTCACTCTGTCATTATGTGGGTTCTATAGCTCTAGAATTTGTTTAGAGTAATTTTTATCAGAAATTTGGAGGAATTTGGGGGTGAACTCATGCAAGTCCCTGCTTTACTCCACCATCTTGGCTCTCTCCCTCAAGATGGTTTGTTTTTGAAAACACATTTTGTGAAACTGAGAAATATGTTTAATGTTCCAATTCAGAAAATGCCATGAGTCTTTCAAATCTAACTTCTCTAAAAGTCAATTCAAATCTATTTTTTAAATTTATTTCATTTCTTTCAAGAGAGAAAAGCATCAAAGTATCATAAATTATGTGAATATCTATATCTCTTTAGAATTCAATTTTTTGTTTTGTGAATTTAAAATGATGTGTTTTTTAGTGAGTATATGTTAATAATAATACTGTTTCACTGTCTATGGTGCCTTTAAGAATCTTATAGTTTCCCAGTTTTTCTCCCCTGTAATTGCGAATTTTTTATTTTCCCTTGTCTTATAAACTGATTGAAACATCTGATTTTTGTTATACATGATAAATTTTGTTATAGAGTCATGTTCATTCTGTATGTTTTTATTCTTTTCAAAAATATATTTATTTATTTATTGTTAGTTTTCAATATTCATTTTCATAAGATTTTGAGTTATAAATTTACCCCCTTCCATCCCCATCTCCCTCCTTAAGACAGCATGCAATCTGATATATGCTATACGTGTACAATCATATTAAACATATTTCCCTATTAGTCATGTTACAAAGAAGAATCAGAACCAAAGGGAATAACCACGAGAAAGAAAAAAAAGAAAATAATATGTTTCTATCTGCATTCATTCTCTATAGTTCTTTCTCTGGATGTGGATAACATTTTCCATCTTTAGGCTTTTGGAATTATCTTATCTACATTGCATTGTAGAGAGAAGCTAAGTCTATCAAAGTTGGTCATCACACAGTGTTGCTGTTACTGTGTACAATGTTCTGGTTCTGCTCACTTCACTCAGCATCAGTTCACACAAGTCTTTCCAGGTTTTTTGGAAATCTGTCTGGTCATCATTTCTTATTGCACAATAGTTTTCCGTTACATTCATATATACAACTTTGTTCAGCAGTTCCCCAGTTGATGGATATCCCTTCAATATCCAGTTCTTTGACACCACAAAAAGAGCTGCTATAAATATTTTTGTACATGTGGGTCCTTTGCCCTTTTTTATGATCTCTTTGGGATACAGACCTAGTAGTGGTAGTAGTGGATCAAAATGTATGTGCAGTTTTTATGCTCCTTAGGCATAGTTCCAAATTGTTCTCCAGAATGGTTGGATCAGTTCACAACTCCACCAACAATGCATTAGGGCTCCAATTTTCCCCCATCTTCTCCAACATTGATCATTTTCCTGTTTTGTCATGTTAACCAAGCTGAGAAGTGTGATGTGGTATCTCAGAGTTGCTTTAATTTGCATTTCTCTAACCAATTGTGATTTAGAGAATTTTTTCATATGCCTATAGATATCTTTAATTTCTGCATCTGAAAATTGCCTGTTTATATTCTTTGACCATTTATCAGTTGAAGAATGACTTGTATTCTTATAAATTTGCACGTGTCTTTATTCTTTAACTGTGTTTCTTGCACATAGAAAATTGTTGGCTTTTGTGTTTGTATTCATTCTGTGATTTCTCTTTGTTAAATCCATTCACATTTAAAGTCACAATGATTAGATTTACGTTTTCCTCCATTAATTTTTTATATTGACTTTTACCTTCTTTCTCTGTTAATACTTTGGATTTGAACTTTGTTTTGTTTACACAATTTTGATTAGTTTGTTCCCACAGGTTTTCTCCTATCTTTATTTTTGTCAATCTTCCTTATCTCAAGTTCTTTAAATTTAAGTGAATTGCCTCCGTACTTTTTTTTGCCTTTTTTTAAACCCTTCATTCTTCTGGTCCAAATAAGAGTGTACTTCAGTCTTCTCTTACCATCTGTTTCCTATCTAATCTCACAACTGAAGTATTTTTATCTATTTTTCATGCCATCCTTTTAAATAAATATTTATGTGATCACTCTCATCCTTCCTTTCCCTTCCAGTGATGATTTACCCCATCCTAAGTCCATTACATTGTGTGGGAGAGGAGAGGATGATGGTGGTGGTGGTAAAAGAAATAAGTGTATTTATAAAACCTGCTATGTGCCAGATACTGTGCTAAGTGGGTTTTTTTAAAATAACAAATGTTATCTCCTCACAACAACCTAAGAGGTAGGTGCCATTATTATCTCTATTTTACAGTTGAGGAAACTGAGGCAAAGAGAGGTTGGGTGACTTGCCCAGGATCACATAGCTGGTAAATATTTAAACTTGGGTCTTCTTTGACTCCAGGCAGTGTCTTATCCACAAGCATTTGGTGCCACCAGCTGCACCCCAGCCACCTCCTCTCTGTGTGTGTCTGTCTCTCTTTCTCACTTCATACATTGGATCATACAGTCACACATGCATGTATGTATACACACACACAAATCTCCCATACATAGGACATATCCTATATATGTACATATTTATATTTGTGTGTGCATGGGGGGAGGCGGGGGGAGTACAGGAGACCGTAGGAAGACTCAAACCTCAGAACTTGCTTAAATCATTCAAATTGACTAGACATGGGGAAAACTAGACTGGCAAATCACCAAATTTAAGAGGTTTCCTGGGGCTATTGCTACTAGCTCTATCTACTGGTGTCCTTTATTTAGCCTGATCAGGGTTCAGATGGTTAAGAACCACCTGTTCTGCTGACTAGTCCCAGCTGCTATTTATTTAGTTGGGGCTGAGAGAGGGAGCAAGGTCTTCTTCTATGGAAAGGCTAGTAGAAGGTCACAAAACTGGGAGGGAGGTCACTATAAACAATGACTACAGAAGTCTCCGGACCACCCTGGGAAGGAAGCAGTCCTCCACTCCACCCACAGCAGAAAGCATACCCTCCTAGATGTGAACAATCTAGGGAAATGCCTGATGGCCCCATCCTAGTTCTAAAGTCCTAGTTAAAGCCCATGAGTTGAATCGTCTGCCCTTCCAGACTTATTTGACAGCATTTCCTTCTTCCCACAATCGAGTTCAATCAAACTACTCTTTACTTTATCCTATACACAACATTTCATCTCCTTCTTCTGTGCTTTTGTGTAGGCTGTTTCCTAGATCTATTCTTATGGAAACATAAGTAGTTTTGTTTTGACAGTCTTCTGATCTTCAGTATTAAGCTTGAATTAAAATACGGAGATTTTATGTACATCTAGAACGTTCTCATTTCATACCTCTGGCTCTTGGCATACTTCCCTTCAAAAATCAGCTCAGGTACCCTCTCCTACAAAATACCCATCCCCAAGGAACTTTGTTTGTTATTTACCTGTCTTTGAAACTGACATATCCCTTCATAGAAGCAAGCTCTTTCAAGCCAAGGAACAATTTAATTGTGTTTATATATCCCTAGCACCTTCAGCAATGCCTGGCACCTCGTAGGTACTTGATAAAAGTCTGCCAAGTTAATTGGTCATGCTGATCAGTAACAATGTAGTAGTGAAAGAAAGAGCATAGATTAGGAAAAATTTCTGCTGAAATTCTGGTCCCAGATACCCCCTTCTCACTCTACTCTAGGACCAATCCTAGTAAAGGTATGACGAACACACACAACCTCACAAAAAACAAAACCAAGACTACACCCTCCTCCCTTTGGGCAGCCTTGACCCTACAACATAAGGAGCAGGCTCTCGATTCTGTTCTATCATATTTCCTGGCCCAGTCCCATCACACAGCTCTTATAAGATCAATGGAATCCTCAAGCTTGAACTGCTCTGAGCCTTTTTCCAGATGACTGGAAATGATGGAAGGCATGCTTGAGATTGAAATTCCTTTCCTTTGCTAGTTGGCGGGGCAATCTTTCATTCCAACAGATCATTGGTTCTGATTGATGATGAAATGGAATTCATTTTAGGATCAGCTGACAAAGGCAATTACAGCTGAGCCATGTGCTTCAACAAGCCCATCCTCCAAAATGACCAATTGTAAGTCCAGAACAGTAGCAGGTGCCTCGATTCAACATTTCAGGCATCTGATGATGTAAATCCAGCATTGAGGATTGTTTTTATTATTCATTGACGACTCAGAATCAATGGCATGTACAGTCATGAGTCAGAGAAGCAGGCTGTGCTTTCTGAGGGACAGAAATCCAACAATAATTCCTAGAAGTGTTTTTTCTACCTCTGCCTAGCAGCAGAGGGACTGATGACTGTGTATGCTGGGCACCACTGAAGAGAATGAGCACTGCCTAGGTAAGCAATATCAAAAGCCTTCTCCATCTGTGATTAGGAGTATGTGCTGATAGGCAAAGGAGGCTATAGGGATGCCTTGATTGATACTTCTTTGGAAGTATCTACCTTGTTCTCTTGGTGAGGGGGGGTAGTATCATTCTCTATAATTCAATTCAATGCAACATTTATTATACACTTACTATATATAGACCATTAGTTTGGAAGAGATACAAACAGCCCTAATTTTCATTAAGGTTACAGTCTAAGAGACATATAAACAAAGAACTCTAATACAAAATATAATGACCAAAAATTTACAAGTGCCTTTTCTGCTATGCAAAGTACTACATGGGGGCCCAAAGAGGAAAATGTTACTAGCCCAATGCAATAATCTCACTTTCTACAGAAAACCATACCTCAATTTCATCCATTCCTTTATCTTCATTCCCACTGTGATCACCATGGCTTAGGCCTTTGTCACTTTACCATAGTAATGCTTACCCAGCTCCAGGGTAAACTTATAAATATAAACTTTATATAAACTTTACTACATATCATTAGCACAGTAACCATCCCAGCATGGTCACCAGAGTTAACCATTCCATTTCTTTCATCACATCACTCTTCTGCCTAAAAATCTTCAATCTTCCCATCCATCAACTACCACATAAAACTCAAACTCCTTACCAGTCATTCAAGACCTTCTACATTCTAATCCCCGTCTATTTTTTCATCCTTATTTCTCACTAATCCCCAGTGCCCTAGTCAATCTGGTTACTTACTAGGTCTCTAATATACACTGCAGTATCCTGCTTCTTCCATTTTGCTATTGCAATTTTCTTCAGGCTGAAGTACGACAAAAGATGATAAAGGATAGGAATAGTAAATTTTGGAGGGATTGTGGAAAGACAGTGACCCACTCCAGTTAATAGCACTGCAAATCAGTATAACAGTTCTAGAAAGCAAATTGCAATTATGCAAATAAAGTGGCTAAAATGCGATACCCTTTGAGCCAGAGACTTCACTTAGAGGCATAAATAATAGATTAAGGACATCATCTAGCAAAAGAGAATCTCCACATACACCAAAATATTTCCAACCGTGTGCTTTTTGTGCAAAGAACTAGAAACAAAGTAGTTGCCTATCAGTTTGGGAATAGATAAGCAAATTATGGTGTAATGACATGAATGTAATGGAACATTACTGTCTTGTGAGAAATCTTGTGTGTGATGAATACAGAGAAGCATAGGGAACACTTGTATGAACTGATTCAAAGTGAAGTAGTTGGAGCCAGGAAAACCACATAAAAATGACTGAAATAGTCTAAATGGAAACACGAAGACAAATATTGCAAAAGAACAAGGTTGGTCTAAGACAGGTGTGGAACCTGCAGCCTTGAGGCTACATGTGGCCATAGGTTCCCCACACCTGGTCTAAGAGAAGAGATATAAGATACCTCTTTTCCTTTACAGAATTATGGTGGTTATGGATGTGGATCATTGAATAAAGTGTTAGATTTGTTTAAATGAATTGCTTTGTTGGTGTTTTTCTCCTCTTCCTCTTTAAAAAAAAACACAAAAACAAAACCCAGCAGCAAACCTTTGTTGTAAAGGATGTAAAGGGTAAGGGAAGGATAAAGAGGACAATGGAGAGGCACATAGAAGTATAGCATCTTAATCTTCAAACATTTTCAGAGTTATACAAAGTAATTCATATTGGGAATCAATGCAAGCTGATAGGTTTTTTTTTAAATCCCCCACGTGCTATCATTCTGCTGCTTCTTCCCAAGGTTGGCACATTCCTCTTAGGGTGTATCCCTGGCAGATGCCAGGCTCTCTGTAAGGAATGGCAGAACATGAACAATCACATGGGATTCACAGGAGAATCTCCCATAGTATTTTGTTCTGCACCTTCTGCCTCAGGCTCTTATGAAACATTAGAATGAGAACAATAACAATAACTGGAATGTTCTGGAACATTCCGTGCACTTTAGTTCATCTGATCCCTCACAGTAAGGGTCTGGTGAGAGAAGGTATGGTGGATCAAAAGCTGGCCTTGGAGTCAGGAAGGCCTCAGCTCAGGCCTTGCTTTGGACATACCTTGGATGAATGACTGAGCAAGGTACTGGATCTCACAATATCTTAGACAAGAAAGACTATGGGTTTTAGAGAAAATGCTGATCAGCACTGAGATAAAAAGTTCCTTAAGGGGAGTTGCCTATACTGCTCAGGTAATTTTTTGGGAACAGACCTGAGGTTTAATTGATGTAGGGAATTCCTGATAAAGAAACTCTCTAGCAATGCAGCATGTCTGTTGTTGATTTGTTGTTACTTATACTTGGTTCTCGAAGAGGACTCAGACATCAGGAGGGCAATGCCATGACCTGCAAGTGAATTGGATTTGAATGAGATTTGAGCAAGGTCACCAGCGTCACTCTCTCCCTTGGAGCCTCTGGATCTGGTGACAAGATAGAGACCAGGATTATTGATTTGTTTGTTAAGTGACTTATAGTCAGCTAAGTGGCTGAGGTGGGATTCAAGTCTAGGTTTTTTGACTCCAAGTCCAGCTTGCTTTCTATTATAGAAATAGCAATAGTACATGGTATTATTATCCCCACATTACAGATAAGGAAACTGAGACACTGAGACCCAGAAACAGAAAGTGACTTGTCTAAGGTCACATGGCTTCCTGACTCAAGTCCTGTTCTCTACTCACTGAACAACCTAGCTACCTATATCATACCAGATACAGTTAAAAATGATCTGTGTTGATTGTTAGAAATGTAACCTGTGAGGGCAGACCAGGTCTTAATTAACCCTTGTATTTCACCTAGTTTCTCAGAAAGAGAAGACAGATACAACCATATGAAAAGAAAAATTGGGAAACCTATTATTTGTAGTAGTAGGCTCACTGGGGCTCACTCTCTGAATGCCACTTATGCTAACAGGTAGGATGCCTAAAACAAGACTATCTATTGTGCCCCTCACAGTGGTAGGATTAACCCTGAGAGTTTTAAGGGGGCTTTCTATTACTCACAGGTTCCCATTTAGTATCTTCCCTTATTACAAGTTACCAGTTCATATCACCCCAAAATCATTTGGCCAATTAACACCAATTAGCTCCTATAAAAGGATATTTACTGAGATAGTGTAGCAAGAACCAAAACACAACAACTTCTCAAACACTCTTCTCTGGCACCTCAATCTCTGGGGAGAATGAACTTAAACTTATAGTGGTTATTACAAGATATTCCTCACATCAAGTTCATTTCCTTGCGTGATGGATATTGTTCTTCATTTTCCAGGTCAATTCATTCCTGGGTTAGATGAAGCAGATCATTTCTTAGGTTGGCTCCTCAGCCAATTCAGGTACAGCTGAGTACTGTCTCTGGTACTATCTCTAGCTGCTGAGGGGACCCTCTGGAGACTTTTCTGAATTTTCAAAGGACACAAGGTTGTCACTTGGTCCATTCCGTTTATGATACTAATTCAAGACTAAAAGCTAGACAGACAGAAGACAGAAGCACGATGCCATATGGTGGCTAGGTAGGGAGATGAGAAGATCCTTGTGAAATGTTTGTTGGATTCCTGGAAAGAACATGGAAGCCTGAGAAAGAGAAATGAGGAGATGCATGGAAGGGACAGCTTGCATCAAATGGAGAGATTAGAAGCATCCATGATACACTTTGACTCTATGACATTGTTGCTGATGATCAGGTTTAAGCGTCAGAGGTCTACCCAAACCACAATTCTTTTTTTAATGACTTAGACACTGATTTATTCTGCATGAATAGTGACAATTCCTAAGATACCAAGGAACTCACTCCCCTTTGTATTGGGGGGTTTTAATATTAAAACTCAGGCCCAAGATTTTTGCCATACAGTTTTTATTATGCTACCACAAAACTTCACAAAGGGGAAAAGGGGAAAGGAAGGGATCACTGAAAAAGTAAGTGATCACTAAAAAAAACCTTGAGCTACAGGATGCCTTATATACATCTTCAGAGGTATTTAAACTGGGAAATGGAGATTTTGTATTAGAAACCATCCTGGATTGGGAGTCAAGAACCTAGGTTCAAATCTATCCTCTAATAATTACTATCCATTTTTCCAGATCAATTAATCTTACCATTGCTTCTTGTATTATATTCACCCCATGATTTAAAAAGTGGTGTTTGGCCGGAGGTAAAAACATCACTAGTTATGACTATGACATAAACTATGTTGTTAGTAAGAGAGTATTTTGCAAGTCCAAGGCAATGTTGGCCTAGCAGAAAGAACACTGACTTACCTGGGTGAGAGAATCTATTTTTCTAGACCTCAGTATCTTTATCTTTGAAAGAAGGATATTAACTGGAATGTTCTCCAAGGTCTCTTAAGGATCTGGGCTTATGATCCTATGTGAATGTGAATTATAATAATAGTTTTCAGAAACTCTGACCCTTCCTTCTCCAAGGCTCTTAGCTTGGTGGCTTGTGATTTAAACATTCAAAGGTAGAAAACCAGTATAAATCCTACCTAATATTTGATTGATAAGCCAATCAGTTGTCCTGATCAAAGGACATTTTATAAACAAAGAAAAAGATTAGCTTGGAACTGAAAAAAACTTTACCTATTAGCAATGTTCCCCCAGAAGAGTCATTAACCACAGAGTAGCTAGGATACTTACACTCACTGTAAACTCTGGGTCATTGTAACAGCAAGCACCCTAGCATACCCAGAATGGCTGTTAACACAGGTTCTTTGATCTGCTTTTCTAAAGGAAAACAACTCAAAAGGGGTTAACAATCTTACTTTAATCAAACATATATCATTTACCTAGTTCAGGGGGAAAAGCACCCAGAACTTCAGAAAATACAAACAGAAATTACAAGTGGACAAAATTACAGAGAGAGGAAATAACACAATTCAACAGACCAACAGACAGAGCTGCTAGCTGTCTGACAATTACATACATATAGTGTTAGTTACCAGAGAGAGAAGCATCAACATCTGGGTTTTCAAAGCTGGGGGGCTCAACAGCTACCCAAAGTTTCATCTGGTCAAATCATACAACTTTTCCCATAAGTGAGCCCCAAACAAAATCTCAGAGTATGTATATATATATATGTGTATATATATATATATATATATATATATATATATATTTATTTATTTATATGTATATGTAGCCTTCTCCAGAGTCAGAAGACATCGCAATCTTTCTGATCCACTACCTAATTACAAAGTAACAAAGGGAATGCCTTCCTAAAAATTAAGCCTCCCCTAAGCATTCTTCTCTTGTTGGGCTCCCAAGGGAGGTCCAATAAGGGGCAAGGAAGATCTTCAAATTCCCTTACCATTATAATCAGGTAAGTGCATATTTTCTAACAGCATTCTAAGAAGAGATATGCTGATGGCTCTATTTACATATTAATAATATAAACAGCTGAGGAGCCTGAGGGAGTGAATAGAGATATTAAAAATGAACTAGTCTAAGTAGGTTCAGTCTTTTGGAGTGGGTGAATATGAAACTCTGTTCTGAAGGTGGGAAACAACATGATTTGTCAGAGAGGAATGAATAAATAAATGAAAAATCATTTTTTCTGGGCATAGCCAGTCTCGTTATCTAAGAATTAAGTATTATTCACTCATAGCAAGTGATTCCATATGTTAAAGGTAGGAAGGGTCTCAGGGTGGCCTATGTTAACCTATTACATGTTTGAGAGCAACCTTTTTCCATTGACTGTTCACACACCCCTCACCCTATTTTAGGAAGCCAGACTTAACATCTCAGTTCCATTTGACCACTAACAACAGATTAGTTTTTACAAAGGAATATTTACTTCAAGCATGTGGCAAGAACAAACATACAAACATTCCTCCCAAACCTGGGGCATGAGGCCCCCTACATTACCTTGGTCTTTGGGGAAGACTCACTATTTAGCTCTGTTCCTACAGAGCATTAGTCCTGACAGAGGTAAATCCAAACTCACCCTGGACTAGTTTCCTAGGACCGTGGTTTCTCAGAGATTCTCTGAAGGACTGGTTACACTACCCAGTCTGGAATCCTGGGTTCCAAGAGCCCCTTGGCTTAAGTTCCCAGGTCAGGAACTCCCTTCTCTGCTCCTAGGATTTAAAAGGGACAAGCAAAATTAAACCAAAGTGCTGAGCCCATTTCTTAGGGCCACATGACCTAACAAGGGGGCGGCTCTGAGGCCCTTCTCACCCTTAACATATAGCATCACATGCTATGAGTGAATAAGTACTTAACTTAGCCATGAAGAGAATAGCAATGTTAAGTCAAGTGAATTTAAAGACATGGACAGTTCTGCCTGCATATTTCATGGGAAAAGGCTACTCTTCACCATCAGGTAGACTGATGCAAAATGTCCACTCACATCCTGCTTCCCCTATCTCCCAGGAGCAGGTTTCAAGGATCTGTCACAAGGGTGATGCCATTTTAGGTGGTCTGGACATGCTCTAAACTCTCATTACACTTTTATTAATCACTTCAAAGAACTTACTTTATTCTAATAAGGGGAGACAAAGCACGTGTGAAAGTAGTATCTGGGAAAGAAAAGGAGTTTTGGTCTGGGGAGTAAAAAGCTTGATCTATAGGATGGCACTTGACATGTTCTATGCCCAATGCAGGAGACAGAAAGTGAAAGAGCCATAGGGATTAAAGAAACATGGAAAATGAACTGGTTTCAGTAGGTTCAGCTTTCTGGAAGAGGTAAATATGGAGCTCTCTTCTGATGGTGAGAAGTGACATGGTTTGTCAAGGAGGAATTAATGAATAAATGAACAAGTATCTGTCATGGAGATTTGGCACATGTCAGTCAGGAAGCAAGCTTCACTGTTCTGAGGGTGAGCAGAGTGACGTTCAGTTAAGGTGGGCATAAGTGGAGGAAAGGGGATGTCAAGATAGTGTAGGTGGACCTCTGGACATGATATGAGGATGAGCTGCTCTGAGATTAGGCGAATTTTCGTTTACCCCCATTGAGGACAAAAATTTCAATCAAACTGGGGATTGGGAAGAGAGTTTCAAAGCTGAGTGAATGAACTGTTTCATGGACTGGGGACATGATTTCTGAAGCTTCAAATCTAGCATTCCCTGATGGAGAGAAATAGGGCAATGACAGTTGGTAAGACTGTATGGGTGGAAATCTGAATGGGATATGAAATTAAGATAAGGGAGGGCATTCATGATGCATGGAATGAGAGTCTTAAAGGACTGGCTGGTGTCCTGGCTGGCTGGAGTTCAGGAAGAGAAGTCTTGACAGTCCCAATTAGTAACTGATAAAAGCCAGTTGTCTTCATTGAGGCAGGGAGGCTGAAGAGGTGAAAATGTGTTGTTGTTGTTGTTATTATTTTAATTGCTCAGGGAATTTAGCCATACAACACTTCTGCTACCCCTTATAGGGTGGGGGATGTTTTACTTAAAAAAAAATCACTTAATTCCCTTGAAATCCTGAATGTTAGTGGTATTTCCCCTGGCATGAGTCCCCATGTCCCAATTCCCTCACAACTTTCTTCTGGCAACACTGGGGTCATGTTTTGGATCACTCACCCTGGGTTTTCCCTGCTGGTTATCACACTATCACTTTCTGCTATCAATTTAACAGCTTAGCAAAAGCTTTCAGGACACATTAAATTGTGTTGTACTGTTTCTCTCTTCCTACTGATGTCACTTTCTTGTGTGATAGGGATCTCAGTCATTACTTCTTCCACAAGACTACAGGGCTAAAAAGTACAATTTATTTTTTCACACCATCTGTACATATCTGAACTGTTATTGGTAGAACCTTAGAGACCTCAGAAGTCAGGGGGTCTCATCCCCATTTGCATTAGATATCTCCTAGTTCAGAGGTATCTTACTAATAAAAGATACAAAACCAGCACATTTCCCACTTTTTAAAAACATTTTTCAAATTCATGTAATTCAAGGGAATTCTTTTTTCTGGGTCTGTGTTGACAGGTGACTTAGAGATGAACAGACAGAAAAACAGACTCAATACATGCCCCTGGTAATCTCCAAGGTCAAGTTTTCTACATTATTCTGTGCTTTTTCATTGTCAAGATCATGCTGGGGAAAGTACTTCTAGAAATAAAAAAGAAAGAAAGAAAGAAAACCTCTTTAAAGCTAGCTTGGCAAGTTCTCACCCTGATGTGTCAGAATTAGCATCAAGGTGACCTCTGGCATTGCCTTCTAAAGGCAGTCTTGAAGGGAGCAAAACTTGGGTATTGACAATTGAGGAAAATATTAGCCTTATTTACTGCAAGGAAAAGGAAGCCTAACCTTTGGCATGTTTTAATTTGCTGTCTAATGAGTAAGCAAATTCAAAGGATAAGGAAGCTTGACTCTTACATAAAACCCAATAAGCAACTTAAGAAAGAGGAAAACAATAAGGAGATAAAACAGATTTCATTCAACCGTTCCTTTTATGACAGTGGTCTCCAGTCTCCTCACCAACCTACTTACCCTCTTCTGTGGAGTCTGTGTTTGGGTTTGAAGCCTCTGATGTTTATTACCTCTGTAACTTTGGGCAAATCACTTACCTTCCCTAGACCTCAGTTTCCTCACTTGTAAAATGAGAGACTCGATGGCCTCTGAGGTCTTTAGAGTTCTAAATCTATGATCCTGTGATTCTAAGATGTGGACAGGGCAGAGAGTGTCTCAGAGCAGCAAGCTGAAGGGGATTGAGTGTCTGTAACCAAGTGAAAGGACTGAAAATCCACATGGCCCTCATTCCCTGTCTCTGTCTGTGTTCCCCTGCCCCAGGTTTATTCTGGGCGGGGACATAGGCCCTGCTAACCTCCACCTACTCTAATGTAAGTAGGCTGAAGATAGATCTCCAGCAGTGGAAGGAAATTCACAATCAAGTGACTGGAATTATTAAGGGAATGTTTGAAAGACCAAAAATTCTAGAGAGAAAGTCTGAATAAAAAAACGAAAAAAACTAAATGATAAGCAGATAAACTAACGGAAAGGATCATAAAGACAGAAGGATAAAAGAATAAATGCATCCAAGAGGGGCTTTAGCTCCTTGAACAAGAAGTATACTATGAAAGACAATGAAGTGAAACTATTACATGAAGAAGAGGCTCTCTGTGGATTACAGGGCAAAATAAAAAGATGCAAAATATTAAAAAGAGCAATAAAAAAAGAAAAACAATCAGACATTGGCTTAGGTTCAAAGTTCTTGAAGTAGAATTGAAAAACACAAAGAGAAGAGTGGGACAAGAGGGATACTTGCTGGTGAATCTGTAACAGCAAGCACCCTGGCATACCCAGAATAGCCTGCTAGCATAGGTTCTTTGATCTGCTTTTCTTAAAGGAAAGCAGCTTTTAAGGGGTTAACAATCCCACTTTTAATTACAGAGAAGGAAGTGAGTATAGAAAATACAAGCCGAGAAATTAGCACAAAGACCAACAGACAGGGCTCCAATGGTCTGAGTAAAGCAATATTGCTATACACTTCACATACATCACTGGGTTGAGGGAACACAGAAATCTGAGTAGTTGGTGGGCTCTGAACATATGACTACTCAGACTCTCAATCAGGAAATCAAAAGATTCTTCTCATGGCAGAACTCCCAAAGCAAAATGTCAA
>CM053583.1:253011262-253038261 GCA_028627135.1 Pseudochirops cupreus | reverse complement strand
TGTAAATCTTTCCATGTTTTTCTAAAATCACTGAGCTCATCATTTCTTATAGCACAGTAGTACTCCATCACAGTCATATACCACAACTTGTTCAGCCATTTACCAGTTACCAGGCATCCCTGTAATTTCCAATTCTTTGCCACCAAAGAGGGCTTCTATAAACATCTTAGAACATACGGGTTCTTTTCCTAGTCATCTTTGGAAATAGACCAAATAGTGATATTGCTGGGTCAAAGGGTAGTTTAATAACTCTTTGGACATAATTCCAGATTGCTTTTGAAAATAGTTGGACTGGGGGCGGCTAGGTGACATAGTGAATAGAGTACCAGCCCTGGAGTCAGGAAGACCTGAGTTCAAATCCGGCCTCAGACACTTAACACTTACTAGCCATGCGACCTTGGGCAAGTCACTTAACCCCAATTGCCCTGCCCTCCAAAAAGCAAAAAAAAAAAAAAGAAAATAGTTTGACCAGTTCACAATTTCATCAACAATGAATTAGTGCCCCAATTTTTCCATATCCCCTCCAATATATGTCACTTTTCTTTTCTATCATTTTAGCCACCTCAATCGGTATAAAATGATATCTCAAGATCTCAGCCTTTTATAATCTGGCTTCTCATTTTATCATTCCACCAAAACTGCTCTCTCCACAATTACTAATGATCTCTTAGTTGCCAAATCCAATGTCTTTTTCTCAATACTCTTTCTCATTGACCTCCCTGCAGCCTTTGACACTGTTGATCATTCTCTCCTTTATGCCTTCTTTTTTCTAGGTTTTTGGGACACTCCTCTCCCCTGGATCTTCTCTTACCTAACTGACTGATCTTTCCCTATTTCCTTTGCTGGATACTCTTCTAGATCATGACCTTTAATCACAGTTCTGCCCCCTCAGAGCTCTGTTTTGGGTCTTCTTTTCTTCATCTCTACTGCTTCATTTGATGATCTTATTAAGGATTTAATGGATTTAAAATGAATTTAATTATCATCTCCATGATGATGATTCTCCAATCCACCTATTCTGCTCCAGTCTCTCTGCTGAATTCCAATATGACATCTCTGTTTTTCAGATATCTCAAACTGAATGATAGTGTACACCTTAAACTAAACATGTTCAAAATAAAACTCTTTTCACCTAAACTGTTCCCCTCTTTTACCTTCTCTATTACTGTAGAAGGCAATGTCATTCTCCCAGATCTTCAGGCTCACAACCTAGGAGTAATTTTTTTGACTGCTCATCATCTCTCACCCACCACATCCAATCTGTTGCCAAGGCCTGTCAAGTTCATCTTTGCAACATCTCTCAAATATGCTCTCTGACACTGCTACCATCTTAGTGCAGTCCTTCATCATCTCAAATCTGTATTATTGCAATAGCCTGCTGGTGGGTTGGTCTGCCTCAAATCTTTCCCCACTCCAATCCATCCTTCATTCAGCCACTTAAGTGATATTTCCTAAAGTACAAATTTAACTACATCACCACTTAGTCAATAAATTCTGGTGGCTCCCTGTTGCCTCCAGGATCAAATACAAAATGCTCTGTTTGGCATTCAAAGGTCTTTATAATCTGACCTCCTCCTAACTTTCTAGTTTTCCTACATTTCACTCTCCAACACATACTCTTCAATCCAGTGGAACTGGCCTCCTGATTGTTCCATGATCAAGACACTTCATCTTGTGGTTCTGAGCATTTTTTTTTTGTTCTGGTTATCCCCTATGTCTCATTCTAGGCTCTTCCTTCTTGAATTCTGTCTACTGACTTCATTTAATTCTCCACTAAAATCCTATTTCTTACCAGACTTTCCTGAATCTCTCTTAATTCTAGAGCCTTCCCTCTTTTAACTATTTCTGATTTATGCTATAGATAGCTTGTTTGTATATATTTGATTGCATGTTGTCTCCCCCATTAGACTGTGAGTTCTGTGAAGGAAGGCACTAAATTTTGCCTCTTTTTGTATCTCCAGTGTTTAGTACAGTGCCTGGCACATCAATGTTTATTGATGGATTAATTCTTCCACATGTCTCCTCCCTTTTAGGGGTGAACTTCTTGAGAAGGCCACCTACGATGGGCTTCTTTATTTCCTTTTCCTCTCACTCTCTTCACTCTTTACAATGTCTTCTAACCTCATCACTCAACCTAAACTGCTTTCCCCAAAGTTACTAACAATTTCTTAATTGTCAAAACTAGTGACCTTTTCTTAATTCTCATCATTCTTGACTTCTCTTCTTGCTAGTCTCTTGGTTTTAATGAAACTACTCTCTCCTGATTCTCTTCCTACCTAGCAGATACCAATTCTCATTTTCTTTTTGCTGGATCTTCATCCAAATTGTGCCTGCTAACTTCTGGGGTCCCTCAATACCATGTCCTGGGCCTTCTTTATTCTTTCTTTATTATTTCAGCTGGTAATCTCATCATGTTTGGTGAATTCAATTATTATCTCTATGTTGATGATTCTCAAATCTATTTATCCAACCTCACTGTCTGCTGACTTCCAGTCTTACATCTCCACCTGTCTTCTTGACATCACATCTTAAACTCAACACATCCAAAACAGAACTCATCTTTCCCACCAAAACTCTCTCCTTCCTAAATTCCTTTTTATTGTTGAGGGAACCACCACCCATCCAATCACCCAAACTCACAACCTAGGTGTCATCTTTACTCCTTACTCTTACCCTAATATCCAATCTGTTGCTAAGGTCAGTGGTTTCTCACTTTCGTAACATCTCTCTTATATATCCCCCTTCTCTCCTCTGACATTGCCACCACCTTGGTGCATGCCTTCATCACCTCAAGTCTAGATTATTACAATAACCTACTGGTTGGTCTTCCTTCTCCAAGCCTCTCCCAGCTCTAGTCTATCATGTACTCAGCTGTCAAAGTGATTTACCTAAAGTGTAGGTCTGACTATGCTAATCCTTACTCAATAAACTTCAATGGTTCTCTATCACCCCTGGTGCTTTATACCCTGCCCCTCTAGCTTTCTAGTCTTCTTGCACCTTACACCTCACCCGCCATTGTATTCTGTGATCCAAAGACACTGGCCCCCATGATGTTCCATGCGATCTCCTGACTTTGGGACTTTTCACTGGTTGGCTGTTCTCTAGGCCTGGAATTTTCTTCTTCTTCATCTTTACCTCTTACTTTTCCTGGATTCCTTTAAGTCTCAGATAAAATCCCATCTTCTACAAGAAACTTTTCCTGATCACTTTAATTCTAATGCCTTCTCTCTGCCGATTATATCTAATTTATCTGAATTTATCTTATTTGTACATAATTGTTTGCATTTTGTCTCACCCATTAGACTATGAGGTCCTTGAGAGCAGGATTTCTCTCTCTTGGTATTCCATCTCTTAGCACATTTCCTGACATATAGTAGGTGTTTAATAAATATATATTTACTAAGTGATACCTCATAGTGTTGAGGTTTGGGGTTTAGGGGTATTCAAGACCCCAAAATACCAACACGCTGGATCCTGCTGAATGAATTTGACCTAAGTCTTCTCTCAGCCAAAGTTAAGCAAAGTTTATTAAAGATTTGTCATAATGGGTAGACTCTGAAGGAGCCCGAGCATTTGTGACACTTGTATCAACAAGTGGCCCAGAACAATCTGACACAGACTGAGTCTGAGCTAGATTGAATCTCAGCACCTTCATGAAGGCAAGATGGATTTTATATACAGAGAGACTGTGGGAAGGATCTAGGGGTGGTTTAGAGGAGGGGTTTGGAAAGGGTCTTGAGGAGTCTAAGGAGGTTCTTGATGGACCTGAGGTCAGACTCCAGGAACCAAGAGAATGGGATTTTGATGGGATCAAGGTTGGGAAACAGCAGAAGGCAATCTGGAAGTAACAGACAGTGGAGGGCTAGGTTAGTTTAAGGGTAACAGATTTGGTCATAGATATTTTGATAGGATCTAGGGTGAGAGGTAATTGAAGGCTACCTGGAGATAACAGACAACGGAGGGCTAAACTAGGTTAAGGGTAATAGAGATTGTCATAGTGATAATGGAAGGCTTATGGACTCTGGGGAATGCTAGATCAAGTGGGAAGATTCAAGGGGGTTCCCAGATCCTGTACCCCATCAATAGGTCATCTACAAAAGGTCAAGAACTAGAAGGTTGAAATAATCTAATTATTAGTAGTCTTTGAAATTGGGCCACTTGTATGTAGAAGGGATTAATGAAATTACCAAGGAACTCTTCTAAGCAACTTTGCAGTTCTATCAGTGCCTATATGCATGTATATGATCTTGTTGCTTTAATGCAAAACTTAACTGGGTATTTAAAATGGCTTCTAGGACAGTTTATGTGATTTTTTTTTCTATTCTTTAAACTCGTTTCCCTCCTTTATGCTTTTTTGCCCAAAATGACTGAGTATTCCGTCATGATCCTAGAAAGAGGATCTGAATTTGGCACTATAATGGACATTTATTCATTTTAAACTTTGCTTTTGCCAGGAAATTTGTTTCTAAATTGTGTCCTCTTACATTTTTTTCTATTTCTCTTTCTCCCTTTTCTTCCACTAAGATTCCTGGTTTCAGGAGTGACGCACTGCTGATCAAATCAGACAGCCTATCTACCCCTTTATAGTCAGTGTTTTAATTTAATCGCTCCTTTGATGTTTCTTCTTAAGAGGTACCATAATAACTTGTGCTTTTTAAACTGCTATTTCTAGCGCTTAATTTTTAGCTGCAGGATCAGCCTCTTTGCCCTTCTCGGTGCCTTTCCCCCAGAGTAATCAGCCATTACAGTGTTTTATCTATCCACAGAAAAATACCCAATCTCTCATCTCTCAGAAGATCACACAATCTCATTATTTCCATAAACCTACTATTCAGTGATATTCTTCAGGCAACTGGCAGGAGACCAATGGACCTTGAGCCCAAAATTGCCTGCACTGGAATATTATACTCTATATTAGTATTTAGTAGTATTTAACCATTCTTCTGAGATTTCATGCTGGCTGCTGCTAAATATTATATTCCTCCTCCAGCTTTTGGGGGAGAAAAATGTGTTTGTAGGGTATCAGGCAAGCACAGGCTATCAACCATAGGTTGCTCTGCTGTCAGGAAAACTCTTGTAGAAGCTGGTGATGACTTCCTTTCCTTAACATTATGTTATCACTTTGGCTCAGTCACACTTCTGAGTAAAACATTCAATTGCAGCATTTCTCCAGGAATATACTTGCCAGGAAATAAGGTGGTTTAAGGAGAATTTACATGAATATAAATGTAAGCCACAGTTTCAATCATGTTGGCTTCTGATTGAAAAGAACTTAGCTTTAAGGAGGGAGATCTGAAGGTTAGAGAGAAGAATGGTAGGAACAAGGAGGACATTTAGCTGAAAGGATAGTGGATGCGTGTGTGTGTATGTGTGTGTAAAAATGTGTGTGCCTGGAAATCACTTGGAGATCCATTTAAATTTAATCAAATAGGAATGATTGGGGGTGACTGCAATTTTATTATTTTGGGGTTGAAGATTTTTGTATTGAAACTGAAATACTGGCTTAAAAATAGCCAAATATTTATATTTTTGTTACCTTTTGGGAAACCTTATAATGAATGCCTTTTTATGTCAACTGGAAAGTAAACAGTGCCACCAATCCATGCTCACTGTACCACTTAGGACAGACAACTTTCTATCAGAGCTACAGTACTTTAAAATTGTGGGGTTATGTAAGAGGAGACCAAATCTGAGCAGGCAAACCCATTAAACAGAAATGTGTTTATGAAAAACTGCAGAGGCCTCTGGCTCCAAAGAAGGCTGGAGGATTCCTGCTTCACACACAGGCCGGTCATTCCTTTATTTGTAAATATCATAGGCTGCAAGGAGCTACATTCCCACACCAAAGAGTTCCCATTCTAAGAGAATATGACATAGTAACTCAGATGGGTTGAAAGTTATACGGAAATATAAGTTTGCAGGGATACCGAAGATGGTATAAGGAACAGATTTTGTGGCAGGAGTACTGGGAACTGAGGAGGAAAGCAAAAGATTAAATACGTCTCCATAAGTTGTTCTGTGATATGAAGAGGACGTGCTCTGTGCATCTCATTACTGTTATTTCAACAAGATGATTTATCTTAAGCAAGGTTGGTGAACACCTGCCCATCTTGTGTCATAGGATAAAGGGAAGTGAACAGTTGCTTCCTAAAGCCTTAGAAAGGATATTTCCTTATCAGGAAAGCTACTCTCAATATAGTACATTTTCAACACAGAAGAAAGCTTGGAGAGTACCCCTTGGAAAATGATTTGGCAAAACTCTGTCCTCACAAGGGCCAATGACTTCCTGCTATAGGAGGAATAGTAGTAGTAGTGGTGGTGGTGGTAGTGGTAGGTGGTGGTAGTGGTTGATGATTCTCATTGCTTTATAGTTTTAATATTTATAAAACATTTTCTTCAGAATCATGATTGGTAGGTAGCCTCAGTATCCTTATAATCTTCATTTTACAGAAAAGGAAACTGAGTATTAGGTGACTTGCCTAAGTCACAAAATTGTAGGGACATGCAGTCTCACATAGTTTTCTCCCTCTAGAAATAATGAAATATTCATCAGAGAAGCAAGTCACTCTCAGCATTGACCCCTTTACAAAGACAAATTAAGTCAATAAATATTTATATTCTTATATAATGAACCATATATAAATTTCTGCTTAAATTCAGTGCCAGACTTTATTTTTCTAGAATTTGTGTCATTTTTTTCATAGTTGAACAATGAGAATCATAGAATCAATCATAACTGCACCCCATTAAAGTAAGTGATGAAATGCTATGAACAGATACTATAACCAGGTGAGGGGATGTCTCAATCGTTCTATCATACACTTTAAACAAAGAAGAAAAAACTCCTTGATCAACTTTCTGCAGACACGGATGGGATGAGGAATCTAGACCTGAGCCTTGGTTTTAAGTCTATCTCTTCCCCTCTCCCTCAACTTTAGGTGGACTTAGTGAAGTTTAGGGGTTCAGAGGACTTCTCATCTTCCTTTCAGAATGCCATTCTTGCAATGTCCCTGGATTAGCTTACAGTGGTGTCCGCATGAGGAACCAAGGACAGACTAGACACAGATTAAAGGCTCTATAAAGAACCCAACAAAAAAAGTTATACTATACGTAAGGAGTATATCTTGAGGACTACAGCAAAAGGACTTCTAGGAGTTGAGTTAGCCCTTTGCGACATATGACATTTAAGCTTGAGCCCATTTTGCCTTGGACTCCGAATGTGCTTGTGTAAGAATAAGTCATAGGCTTTTAGGGGAATATTTTGTAACAACTCTTTTTACTTTATAGGGCAGCTAGACTCAAATCTGGCCTCAGGCATGTATTAGCTTGTGACTCTGGACAAGTCACTTAATTTTTTTTTTTTAACCTCAGTTCATCTTTAAAATGAGAGGGAGAAGGAAAAGACAGTATCTAGAATGGCAGTATCCAGGATCTTTGTCAGGAAAACCCCAAAAGGGGGTCATGAAGAGTCAATTAATCAACAACTTCTTATTTTATAATCTTAGTAAACACTCCTTCCTAAAAGCTAATTAAGTCTGGCTGATAATCAACTGAAACTCTTGGGAGAAAAGCACATTTGGTAAGGAGGTTCTGAGGGATACCATCCATCTACAAGTCCTCAGGGCTACTCCTAGCACTTTGAAGGGATAGTTGGCTAAGCTCTGGGGACCAAGGGATTGACAATATGAGCGGAGGTTGGGATGGTCACCCCATGGTATGTGTTGTATCCTTACTTCCATTTTTCTTTCAGCTGTTAGGAATTCAGAACTAAATTCAGTGTCCCATCGCAGTAGGTAATTCATCTCAGATGCCAGACATCTGTTCTTTAGTTCATAAGATCATAGAATTCAAGAACTGGAAAGGATATTAGATATCTTCTGATCTCATCTTTTTCTTTTACAGATGAAAGATTCCACTCAGGCCCAGAAAGGTAGACACTTGCTCAGGTGACAGTGAATGTTAGAACCTGGATCCAAGCCCAGCTAGTCCAGCTCCCTCTGTGACACTGCTCTCTCTGGTGCCATACTTTCCACCCTAACATTCTTTGGTTTTTTCATTTTTTAAAAATAAATTTTCCTGTCTTACATATTTCCTATTGAATGACTTCTAATTATTTTGGGAGCAGATGGAATATAGTTCTAAAAACAAAACAGTTCCCCCTGCCTTCCCTTCACCCCCTCTGAGCTCAAGTAGCAGACAGCACCAAGATTAAGTGCTACATCAATAGCACTTTTTTGTAAATTGGGGCACATCTCCTTTTAGTTGATGAGAAGAAGTGAAGGGTGAGGATGGAGAAAAAACAGTATTTGAGAGATTATGCAAAACATCTTCCCTTATTTTCTTTTGGTTTCACTTTCTGCAAGGTGCCTCCTAGGTTTCTGTATGTAGTAGAAGGCTAGTAATGGACTGAATTTAGTTGGAGTAAAAGAAAACTGGTGCTCTCCAGACTGGCTAGCTCCATTTGACTGATTAAAATGAAAAAGAATAGTGAAAGTTCCTCTTCTCTATCCTCTCCATCCATATATTTCTCCTCCATCCCCAGTTCCATTCTTCATTTTAGCTCAATCAAGAAATCTAACAAAGTGTACTACTGGTGGGGTGAAGTGTGTTATGGGGCATGGAACTAGTTTCTGATTTGCTTGACGACAGGAAACCATCTGTTCGGAGTCCATCAGAATATATGCCAGTATTGAACTGAATAAATCCCCCCTTTCATTAAGGCAAATTCATTCCAAGTTTGCTTATCAGAGCCACAACTGTTTTGCATTACATAATCTTCATAACATGCAGCATTTCAAGGTGCCATGCTAATTCTGAGGAATAGCTTATTGAGGGTGGGTGTCCAAGAAAGGATAGGGCAGGGTATGCTCTCCAGAAAATTAGAACAAAAGGTTTGTAATGTGGAAGATCTTGGAAGTGAAAAGCAATCCAGCTTAAATGAATCATAGATCTTAAGAGATTTCCTTGGTTTTTACTCCAAGTAAGCTGGAAACAATGGAAGCTTTCAGAGAGAAGGGAAGAAATGTCACACGTTGAAAATTTGCATATGTGGTAGAACCAACTTCCATTTCTGTTTGAGAGGAAGAGGTGAGAGAATGGTACCTTTGGAAATGTCTTGATTTCACAAGTGATATGTTTTTCTATCAATCCCTTGGCATCTGTATTGTTGTGATCAATCATCAACCTCTCATAATGTTATATTGCATTGATGATTTAATATTTTGTCAGTATATCTCTATATCCTAGGGTACCATATGTTGAGAGAGCAAGACTGCAGAAGTAAAATTTATGTTTTTTCAACTTTCTATCTTGGGATGGGCGAAACCTCAAAAGTTTTGATTTGGATAATTAAGTGACACATTTGGATCGCAACTTGGCTTAGTGTGTAGAAACTGTATTTAAAATCAAGAAGAAGAGTTCCAATACTCTGATGATTTTGAATAGATTATGAGACTATGGGTAACCTCATTGAGACTCAGTTTCTTCATCTGTAAAATCAGAATAGTGGTGTCTATTTATAGGTTGTTTGGAGGCTCTAATGAGAAAACGTAAACGAAGCACTGTACAATTGTCAGTTGTATATTTTTAGTTTTCCTTCTCCTCATCATACCCGTTTCACCTGTTCCCTTTATAAAAGAATTACTCTTATGATCTGAAGTCCTAGCATCCATGCATCTTATATTGTCCTTGAGAAGACTACTATGTTTGCAAGTCTTAATGCTCTATTATTTAATTAAATTTGGGGACTAAGTACCCTGACGGATGGACAGGGAAGCTCAGCCAAACTGTTTTGAGGCCTTTGATTCAAATTAGTTATTAAAAAAAACAATAACAAACAAACCAGTTTATCTATTTCTGAAGATCATTTTACTTTGTCTCATACTAAAAACTGTTCTTTCCCATGAGATTATCAGGGTTTTATGAATGCGGTCGGACTGAAAGGGAGCTAATATTAGGATAACAACCTAATGGGTATTTTTAAAAAAATGCTGTTGATCTGAATTGGGGGGGGAGGATGGAAATTTATTTCTGTGAGAGAGCACACATTTTCTTGTTCACTGTTGGTGCACATAGTCTTAATAAATGACTTTATTGTTTGAGATGCTGTGCCAGGGGTCAAATCTGATGAATAAGAGGAAGCAGCCCCAGACAGGCAATTAGGAACAACAGAGAACTGAGGTGTTCCCACTCAAAGTCCTGAAAAGTAAGGTAGAATCAGAAAGATTATACAGATGACTTGTAGATGAGTTTGGGTGAACAGGAGGGGCCATGTGGTTAGCTTCACAACCTGTAAACACATGTATTGTTGAAAGCCCACACTGAGTGATAGGTTTAACGTGGGGAAGGGATAGAGGGTAGGGAACCTGTGGCCTTGAGGAAAACATGGGGCCCTCTGGGTCCTCAAGTGCAGCCCTCTGACTGAATCCAAACTTCACGGAGCAAATCTCCTTAATAAAAGCATTTGTTCTGTAAAACTTGGACTCAGTCAAAAGTCTGAACCCAAGGATCTACAAGGCCATATGTGGCCTTGAGGCTGCAGGTTTCCCACCCCGATCTAGGATGTCATCTGAAAGGCAAAAATGTACTGTATACTAGAAAATCTAGGTCAACAACACAAGGTAGTGTTAAAAACGTTACTGATTTGCAGACTGAAGGGTACATGGACATCAAGCTGTTTTCCTGACTGTATTACTAGTTAGCTCTATGTAAGAGACAAGCAAGGGTAAGGGATGTTAGTTGCTTTAGGTTGGCAGATTTCAGTGATCTTTCAACATATCAGCCTTTTCCACTGTTTTGCTTTGTTTTTTGGTGCTCGTTCTGAATCTAAAGTCCAGACTGATCCTGTTAGGAAACAAAACTCTGGCAAATGGCTGATTCCCACAAGAAATGGGACATGAATTCCATTTCACTCCTCATTTTTAAACAGAGGAAGCAATGATTAGATTTACAAGCAGCAAACACATCCTCATCAGAACTCATAAGCTTAATTATAGTAAATTGAAAGTCAATAATTTTTCAGTGAACTTGAGACAAGTTACCACAAGAATCTCCCTTTCCTTTTCTTTTCCTTAATGCACTTTTTTATGCAGAAAAATTGAGAGAAATAAAATCACAGTATAAAGATTAAATGGTACAAGATGCAGTTTGCTACAAATAGTTTACATTTATTATAAGAATACAGCAAAAGGATCTGTAGACCCATTAGTGGTGATTGGTCCATTTAAAGAGAAAAAAAGACTACTAAGAAATGATAGTTTACAAAAACAACAAACTCTCATTTTAAAGAGAGAAAATCAGGAAAATAAAAATACCATTTTAGCTGAAATTCAAAGAGTATTTCTTATGAATGTAAAAACTGACAAATAAATAAGTGATAAATACAGATCTGTGTTACAATGATAAAGGACAACTAATGACTGCTTTACATCCTTAAGTATCATTCATTTTTATATTGTTTTAAAGAGCCAAATGAACCTAATAAGACATTGTCTTTTCACACTCGCTGGAAGAAGCACCCATTTCCAGTGTTCTATATTATGTTTCACAAATATATTATTTTTAAACAACAACAAAAAGCATTAAAGGTGCTTTACCTGCCTTTGAGCGCATGGGAACATATTTTTGTCAGAAAGTGGAGAAAAACACATGTAACTTTAGGTACATTTAAAAGCACTTGCTATCCTCAAGGCTGGGAGTAGACAGAGAGAGATGGCATGTATGCTGACACCATATACCTTAGGCCTTCTACCTTCTACAGAGAAATATGTAAATAAAACAGAACAGAAAAATCCTTCTTCCATATCCATTATTCAGGAGCCTGTCCTGGACCACCTCTTTACTGATGGCGGTGGCACATTAATAACTTGAATGACCTGGCTACATTTTGTACTTTTACACTTTACTTTATAGTTAGTTCAGTGGACTAAAAGAAGCACCTTCCACAAAACGTGGCTTAGGGTTTTCAAAATACATATTTATTTTCTAACTCTACTTTATCAGAGTCCTAGTATGTAGATTTTCAGAACCAAAACAAAAACTCCTCATTATAATCATATCGTCTAATTTTATGATCACAAAATTTAAGGACATCTGACGAAAAAACTTATTTTCATGTTAACCCTCAGTAGCTTGGATCAAATACAGATAGATGGAAATAGCTAAAATATGCTTTTGATTACTGGATTCCTACAATCTTTCAGTAAATCAGTGGGACTGGGACAATCACATTTTTGCACGGGGTTCACTCAGCTGTGACTAAAGGGAAGCTTATTGTCACTACTGAATCTGAGATGGTACCTTCTGTTTCTGACTGTACAACCTCATGTCTCCGCTTTGACTTAGGATCATCTGGTGTATTTAATGTACATTGCCAAATAAATCTAACAGAAATGATCATTTTAATAGGAAGTAAAAGTGTAAAGATTTTGTCGAAGCTCGTTGTACAATATCAATGTACAAAGATACATATTTTCAGATACTAAGGATATGAATCATTGGACTTCCTAGGTGGAGCTACAGAAAACAAAAAAAAATTCTGCTGAAAACGGTCTTTTGGCTGTCCTTGATGCAAGGTAATTAAAACCACAGCGGGCCAGGACTTAAATGAATGTTATTATGTGTCTAGGGAATGGTATTACAAGGAAAATAGTCATAGTTATGTGAGATGGCTCAGGGCACCTTACCAACGACCATTTCAAACAACAGTCTGAGATTTCTTAACACCAGACAGGTAGGTTTACATTGGATTCATGACATTATTTAGAAAATTAAGTTCCAAATCAATGTTCTACTCTTCCACTCCCATCTCCATCCAAGGATTAGTTCGTAGTGCTGACACACATATCCAGGGAGATCTTATTTATTACAAAGGTTCATGGAAATTACAGGTTCAAAACAAAATCTCTTGTTCTCCTGCCCTTGGCTAGGTAGCTATAGGTGTTAGAGTTTACATCAATGCCTTATTTATGAGTGTGCATGGAGAATTATTTTTTCTTTTAAAAAGATTTTTTTCAGAGGACTCAAAAATGGAGCCCTTGAGGGTATGAATATTTTGTGAAAAATACTAATTAATGGTTTAGGGCCTTGAACAGTTTTCACTTACAAAAAAAGACAATGCTAATGTAACATAATATCCTGATGCCTAGCCATTTGAATTATGAATTCTTTGCGTAGTTTATTTCCACATTTACATGTTGTTCAACATCTTTCCCTTCTGATGATTCTTTTATATATGTCTTCAAAACAAGGCTTAGATGGCATGCTGGACTCATGGTCCAATCTTTGTCATAATGCTTTCACTTGGAAAGTAGCTGTTTTGGTTATCTGTTATGAGCCTTGAAGCTTCCTTCCATTCCCTTCCACCTCCCATCTCCATTCACTTCGATCTTCTTTTGCTATCAGATAAAACAAGGCCTGGTTTCCCAGTTTTCCTATCTAGAAACTACTTTGGATGAAAAGGTACATTTTGTCACTTTTAGTTGCAGTTGATGACATTTTGCTTCTTTGAGGACCAGGAATATTTGGTTTGGAGAACTCAGTCACAGTATTTTAACTGAGTAATATTTCAAAGTGATACTTCTTCATTTACAATTCTAAGTAAGTCTGCTCGCTTTGTGGTTAAAGCTTTATACGTGCTGCTAGCACTCCTGAAGTCACAGGAAAGCCTTCACAATTCTACAAAACGATTGGCTACATGGATGCATTAGACATTTACTAACCAGGAGAGGTATGCTAGGAAAAAAGATGAAAACACCATTGGAAATACTGAGTAGGAAAGGGATGTGGCACTAGGAATAAATCTTGTATAACAGTTTAAGGCAATTATCTTTTATCTTTAGTGATTTAGAATTTTGGTCATTTCCCAACCTATTCCTCACTAGCCTTTTGGCCAAAGGAAACACAACTGAGTACTTCCCAGACCCCCCCAATCCAAGGTGACCTCTGCTTCCTCATTAATTTTGCACTTATTATACTATCTTGTATGTTTATATCTCTTTGTGTTCATGTCTTATTTCCCTAATTAGATTTTAAAATCCTTGAGTTTAAATCCCAGGGACTAGGTGTCATATTCTTTGGTGCCCTCCACTGCAATTAGCATTGGACCTTGCTCATAACAGATGCCTAATACACAATAATTTAATTTGATTTAACAAACATTCAAGTGCCTATTGTATGCAAGGCAGTATACTGAGTTCTGGGAAGACAGAGATTAATAACTTGATGGATTGGCAGCTGCCAGTCAGAAAAAGGCCTTCTGAGGACCAGAGAAAAACTTCACAACAGGCATTGTATTAAGATTAGCCCTTCTTGTTCAATATGGAAGGAGATGTTAAATATGAATTGTTGAAAGAGAAGTATCATTACTAAAGCTCAAGACAAGAGCCAGGAAAAAACAAACCAGAGAAATCAAACCCTAGCACAGTACCTCTCATACAGTAGATCTTCCATATAGTATGCTTTATTCTGTCAATGTCATTATTGTAACTTAAAATGTTTCACTTCATCAGATAGCACTTGCAGAACAAATTTGATTAGAGACACTTAGAATGCAAATCTTAAATTCTTCCGTGGCTCTCAGAATTTGGTTTGAGTTCTATGTGTGCAAAGAAGACTCTTGAAGGAAAATCTGGTCTCAAATTATATATCTCAATACTTTGGTTTCTACAGGTTTTTTTGTGTTGTTTTGTTCTTAAAGAAGAAACGTCAAATCAGAGTTGATTCCTTATCAGGGATCGGTAAAAATACCTGAAAGTCTTCTTAACTTCAATACGAACCAAAGATAGAGGAACCTTAGCCTAATAGAGGGCTGAGCTTAGTCTGGGAGACAAGTTACAATTCTACCTTTGACCCTAATTGGCTGTATGACCCTGTGCAAGTCCTTTAACCTCTTTGTGCTTCAGGTAATTGCCTAGAATTTATAAATCAGATATTTGTTGTGATCTTCATCACAGATCCTTCACAATACATGTATGACCAAAAAGAATCTGCCCCTCAAGCATTCTGTTGAGTCATGTGGCAATTCTAGTTTCTTTTTCTCAAATGTTTCCTATTCAAGGATAACTTTTTTTTTTTAGCTGCCAGGTGAATGGGACTAAAGTATAAATTAAAGTAGGGAGCCTTAAGGTGGTTAGGTGGCACAATGAGTAGAGCACCGGCGCTGGAGTCAGGAGGACCTAAGTTCAAATCCGGCCTCAGACACTTGACACACTTACTAGCCGTGTAAGTTTGGGCAAGTCACTTAAACCCAATTGCCCTCCAAAAAGCAAAAAAAGAAAAAAGCAAAAAAAGAAAGTAGGGAGCCTTCTGGTAAAAAAAAAAAAAAAAGAAAGAAAGAAAGATGAGATACTTCCAATTCAATGGATTGCATATATTATCTCAAAGTCTTATGGAAAGCAGAAAGAAAATCAGATCTGAATGAATCCAATGCCTCCTTTTAAAAATCGGTAATACCATAAAATGGAAACTTTTAAGAAATAAGAGGTAAAAAGGATAAACCCACCAAGGTTTGGGGTCATTCTGTAGATATGGAGACAAGAGAAAGAAGGGAGAATAATTCAAAGTGGGAGACTCCTCCAAACAACTCTCCTGAGATCTGTTTTATTTCTATTTCATCACTGCATTTATTGACTGAATATTTAAATCTTTTGTCATTTCTCTAACTTTGGTCATTACCCTTCATTTCTACACAAATTTCCTTTTTCATCAGTCTTTCTCTTTCTTGCTGCATCATGACAGTCTTTAAGATGCTTCTAAGTTTTTGCTGCAAACATTACTACCATAAGGAACTACACAATGCTGTTACCTTGTTTGCTGGCTGGGGAGCCCATCTGGTTGACATTGGTTTTTGAGAGCAGGGTATAATGGAGTAAGATCTAAGTTTGAATATGAAGTGGTTAACAATAGCCGACTGGTGTTAACAGGGGTTCCTGTAAATGAACAGCCAGTCTTTGGGACCCTATAATGCTGACATGACTGAAAATGCAGAATTCCTTAAAGCTGGGAATGACAGGACTGGATCTCTACTGGAAAATCCATGATATTGTATTGCACTATGAAAATGATCTCATGGGTTTCAGCATTAACCTTATTTTTGAGATATGGATAACAATACTATTATTCCAGTCACAGATGAAAGTCCTCCAGCTGATGGCCACATGGTGGTAGGTGACCTATTTTGCTTCCTTTGGTCCCAGTGGTCAATGGTACTGCTTCCCTGTGGCTTTCTACTGATACTTTCTCTATTTTTGGTTCCCTTAAATTTATCATGGTACCTGCAGAGCTATATCATCTTGGAATGAAATAAAACTGCTTCTTTCCCTTTTTTGCCTTTGTAGAAAATGATTTCCTTTTTTCCCCCTTTTATTCAGCAGATACACTGCCAACTGAGCCTATTACTTCTGTGTGGTTTAAATTTACTACAAATATATTATAGAATACTTAATCTTTGCATTAGGGCGAAGGTAACCGTTTTCAAGGGAACAAAATAATCCCTTTAGCTGATTTAGGCCTATGATGTATATTTTGAATACTTTTTAGGTTATTAATTATCTCTAGTTACATCATGTTTTTATTTTATGAGGAAACTTGTGAGATTCTCATTATTTTTTTTTAAGGAATATTTCCTTCAAGAAGACTCTGGGCTGGGAAGTTTTTGAATATGTCCTTTGCAGAAAGAAATGTTATTTTATTTAGTTTCCCAAAGAATCTAATATTTATAGACTAGACTAAACTAACTAAAATTGAGGAAAAGAAAGAAAATTAGACTGTTAAATAAAACAACTCTGGTATGTTTTAGCAACATGTAATCGATAATAAAAGAAGTGACAACTTTATTTTAATAGCAAACTTTCATGCTGAGTCAAAAGTATATAACAGAAATCCATCTGTATATTGAAAATGTCTCACTTCAATTATTAATAAGACAGCAATATGGAAAGATCTATTTTAGGTCCTTGTCCCTTTGTTGTCCTATTTCACAACATATTATGCTCTGCACGAGGGCTATGACTTCAAAACAATCAAAACCTACACTTCCATGATCCAGACACTACTTGCTCCTGACATCAACTCTATTTGTAAGAAATATTTAAATTAGTGCAGAGGCGAAGTGTATTATGTGGAACTGGAAACAGTACTTTTCAACTAATTTTATCATGATGGGAATGTGGTCATGAGTAATTCACACAAAAGTTTTAGTAACACACTTAGAACATCTAAAAATTCACAAGAACTAATCTTAAATAGGTGAGCTACACTAGAAATAAGAATGATATATGATCTGGAAATGAATTGTTTCCTTATTATTTCTTTTGCTCTCATCCAGTTATCAGGTTCTTGGAGTGAGGCATTAATTATCAATGCTTTTCTTTTTTCTTGATATACAGCCTAACAACAGTGTTCTTAAGAACTTGGTGGCACATAGTATTAGTGGTGTTAGTCAAAACTACAGATAAAACTATTTTGTAAGATTGAAACATAGCTTAAGTTTCATAGAAAAAAAGATCTAATGGTTTAAAGCAAATTAAAAACTACTGCACTTTCTAAACACTTTGTCTTAGCTCTTCCAAATGGATAAAATTTACTTTTAAATTGTAAAATTCAGACCATACAAAATGCAACATTTCTCTTTCAGCTCGAAGCCTACGTTGATCTGTAAACAGGGAATTCTAATATTGTTATACCTGTGTGAAACTATTATAAAGTTGGGAAATATCTTACCTTACCTAGGGATTTTCACCAAATAATTGATTTTGGTGAATTTACAAAAAGCAAATGAATGAGATCTTCATTAGAGGACTTCTGGGAGAGTTGACAAAAAAGTCTTCGATTTTGCAAGTTCAAATGAAACCCGGTAATTGCTTCTTTCCACCCACTATGAACCAAAAGCGATATGTTCCTTTGGAGTTACAACCACTGACTCCACAGAATCCCTAGGCCATTTTATTTTATTTCATTTTTTGCATGCTCCTAGTATTT
The DNA here is from genome assembly GCA_028627135.1 of Pseudochirops cupreus. Lineage (NCBI taxonomy): Eukaryota > Metazoa > Chordata > Mammalia > Diprotodontia > Pseudocheiridae > Pseudochirops > Pseudochirops cupreus. The sequence continues at coordinate 253,020,285 of CM053583.1, read as the reverse complement.
GTCACTCTAGGAATTCTTTGGTTGATAAATTACAGGTTACTTAAAATTTTCAATAAAAAACTCTTTCAAGATATCTAAATGAGAAGATACAAGTCAGAGAACACTTAATTTTGTTGTACATCCAGTAATTAGGAATAAATCCAAGGAATTATATAAAGATCTGCACAAAAAAAATGTTTATATCCAACCCTTAGTTAATCCAGTAACAGCACAAAGCTCTTGACCTGGCAACTAAAAATATCAAGAAGAACGGAAAAGCAGACTGCAATGTTATTGAGCTCTTTAATGCTAAAACGTTGTTTTTCTCATTGCACAAATAAATCATAGTGTTGTGTGCTCTTCTGCAGACTTCCTCTTCCATAAACTTTACAAACTAAGAACAGATCTTATAATCATGCTTTTGGTATGAATTAGCCTCTTAAAGCCCATAACTCCAAAAATTATCAGTGAAAGAAAGAATAATTTATGTCTCAAATACAATGAAATCTGTGGCACAAAAGTGGGTTGCTAAAATTTTTTCAAAAATGTATATGTCGATATTAAATTTTACATTCTATACAACTGATTTAATTCTGAAAGTCCCCACAAAAGTTATTGATCTTGAATTGAACCACTGTCTGCTTTAGGATGAAGAGCAAAATGGAATCTAAATATTGAAAGCTTTCTCAAGTCCTGAAAATAGGCAGTGAATTGCAAATTTTAACAGCCTAGATGAGAAAAATATTGATGCAATGTTCACGTTTTTATACCAGTATTTAAGCATTATACTCCTAATGCTGCTCACAAAATTAAAACCAAAACAATCTATCTCTGAGCTAAGGGATTATCATTAAGGTTTGTTAAATAATGACAGCATGTTTTCCCTTTCATAGAAGAGAAAAAATTCTTTTGGGGAATAATGACCAGTAAGAGAAAATGCCACCCAGTCTGCCTTTGTAAAAGCTGCCATACTCTATACTACCCACATGCCATACACCACACTAAAGAATGAGGAAAGAACCTCTGATTGAAATAAATGGGAGAAGCAGAGGACTTGGACACGACGCATGGTTCTTCCACTTGAGGCACCTGTGACAAATCACTTCACAGAGTCTGTTTTTTCATCTATAAAATGAGGGGGCTGAACTCAATCTGCAAGATGCCTCTTGACTCTAAATTCTGGGATCTTAAAATCACTATTGGTATATTTCTTTATTTGTATATTTCTGTGCATTGCCTAGCACAGGCATATGTGATAATATAAAAATGCTCAACTTTTTTTTTTAGCATCAATTGATTTTGAAGATCAATTGATTGAACTGAAAAGAAAAACTGATTAAAATGATAATTAAAATTAAAATTTCCTTCATATGCCCATCATAAATCATTAAGAGTAAATTGATTATGTTTTCACTTTAGCTTACATGTAGTAATCAGGATGTGTAAAAGATACTTTGTAAAAGAAGACTGGAAAGATAAATAGCAGGCATTTTCTATTCATTTCTTTCATTCTTTAAAATTCTGTGCTTGGTTCTTGTGCAATAACAGGCACCAAACAGTTGCGAAGGGCAGGGGAAATCTGTTTTCCCTTTTTAAACTGAACCAGAACCAAAATACTTAGAATTTAAGCCTACCAAAAAAAAAAAAGCGAAATCACAAGGAATAGATATGCATATTTTTAAAGGTTTACCACATCAACATTTACTCCAGACCACAATTAGTGCCATTTCCCACCCCTCCTAACACACACACACACACACACACACACACACACACACACACACACACACACCACACATACCTACCCACCCACCCTCATGAATCATGAGGAGCAGTCGAGGTCATCTAGATAACTCCAAATCAAATGAGTTGTAACAAGCTGGATGAAACTAGAGGCAAAGGAATCACTTGTATAAATACACTGCGTATCTCAGAAACATGGTCTTCTAGTTGTCAGTGTGACCAGTGATCATGGTGTGGAGCAGAAGAGACCATGCTCACAAAAGCTTTTTTTTTTCAGAACATCATTTTGTTTTATGTAGCCTCTGAATCTGTACTGTACTCCTCCTCTGTATCTCTCTGTGTATACTCATGTGTGTATGCACTTGTGTCTGGTATATGCATATGAGGACTAAAATGGAATCCCAACAGCTGGAGTTGGCTGACTGGAACTAATTCTGGGATGCTTCTATCAAGGCTGAAGAGACTAAGAAGAAAATAATCTGCAATTTTTGTGGATATGTGTTTTGTGGTTTCTTTAGAAATGAACTTCTTTCTGACTATGAAATCTGAAGTACTGACACATTTTTGTGGCCCCTTTGTAACAGCTTAGATTGTGACACTGAAAAGGGTCAGGTATGAAAAAAGTTAGACAGGTACTGGCCCTAATAAGAAACCAATTTTCTATTTCTTTTCATTTACTATTTCATCACTACTACTAGAATGCTTTATTTTAGGTCACTCTCCTTTAAAGACAGTCCTTCCATTGATAGCAGCTCTTCATGGATTCATTCAAAAACAGTCACTAAAACTCTGCCATAAGCTCTCGAAGGAAACAATATGCAAAGGTTTCTGATGATCTGACCAAGGAGAGACAGTGTCATAGGGAGTAAGGAAAATTGCAACCTTACTGATAAAATGGGTGTGTCATGATCTAAATGTGTTGGTCACTGTACCATTAAAAAAAAAAGTCCAAATATTTTCAAATGCAAGATGCAGTAGTATGTTATTTTTTAGAGAAGAAATTTTAGCATTTTCAAACCTTGTCAACTGAAGTGATACCAGCTATTAAGAAAATAGGAGTTGGGGAAGATATTTTAAAAACATAATTTTCCCTCAGTCATGAGATAATCAAGGTTATGATGGAATGTGTCTGCCAATTTGGCACCACCAATTACAATTATAGCACCAATGTATTAGGTCTCTGTGACTTAAGGCAGCAAACTAAACTGAGCAAACTATGATCTGAGCAATATCGATAGTAGTTAATCCATGACAGACAGATAGGATCCATGGTCCCTTGCGTTTATAGGCTGTGCTTTTCTATGGATGATTGCCAGGTACAGCAGAAGAGCTGTGATTGGCTAAGCAGCACTTGGCAGAACAGTCCATTTGCTTTTTCATGCATATGCCTAGGACATTTTCAAATTGGCACATTAAAAAATCCAATTAATTTTAAAAAGGAACTAGATTATTGCAAGTAATGTAGTATAAATTCATTTCATATGAGGGGAAAAATATTACTTTGCTGGGAAACAGAGTCCTGTAGGTGGTGTCTGGCATGACTTTATCCCTATGTCACTTTTTTCTTGATGGCAGCTAGCTCCTTCTGGAGTTCGATGAATTTGGGGCGGTTTTCAGGTTTGTAGTCCCAACACTTCAGCATTATTTTATAAATTTCTTCAGGACACTTCTGAGGAGCTGACATCCGATATCCTGGACCCCCAAAGAAGGAAAGGGAGTTTAGATTATTAGTAGAAAGGGAACAGATATTGATCTTAGGCTTTCCTTGACACCTTTGGCACAAACTTTTTAACTTTAGAACTTTAATTGTTTAGGTTATCTGGTATAATAGAAAGAGTTCTACAAATGGCATGTAAAGGCATATGGAATTCTTTCTTCATGTGGACTTCAATTCTGCTGCCCAGAAAGCATTTCACTATCTTGATTTATAGGAGCCATATTTTGTTTGAGTCAGGGCCTGAAATAATAAGACTCTATATGTAATATGGTGACATAGCTGGCCCAAAAAACTCCAAAATTTTCATTGAAGACATTTACAGATAATTCCAACCACATCTTACAATTTAAGGCTAAGGGGCAGTAAAATTTATACGCGCACAGAGACTTTTATGAGCACTCAGTATTAAAACTAAAATGAGCAAGATTCTTCTACATCCTGGGAAGAAAATAATTTGAAATTTCCTTAAAGAATGAAATTAGAATGAGTAGTAAAATATAGAGGGGAGATTCAGGAACTTCTCTTAAACTCAGATTTGGGAAGAGGCTTATGATATTATAGAAAGAATCCTGAATTTTGTGGGTATCATAAAAACAAAAAAAATTAGAGGGAAAGAATCATTTCCCTATACTACTTGGTTTCACTATTTCACCTGTACACTGCCTAGTACTCTTGAATCCTTGCCTCTTTCCCCTTTCCTATCAATGTTCATACTTTATTAAACACCAAAGTTGGATTACTCCAATCATCTGCCTCATTTGCTCATACTAAGAGTGTTGCTGTCTGGAACTGGGGGAAATCATTTAACTGAACTTACTGAGTCCACTACAAATTATTTCATGTAACCTCAATCGCTCTCATTTTAGCAAGATGGTCCTTTTACTACTCCCCCTATTTGCCTCAGTTTCCTCATCTTTAAAATGGGCTGGAAAAGGAAATAGCAAACTACTCTAGTATCTCGGCTAAGAAAACCCTAAATGGGGTCATAAAGAGACACAACTAAAACAACTGAACAACAACAAAAAAAAAACCCAGATTCTTTATCCCACTTTCCCATCCCCACCTAGCTATTCTACACATTTTTTTCTTTATTCAGGTATCTCACATCATTTCCTCCTTCTTCCCTCTCAACTAATGATCTCATGTCATACATTACTGAGAAAACAGAGATAATTTTCAATGAGCTCCTTCTTTTTCATATCCCAAAACCCCTTCTTTCTATCCCCTATTAAAAAGTCAACCACTCTACACATATACTTGATTGATCCCATAATCCTTCCCCTTCTCTTTCTAACCTTCAAGCACTTCCTTCCTTTTTGTCTACAAACATGCCCAAGTCTCCCCCATTGTGAAAAGACCCTCATTAGAACCTGACATCCCTTCAAGTTAGGTCTTATATCTCTTTTCTCTTTCATGACCAAATTCTTAGAAAAAGCCATCTATATATACTGACTCCACTTCTCTCACTTACCTGTCGACACTTTGCAAAATGGCTTCCAACCTTACCATTCAATTCAAACTGCTCCCTCCTCTCTTAACTTTTGCTTATACATTTTATTTTGTGAATTGGTTGTGAAGATTTCAACTCTAATTCCATACTAACCTTGCTCTACTTGCTCCCGGGCTTGCTGATTAGTCATTCCAGGATACGGACAGATTCCTAAACTGAAGGTCTCCCACAAAAGGATACCAAAGCTCCATGCATCACTTTCAGAACTGTATCTTCCTGGTAGGAAAAAACAAGAGAAACAAGAACAAGAGTGAACAGGCAGGTGATTTAGATGTGGAAGACATTTTTTAATATATAAATTTTCACCATTACATTTTAAAATTGCCAAGAGGATAAAATTATCAGTGTTTCTGCTTCAATTCCAAAGGTTTATTTCACAATCTTTAAATAATTGGCATATGTAAACAAATCTCTTTTTCCCCTTGAGGAAAAATATTCATCAAGCATGTGAACTTGTTCTTCGAGTGATGTTTGAAGATGATTATTTACTATAGAAAATACATAAATTTAGAGAGCTCAATGCTTGTGAAGAAATTTACAAACTGGATTTCAGATTTTTTTTGCATAGATTCAATCTTCTTTTCTCACTAAAATTATGAACAACAAACTTAAAGCAATAAAGCACATTCTTTATGTTAATTCTTATTCTTTGCTGTGTATGTTTTCTTCTATGTATAAGTATCATTTCTCTTACTGATTCTTTGATTTGTCAAAAATGCAATGTTTTTTTTCCTCTTTGGAACAGTAAGGAGATTAACATACGTGGCTGATAAAAACAACTTTAAAATATATGGTACCTTGTTTTATAAAAGTGTCTTCGTGCAACTGCCTCACTAAATATTGTGAGTAAATTAGTTTGGAGACAGGTGTATAATTCAAAAGAGAAAACACTATCAGCAACAATTTAACAAAATTCTATGTCAATTTCCCAAAGTACTAAGAATCTCGAGAATTTTCAAAAGTTACTCAAGTTTTTTATTTTAATTTCAAATTGCTCCCCATTTGTTGGAGGGAGGAATTGAGATGAGGTTGTAAAGTTGGGTTGGGGAAGACGATTAGATCAGTGATTCCCAAACTTTTTTTTTTAAAGAGAATTACAATCACCTTTTGTTTTGGAGGATTTTTGAAGAATTTTGTAACACTCTTTGTTAAAAATTTAGTTCCACTACTTGGCAAGAAGAATTAGTTTAAAGATTTCTCAAATGATTTCCTTTTCTTTCTCTTTCATACTTTCCCGGCTTATTTACTGTCATTCTAATACTTACAAAATTCAATCCTTCCCCAGTTTTTGCTTGTTATTTTAAGTGAACCATCATTTTTTCTTCTCTGAAGGCAGTAAAGTGGTACTGGGAGTATGTATGAATGATGTTAAGGGTTCTGACGTCAGTAAGATTTCTGCCCACTTACTGAATATCATTCCAGCTGTGTTAAATTAGCTTTCCTTCTTAGTAGATAGTAATTACAGACAATCATGATACTGTTGGTGGTAAGATTAGTTTTCTTGTCTGTATATCAACTCTCTTCAGTTTAGCATCCAGTCATTTATCACTTTTCATTAAAGTCATTCAATGAATATAAGTTAAAAGTAATTAGTTTCTTAAGAAAGTACAAGTTATTCATTTAATTATGTCCTCCATCCTGATCCCTCAACTTGCCCATCTACACACAAGTTAGATAATATCTTGTATACAGATCCAAAGGGATGCAGGCATGTAAAAACCAAGAATACATAGGAGAAATACATAAAATCATGAACACATCTGTGGTTAGGTTTTTAAAGCCTATCATGAAGCCATTTATTAAGTTTCTATTATGTTCTAAGCAATGAGGGAAATGCAAAGATAATAATGATATAACTTTTGAACCATATATCTTTGTGGTCTATATTTTCAAAGTATTTTTGGCTACACAAGTCTAATTAAAGTAAAAGATCACTACTTGATTAAAATTTCCTTGTAACACACTGGAAAATATAGTCTTGAAATTTTGTTCTATTTCATGGTTTCAAAATATTCTATTTGTCCTTTGCAAACTTATCAACTTTCCATTTTTGTTCATTTATTCAATTGCTATTTGTTAAGCTACTATATGTTAAGTACTAGGAAGGATATAAAGATAATTGCAATGTAATGATAATGATACTTAATCTAGTACAGTGTTATTAAATTTAATTCAGATAGGGTTTTCTATAGCCCAGTGTCCCAGATATACACTTTCCAAATGTTCTAGTTAGCCTCTGTCAACCTTCCAACTTGCTGCATAGATCAGTATAGATGTCAGATCCAAGGCTGCAAACTTACAAGGAGAAAAAAAATCAGTGACAGAAAATGGTTAAAAAATTAGGAAGAAATTCAATACCAAACACAAAACTCTTGTGCCATGAAATTGGAAAAAAAAATAGGGAAACTTTTATCTACCAAAATTCAATAGCATTTCCTTTAGAAAAATGACTCTAGGATGAAATACTAATTAATTCACATCAGTTTTGGCCTCTGAATATTGAAATAGTTTCTCAGAGAGCATCCTTGTCATGTAAGACCTTTGTGAGTGGTATGATAAACCATTCCCTCATTTGCAGAGAAATGCCTTCTTCTTCAGCTCTTTTCCATTTGATGTTTTCTGAAATTTGCCAATTCACCTGGCCATTATTGCTGTAGACAATTTTTGTTGGGTGGCTTTATGCTCTTGCCAATAAGACCATTTGGCAATGGAAAGAGAGAACACAAAAAGCTAGATTAGTAAAACTTTGAATAAATCTGAAAAAAATTTGGGGCTAGATTTTAGTTCTAATAATTTATTCAAAATAATTTCATTTCTGGGCCAGGAATTCAATAATTTCCTAAGCAGAACTAAGGATCATTATTTAGAGTTGACTTTTTATTAGGCAACTGTGCCTCAGTTGTCTATCCATAATTCTCTAATAGAAATGTAAGAATCAGCCAGAAAGTGTTTGGGATTATATGAAGAAAAAAGACTTTATGTTAAATGTAGACTTGATGTTAAATCATTATAATCCTGGGCTTTTTTCAGTTCTTGTTCACCATACCTAATTTATTCCTAGGGAGATATCAACAACAACTCCAAGAAGAATCACTATAGAAAATTACAGGGAAGCTATTGGCTGTTTGGAATCACAGTGAATCCTCTCAATGGCACAAAGGAAAACAAGCAAGAGGAGGGAGATTAGTTATATTTAGAATGTTGAGTTCATTTTTGAGAAGGAGAAATGCCTAGTCAAAACCTGCCCACATCACTTACCCAGCCTTTATTTAACATTCCACAGCACTCTGTCAAGAGAATTTTTAAAAAGAATCATAGGTTAAAGTGAAATCTCTGAGGCAGAATTAGGGAAGGTTGCTTACATCACACTTGTCAGCACTGTTACTAAGAAGCACCTGAGATTTTAGTACATAAGTTTCCATAAGCATCAAATTCACATACATTTTTTTTAAATGAGGCTAAATGTGATTAATAAGGCTGAGTTCATTTTTCATTCATTATTTTTAGCACCATAAATTTTTTTTCTTTATTCTTTTTTTAAAATTGGATTTGTTTTATTACTTTTAGTTTACAAGATTCAGTTCCACAATCCCTTGAGTTTCAAATTTTCTCCCTTTCCTCCCCCTGCCCCCCATGGCAGCTTGCAATCAAGTATAGGATCTGCAAATACTTTCACAGTGGATGTTAGTCTGGTTGTATAGAAGGGTTGTAACCAATGGAATGAACAAAAGGAAAGAGGAAACAAAACCTAACATGGAAAATAAAGAGAGCATGTAGTTTGCTTCAGTCTCCATTTAAACTCTGTTCCTTCTGGATCGTTCTCTGAATGTAGACATCTCCTTCCATCCTGGGACTTTTAGAGCTGTCTTATAACCTTGTGTTGCTGAGAAGAGTCCAGTTTATCAAAGTTGGTTGTCACACATATGTTGTGTCTGTCATCGTGTACAAATTTCTCCTGGTTCTGCTCTTCTCACTTAGCATCAGTTTGTATAAGCCTCTCCAGGTAAATATGAAGTCCATCTGCTCCTCATTTCTTATAGCACAATAGTATTCCATTACATTCATATACCACAA
>CM053583.1:252976876-253011162 GCA_028627135.1 Pseudochirops cupreus | reverse complement strand
CAGTTCACAACTCCACCAACAATGCATCAGTGTTCCAATTTTTCCACATCCTCTCCAGCATGTGTCATTTGCCTGTTTTGTCATTTTAGCCAATCTGACTGGTGAGATGTGGTACCTCAAAGTTGTTTTGATTTCCATTTCTCGAATCACTAGTGATTTAGAGCATTTTTTCAATATGCTTATAGATATCTTTAATTTCTACCTCTGAAAGTTGCCTGTTCAAATCCTTTGACCATTATCAACTGGGGAAGCACCCTAAATTTAGTAGAACTTCACTGCAACAAAACAATAAAAATAACATGTCTGAATTTCAAATACATTATCAAGTATCCAAAGGTCTCTGTCACAGTTTCTTAGCTAAGCGATTTGAAATAATCTCTTAAGAAAATGAAAGGAAAGCAATGGTGAGCATTAAAAGAATTTAGGAATCAAGGAAAAAATTTGAGAATTCAAACAATGTGAATATAGATAATCATTCAATTTCAGTATTATTACATACTGACAGATATCCAGATATCCAGAATACTTTTCAAAACAGATTCTAGAATATTTTGGATTCTTTAATTCTATTTCATAGTCATAGTTTTACTGCAGGAATATTAGAATTTTTCAAATAGAAGTAAATTTTTAGTTTGAAATCAATAAAGGATCAGTTTACAACATTTTGTTTGACATATCTTCTAAAAATAATTTTTGTTACTCCATACTTGTCAACTTCAATTAATATGAAAAAAGAAAAAAAGAAAATGAGCTTTGCTCATAAAGCCACGAATCTCCATAATAAACAGCTTGCTTTTCTAAAAAAAGCACATAATAAATTCAATGTGAGTTTTAAAGTTGACCATCTTGTTTGTGTCCTTCCAAATTTCCTGTGTTGTTTCTTTTAAAAACATTTCTACAATCCACTTTTCCTTATAAGAATGGGGCTTATAGAATAAACAAATCAATCATCCCCACCTGAATTAATCTAACACAATACTATAGCCCTAATACTTTATCAAGTTAAAAAAAACAAAACTCTACTCAAAGTACATGGGAAAAAACCTAGTTTATCAAATTGGAAAAAGCCCATGGAGCATACCAAGCCCATGGAGTGAAATAAAATGTTACCCAACAAAAGTAATAGGATGACCTAATGAACTTCAAAAAATGGAAGATTTCAGACTTCCTAATAGCCATATGGGTATACAGCAGGGTCCTAATATACTTTTGTTCAGTGTCCTTGAAGCAGGAGTGGCTTATGGCAACATTTATATAAAATTCTAAGAAAAAAACTAGACACACTGGGAAAAGGCAGTTTCAGGAGAAAGAAGGAAATCTGGTAGAAAGGTCTGCCATGCCTACAGAACTTCACAGAGAGAGAAAAGGAGCGGGAGGGTGTCCGTTGGCCATATGAACTCTCTAAGCCAGTGGTTCTCAACCTTCCTAATGCCACAACTCTTTAATACAGTTCCTCAGGTTGTAGTGACCCCCAACCATAAAATTATTTTCGTTGCTATTTCATAACTGTAATTTTGCTACTGTTACAAAATCGTAATGTAAAATATCTGATATGCAGGATGTATTTAAATTGAACATAACCCACAGGTTGAGAACCGCTGCTTCTAAGCCTTAGTCCACTTTCTACTAGATTCAGTATATACTTGGATGGAAATGTCTAGATAGACTTTTGGGACAAATGCTTTATAACAACTATCCTTAGTATATTAGTAAGTACCCTTAACTAAAAACTAATAAACTCTAGCTGGTAATTGATATTAAATGATAATCAATGTGGGGAGCACACCAGCAGAGATTTGTGAACTAACTTCTAACTCCTCACAGTTACTTGTAGAACTCTTTTATTCTTTATTAAAAAAATTTTTATTTAAAGATGTAAAAACCATTCTTTTTTTTTCTATTTTATTATATTTTCATTTACTTAAAAAATTTTTTTTATTTATTTATTTTTAGTTTTCAACATTCATTTCCACAAGATTTTGAGTTACAAATTTTTCTCCCTGTCTTTCCCTTACCCCCAACCCAAGACAGCAAGCCTACTGAATACCCCTTCCCCCAATTTGTTCTCTCTTATATAATCCCCCACTTCCCCTAACTTTCTAGTAGGGTAAGATGGATTTCTATACTCCAGTGCCAGTATATCTTATTTCCCAGTTACATGTAAAAAGCCATTTTTTTTAACATTTGTTTTTAAAACTTTGATTTCCAGATTTTTCCCCTTCTTTCCTCCTCATCCACCCCCACTGGGAAGATAAGCAATTCAATATAGATTGTACATGTACAGTTACCCAAAACATTTCCACATTAGTTATATTGTGAAAGACTAACTATATTTCCCTCCATCTTATCCCTCCCCTCATTTATTCTATTTTCTACTTTGACCCTGTCCCTTTAAAAAAGTATTTGCTTCTAACTATTCTCTATCCCAATCTGCCCTCCCTTCTATCATCTCCCCTCTTAGCCCCTTGCCCCCTACTTTCCTGTAGGGGAAGATACCCATTTGAGTCTGTATGTTATTCCTTCCTTAAGCAAAATTCAATGAGAGAAAGGTTGATTCATTCCCTTTCACCTTCCTGCTCTTCCCTTCATTGGAACAGTTTTCTCTTTTATATGAGATAATTTACCCTATTCTATCTCTTCCTTTCTCCTTCTCCCAATATACTCCTCTCTCACCTCTTAATTTTATTTTTTAGATATCATCCCTTCCTATTCAACTCCTCCTGTGCCCTCTATGTACACATGAACATACATATGCCCATACTTATATATATATTTATATACACATATACCCTCCTATACATACATATATGTGTATGTATACATGTATATATCTATATATTCCCTTCAACTGAGAAAAGTCTCATGAGTTACAATTATTGTTTTCCATTTAGGAATGTAAATAGTTCAACTTTAATAAGTTCCTTATGATTTCTTTTTCCTGTTTACCTCCTCATGCTTCTCTTGCTTCTTGTATTTGAAAGTCAAATTTTCTATTCAGTTCTGGTTTTTTCATCAAGAATGCTTGAAAACTCTCTATTTCACTGAATGACCATATTTTCCCCTGAAACATTATACTCACTTTTGCTGGGTGGGTGATTCTTGGTTTTAATCCTAGTTACTTTGACTTCTGGAATATCATATTCCAAGCTCTTCAATCCCTTAATGCAGCAAATGCTAGATCTTGTGTTACCCTGATTGTGTTTCCACAATACTTAAATTGTTTCTTCTTGACTGCAGTATTTTCTCCTTGAACTGGGAACTCTGGAGTTTGGCTATAATATTCCTGGGAGTTTTTTTGGGGGGATCTTTTTCAAGGAGTGAAGAGTGAATTCTTTCTACTTCTATTTTGCCCTCTGATTCTAGAGTATGAGGGCAATTTTCCTTGGCAATTTCTTGAAAGATGATGTCTAGGCTCTTTTTTTGATCATGGCTTTCAGGTAGTTCAATAATTTTTAAATTATCTCTCCTGTATCTATTTTCCAGGTCAGTGGTTTTTCCAATGAGATATTTCACATTGCTTTCTATTTGTTCATTCATTTGGATTTGTTTTATAGCATCTTGATTTCTCACAAAGTCATTAGTTTCCATTTGTTCCAATCTAATTTTGAAGGAATTATTTTCTTCAGTAAGCTTTTGAAACTCCTTTTCCATCTGACCAATTCTGCTTTTTAAGGCATTCTACTCCTCATTGGCTTTCTGGGCCTCTTTTGCCATTTGAGTTTATCTATTTTTTAAGGTATGATTTTCTTCAGTGTATTTTTGGGTCTCCTTTAGCAGGCTGTTGAATTGTATTTTATGATTTTCTTGCATCATTCTCATTTCTCTTCCCAATTTTTCCTTCACTTCTCTTACTTGATTTTCAAAGCCCTTCTTGAGCTCCTCCATGGCCTGCGATCAATTCATATTTTTGTTGGAAGCTTTTGATGCAGGAATTTTGACTTTGTTGTCTTCTTCTGGTTCCATGTTTTGATCTTTTTTATCGCCAAAAAGGGATTCTATGGTCTGACTGCCTCCTCTGCGTGCTCATCTTGCCAGTCAATTACTTGACTTTTGAGCTCTTTGTCATGGCAGAACTCTGCTTCCAGAGTGCAGAGAGATTTGTGTCCCAACTTTCTGGGTTTTTCACAGTTGTTGTCAGAGCTGTTGTCTGAGGTATGAGAAGGGTGCCCTCTCTACTGCCACCACAAGCCTTAGCACACTGGCGTTTCTTACTCCAGGACCACCACCCAAGACTGTGACCCAGATCCGAGCAGGTCAATGCAAGAGTGATTACCCTCTGAACAGTCACTTGTTCCTCCTGCAATCTGTAGGTCAGGAGCTCTGGAGGTAGCCACAGGGCAGCAGCTGCAGCTGCTGCCCCTCCTTAATCTCTCACCCTGGAGGTAGGGGCCGGACCATACTCTTCTCTCACCTAGTTCCAACAGAGTTCCCTACTAACCTTTTACTTTTTCTTTGGTATTTATGGGTTGAGAATTCTGGAAACCACCACGGCTGCTGGTGATTCACTCTCCTGAAGTCTGTTCTGGCCAGTCTGCACCACTGTTTGGGGTCAATCTGGGTCTGACACACAGCCTTTGCAGGAATGTGCTCAGCTCCCAGTCTGGTGTGACAGACTCTTCCTTTAGGCCTACCAGGCTGCCTTCAGTGGGAAATTTGTTTCTCTCTGTCACTTTGTGGGTTCTGTAGCTCTAAAATTTGTTTATAGTCATTTTTTTACAGGTATTGGAGGTCACTGGGGAAGGAGCTTAAGCAAGTTCCTGCTTTTACTCTGCCATCCTGGCTCCACCCCCCTGTAAAAAATTTTTTCTTTAACTCTTAAGGGAAAAATAGTTAGCCAATACATGTTCCCAATGTAAATGGGAATTTGGGATAGCAGTCTCAGAGCATATATTCTATACTTTCATTTCTTATTTTTTTGACATCACTATTATCCTCTTAAATGTAAAAAATAAAACCCTTAATAAATGGATTAATGAAGAATAAAAAATTTATTAGTCTTATATTTGTTATAATAATATATTATATTATCAATAATATGCTATAATGTAATAAATAATAAGTACTGTGGTAAGCACTGGAGTTACAAATAAAATACAGAATCTCTGCTTTTAAGGAGCTCTAATTCTACAGGCTTCAGTGTCAAGTCAGATGAAAAGATCCCATCATCATTAGGGTTCACTGGCAAAGCAGATGGTAATGTTTCTTCTTTAATATTATTTCCACTGATAAGCCATATCAGTTTCTGAAGTTGAACCATTTGACAGGATTTTGGTGGTGATTGCTTTCTTTTCTGGGTCTTCATTCACTGTGGCTGTAGTGTCCACAGAAGTAGCTGCCAGGCCCTATGTCCACTGGGTTAGTTTCTGGGGATGACCGGGAAAGTGGGAGCTGAAAGCAGATATGGTCTGGAGAGTGCAAGCCACTGCGTAGGCTCCTGGGCTTATCTGCCATTTGGTGGCAGTTGTTATTTGTGGTGATGAGGAAGCTGGGTATTTTCAAGGTGATACACTGCTACCAGATTAAGCAAAACAAATCCACACATTGCCATATCTGAAAATGTGTGTCTTATATGCGGAATGGTCCCACAGGTACCATGCTTCATCAATCCCTCTAGAATCATGGTCATTGTTCTGATCAGAATTCATAAATTATTCAAGATGTGCTGTACTCATTCACCAACCCTAGGCTTGCATGCTTCTTCTTAATTGCCTTCCTTTATTGAAAATGTGATTTTGGATTTCTCTTTAAAGCACAATCTGGTCTTTTCTTCCTGATCTTGTTATAGTATATTACTCCCAACAAACATAAGGTGTGTGTCGTATTTCTTTTTGAAATGATGCATAAAATTTCAAGTAAAAAAAAAATCTCATATTTAAAAAAAGTAATTTTTGTCTTCCTTTCTACAAAAAAGACATCTTAAAATATTAAAAAAGACTGAATGACATTTAGCCTATGGGTACCCCAGGTAAATTCAGTGAGGCTGTAAATTGTAGAACAGCACTGCTGATCTACACTGGCAAGGGGAATTTCCTCAATAGAAAATCACAGGTATAAACCTCCCTACAACACCATCCCACACTCTCCTACCCCCACCTTCTACCTAAAAAAGATGTTAGGAAAACACATAAATTTTCGTGATGAAGGCCTACAGAATCTATTAAGATTAATTTTAGGGACCTAATTATAGATGTAGTTACTCAGACAAATATAGTTGAATACAAACAACTGTATTGCAGGGACCTAGCACCAGAATCAGTGCATTGTAGTTACTGTGCATATATTTCAACTATTTGATTTAGCACAGATACACCTCTATTTTTGAGAAGGGGAAAATAGTATGTACAGTCATGTTTTTTTTCAAAGGTGATCATAAATGAATTAATGTCAGTGAAGTGCAAACACTTTTTTGGTGAAGAAATCTGATAATTTCTATATATTTAACGTACATGTATATATTAAAATATTAAGGCATGAGAGTTTATACATCATTGTGACCAAAGTAACTGAAGGAATTCTAAATTGGACTAAACTTCAAATTCTGTGATCTATTTTGTGAATAATTTCATGCTGTATATAATAGCTCATTTTCTTTTTCTTTTTTTGGAGGGGGGAAGGCCAGGCAATTGGAGTTAAGTGACTAGTCCAAGGTCACATGGCTAGTAAGTGTTAAGGGTCAGAGGCCAGATTTGAAATGAGGTCCTCCTAACTCCAGGGCTGGTGCTCACTGCACCACCTAGCTGCCCCTATAGCTCATTTTATATACTAAAAGGAAAGAAAGAATATACTCTTACCATAATTGAGGGCCTCTGGAGCAGTCCATTTGATGGGAATTTGCTTTAAGCCAGAAGATGAATATATGCCACCATCTTCTTGACGAGACATTCCAAAGTCACTGATTTTCAGAATATTATTTTCCCCTACCAGGCAGTTTCTTGCAGCAAGGTCCCTAAGTTAAAAGGAGACACAGAAAACATCTATTAATACAAACTAAAAACTATTTTCATAATTATATTTTTAGGGTTTCTTCCACATATCTACAAAATAGATATGTCTAAAGCACAGGTCCTTCCATTGCTCAAGATGCCTCAGTGGCTCCCTACTGCTTCTATATAAATGATAAACTCCAAAATTTGGATCCATCTTTCAAAGCTGATCACATTTTACTCTTTGACACATTACTAAAGTTCAACCAAACTGGTCAACTTGCTACTGGTAGAGGATATTCCATCTTGTTTCTCCGGTACAGGGTCCATGACTCAGAATCTTCTCTCTTTTCACTTGGGCCTTAGGAATCTCTAGCTCTCTTTAAGGGTCAACTACAAGAAGACTTTTGGAATTCCTCAGTAGTTAATACTCACTCCCATCAGAAATTTCTGTGCATTCATTTTCTGTTTTCTGTACACATTGTGGTTAGAGAGGCAGCCTGGGATTAGATAATCAGAAGATTATCTGGGTTCAAGTCCCACCTTTGACTAAGCGAGTCATTTAAATTTTTAATGCCCCACCCAGGCAATTCCTAAAGATTACACTTTGCATATGAATCACTGATCTGAGGTGGTAGAGTTTGTTTGCTCTCTCAGGAGCTTTTCCTATGCTCATAAAATCTCTGGTTGGGATGGAAGGCATAGTTTCATGTTTGTCTTTGCTTTCCCAGGATCTGGCATAGCAACTGGCTCTTATTAAAGTAAACTTGATGAACTGAATGTAATTTATAAAGTCTGTGACTTAACAGTCATCCTCATCCTTTCTGCTATAGATAAAAATCATCCATCTGCACCTAGTCTTCATGTTCCAGGCAACATGTATATTTCAATTTAAATGATAAAAACAAATACTTAAGATATAAAACCAGGTAAGAAGTGCATGCATAGCAAAATTGGCTTACTTTCCCCACTGGATTTATTTTCTCTAACAGACTAAGGAGCGGTTCTAGTAAAGAGAGAGATGGCTAGAATGTAAAGAGTGACAAAGGATTAGAGAAACTGTAAATTCTTTTTATCTGCCTCTATGATGCTGGTTACAATAAAAAGTGAGAATAATCTTTTGGAATGAAGCCATTCCTTTCTTTTCCCTCCAGCATTTTTTTTTCTGCTAAAAGAGCCATCACATCATCCTTAATTAGTTGGATAACTTTGCATACTTATATTCTGTAACCAAAAAATTAAAACATGTTTCAGGATTATTAGGAAACTAGCATCTAATTTAGAGGACTGTAACTTAGATGCTGCTATTATTTTTTGAAATAATTATCCACATGATTACTTGAGGTTGATATTTTTCCTTAGGTAATGAATATGCTTTGTAATAAGCTTTACAAGTCTTGTGTTGAAAGAGTTACAACACAAAACTAATGTGAGTAGGTCTAACTCAAACAGAACTTTCCCATTTGCTGAAGTGATCCATGGGAACCAGCTCCAATATCAGCGAGAATAGTGTTTAACTCTAAGAAACTCCATCCAGGGAAAAATTTTTTTTACATATTTACAAGTTCTACATCTATATATTATAACTATTTTCTTCAATATGGTCAGAAGGCATTGAACATCGATTGTACCAAATAAAATCACAAAAATGAAGTTGATTAAATTTTTACACACGTTGGAGTCCTTTCCAAACTAGCTCTCAGAGTACTAAGACTAATGACTAATTATTTTGAACTTGACAAAACCATCAAATGAACATTGATGTACACAAAGATTAGGAAAAAAAGACTGTATATTTTTCAAAAATAAAAAATAAATCTAATATATTAATTTCAAACCTGTCCTGCTTGTCTGTTTCTCATGATTACTCTCATAGAATTGTTATAACAAAAATAAAACGCAATACGAAATTAGAAGACAATGATAAGATATGACATGCAAAGGGAAATGGATAAAAGACTAGGCATTAACATAAATGATCTCCATTTCCTAAGTATTTATTGATGTAAATCAATTATAACAATGAGGAGACCAAAAGAACTTAAGACACAGTCAGTAAACACTAGATCTTGACAAGCAGAGCTATGTGGTAGCCAAAGTCAAAATGGTTTGCAATAAAAACACATTTGTAAAATCTTAAGGTGTATGGGGGAGAAATAATGAATAATATCACCTCATAAAACAGTAAGGAGTAGTGGATGGGAAAACAATATTGTAGAAACTCTGGCAAGAGACTCAATTACGCCAAACCTTCCCAGATTACTTAAATATGAAATCCGAAAACTGACCTCCAGCGTTTAGCATAGTGCCTGGCACATAACAGGTGCTTGATGTTGACTGACTAACTGAAAGATGGCAAATAGACTGAAAATTTAAAAGACAAATAAAAATTTATACAAGAGTCACCACAATAGGTTTTTCTGACGTGCTAAATGAAGAAAAATAGCACTAAGGAAAACAAATATAGAAAGAGAGGTTGAATTAGACCAAGGATAAACAAAGAAAGACTGAGGCGGAGAGAGTTTTAGGAATATTGAGTGATTGATTTTTAAGATATCTCAAAGAACAGAGGACATCAAATACCTGCAAAAAGTATCATGGATTTTATAAGTGACTGGATTAAAAAGCAATTGAGGAAAACATCAAAAACCATCAATTCATACACCTGCATTCCTATCACTACAAAGCTTTTGAGAGAATGACATATTCCTATTAAGGTTATCCTTGATGAAAGTCTTAAGATAGGAGAAAGCAGGCTTTTGCAAATAAAATAAATTCATACAACTAAATGAAAGGTATAGAAAACACAAAATCTCACAGTAGTTTTTATTTATTGACTAAACATTTGGTAGAGCAAAGTATAGTCACAAACTGCATGCTCATGTCAAAATTATATAAGGCTCTTTTAAAAATGTGCCAAAGATAACTCTGATAACAAAGAGTTGTTTTATGAATCTTAAGTCACCATTCTCTCCTCCTTACTCTCTTTCTCTTTGGATAATGAATGAATCATCCACAGTTATAATAACTAGCTCTTTTTTTTCAGTTTAGGAGCAATATAATAGCTTCAGGTCAATTTTATTTTATGTGGTCTATATCAGAAAAAAAAAGTAATTAATGCTATCACAATAGTTCAGAACACCCAGTTAGAAAAAATTACTAACATTCAGATATTTAGCTTTCTGTTCTACTCTAAATTTTCATTTATATCTAGCTAGCCTTTAACCTCTTCATGTCTAAGGCAAAATTCAGAATACAGGACAAGAGCGAAGCAGAATATATTACAGTATGTTACTGGACATCACAAAGAGGAGAAGTTGGGGAAAGAGCTAGGTTTTTTTTTTAAACTTCCCCCCTGTCCATTAATTGGTGGGTTCAACTGATAGCTTTAGATGTTTGAAGAGAGGGAGTGCGGTAGAGCAGAAATTGAGCTAGACTTTAAGTTGGAAAACCTAAGTATAAATCATGACTATGCCACTTGTTAGCTGTGTGCCCTTGGGCTAGTCATTTAACTTTTCAAGTTATCTCAGTTCCTCATTTGTAAAAGGAGGAGGCTGATTCTAGCTCTAAATCCTATGAATCCTATGGTATAAGATCTTACATATGTTTCCTTAAAGGTGTTTACCACAGTCACAGGTCTCCAAATGGATGAGGTTCTTCTCCATAAATGGTGAATTTCTCCAGGTGCTCCTATTTTGGATTGACTGACTACATCAAGCTCCAGAATACTGCAGAGCATACTAAATGAAATATATAAGCATTTAAGAGAGTTGAGTGTACTTACACAAGGAAAACCAAGCGGATGAAGAATGCCTATTGTTCAGATGATGATATGTAGTTGGATGGACAAATAAATGATAGAGTGCATGTATCTTGAACAGATACTACTGGTGGGTGATAAACTAGGCTTGGAACTGAGCAGGAGGAGGATAGCAGGTTGGGCTCATTTGAAAAATTGTATAGTGCTTCAATGATCTCCAGTTTCTTCTTGAAACAAAATCCTATTTTCTTAATATTATTTTTCCTGTGATTATATACGGATCCAAGTTATGTAATGCCAGAGTTTCCAAAGAATTAAACTTGCATGTAACACAAAGGGCAATGAAGAAAAATGTCAGTACACCTGGCCCAAAATATGCATGCCTGAAATATAGATGCCTGTGCTGTGAGCATAAGGAGAAGTACTCGTTTTCCATCTGTTACAGTAAGATATGTATCCAATGTACCTAAATGTTATACCTAATGTCTTACATGAGGTTGGTGTCAAAATTGCTTTATTAAGAGAAAAAGTTAAGAGAAGACTGACAGAATGGGATGTTTCTGGGAAGATGTGAGAGGTCACGAAATAAAGTAATCTGAATTCTAAGCCTCATATTTTCTTGCAAAGTGATTACTTAAAGTATGACAGATTCTAGAATTACTGCACAAATAAGTTCACTTTCAACTGGAAACCAGATATTGGGTAGTAAATCAGAACTTGGAAAATAAAAATTAAAACTGCAAAAGTTTCCAAAGAATCAAAACCTATAATTAAAACGTTCCCTTAGGTGCCTATTTTCTTTAGCTCTGACATATAAAATGCTGTGTCTCTCCCTTTGTGAGTAGATGAACAATATATTAAATATGGTAAATCAGAAATAATTAGATGGTGGACATAGTGTTTTCTCTATTTGTGATTTCATTTTATACATCATTTACCACGTTTCTAAGTCAGTATTTATCCCTCACAAAGGAGCTAAAGACATATTTATTTTGTTGTAGGAAAGCTTTTCACATGGGATATAGAAGATACTGAAAATGAAAAAACTCTCCTCTTTAGAGTGCTGGGGCTCTCCAATTTTGAAAATAACGTCTTGATAGTTTTTCTGGACTGCCCATCTAACTCAGGCAGGAGTCCAAAGTTTTCTTATGAAAAAAGGGTAGAAAATTGTAGAGGCAGAAAAGGGAAGAAAGGTAGAATGAACGTAAAGAAGAAAGTTAAGGTAAGATTACATTGAAAATTGGGGGAAAAGTCAACACAAACTGACATACACAAACATAAAGCCAATACCCAGGAAGAAAAATAATGAAGCACATTTTCATTTCCTTATTCTAAAATTGAATTCTGATGCAAATAGATTGATGATTCCATGTTATTATTACTATGTATATATCCCTTCTAGTGTGTGTGTGTGTGTGTGTGTGTGTGTGTGTGTGTGTGTACATCTGTATACTTTGGCTTCATTTTGGGGAATTTAATAAAACAGTTTCTACTGTATTTCTCAAATGTTAACATAATGCCACTAGACAACTTTATATTCTGAGGAGCAAAACAACGAAGATAGGTCATATTCAATCTGAAAGAAAGAAATATACGACAACCACATATCTATGCAATTTGCTACCAGTGGTAGGGAGAGGCAATATATTAAGCTTTCTCACTATTAGTGTTCAATATTCAAGATGAATATATGGATAGACATTAATATGGTATTGTATATATTATTATATATAAGTATATATTATATACAGGTTATATTAATATATCATCAATATTAATGTAAATAATGTTATATTAATATAGCATGTTATGTTAATGTTTTAATATATTAATTATATGCTATATTAATATCAATTATTGGATATATTAATATATGGATACAAAATAAATGAAAGGAAAACAATAAACATGTCAAAAAAGAAGAAAAACTCGTTTTAACTGTCAGATGCTATAAACTCTTTTAGTCTCATACTACATTCTACTGGAAGGCAAGGATGTATATTTTTCATTAATCTCAAAAATGGATGAACTTGCACTTAGAGTACACTTATAATGCAATGAACCAGGGAACATAGGTAAGGGGAGGTCCTGACATCATGCCAGCCATTCTGACCTTCTATTGGTTGTCAGTAAGTATCTAGCAGTGGGTGATGAGATTGAGGAATGGAACCAATAGCATGGTAAACCGTGTTCTCCCAGTGTCATACGCTGTCCAGGAGGGTTTTGTAGTGATTTGTAGTCATACGGTTACTAAAGTAATCATAATATCAAATTTTCAACCTTTATTTTCCATTCTCAACTACATTCTACTTTCATCTTTAAATCAGTTTTACTTTATTTTCCTTTTCTTCCGTTTTCTATCCTTCTTCCAAAAAAGCACCTTGGACTTCTGCCTAGAACTGCAAAAGCAGATGGGCAAGTCAAGCAAGGTTGTTCTATCTAGGCATTTTTTTCTATAGGACATTTAGGCAAAAGCAGTTCTATCCATCCCCACCCACACTGAACAACTTAATACTTGATACTTAAAATGGGAAAAGCATGGGGAACAAAGCTTTAATTCTGGTGGGATCCCTGCATGTCAAGAAATTAAGTAATGTGCTCTCTGGAATGACTGCTCCACAGGTTATAAACTAGTTTTCGTTTTAAACCTTTTCTTTTCTTGTTCCCTCTATCTTCTTGCATTCACTAAAACTGCGCTCATTCCTGACTATATGACATCTTTGGCCACCTTTCTAGCACTGGTTACAGCTTTATTTGTAACTTGACTCACTGGTGATGGTAGGGGATTTTGGATTACATCTCCCAGCCCCCACTTTCAGGCTCTTTCTCTAATCACAATCACTCAGAAACCTCTTCTGCTTTAAGGTTCATTCAATCTATATTTATCACCCAATCAAGATTCTGGTGGTTGTTATCAACAACAACCATGATATTTTCCTTCCTCTCTCACTAAGTTCAGTGCTTGGCTCATAGGTTTTCTCTCCTCTTCAACTCCTGCCTTATACTAAGTGACATATATATGTATGTCTATGTACACATGTATGTATGTATCTATATCTAGATAGCTGTAGATACATATATAGATAGAAATAACATATAGATATATAGAAATTCCTTCAAACACTCTAACCTTCCAACTCTTCAACTTACTCATTTCCATAACCTGCTCTTCACCCCACCGCAGTTATACACAGAGAGGGTCAAATCCTTGATTGTGACAGCACTCAGAGTCGTTCCACTTCCAAGTTCATGATTCCTTTATTTGATCATAATTTGTTGACGTAACATCTGTCCCTCCCCTGGGATTCTCTAAACCTGTTCTTTGTCCGCACTTCCAATCTTTCCACCCTTCAGTTCTTTCATCACCCCTCTACTTGCCACTTATTTTCCCCAGCTTGACGTCCTCTTTTCTTGAGTCCTTTGACCCTTTATCCTATTAAACCTCAGTCTCAGATCACTCCCACATTTATTGCCTTTTCTTCTATCCACATACTGCTGAATGAAAATGGAGAAAATGACAAAACTGAGCTGACTATAAGTCATGGTATGGCTGACTATAACGAGTGACTATGTTCACTATAAATTTATGTTACATGATCTCAACTGGGCTCTCAACATAGCAAATCAATACATCCGATTACAATTTTCTAAATGATTTACTTTCCCATTCACCACAACAGCTTTTTCTCAAATTTTTCTTTCTTCCTCAAACCTCCCATGGCTCCTCCTTCCCTGCATTTTTAGCTAAGAACCTTAACTCATATTTCAGTAAAAAAAAAAAATTGAGACCACTACTAGTGAGCTCCATCTTTCCCCCTTCCCCTCTTCATCTCATGTTATACTGATGCCTTCTGTAACTATCTCCTCTTTCACCCATTTCACATGAAAAAGTTACCCTTTTCCTTGGCGAGATAAAGAACAAGTGGGTTCACATCATTCCATCTTCTCTACCGCTGGGTTGTTTTTCTCAGGGAAAAAAGGCTAAAAATGGTCAACTATGATCACTATCAGATAGATGAGATGCTAAAAAGAATAAAGGGCCTGTCTGACAAAAATATTCAATAGGTCATAAAATGTGTCACTTACCTGGGAAGGAATTAACCCAGAGCACAGTTTAAAAGTCTTTTGCTTTCTTTTTTTCTCTTTTATTTCCTCTGTTTAGGGGACTCTTCTGCAACAGTCATCAAAGTAAATTCTAATCAGCTATCAAATTTAGCAAATATGCAGATAGCACAAATCTGGGATGACTAGTTAATAAAATCTAGGATGACAGATCCTCTTACTCTGAATCCATAATCTCTTTACTGTGTCACGTGGATATCTTGTAAATGCTGTGGAATTCTTTTAATAATGAATCCAAATGCATGCCATCTTAGGGTGGGGGTAGGGGAGACATGGGGAGAAAATTTGGAACTGAAAATCTTGTGGAAATGAATGTTGAAAACTAAAAATAAATAAATGAATTCTGATTAGAAAAAAATAATGAATCTAAAAACTTAAAACTATATCGGCACTTCTAAGACCAAAACAAACACTAATAATAGCTCACTTTTCAGTTCTAAATTCAATCAGAAAACCTTTGTTGATAATTTCATGTATTTAACCATTATGCCTAATCTGTATGGTTTACATTTGATTCTATATTTGCATTATCAGATACATATCCAACTTCGCTGATGTTCTACTGTTCTCAGTAGGATGTATGTATGTAGGATGTATGTAGGGCATACTAAATCTTAGTGGGTCTGTCCCTGTGCTTAAATTTTAAATAAATATTGATCAAGTAATAAATAAAAATTAAATCTCACAGGCCAATGGAGAAGCAAATGGAAAAAAAAAGTCATGAAAAGTAAATGATGAAATATTTTTATCTCAGAACACTCCCTGAAATATAGCAAAACCTCAACTGGTAATTCAACAATAAAGCATTATTTCTGTTTTCAACTACCCCAGACCAAAGGTCAAGAGTTTTCTGAAGATACAATATAAGACATAATAAAGATCTGATTCTAAAGCTATCTTAATTTTAAACTAAATTTTTTAATCAGTAAAAAATCTGCCTTCCTGCAATTGAGAACAAAAGAAAAACAAAACTCCCATTGTAAACATGTATAATTAAACAAGACAAATTTTTCATTGGTCACATCCAAGAAAAGTATACTTCCCATTTTGCACTCTGAGCCTTTCACTTCTATATCAACAGATGGGTAGCATGTTTCATCATTTAGCTTTCTACAATAGTTGGTCATTACATTGATCAGAATTTCCTAAGTCGTTCAAAATTGTTAAACTTTATAATCTTGCAAACAGTCTTTGAATAAAGTGTTCTCCTTATCCTCAGCCACTCTTTGTCTTAATCTCCTTCCCTTCTATTTCCATTTCAGGTGAGATGTATTTCAGCACCTTACTTTATGTGTATGTGTATTCTTCCCTATTAGAATCAATTAAGATGACAGAGAGGCTGAAGTGTTGTTCACTCCCTGATGTTGCCTCCTCCATTGTATGAACTCTACCCTGTCCATTATATAAACGTTCCCTTGTCCAATTCCTTACCCATTTATGTGAGACCATTTTCCTCATTTTTCCTCTTCATCTCCTGCCCTCCCGGTGCATTCCTTTAGCTCAGTTTCCATTCTTCTTTTGAGATTATCCAAACATAATAGAATTATGCCAAACCCTCTAATAAGCTCCTTCTAAAACCCTTGGTGATTACAAAGTTCTGAAGGGGTTACATGCATCTACCTTCAAATAAAAATGCAAACATTTAGTTTACATTTATTATCGCATTTATGTTTAGTCTTTTGTAATTGCTCACTCATGCTTTTATGTTTTTCTTGAATCCTGAGTTTGAATGTCAAATTTTCTATTTAGCTCTGGCCTTTTTTTATCAGGAATGCTTGAAAGTCCCATTTCATTAAATATTCATTCTTTTCCCTGCAGGATCATACTCAGTTTTGCAGGCTACCTTATTCTGGACTGTAATCCAAGATACTTTGGTTTTGGGAATATCATAATCCAAGGTCTCTGTTCTTTTTTTTAGTGTTGGCTGCTAAATTTTGTGTGATCTTGACTGTGACTCTGAATTCTTTAGTTTTGGCTGCTTGTAGTGTTTTCTTCTTTGACCTAAGAGTCCTTGATTCTAGATATAATATTCTGGGGAATTTTTATTTTGTAGTTTCTTTCAGTATGTAATCCATGGTTTCCTTCAATTTCTATTTTATCCCCCTGTTCTAAGATAGCCGAGTTATTTTCGTTTATCATATCTTGAAATATCTCTGATGTCTATGCTCTTTTTTTGTTCATGGCTTTCTGATAGCCCAATGACTCTTAAATTTTCTCTCCTTGATCTATTTTCCAGGTGAATTGTTCTTCCAGTAAGATACTTGCATTTTCTTCTACTTTTCAGTCTTTTGACTTTCTTAAAAAAAACGATTATTTCCTGAAATCTCATGAAGTCATTAGCTTCTAACTGGTTAATTACAATGTTCAAGGACTTATTTCTTCAGTAAGATTTGGTACCTCTTTTACCAAACTGTTAATTCTCTTTTTCACAACTTTTGTTTTTCATATAGTTCTCATTTCTTTTCCCATTTTCCCCTCTAGTGCTCTTATTTTTAATAAATAAATACTGCAGCTTCAAAGTGCCTAAACTGCTAGCTCCTCTTTGCCCCAGTTATTCTATTACAAGCTTTTGTGCTGGGCTAACCTGAATTGCTACTCTGCTCCTGGGTTCACATTCTGTTTCTGGAACTTATTCCTTGTTTGCTACTTAGCTAGGCACAGTACACTCTAGGGACTGCTCCTCTCTATCTGAGATCTATGATCTAAAGCTTGGTAATAGGTGACAGAGTTGCCAGATGGTACATTTTCCTACTCCCAATACAACTTCAGTGGTCCCCTGGGATCTCCTTCTGCTCCAGTGCTTCCTGCCCTGGTGCTCTATCTTGGGTCCTTTTCCTACCTCTGGGTACAGAAATAGTCCCTGTCCTCTTTGCTGCCATTGCCCAAACTGCTTGCACTCTGGCCAGCTCCCACTACCCTAGTGTCCACAGACCTCTCTGTCTGTCTTCCTAAGGGCCCTGGGCTAAAAAATTTACTCCCTTTTACTTTTTGTTCACTTTCCTAATTTAGTCTGTTGCAGTTTTAGGTTGATGTGGAAGAGGCATGATAGGTGAGTTAGGCAAAAATGCTTCTTTTCACTCCTTAATCTTGACTCTTTCCCCCTCCCCATAAAACATTTCTTATAGTATAACAAAATTCCGATACACACACACACACACACTCTCTCTCTCTCTCTCTTTGTCCTAAATGATGGGCACCCCCTTAGTTTCCAATTCTTTTCCACCGCAAAAAGAAACCTTGGATTATGATATTCCAAAAACCAAAGTATCTTGGATTACAATCAAGAATAAACTACCTTGCAAAACTGAATATGATCCTTCAGGGAAAAGAATGAATATTTAATGAAACAGGACATATATAAATATGTATATATATATATATATATATATATATATATATATGTATATGTATATGCTGAGGACTAATTCACATATACATACACATATGCTTAGGACTAATTCCTCCCTTAATTCACTCTCCTAATTTCTCTTTCTTTATTCCCCAAAGCTACTTTTTCAGTACTAGACCTCTGCTCCCAAAGGACTTCTGCTGAAAATTAAAAACATTATAGAGAAAAAAACAACTTTTAAAGACTTTAAAACTCTGATCAATGCAGCTAAAGGCATGAATCCAAAATTTTTTTTCAAAATGCCACTCACCTCTTGACAGAGATGTGAAAGTATAAAATGCAGTAAGAGACATACACTTTCAGACATGGCTAATGTGAGAACTTGTTTTGACAGACTATATGGACATAAACTGAGGAACTATTTTGGGAAGGATTATTTTTAAAAATCTGCCCAGTGGGGGAGGGAATTAGTGGGAGAGACAGATTAATAAAAAAACTTATTACTTGAAAAGTAAAAATAATAAACAAAATAAAATAAAACAACATAAACGATCTTTCCTCTTACTCCAGGAGAACGGAAAGTACAATTTACAACTTCTTGAAGACAAAAGGAGTAATTGCAAAGGCTGCACTTGAAAAAAAAATTTCTTTTAGTAACAGAAAAAGTAAGGACACACTGCTTATTAAGTTTTTACTATATCTGTCATTAATTTTAGAGTTTATGCATCTTCTAAAGTTAATCCCAACACATACTTTCCTATGGGTGAAAAACAGCAAAAATATACAAGTAACTTTTACCCTAGCATTTTGTAATTAGCAGACCAAATAAATTTCAGTTATTATAATTTCAAGTAAAGTGTTTCTACATTTCCCCTCAAATATGCAGAGCAATGATGCAAAAAGCATTAAAAGTCAATTAAATTCAATATTTATTAAGCACCCACTCTGAATGTACACACCAGGCAACGTGTATACAAAGATAAAATATGACAGTCTTTTCTTCAGGGGACCTTACATTCTATTAGAAAATAACTGCTCACCTTTCCATAAGCTTTAAAATTTACAAAGTATTTTTCTTATAGCTACTTCATGAGGTGGGTACCTTTAGTACTGGTATCCCCATTTTATTTGGGAGGAACCTGTAGGTCAGAGAATATCAATGTCACACAGATCCAGTTTGAATCCAGATCTTTCCTGACTCAAAGTCTGGTGTTTTATCCACTATACAAAAGAGAGATCTACACAAAGTAATCCAGAAAAATTTGGGAAGGGAAAGAATATCGGAATGGGAATTAGGATAAACGGGTCCTAGTCTTTCCCTTGCTATTCTATGACAATGTCCAAGTGATTTAAGCTCTTTGACTCTCAGCATCTTCACCTGTAGGGTCCATCTCTAAGGTCTCTTCCTGATCTAAAATTGTGAGAGTCCATGATTTCAAGTCATAGGTCAATTTCAATTAGAGAGGACACTTCAATTTTTATTTGATTTGAACTTAAATTGATAAATATATAAACAAATAAGTGATGTAATAGTGGTATTAACTGGTATTTGAGATGCAGGCCATTTAAATAATCTAGCATAATATATTAACATGGCTAACTAGGTCACATATTTAATTTCCATAGTAAGTTAATTTTAAAAAAATCAGAACTGACAATTCCCAAGATGCCAGGCTCTAAGAAGGTGAATGGTACTCACTATTCTTCCTTACCTTTCTAAAAGTGCTGAGTATAAATTGTTCCACTGGCCGTAGGGCAAACACCTATATTGAATTAGTTCAGATAAAATATCACTAAGCTAATGCAATAATAACTGGGGATGGGTATAGTATGTTCCTTTTTAGGCTAATGGATTTTATGCTTCTATTTACAAGGGAAGCTAAATGGGGCATGCAAACAACTATATGTAAATAAGTTATATACAGGATAATCTGGAGCTAATCAACAGAGAGGAGGTAATAATAGTAAGAGAGGCTGGGAAAGGCATTTTGTAGAAAGTGGGATTTAAGCTGGAACTTAAAGAAAGTCAGAGAAGTCAGGAGGCAGAGATGAGAAGGAAAAGAATTCTAGGAATTAGAACAGCCAGTGAAAATACTGGGAGTCAGGATACAGTGTCCTTTGCAAGGGAATGGAAAGGAGGCCAATGTCACTGGAATGCAGAGATGTGTTGGTGAGGGAGGGCATTATTATCTTCTTTTTATAGATGAGAAGAGTTAGGTTTAGTAAGGCTAGGTGATTTGCCTAGGGTAAAAAACAATGAATAGAGGCTGAGCCAGGATTTCAAATCAGTCCTCCCGACTCCCAAGTTCATCACTATTTCCATTATAATCAATCAATTAACATTTATTGTTATTAAGAACCTTCAAAGTGTCCCAAGCACCATGCTCCTATAGAGGTCAATTTCTCCATTCTATCAGTACCAGTACAGTAAACAATGTATTCAAGTCAATGCACTGTCCTCTTCCCCATTTGTTTAGAATTAAGGCTTGCACAGAAACCTGTAAGCTTATTCAGGCTTTGTGCTGTCAAATCTTCTGGGAGCTGAATATGACTTAGAAATCTTCCACCATTTGTTGGGTTCCCTATATATGGTCAAATAATCACTTACTTTGTCCTGTAACTGTAGCTTCATCAATATTTGGATAATTTAAAATACTTTTAAGTATGTGTAGAAAGGTAAGATATAGTGACTTTGATACATCTCATTTTTTTTCTATGCCTCTCATATTTAGTGAAATTTTCATTATTCCCATTTCAATCTCTAATGTAGGTTTCTTCATTTATGTATATGTGGAGTGATATCCCAGGTGACTTCACAATAATTTTTCTTTGTTCCGATGACTGCTTTCAATGTACTAAATCCACATAGAAAAGACCAAGTTTCAAATATGGGCTTATTTTATTATAATTTATTTTTATCTTAAGAAAGATCTTAAATTCAATTCCTTTTCTGTCTCCATTCATTTTATTGTTATAGTTGGAAAGTTTATCTTATCTTTGCCCACTTTTAATAATTCAGGATTACGTTTGATAAGACTATTTCTATGGAATTATGTTAAGAATAATTTCACACATACAGCTATTTTTCTCTCTTTGCAATTCTACAAGATAAAGGTTAGTGGTTGGTGGTATGCATGTACTGTATTTTAAATGTTTTCCTAACATAACAAGTCAGTTCCACTAAAGTGGTTATTATGTACTCTGTTGTAAATCCTGTAATTCTTTGATGTTATCTATATAAGAACTAGGTTTTGCATTTATGAAAGGCTCTTTTGCTCAGCAAATTGTGTGTGTGTGTTTGTGTGTGTATGTGTGTGTGTGCGTGTGTGTGTGTCCAGCACAGAAGGTATCCAGGAAAGCCAGCAGCAGGCTGCACCCCAGCAAGCCAGCAGTCAAGCTCCAAGCCCCAGGACAGGCCAGTAGTGAGGTTCATGGACCCCCAGCACAGCCTAGCAGCAAGGCCCAATGGCCCCTGGCTCACAGTGTGGCCCAGCAACAAGGCCTTATGGCTCCTGGCACAGAACAGTAGTGAGGCCATACAGCCCCTGGAACAGTCCATCAGAGGCCCCCATGGCCCCTGGCTCCCATCACTGACCAGAGACAAGGCCCCTCTGCCCTGGTGCAGCCCAGTGGCTAGGCTGCACAGTCCCTGACACAGTCTAGCAGTGAGGCCTTGTGGCTCCTGGTATGGCCTTAGAGCAGTCCAGTGGCAAGGCTACCTGGCCCTCAATACAACCTAGCAGTGAAGCCCTGGCACAAGCCATTAGAGAGACCTCACAATCCTGTGCAAGAAACTTGGGACAGTGTCCCCCTCCACTCGAGGAGTAGAGCCCAACTTTAACATAAAAGTTACCAAAAAGGCTGGAAAATTAGCATAAAAAAAAAGAACCTGGCCACAGAAAGTTACTATGGTGACAGGGAAGATGAAAACACAAACTCAGAAGAGTAGAACAGTGTCAAAATGTCTATGTCAAAGAAAAATGAAAATTAGTCTCAGGCTCAAAAAGATCTGGAAGAGCTCAAAAAAAAGACCATTAAAAATCAAATAAGAGAGGCAGAAGAAAAACTGGGAAAAGAAATATGAGTGATGCAAGAGAATCATGAAAAAATAGTCAATAGCTTGATAAAAGAAACACAAAAAAATGGAACAAGATGGATGAAAATCTTAAAAAGTAGAACTGCTCAAATGAAAAGGGGGTACAAAAGTTCACTCAAGAAAATAATTCCTTAAAAATTAGAAGTGAGTAAGAGGAAGCTAATGATTCCATAAGATATCAAGAAACAATAAAACAAAATCAAAAGAATGAAAAAATAGAAGAAAATGTGAAATATCTCATTGGAAAAACAACTGACCTGGAAAACTGACTGAGGAGAAATAATTGAAGAATTATTGGACTATCTGAAAGCCTTGATTAAAAAGCAAGTCTGGATATAATAATTCAATAAATTATCAAGGAAAGCTGTCTTGCTATCTTAGAACCAGAGTGTAAAAGAGAAATTAAAAGAAGCTACCTATCACCTCCAGAAAGAGATCCCAAAAGGAAAACTCCCAGGAATATTAGAGCCAAATTCCAGAGCTCCCAGGTCAAGGAGAAGCAGCCAGAAAAAAACAATTTAAATATCAGATCCATAGTCAGTATTCTATAGGATGTAGCAGCTTCTACATTAAAAGACTGTAGGGTTTGGAATTTTATATCCCAGAGGGCAAAGGAGATAGGATTATAACCAAGAATCATCTACCCAATGAAATTGAGTATGATTTTATAAACATTTCGTGAAACTTTCAAGTATTCCTGATGAAAAGATCAGAGAAGAACAGAAAATTTGATTTTCAAGTACAAAGATTCAGTATGAAAATAGTAATTTTTTATTTTCATAGTGTTTTAAAATCTAATATAACCTAAAGAATATAACAAAATCTACAAATAATGTGACATCTGAGTAAAATTATATATTATGTTATATATTATGTTATGTTATGTTATATTGTGTTGTGTTATATTGTTATGTTATATTATGTAATGTTATGTTATATTATATTATATATATAAATTGGGAGAGGCAGAGTATGATTAACTATGTGGGAATTGGATTTAAACTCTCTCTCATGAAACCTAAGGAAGATGGGAGTTTTGGTGACAGTAAAAGAATCTGATTTGATTTTATTTGATTATTAAACTGTTGCAGGAACTGTGCTGTTTTAACACTTTTTATTCCTGGCACTTAACTTAGCACGTAGTAGGCTCTTATTCATTTATATAATTAAATCTGATGGAAAATGATATTTGGTCATTATGGCCACTATATCTAAGAGCAAAGTAAATAGAGGTCATATATAAGTGAACCTCTACAAGGCCTTTCCTTTAAAGATTTTGTTGTTTTTGCTATAGTCACATGATCCTATATAATTTTTATTTAAGGTATACTTTAGGATTATGAGCTATAAGAGATTTTAAATATTATCTAGTTCAATACCTTCATTTTAGAGATAAGAAAACTGAAGAGAAGTTAAGTATAACTTACCCAAGGAACACAGGTCTAAGTACCAGAACAAATTCAAATTTAGGTACTCTGACTCAAGATTTTGTATCTTTTTACTATACCATAAGGGGTAATAAGCTTAGAAAAATGGCATAATGAATAAAAATCTTGATCTTTCCCTCTTATGTTTCAAATATTAGGGCTACTACCTGTAGATATGATAGGTAATAATGAGTAATGGGAAATAGCCTAAGGAATATAGAACATCATTCAAGTACTATGTCATTTTCTCAGTAAGTACTGAATAAAAATACGGTTTAATTCAATTCAATTTAATTTAACCATTAAGTAACCATTAAGTATTATATAACCCATCTCTGTGACAGGCACTGTGGGAGATATAAAAGAAATATAATTCCTATTTTATTAATCCAAAGGTCCTTTAGCGGGCATAACAAACAACCATGGAAGAAGCAAAAAGGGCCTCCAAGCTGTCAAAACTCAAGAACTTTTGTCAAAAGAAAGTCTCTCAGGCACTTAACCCAGAGCCTTTTCTTTTAGACACAAATCTAATGACCTTGAAGATTAGACGCAGTAAATTGGAAGGCAGAAAGTAGCAGTTATTGGAGACAGAAAGAAAGATATCCCTGAGTAGAGATAGATAAAAGTCTAATAGTAGGGAAGACAGAAAAACTATAAAATTGTAAAAAGCAGACATGAGAACTAAAATGTACAATAGTCATGAGCCACTTAGGGTAGGGGAAAATAGCCTAATATACTTCAACAGGCCCAGAAGACAATATTTCACCTAGAATAAAAACAATAATAATTATACACACACACACACACACACACACACACACACACACACACACACACACGAACAGAACAGGCACTTCAGTAATACTAATGTTTATTATATGTGCAAATATAAGAAAATATTAAACATATTAAATATCCTTCCCTGAAACAAAGTATGCTCTCTCTTTCTTACACACACACACACACACACACACACACACACACACACACAGACACACACACACGCACACACACACACTTCTTGAACTGAAAGAACCTGTAATATTTTGGAAGGTATAAGACATATAAAGCAGAACAATCAAAGCTATTGAAAAGTTGAATATAATCAAGTGTCGCAAGGTCTGGTATAGTAAATAACTACTATAGGCAGTCAGGAAAGGGAAAGATACTGGCTAGAGTTATTAGGGGAGGTTTTACTGAAGAGATGTGCCCTGAAGAAATGGTATAATTTACAAAAAAGAAGTGAACATAATGTGTAGCAGAATGCAAAAGCTGTAGAGCTCATTTGTGTTTATGTGTTTATATATGCATATGTGTATCCTTGAAAGATACTACAAACTGACAATAAATTCTTTCCAACAACAGCAACAACAAAATGTCCAGTCATATCAGTTAATAATTTAAGGAAATAAGTCATAAATAGGAAAAAGTACCCTATTTCAAAGATATAGAAAATAAAGTTAAGCACAAAGGATCAAAATATTCAATAGTAGATACAGCATATTTCTATTCAGTAAACTTTCAACATCCTTGGAATTATTTTAACATAATCAAACTAAAATGAGAAGAAAAGAACAAGTGATGGAGTTGGGAGGTGAATTCACTGAACTCCAGGTCCCAGTAACATATTCTCCCTAAAAGTAAATTAATTTACTTCAAAATTTTTATTTTATCTTTAATTCCAAATGTTTATTTTGTTCCTGCTCTTTTCATTCTATATTTATGTATGACAAAACTTCTGTAGCCTTTTAAATCATCTTGAAGAGACAAGTTTTGAAAAAGGTCTTTATGGTTATGGAATGGCAATGACTGGAAAAATTTATCAGTTGGATTTCCTTTCCTCAAGCACCCATCTAGCTTGATCTGTCAATCTAGTCAAATTTAAGAGAAAATATACAAAATATGAGGTTTCTGTTTGGTTATCTGACATGAAGAATTTAGAGAGAGGGAAATCTTCAATGATCTTTTAATAACAATACAATTTGTCTGCTCTCAAAGGCTTAGCTCTTTCCTCAGTTCTGACTGCCAATGTGGTAATCCTGATGATTCTGAACCAACACAAATAGATCTTTAAACTGCTGTTTGTTACTCTGGTGACTACTGTCTCTAGGAAATGTTTACTCTAGAGGTCCTAAGAACTTTAAAGTTGGTCAGTGAGATATAAAACATCTAAAGAATATTAACAATCATAAGAAAAGAATGGGGGAGGATTTTGGAGAATTGATATTTAGTCATCTGCTTGACAGGTATTAATGCTGGAAAAGAGAAGAAAATGCGGTTTAGCATCATCTATAGAAAGGGTTAGTATAATGGCATTTTCCAAAGGTATATTTAACTATATAGCACAATAATTCACCAAAGGAAGTCATTAAGGCACAAACACAGGAGGCATATAAATGTAAACTACATAAATTCTTTTGAATTTAGTAAGAAACCAGAAGGACTGATGGATGAGAAAGCTAATAAGTTCTTATTCTCTGTCATTTATAATTCTTCACTGTTTTTCCCTATGTGATCTGGAAGGCAAAACAACTACCATGAATTGAGCTTAAAGTAGAACTCCCTAACAGATGTAAAGCCAAGCACAAGCAACTTTTCAGAAGAATGCTACTGTGAACAGCCTTTAAGGTTCTGATTTACACAGTATAGTGAACACTCTTATTTATTCCATAACAAATCAAAGCAAAACATTAACAGCAAATCAAAGTACAGCATTCACAATGTTATAATTTATAACAGAAAATTAAAATATAGCATTCACAACAACTTATCACAGAAAATAGCCACATAGTTTTCACCACAGTGGTCTCAAAGTTTTCAACAAAGAACAATCATTTAGTAACTCAATCGTTCCATCATCCTTGAGTCTGTTTGCCTCCTCAAGGAACACAAAGTACAATAGTCAAAGTCTTCCACTCATGGGGCATACTAAGTTACAAATCAATTACATATTCAGTCATCAATCACTAAGTACAATCATTTAGACAATCAATCATCCTTCATCATTCACTATTCAATCATCAGAAAAATACACAGACCCTCCACCCCTAGGTCACTCGTAAATTATAATCTTCTTAGTCAGTACATAGTATCCAAGTAAAGTCTTCTTTCGGCTTGACTTGGGGTGGTCCCTCAGATTCCCTGGATCCCCTTTCATGGTCCCAGATCCTACCTGGATTCACCAACTGTCACCTGGGTTCAAAGGCAGACAGCTCCCAGGTCCTTGTCCAGCTCTCTGTGCATTTCCTGCTCCACACTGGAGCTCACAGTGTCCAGTCCATCTCAAATCCTTCACAGTTTCTGTTCCTGGGAAGTCAAGCCTCAACAAAGCCACAAACAAGTTCATAAAAGTACCAGGATAACAGTCATGTTTCCTCAGTCATTTCTGGCAGCTCCAGCTGGCCCTCAGACTCAGTAGAAGTTTCAGCTGGTTCCCAGAATCAAAATCACTCTATCCAGATTTTCAAAATCAAAATCATTCTCTCCAGCCTGGGGAAGGGGGTTAGAGGGGTGTGGGGTGAGCTTTCCTCTTCAGCCTCCCTGGTGGCAGCACCTTCTGCATCCATGGAGTTTGCTCCAATACAATCTGTCTCTCCTAGACAGGGTCTTTCTTTATATATATACAGCATTCGTTTCCTGCTTTAGCCAACCCCTTCCCATTATGTCAGCAACAGGAGACAGGAATTCATGCCTTCTGTTTCTTTCACAGAGGCTTAATCTGAACTAGGTGCTAAGTACCTCTTAGTTTAGCAATACAAAAGGAACTTCAAATCCCATTACTGTTACAATAGAGAACTATACAGTTCTACCATATAATTTAATTTTAGAATACAATGCCCAATTTCCATTGTATCAACTGAAACTAAAAGAACTGAATGACAATCTAATTCGTTAAGAAGTATTTCAGGTGTGAGAGAGAGGGGGAGGGAGAGAAAGAGAGAGAGACACACAGACAGACAGACAGACATGGGAGAGGGAGGGGACAGAAGAAGAGCAGAAGTGCTGTTTTGGTTTATTTTCTTCTTCCTCCCCTTTCTCCCTCCCCCAAGAAGATACAGTTTTAGAGGCTGTTCATTTGTATTTCAACTCAATGGCCCATGCTAGGAAAATACTGCATACTCAATGGCCTATAACCAATAGATTGTAAGCACTGTATACTGTCATCATAAAAATCCATTTTTATTCAGGGCCCCGAGTTGTGTGGAAAGTATACTGGAACCAGGTATGACATTCTATTCTTCTGATTCTGCATTTACAGTTTGGGCCCACAATTGTCAGAAGCATTACACCTGGATCATGAGAAATGTTTCCTATACATAAATTCTCTCTTCTATAACTGGAGCCTTTGCTATAATACTTGGAAAGATGTCTGAAATGCACAGATCAAGTACTTATGACTTCATTGTATGTTGTCTGTATTCTATCTCCTGTATGTCTAGCCATAGTAGATATTAAATATTGGTTGCATGAACAGAATCTTTTAAAAAGTTATTTAATTCTCATATCGTATTAAACTTACGTATTTTAGTCATTTTTCCAATCACTTCAAGCAAAAGAACATATACTAAATTTCTTTGTTTCCCCCACAACACCCAGCACACATAATCTCTGAATAAATCTTTGCTAAATGAATTCATGTGTCTTGGGTTATCTTCATGGTTTGCTGCCTGGAAAGGCCCAGCATTCCTCCTGGGTCTAGTGCATTCTCAGGTCAGCTTTGTATTCATTTGGTTTAAGGCCTCCTTCTACAGCAATGGCCAGGGCTTTCATTGCAGCCAGCCCAAAGTCCTTCTCTCTATAAGCATATGACTTGGTCAGGTATGGCTAGGCAACATAACTTATTCCTAAACTTTTCTCTAATTCCTACAGAAGTACCCACTTCCTGGCTGCCTGACATGAGATTTAATGAAACTCTAAAAGGATGTATTTCAATTACTCAGACTAATGTTTGCTCCCTTTAGCACATATAAATAAGTTTTGGTTGCATCACAACATTTTCCTAATGTGAATAATATTGAAAAACATGAATTAAGGAAATTAAGAGAAACGTAATTTTTTTACTTTAAAAGCCAATAATTTAAATTAATTAATTAATATCAAAGTATACTGGAGAAGGGGACCTATTTTAAACAACAGGCTCTCATAATTTGCAGTTTCCAGCAAAAGATGTTACTTAGGTATTAGGAGAGAAATCTGATATAGAGGAAAGAGAACTGACCAGACAATCATGAATCTTGGGCTCCACTCCGAGCTCTGATGCTAGCTTGATGATCTTGGATAATAAGTCATTTCACTCCCAGAATCTATTTAATTAGAATCATTTTTCTCAAAAACAGTCTGTGTGCTTAGATAGGCTAAATATTTTTCTAATAATTGTATTTGCACTATTAATTCGCTTTGTGGTTATTCTGTCATTTAGTCATCCCCAACTCTTTAAGCGCCCATGAACCATAGCTTACCCATACTGTCCATGGGCTTTTCCTGGCAAAGATACTAGACTGGTTTGCCATTTCCTTCTCCAGTGGATTAAGGCAAACAGAGGGAAAGTGACTAGCCCTAGGTCACACAGCTAGTGTCTGAGGCTGGATTTGAACTCAGGTCTTCCTGACTCCAGGCCCACTGAGCTACCTCGCTGCCTCAATTGATTTGCTTAGCTATATCCTTTTTCCATAGCTGGCACAAACTTCAGGTCAGTCTGAGTTTGAATTGCTGTACAGCAGTACTTAACAAAGGATTGCCAAATGAATTCTGAATTCACAGAATCACAAAATGCAGCCTCAGAGATCAAGTCAAACACTTAGCACAAATATCAAATGCCTAGTAGGCACTCAATGTTTTAAACTGAGCTCTCTCATTCCACAGGAAATTAAAGATGTATACGACATCCTTATATAATACTTATATTTCTATATAATACTTATATAAGTACTGTGTAGCTTGTTTTCTGATTTTAAGTTCAGTGTTATCTTTATTATTCCAAGAAATACAGGATTCTCTAAGGAAGAGGTTTCATTTTCCATATGATGGAAAATGGTTTCAATGCCTTTGCAAAATAAAGGCAAAAGAATAAAGAAACTGGTAAATAACGTAACAATTTTACAAAATGCTTTTAGATGTTGTAAATAACTGGGTATCTAAATTCCTACACTCCCAAAATGAAAATGCAACTGTATATCAGTGGAGCTGTGATGGGCGAAGTAAAATAATACATAAACTAGAATTTTAAGAAATTAAGAAATTATATAAATATGAAAAGTCACAAAGTAAACTCTTTCTGGGAACTTCCTTTTACAATAGGAAATCTATCAAAGTTAAGAGCACTGTAGCCCAGAGGCTGAGTCATTAGGGAAATGCTTGAAATGCTCAACATCAGAAAAAGAATTCAGAACTCATTGCTAGTGATCAAATAAAATCTAAATCAAATAAAATGTACGTGACAAGAGAAAATGCCAACAAGATGGATGATTTATTAAAGTTACAGGGAAAACAACGTGGATCAAAGAAAATGGGATATAGAACGCCAAAAGTTTTCACATTTGTCTACTGCGGATCATAACAGTAACCTGTATTTCAAAATGTTTTCAAAGACATGATCACTAAGAAAGCCTACATAAGAATGAACTGCCAACACATTTTAAGGTGTAACAAATGTCTCTCAGAAGTTTAATAAAGACTAAGTTCAACCCAATCACGTATAAAATGTCAGTTAACTGAAAAATGGGAAACTTAAAGATTCTGAATGATTTTGGAAGCTTGTAAAAGGACAGCCTTTGCTTGATCACAATAAGCAATGTGAATTCTAGGTAGTTTAACACTAATCATAGTATACTTTGATATTCCTGACTGCTGGATAACCCACGT
This sequence comes from Pseudochirops cupreus, assembly GCA_028627135.1. Lineage (NCBI taxonomy): Eukaryota > Metazoa > Chordata > Mammalia > Diprotodontia > Pseudocheiridae > Pseudochirops > Pseudochirops cupreus. The sequence goes on along the minus strand of CM053583.1, from coordinate 252,980,624 downwards.
GAAAGAATGTGATGAACGCGTTTCTAGCAAAAATGAATTAATTATTCAGGAGCTGATGATCGTATTTAGATTTTTTTTTGTTCTTTCCCCAACTCTTCCCTTTTTTCATTTTCCCTATGACCAAACACTTGGATGCTTAACAATACATAAGAGTTCCCAAAGAAAGTTCTAGCACTGTACAACATTTGTTAGATTAAGTACATAATCTCTCAATTCAATTCAATGTGATTCAATTTAACAAATATCCATTAAACACATAAGCAGCATATAGACGCAAAACACTGGGGGCACAAAGATGAAAAACAGAATAGTTCTTGCCGTCAAGGTTACAGTTTGCTAGGGGGATATGACATGTCCAAATTTACTACTGTGAAAAATAACATTTATTTGGACAAATTCAATTAATTCAGTTCAACAAGTATTTATTAAGCTCTTATCAGTGCCTGCCCTGTGCTAGATAAGAGGGATAAAAAGAGTAAAACTGTCCTAGTCCCATTCTCAAGGAACTGGGAAAAAACTAGTTGTACATAGATTAGCAAATACAAAATTTACACAAAGTAAACACAAAATAATTTTGCCTATTTTTTAAATCAACAAATCAATATAAATTGTTACAATTCATACTCCAGAGGGTTGAACTAGAAAAATAAAATAATCGTGGAATTCTTCAGAGGTCAGCTAGCATGGTACCAAGTATGTTAAAACAAAACTTATACTAATAATAATGTAAAATATAAATCTTTTCTATCATATCCTCTAACTAACCAATAAATAGTTGTACAGAGGCAGCTTGAATTCTTATTGTAGTGGATAACATACTACTCACTTCCTTAGATAACTAAATCTACTTTTGCCAGTTCTAATTATTAAGAAGTTCTTTCGGAGATTAAATCTGCCTCTATGACACTTTCACCCACTTGGGTCAACTTCTGCCCTCTGGGACCACAGAATTTATAACACAAGTTTTTAAGAATACAGAATTCAGTTTTCCTTCCTTTTATCAACCAACTAATAAGTATTCATTCTGTCATTCCTGTACATAACAAGATGATTCTTTGAAAGTTTTTTTTTAAAGAAACAAGCGAACGGTTCCATGTCTGAGATGAACAGAACAAAGTGGACAAGCTAAATATTAAAAAAAAAAAAGCTTACACTTTATACAGCCCTTAATTACAGAATCCTTTCCCATTCTTATCATGTGCCTCAGAAAACAACACTGTGAGGTAGGTATTGTAAGCACTCATTTTAAAAATGAGGAAATGAAGGCTCAGCAATATTAAATGACTTGCCTAAGATCCTACAGCTAGTATGTGACCAAGTCACACTCAAACCCAGATCTTTTGATTCCAAGTTTAAAGCTCTTTGCTCTACATGATGCCAATTCTCATTTATTCTCACTGAATCACAGCTGCTGGAAAAAGGATTACTGGAAGATATGTAAGTACTGAAGCAACTGTGATTAGTTGTGCACCAGCACAACGGACTCTAAAAATACTCTTTCATTAAACCGTCTTCTGAGGTTGTTTCTTTTACAATCCAAATTACATGAAAATGAAGACAAAGGTGTATAATTTAGTGTTTATAGCTAAATTTTCCAAATGTTTTCTGAGTCCCAAAACTGTTATCAATACTATCACAAGTATAGCATGCAAAAACATATCTAGTAAAAACGAATTATATAAACAGGAAATAAGATAGTGATATTAGAAATTCAAAACATACGAGCATTTTATTTTGCTTTGTTTGCAAAATACGTAAAAGTTCTGAAGGACTCTGTCAGATTAATTAAAATTAGGTTCCTTGGAGAGTGTTTGCTTTAGTGTTTAGTAGGACCCTAAAGTTCATTTATTTAAGATTTTTACCCAGTCTGCTTCCACAAGGTTGTAACAGATTACAGTGCAAAGTAAAAAAATTTAGGTATAAAACGGCGCAGAAACCACCAGAAGCAAATCACATCTTTGCATTAACACTGTGTCTAACTTTTCTGGTGGCTAAGGTGAGTATATATGGGATCATGAAATTTCTGTTCCAGGTAAGAAATAAACTGGACAATATTTAAACAAACAAACAAACAAAAACACTATTCAAATGGATGGCTTATATCAAAGGCAGAAGGCATCACATTAAATTTTAACTCAGAGAAGGAATCCTTTTAGAGGGAATTTAAATATGAATTTTCTTTTGTGATGATTTAATAATGCAAGAATAGGGCTAGTTAATATGCCCTGTATCAGACTGTTTTCCAAATTTCAGTGTGTTAATTGAGCTGAAGATGTATTAAATTACAGTCAAGTAATGAAGAGATATCTATTCTTAAAATTTATGACATTACAGCTGACTACAGTTGTCACTGTGAAGGTAAGAAGCCATTTCTAAAAATCTGAATGTAACAATCTCATCTGGTGAAATATAGTGAGACAATTTACATCGTGGGGAAATACAATGAAATGGGTGAAATACTGTGAAATGGGAGGTAATTCACAAGGGAAAATTATAAAATTAGTAAAAGGACAATGCAGTTCACTGACTCAGAAAAATCTCTTACTGTATTTAATATGTTTTTTTATTGGAACCAGTTAAACTATGTTTGTAGTATGGCCTAGTTTCTGAATTTGCTGACTTCTAATGCATTATTTCTTATGAGGCTAAGTCCCTTCCACTGCCACCTCTGGAGTAAAGATGACTCAATATATCAAATTGGCTGGTATAAATCAGAGAGCCTAGTTTTTAATCTGAATTTTGAATTTGAGTGAGAACTCAAATCAGCTTTATAGTTCCTATTTCTGATCCTTAACATACATCTGAAAAAGCACTTGAATTCAAGGCAGAGCCAAGATGGCGGCATAGGAGCAGCAACATATCGCAGCTCTCACATAGCCACCCCAAAATACCCATAAAATATGACTCTAAACTAATCCTAGAACTCCAAAACGCACACAAATATACTTTCCACTAAAGTCAGCTCGGCTACGAGGAACCATATCAGCACTGCGAACCGAAACCAGCATGGCCTGAAGCCCTGGCTGAGCCCTGGGGGCGGCTGGACAAGAGGAGCCGAGCCCCAGCTGGAGCTTCGGGTGAGCAGACTGGCGGTAGCTGCGGCAGTGTCCAGAACTAGGTCAGCGGGCCTTGCGAGGTCGTGGGAGAAAAGTGGTCTGGCCAAAATGCCTACAGGGCTGAGAAGTGAAAGGTGGAGGTTCTGCACCCGCCTCCACATTGCGGCTTCAGTGCTCTCAGCCTGCAGACTGCAGGGGGACCAAGCGATCATTCAGAGGCCAAGTGCTTGTGCTGAGCGGCCTGGATCCGGATCATGGTCTTGGGCTTTGGTCCTGTGGTCCTTTTTCCTTCAGTGAGCCAGAAGTGGGGGAGGGACCCAGCAACTTCCTGAGAGCTCCGGCAGCTGGGAGGACCCCAGCGATTTGGGACAGAGCTTTCCCCTCTGGAAGCAGAGCTCCACAGAGATTAAAAAAAAAAGTCATGGACTAACCAACCATGAATAAGAATAAGCATAAGAAGCAAAGTAAGAACAGCAACCAAACTCTAGATTCCTTCTTTGGGGAAAAGAAGGATCAAGGCAGAGAGAGGGAGGTGGACAGCACAGCCAGAGTTCCCCCACCAGGGGCTTCCAATAAACATGAAGATTGCCTTAAAGCTAGAGATCAGCTAAAGAAGGGTTTTGAAAACTAAATGAGATAAGTGGAAGAAAAATTGGGAAGAGAAATAATAATGTTGCAAGAAAATCATGAAA
>CM053583.1:252909548-252959263 GCA_028627135.1 Pseudochirops cupreus | reverse complement strand
CTCTAAAAGAACATTACAATAGAAGAAATGTGAAAAAATGGAAAAAATGTGTTCTTTTTCTAAAATGGCATGAGCAAAATAAAACAGAAACACAAAAAAACACAAAACAAGAGCTCTGGGAAGAAATTAGGAATCATTTGGGTGCCCAAATTTAACTGTATTATTTTTATTTTCTGGTTACTGACATTTCTGCCCTGCTGTCACTGCAATTTACACTTTTACCAATATATCTTAGTAATCTGTGTGTAAAACTGGTACCATCAGTTTTAGGTGACTGAAACTAGGTAACTATTTAGATGGAAAAGCTAAACTGAATATTTTTCTGATTTTGAACACTTATCATTTAGAACCAGAATGACAAAATTTCAGAATCTCTGAAGAAACTTCAGAGGCCACTAACAAGAACCTCTCTCCTCTGAAAATAAATCATAGACATTTTTCATTAATTCAGATCACCAGACAAAACACATCCTGAGACATACTTTAAAAGTCTTAATGCAATGAGGAAGATAGATCAAAATGACATTTTAAAAAGTGGCTTTTGGTGAAATACATCTAGCCAGAAGAAAAGGAAAATATACATAGAGTCAAATTCTGCTTTTCCCTGAAACTTATCTCAATAGGGTTTCACTAAAGAAAATTAATGCAACAACTTCATTTTTCTCAAGTAAGTTGCTGAGAAACTAAGCTGGGGCTGTGATTTGATATATGATATTGCTAAGTTGTTTTATTTTTAACACATATTAAATTTGTCAGCAAGCAGGTAGGTGGCTCCCATAAACCTTGGTGTTCTAGTGAAGGTGGTTTAACTCAAATTATGTACCATCATCTACACGTTTCCTGCCCCACATCTTTACTTTTCCCTCATCGTCTCAGTTTCTCCAAGACAGAAAAGAGTACTGAAATTTGAAAACATTCTTTGCAGGCCCTATGCTAAATAAATTTCTTATTAAGATCAAAATTACCAGAAGCACTTCCCATTCATTCCTCTGGCTCTGCCCTAATCTTTTTATTCATCTACTTTAAGCCCCAGGATGCCAGGGACTAGCACTGTTATCATCATATTCCATTCCACTCTGTAAATGTTATATAACATACATACATATAAATATTATAAACACATGTATACTTATTTATCTCTGATTTTATTTCCTGCAGTCTGTTCCCATCTAGTACTTGTTTTTTTGGACATCTTAGATTTTATGTTCTGTTCAATACAGCCTCAAGACACTTACTAACTGTATAACTTTGGCAAGTCACTTAATCTGTTTGCCTCAGTTTCCTCACCTATAAAATAAGAATAATAATAGCACTTACCTCCCAGGATTGTTATAGGATCAAATGACTTAATAATTGTAAAGCCCTTATTACAATGCCCTGACACATAGTAAACACTATATAAATGTTAGTTATTAATATTTTTATTAGCTATACAAAAACTTCAAAGCAATTTATATAAAGTAGACATTCTATTAAAGGTATTGTGGGTCAATTCATATTGATTTATTTTCATTTTATGACATGGATAAAAATATAATTATCACATAAACATTCTATTGGTAACTAGATTTTCACGTTTCACTTTGAATGTACTAAGGACTTATTTTTAGTAATTATGAAAAATGAGCTAAAATGTTTTATGAAAAAAATAACTTTCCAATTAAGAAGGTCTTAGGCAACAGTCTCTAGATCACATGGTATTGGGGGAGGGGGGAATGCAGACTATTGTACAAGTTAACTTTGACATCCTTCTTGTACTCCATATCCAAATAGTCACCAAGTTCTGTTGATCTCTATTTCCATCTTTCCTTTCTACTTTTGTAGCTACCACCCCAATTCAAGGTCTCATTACTTTCTGACCAACCATATTTAGAGCTTTTTAGTCAAAGACACATATGAACAACCAGAATGTTATTTTCTATATGTCATGGTCCATTTCAAGAAAGGTTTTCATTTCCTCAACAAAGACCTACTCCAATACTTTATTGTGTCATAGAGATAACCTATGTGACCATGGGATTTTGAAGGCTATGCCAGTGAAGTATTAGCTCCAGCATATGTTATGCCACTAGAAACGACTCAATAAGGACCTAGCAACTGAATAAATTTGCTTTGTGAAGATCAGATTGGCTAAGCAAAACAAGTAAGTAGACTGCTCACTTAGTGATGAATTTTTTGACCACAGCTACCCATGATACAAAGACGAATACAAAATGAATGTCAATTCTTTTCTGGCCCCCTTCAGCTTCTGAAGTGATAGTGGTAGGGTGACAGAAAAAGAAATAAGGTTCTCTAAGAGTCACCACCTTTTTGGACCCAACTGTTAACTTTAATTTGGAAGCTAGTACTCTACATGTGAAATTTTTGTTTAATGATCAACAAGGAGACATAACACTAGAACAGAATAATATTAAACTTGCAATTCTTTTTTTTAGGTTTTAATATTCATTATTTATTGTTAAGCATTCTTGTCTTTACAAATTTTGTGTTCCATATTCTCTCCCTCCTCCCACCCACCCCACCTGTTAAGAATACAATGTATCAATTATATATGCAAAAGTATGCAAAACCTATTTTGATATTAGCAATATTATAAAAAAAAAAAAGAAAGTAAAAAAATTGTACTTCAATTTGCACTAAGAGTTCATCAGTTCTCTCTCCAGAAGTGGACAGCAATTTTTCATCACAAGTTCTTTGGAACTGTCTTGCATCACTGAATTAAACAAAGTAACCAAGTCTTTCACAGCTGATCACCAGTGCAACATTTCTATTACTGTGCACAAAGATTTACTGGTTCTTCTCAGTTCACTTTGCATCAACTTACACAGATCTTGCCATGTTTTTTCTAAAACCCCACCTCATTTTTTTTAATAGCACCACAGTACTCCATCACAATCATATCACAACTTGTTCAGTCATTACCAAACTGAGAAGCATTTCCTTAATTTCCAATTCTTTGCTACCACAAAAAAGAGCTGCTAAAAAGATTTTTGCACATTTACCTTTTTTCTTTGATCTCCCTAGGGTACAGATCTAGTAGTGGTATTGTTGGACGGAAAGTCATGAAGAGTTTTACAGCCCTTTGGGCATAGTTCCAGATTGTTCTCCAGGATAATTGGACCAGTTTATTACTCCAACAACAATTCATTAATGTACTTTTTTTCCTTCATCCCCTTCAACAGTTATCTTTTCTGATAAATGGTACCTCAGAACTGTTTCAATTTGTATGTCTCTAATCAATAGTGATTTAGAGAATTTTTTCATATGACTACAAATACCTTTGATTTCTTCTTCTGAAAAATGTTCATATCCTTTTATCATTTATCAATTGGAGAATGGTTTTATTTTTATAAATTTATAAATATGGCTTAGTTTCCTATGTACTTGATAAATGAAGTCTTTTATTAGAAGAAAATTGCTATAAAATTTTTGATATTACTTCACTGTCTATGGTACCTTTTAGCAAAATGTAATTTCCTTGATCATCTCTTTCAATTATGGTCAATTTTGCTTTTATTTTTGTCTGGGAGCATGACTATTTGCCCCGCCCTCTTCACTTCAACTGAAACTGACTTTGCTTTACTCCATCATTTCAACTCTTTGTATATCTTTATTTCCCAAGTATATCTCAGGTTCACAATATATTACTAGATTTTAGTTTCCAATCCATTCTATCTGTTTCCATTCTGTCGGTTAGCTTATCCCATTCACATTCACAGTTATGAACATTCATTTTGTGTTTCCCTCCATCTTATTTGTTTCTGTTTTTCCCATTTTTTATCCTGTCCTATCTCAAAAGTCTATCTTTCCCCATTTTGCCCCTCTCTTTATTGCCCCTTCACCCCATATTTCTTATCCCTGTCCCTCCTATGTACCTACTGGGTAATATGGATTTCTATACCCAACTGCTTGTGTATAGATATTCTTCGCTTTTTGAACCAATTCCAAAAAGAGTGAGTTTCAAGCACTGCCTGCCACCCACCAGGCTATTGACTTGCTTTTCATGTTTTTCTTGCATAATTCTCATTTCTCTTCCCAATTTTTCCTCGACTTCTCTTACTGGATTTTCAAAATCCTTCTTGAGCTCCTCCATGGTCTGTGACTAGGTTCATATTTTTCTTGGAAGCATTTGATACAGGAGTTTTGACTTGGTTGTTTTCTTCTGGTTCCATGTTTTGATCCTTTTTGTCCCACCAAAAAAAGAATCTATGGTCTGACTGAGCCTCTTCTGTTTGCTCATCTTGCCAGCGAATTACTTGACTTTTGAGCTCTTTGCCATGGTAGAACTCTGCTTCCAGAGTGGAGAGATCCGTCTCCCAAATTGCTGGGGTTTTCATAGTTATTGTCAGAATTACGAGGAAGGTGCCTTCTCTATAGCCACCACAAGCTCTGGTACACTGGCATTCCTCACCCCAGGACCACCACTCAAGACTGTGATCCAGATCCAAGCAGGTCAAAGTATGAGTGATTAGCCTCTGAACGGTTGCTTGCCCCCCCTATGATCTGCAGGCCAGGAGCTTTGGAGGCAGCCATGAGGCAGCAAGCTGCAGCTGCTGTACCTCTTGCCCCAGGGGCAGGGGCCGAACCACACTCTTCTCTCACCCAGTTCTAGCAGAATTCCCTACTGACCTTTTACTTTCTCTTTGGTGTTTATGGGTTGAGAAGTCTGGAAACTGCCACAGCTGCTGGTGATTCACTCTCCTGAAGGCTGCTCTCGCTGGTCTGTGCCCCTGGTTAGGGCCACCCTAGGTCTGGCATATGGCTCACGCGGGACTGCGCTCAGCTCCCAGTCTGGTGCAACTGACCCATTCTGTTGGCCTGCCAGGCTACCTTCAGCAGGAGATTTGTTTCTCTCTGTCACTTTGTGGGTTCTATAGCTCTAAAATTTGTTGAGTAATCTTTTTTAAAGGTATTGAATGTGGTTGGAATGGGAGCTCAGGCAAGTTCCTACCTTTACTCCGCCATCTTGGCTTTGCCCCAGGTTGCAATACTTTCTCTTCATGATTTGGGAACTCTGGAATTTGGCTATTATATGCCTGGCAGTGGGGCAGTTTAGATGGCATAGCAGACAGAGTGTCCAGCCAGGAGTCTAGAATACTTCTCTTCATGAGGTCAAATTCGGCCTTAGACACTTACTAGCTGTGTAGGTAAGTCATTTAACACTGTTTGCCTCAGTTTGCTCATCTGTAAAATTATCTGGAAAAGGAAATATGAAACCATTCCAGTATCTCTGCCAAGAAAACCCCAAATGAAGTGACAGAAAGTCAGATATAACTGAAAAATAACTGCACACACACATATCTCTTTCAGGAGGTGACTGATCAATTCTTTCAATTTCTCTATTACCCTATGGAACTAAGATAGTGGGGCAGTTTTCCTTAATAATTTCTTAAAATAAGATGTCTAGGTTCTTTCTCTGTTCACAGTTTGCAGTAGTCTAATAATTCTTAAATGATCTCTACTTGTCCTACTTTTAGGTCAATTTCAATGAGATATTTAACATTTTCTTCTACTGTTTCATTATTTTGACTTTGTTTTATTGTTTCTTAAAGTCTCGTAGGGTCATTAGTTTTCATTTGTCCAATTCTGATTCTTAAGGGACTATTTTCTCTAGTAAGCTTTTGTACCTCTTTTCTCATTTGGCCAATTCTGCTTTTTAAGGAGGTCTTTTCTTCAATGGATTTTTGTATCTCCTTTTCCATTTGGCCTTTTCTGCTTTTAAAGTTCTTCAGTGAATTTTTACCATTAGGTCAATTCTGTTTTTTAAGGTGATATTTTCTTTAGTATTTCATTTCTTTCCCTATTTTTCCTCTACCACTCATCTCTTTCTTTAACTCTTCCAAGAGTTCTTGCTGGTGTTGGGTCCAATTAGCATTTTTTTTTGAGGCTTTGCTTGTAGCTTTTTTTTTTATATTGTGGTCTTCTAAGTTTCCCTGCCAACATGGTAGCTTTTTATGGTCAAATTCCTTTTTTGTTGTTTGACCATTTCCCCAAACTATTTCTTCACTTTGAATCTTATATTAAAAATGGCTCTGCTAACCTAGGGGTAAGGAGACACTGTCCCAAGCTTCAGAATTTTGTGTTTCTGTTTTCAGAAACACAGTTCTGGGGATCTGCAAGTTTTCAGTACTTCCAAGGTAGTGTGATCCTGGGAGAGCATTGATCTGTGCTCTGATCATTACCCAAAGGGCCCCAGCTTCCTCGTAGCCACAAATACTAGGGCTCCTCTCAGCACTGGAGTTGGGACCAGGTCTTCTACACCCTTTTGAATGACCATCAGCGCTCCTCTCTGCCCTACAACTCTGACCCAGAAGTACTTATGGGCAACAGAGCTGCCAATCAGCACCAGCTATATTCAGTCCCTCATAATTTCTTTCTGACCAGTTGTCAAACCCCTTCCTGTCTCTGGGATAAAAGCTCTCAAAGCTTCTGCTGTCATGGCAACCTCCAAGGCCCACCCACTCTTGCTGAGCCCTGGGCCTGTGCACACCCCAGTGCTATGGAACACTCCTGTGGACCTCCTAAGTTGTCTTAGGCTAGAAAAATATCTTACTTTAATAATAATAATAATAATAAAATAAAATAATAATAAAATATATGAAACCCGTTTAAAGAAGTTGAAATTAAATGGAAAGATTTTTTTCAGAGATACTCCTTGGAGAAGCAAAAAGAGAAGTTGGCAGAACTGATTTTACAGTATGCAGAAAGGCAACCTGGAATTTCATGCTACTTCAAGTAGCAGCAAAAAGACCATGAGGAAAATAACTGCTGCTACTTACTAACATTTAGAAGATGATGTGGTAGAGAAATCTACAAAGAACTTGCCAAGACCTTGCAAATGAAAACAGTATATACTTTAATATATAGTGACTTCAAAGTAAAAGCAGGAATAGGCAAAGATGGTAAAAAAAAAAAACACACATGGAAAAATATGTATAAGGAAGAAGAAATAAGAAAGCTCCAAGATTTAGAGACATCAAACTCTTGCTTCTATATCATGAATATGTTCTTAGAGAAAATAGTTGGTAGGTGCTAGACATGGTAAACACCAAATAATATCACATAAAAAAAGAGAAATCCATAATTTTTATCAGAAAAGGAAAGACTGGTTATGGATATGTCAGTAATCCTTGAATCAGCTATATAATTATAATGCTGACTTACTAAAGATCAGAGTTAGTATAAAGCTAAAATAAAAATAATAATGAGAAGATGTAGCATGCGATTGAAACAGTTCAATCCTGACTTAAACTAATTACTGATCATATAAATTGGATAATTATATCAATACTGATTGCAATAATTTTATACTGAAGTTTTACTAATATAAATCAATTGCCATAGCAGGACTAAAGGAAATCTAAAAATTGCCCTCAATACACACACACCCACACACACCCACACACACACACACACACACACACACACACACACACCCCATTCTCATAAATACACAGAAAGAAGAAAGTATGTGGCAGACAATTACTAATTTTTAGAAATAACTTTTTGGTAGAGACCAGGGAAAAGTGCGTGGACACTATACACTGGCTACCACACATAACTACCAAAGTATTGTGGTCCCAAAAGCCACAAACAAAACACTAGATTTGGAGCCAAAGGATCTAGTTTTGAATTCTGGCTTTGTACTTCTACCTGTGTGAAGCTAGTTCTGTCTTCTTTGGTTTTTGCTCCTAGGTTTTCTTCTCTAAAATGAGAAGGTTGAACTAGATGGTCTCTAAGTCCTACCAGGTACTAAATAATATGATCCTGTAGTTATGGAAGAGAATAAAGAATGTCAATTAAAAAAAACGTTTTAGCAAGAGAGAAGACTGGCTGTTTACATAGCAAGCATGAGGTATAACCAATGGACAGCTGATGTACTCCACTGCTATCCTTGTGAAGTAAAGAGAAAGCAAGGCAGGCCATTGATATACTGGGTAAATAGCCTGTGGTGAACTTATGGGAGGTCAGGGACAAATACCGCAAGGCATGGACAGGCTTGAATGAGCTATGATATGCCTCATTGAAAATAATACATTAATGAGATCACAAATGCATTTCAGTATTTCAATATATTCTCTTTAGGATACTTTTGTGTCAAAGTGCTGCTTCTGCAAATACAGACCAACTTACATGTTATTCAAGTTTTTCCTCTTTATTTCTATGTTCAAATTTCCTTATCTCATAACTAGAATACTGTATATTCTTCTTCTGTGGATTTGTTACTTCCAACTTCTTTCCAGTTCCATTTGCTCTATTTGTTACAAACAATACAGATTATGCAATAGGATCGGTCAGTCCTGCAGTAGTACTCTGCTTTCCCAAAAACCTGAATACAAAGTCTTGTCCTTTATCCTTCAGGGCATTCTGCCACTTTGCCCCACAAGCCACAACCATTTTTACCTTCCAATATGCCTCTAGTACTTCAAGCCACAAAGCATATTACTTTCTATTTTAAATTCCCTATTTACTTTCCCTTGTAAAACAAAACAAAAAATTTACTCTTATGTTTTTAATTCTTTTTTCAATCATCCCAACATATAGGACAATAATTCGCTCTTCCAATTCACATACCTCAAGAAGAGTAGCAAAATCTACTTACTCCAAGAAGCTTTTGGTAATTCAAATTTATTATTTCTATTCCAAGACATCTATCTGAAATTATTTTGTGTGTGTGTAATATACATATATGTATATAGTGTGTTCCATTCAACCTGTTTACTGAGATTTATTTATTTTAGTTCATATTTTCTCCCAACTAGATATTTAGGGCATGAACCATATGTTACTTAAACTATAAAAATGTGTATTGTATCTAGCATATAGTGCAATGTGGGTTGAAGATGATCTCTAATGACAATGATACAGAAACCCTAGTTAAAAGTTATAAAGTAATAATAAAGGATATATGAAGAGGTTCCATTAAAATAGATTAAAGTAAAAGTATAAAGAATACAACAATTCTCAGACAGCGTAAGAATTACATAGGATATTAATTTTGGTACACAATATTTAATGTAATAAATACTTTATTCTCCTACCTTTTATTTCTGATTTATATAGACATATGAGATATATAGTATAAAGATATATACGTATGTCTCAATACACATATACATACACATACATCTAATACAAATATTCATTTGTTGGCTTGTCTTCTTTTCAAATACAGAAAAAAAAATGATGGCAAAAAAATTAAGACTGTGAGCTCCTTGAGGGCAGAGACTGACCTGTGCTTCTTTCTATATCCTTAGAACTCAGCAGTGTCTGGCATATAACATAATAAATCTTCACTGACTGACATAACCCAATTTCTGTGACGTTAACACCACTACTAGATATAGATATGCATGTGTATATGAATATTAAGTGCTTCCATAACAAAAATTTATCATAAAGAATATATTCTCTATTATAGACCAAAGTACAGTGAAATTCAAGTGCATGCCACAACAGTTCTAAGCTATCTCCACCGGCTGGCTAAAACTACTAGTCCAATCAACCTGGACTGGCAAGGGATTCATGATCTACAGCAGAAATAACCAAAAATATGCAACTTTTTAGCCATTATCTTTTTTAGAAGACTTGAATGGTAGAAATACATAAATAGAAATGAGGGCATTAAAAGATGGAGTTCCTAGCTTCACCTTGAAAATCTACATCTATCTAACCTAAATTTAGCATGAATATTTTCCTATATATATTCTTTGGTCACAAGAACATAATCAATAAAGCCAATTCCCAATGAATGGAGTCACTTAATTCAATGCGAAACCACATATGATTAACATATGTGTTCCTGAAGTAAACATATCAGCTGACATTTCCTAACACTATATATAACCTTTGTAAGCAATGAGAGTATTTTGAGCAAAAGTAACGAATCTCACTATACCACACAACTATAATTAAAGTCCTTGAACAATTTATCATAGGACCCCCCCCCAAAAGAGGACATTAAAATATGTGCTGAAATATGTCTCATAAAGCAGGAAAAAGAAACAATTACCTGGAACAAGTTCCATGATGATGTAAATGGGTTGTCTTTGTGTGCAAACTCCTATAAGCTTGACTATATTAGGATGGTCATATTGTTTGAGTATTCTGGATAGGAAAAGAAGTTACATTAGCATTTATAATTTAAATTAAAACATACACACAAAAGTAATTATTCACTCTATGGGTAAGGTACTATGTAAAAGCAAAAAGCGCAATGGCCTTAAAATCAGATAACCTGAATTTGAAACTTTAATCTGTCATTTAATAGCTCTAAGACCTTAAACAAATCAATTAACCACGCTGGGCCTCACTTTCCTCATTTATAAAATGAAGGTATAGGACTATATGCCTGTTAAGGTCCTTTACAAATTTATATTTATGATTCTTTGAGGACTGATAAACTAAAATTCAAATCCAGGTTTCTCTTGACTCTAAGTCTAATCTTCTTTCCACCGTTTGCCAATTATTACCAAGATGATGGTTGGTTGTCACATTAAATATAATTAGCTGGGTTGTACATAAAATCCTACAGAACATATGCTTTCACAAAATCGGACTTTGGATCAGATATTATATACAAGTGAAACTGAAAATTGTGTATTCATCTTGGATTATAAGATAAACATGAATATAAAATGTAATGCCATTTTTAAAAAATTTGACCCCACAATGTATAAAATAAAAACTGCATGGTATAGTGGCTGGAGCTAACTTCAAGGCTAGAAAACCCTGGGTTCAAGTCTAACTTCTAACACATCCAGCCTGTGTGACACATCCAGCCTGTGTGACTCTGGGGCAAGTCACTTAACCTGTTAGTGCTCCAGGCAATTCTCTACGATTAGAAGTTGGAGGCAGATCTGCATTAGTAGAGCAAGGTTTTCACCTGCAATTTCCCATAACAATGAAATTATGGCCATTGCTATACACCCCTAAATGAGTCTTCCCTTTTGCCACAAGAGAAATAATTGAACGAAAAGGATACCTTCTTTTCACTGCTGTGAAAAATTAAAAGTTGTAATACTAGTATTACTAAAATATAATATTAATAGTTTGTCTCAGTTTGGAATGAGGAAACAGGTTCACATTAACTAGGAGAAAATTAGCTTAGATATTAAGAGACACTTCCTGACGGAGATGATCACAAATGATGTAAGAGGTCACAGATATCCCTGGTATCTTCAAATGTAAGACAGATATCCATGTGAATAAGATTATTTAAGCAGGGGTGAGGACAGATTATATTAACTTTGTAAATTCTTTCCATTTTTATTATTCTATCATTCTGGTCAATAAGCTCTATTGTTTTCCAAAAGAGAAAGGTCAATGGTGTGAACACAACCATCTTAATTTAGGGTCAGAAAATTTATATATTTATACATATACACACACAAGCAAAGAGCTGAAAAATATTTCAAGAATGATAACATTATGACTTGTAAATGGAAAGACAGATTAGGAATAATTGTGGAGACAGTTATAGCAAATACTCTGTGAATTAATTGTAACTAGTCGTTCATTCTATAACAGGAGTTCTTAACCTTTCTATTTCCGGGGCATCTTTATTGGGTAAAGAGTATTAATTCCTTCTAAGACTAATGTTTCTAAATGAATAAAGTAAAATAGGTAATATCACAAAAGGAAGTCAATTATATTTAAGTACAGTTATCCAAATATTTTAGTAAACAAGTTCACAGTTAAAAACTGCTCTAGAAAATTAAAAAAAAACCACTTTACAGTGCTTGAGTTTAATATCAAATCTCAGCTGGTGGGCTGCAAACATTCTTAGCAAATAAAGAAACTCCATTAATCAGCCAGCATGAATACACACGTGAAATTAAATGACTCTCAAAACATATAAGATTCCTGGGTCTATTAATGGCTAAAAAGTATATTAAATTACTTATGCTAAAACAGCACACTATCAAATTGTAGAGCAGAAAATAAGTTAAATATTTTTACAAATACTTTTGCAGCTAATATTATGAGTAGGAATAACAATAAATGGTAGTAAGTTAATGAAACAACAATCCCAAATTTTCTAATCTATGATATTAACTTTTTATTCCCATCATAAAATATAATTTTCTTTATATGGCATATTATAAGCATGTCAGACAAAGTTTCACAACTTTTTTCTACAGACACTATTTACTAATCAAATGTATTACTTTTTATATCCTATAGAAACCATCATTCGTTTTTAGAGAAGCTGTACTTAACCTCATGTAGATCAAAGGATTAACTAAAATGAAACAAATTATCAAAATAAAAACATACTTATAAGTATATTCAAGGAAATGTAAACATGCAAGGAAAACTTTAGGCAATGTATCAATAAATTAATTAATTAAAAAAGTATTATTAAACACTTAGTATGCCCCAGGCACTCTGCTAGTGCTCCATAGAAAGGCTAAAAAAAAAAGTGCCTGCCACAAGGTTTATTTTCTAATGGAGAAAAAAACCAAGAACATATAAATAACTAGATGCATAGAAGATAAATATAGAATAGATAGGATGTAATCTCCAAGGAGAAGGTACTCTCAGCTGGAGAGACCAAGAAAGGTCTCCTCTAGGAAGGTGACTTTTGAGCTGAATCTCAAAGAAAGTCAGGGAAACGGAAAAGTGGAGATAAGGATGTAGAGCATTCCAGGTAAAGGAAATACATAGTGTAAAGGCAGGAAGAAGATGGAGTGTCATGTTAAAGAATAGAAGGTAGCTCAGTATATTTGGATTTGAAGGGGGAAAAAATTGTAAGAAGACTAGAAAAGGAGGAAGGAGCCACCTTATGAAGACCTTTAAATGCTGAACAGAATACAAACATTATGATAGTGTAGAATGTATAGACACTTAGAAAACATGCACATTTGAAGTGTGAAAAGAATGTCTATACTTCTATACTTGGAGAGGTATCTTTAGAAGTCTGGCAGAACTGTCAGAAAAAGAAATCACATGTACTTATAAAAATTCCAATAGATTCCACTTTGGGAAACTTAAGACTTGGTTGTTTTTTAAAAATCTTCTCAGAAAAAGCTTTCAAGGGAACAAAAAAAAGTCTCAAATTCTCCACCATGCAATACATGAATGGCCGCATAAGTGGGAAGTAATATACCTAGCATTGTAATAATAAATTTATCAAGTTTCCCAAAAGACAGGGAGCACAGATTTACATATAAACTAAGAGATATTGTATCAGTCATTTAAAAAATTAATTTAAAGTGAAATAATAATAATAATAGCTAACAACACTTTGAGGTTTGTGAAACATTCTACAAATATTATTTCATTTTATTTCCACAATAATCCTGGGAGTAAGTGCTAATATCAGACTCATTTTACAGATGAGGAAACTGAAGCATACAGGTTAAGTGACTTGCTTAGGGTCACAAGTGTTTGAGGGAGGATTTGAACTCAGGTATGTCCTGACTCCAGGTCCACTGTGCCACCTAGCTTCCAGGCAACAGAAAGAATCAAATATCATAAAATCCTGCAGTCATATTTTTCAGAAGGGATAAAATATGCTACTATTACTTAAATTGTTTTTATTTGTACCTAGTGTTAACTGTGCCAGCAACTAAACATCTTCAACATTTTACATAATAAAGGAGTACAAGGTAGGACATGCAATTTTACTTAAGAGTAGAAAGAAGTGAAAATAATTAACAAGTGGAACTGGGAAGGATGGAATTGAGAGGTTAAAGAGAAGGCAGAACTCTGAGATGGAAGAAAGGGAATAAATATGGCTTCTTGGGAAATGGGAGGTAGGAAGATATGGAGCAAGAACTGAAGCATAGGTTCTAATGAGGAAGATATAAACATAGCAAGAATAGAGATTCAGATGTGTACATGAACATGTATAGCTCTACATAGTGCCGTATAAATGAGATTATAACAGCCTTATTCATTTAAGATAAACTTGGAAAGTCCATGTTGGATGCTATTTAACAGTTGAATTATTTGACTATCATGGTCTAATTGCTCTATGTTGTTGTTCAGCCGAGTCTGACTCTTGGTGACCCCATTTGTAGTTTTCTTGGCAAAGACAGAGTGGTTTACCATTTCCTTCTCTACTTAATCTTTACAGATGAAGAAACTAACGCAAACAAAATTAAATGACTTGCCCAGGGTCACACACCTAATAAATATCTGAGACAGACAAATTTGAACTCAGGGCTCCCTGACTCCAGGCCCAGCACTCTATTTCCTGTGCTACATAGTGGCTACACTTCACCTCAAAAGCATTATTGATTTCTTTAGAAATAGTACCAGATTTTGAAACAGATAATTACTAGGTTCACAAACCACTGACACATTAGCAAATCACAATTCAAGGTGTCTTAAATTTTACATCATAATGAATTCCTCAACATGCCATCAATACAAAATCTGAATTACTTTAGAGAACTCACTTGGCCTCTTGTAAAAATTTTATTTTCAGTTCCTGAGGAAGATCTTCTTTACAAGTTTTTACAGCAACAGCAGTTTTATCCTTTAATGTTCCCTTATATACTTCACCAAAATTACCCTGAAAATGAAAATATACTTACTATTAAAAGTAAACTATTGCCATGTATCTTTGAAAAATATAAGAAAAGAATATAACTTGTATTATTATCATGATCAAAGGTTTAAAGTTAGATTTAGTCAGATATTTGGGTGAAAAAAAATTTGGAATGGTTTCTGTTCTTCAGCTATCTAATTATACCAGTGTCTTACAAGATAGAAGTGGAAGAGGGGAGGAAAAGTAGAAGAGGTAGAGGAAAAGGAGGAAACTAAAAAGACTCTGTCCAAGAAATGTAATTCTTAGAAAAAAGACTAAAGTTTCACTGTCCCTCAAACCTCAATTCTGATCTTATCTGAAAAAGCACTCTTTAAAAGCTAATGCAAATTAATTTCACTACTATACCTGAATGTCCTATTGGTTTCAAAGTGCTGAAGTAGTAGAAAGATGATGAAAACAGTGAGTTATCTTGGAAAGGTCAGAACTTACCGCAGCACATGGCCATAGCACCTATTCAATAGATGCTAGCTGTTGATGTGGATATTTAAGATAAGAGTATTGCTGTCCTTGTCAGAACTTTAAGAACTTCCTCAAAATTCATCATCACCGTACATCATTACATATATATTGGAAAATGTCAAGGTTTGTAAGTAAAACATGGAAATATTAAAGACCTCAGTCCAGATTTCTGAAACGTGGGGAAAGTGTCTCACTTAGGATTTGCTATTTTTAATTTTTTCACTAGATTTACCATATATGCATATGTATATATGTAACACACACATATACACATGCTCACATTCACACATATACAATTAAGAAAAAAAAAATCTAAAGATAATTTAAGGATGTCATAAAACAGGGATAAATTTTAAGGAGGTATCCTCCAAGGCTCTGAATTGGGCCCTCTCTTAACTCTCTCAATACTTAACCTAAGGGCTTTAAACTTAATTTTTTTCCCCTCTATTTATTTGTTTTGTTACATTTTAAGTTCTGAACTGTCCCCAGCCTTCCATCTCCAGCTCGTACTATTGAAGGCCAACATTTGATAGATTTATAAAAATATTGAAAACCGTAGTATACATACTTTTATCAGTTCTTTATCTTTATAGTTTATTTGAATATTTGTAGTACTCAGAATAATTTATTATTCACAATTATTCTAGGGACACTATTGCTGTTACTGTGTACAATTTTTTCTTGGTTCTGCTCACTGCATTTTTCAGCATTTCATGTTGAGTGTTTCCATGTTTTTCTAAAATCAATCGACCCATCATTTCTTATTACACAGTGGCATTCCATCACAATCATACACTACAACTTATTAGTCATTTCCCAACTGATGGGCATCCCCTCAGTTTCTAGTTCTTTGCCACCAAAAAAAAAAGCTGCTATAAATATTTCAGAAGATATGGGTTCTTTTTCTTCTTCCCTGATCAGTTTGGGAAACAGACCAAATAGTAGTATTGCTGGGTCAAAGGTCAGTTTTATAACTCTTTGGCCATAACTCCAATTGCTCTCCAAAACAACTGAATCAGTTCACAGTTCTACCAACGTAAATTTAATTTTTTAAAAATTCATAAATATTTCAAAATAACTGACTTTCTTTATAACCTTCATAACAAATTTTATTACATGAATTTTTTAAAAAACTGTCAAGGAGTCCAAAGGCTTTACCAGACTGCCAAAGGGGTTCCATGACACAAAAGGTTTAAGAAGTTCTGTGAACAAGTCACTGGTCATTTTCAACATGACATAAATCTACTGGAACCAACTTTCAATTACTTGAATTAATTATCAATAGTTTTTGAAGTAAGATCTTACTTTTAATTCAATTCTACAAACTTATTAAGTACCTATTACTGTGACCAGCACAGTTTCATGGCCTAGCAACCAGCTGAATAAAAGAGAGCTGGGGATGTATTCCATAGTCTGTTTATTACAGAACCATTTCATACAGAGCCAAGATACAAGAAAATCATAAGGCTTATATTCCCTATAGCAGAAATTCTTAGGTAACCAGAATGCAAGGACCCTCCTTTGGAATACACCACTCCCTAACCCAGCCCAAGGCTAATTATTCATTAAGACTTCATCCTAGGACCATGTCTAGAGGCACAAACAAACAGGGAATCACAAACAAGACCTGCTAATTAACTACCCAGAATTTTCTTTAGTTATTCATAGAACCAATGCAGGCATCCATCCAACAAGATTATACTCCTCCTGCATATCTGCCTAGTGACCTCACAGAAGAGGGGAGCATTTCCTTAATGGGGCCACCTATTACGTTCAAGGCAAGCTGCTAGGCACTGGGATTAAAAGGATTCTCTTTTCAAGGGGTTTTGTTTATGCTTTTGATTATTTTTGATTACGAAAGGTTTCATGGGAAAGGTAATTTTTGATCTAGGTCTTAAGGAAGTGATGGGCTTTTAAAGAAATGAGAATGGTAGTGAATGAAAGGGAGTCTATTCTAGTCTGGAATGGCGTGAATAAAGATAAAGAGATGGAATAATAAATAAAGGTACGAGATGAGAGTAGTCTAATTTACCTAGGAACTTAAGAAACTAGATAAAAGCTTCAGCTAGGGATGAGGTTAAACTAGGAAAATAATGATTTCAAAGTTGTTGATTTTAGTTGTTATTTCTGACTCATTCAGGTTAAAAATAAATATAATTTCAGGATTTTTGCACAAGGTAACCATATTTTATCTTTCTAAAAATGCTTAATATTTTCAATTTAATAAAATTTAATTACAAAAATTTACATTTTCGTGTTTTATCAGATGACTAACATTGCCAAAGATTTACAGAGAACAAGTACTTTTAGCATTTATGCATGTTTCCATTTATATGTTGTTGTATGTTTGTAGATAGCGAATATATATTATATACCTATTTATGATATGATATATATTATACACTATATAATATGTAACACACAGTATACTATATGTATGTGTGCGCATTTATGTGTCTATATATGAAATGCCTCTACAACATCCTGTGTAGCAAATTTTTTTATCACAGGGGTGCAACTGATATCCTTCTTACCTAGCCTTAATCACTGAATGGGTGCTGCCTCAGTCAAACTGAGACCTGTTAAAGGTCTTAGCTTAGAAAGACCAAGGTCTCCCGCTACATCCAGGGCCATCTCCAGTAGTCCTGATCTATATCTCACCACTGGACCCAGATGGCTCCGGAATAGAAAGTGAGGCGGGTGATTTGCACAGCCTTCCCTCACTTAAAACCAATTCACTTGCATGTCATGGCATCATCTCCCTGATGTCATGGTCCTTTTCAAGAACGAAGGACAAATAACAACAATATAAAATGTTTGTATGTATATAATATACATATAAAAAACAGTGTGTATGTGTGTGTATATAAAATTTATAAATATATCTGCCTATCCACAATGACGATGGAGCCAGGGGACTTGAGTCAAACCCTATCTGTGATATTGCCTAGGTGGCTACAAACCAGTCAGTCTTTCTGGCCCCTGATTTTTTCGTCTTTAAAGGATGGTTTACAAGTGAGTTCTCTTCTAGATCTAGATCAATATATTATCACTATATGATCCATTTGCTACAATGGTATTAAGAATTCTCAAAGAAGAGATGCATGCAATTATCATCTCTGAGCTGATGATTCTCAGATCTACTTGTCTATCCCTAACCTCCCTGCTCACCTTCACTCTAGTTTCTCTAACTACTTACTGGATGTTCTGAACTAAATGTCTTAAACTCAATGTGTCCAAAACTGTCCCACCACCCATCATCCATCCTTCTTCTATTACTAATTTTCCTATTACTACTGAGGGTACCACCATTCTCCCAGTTACTGAATCTTGCCACAGGTGTCACCCTCAACTCCCCACTTTCTTATCTCCCAAATACAATCTTTTGCCAAGAACTGTCAATTCTACTTTCTTAACATTCTTGTTGTGGCCACCTTAATGCAGGCCCTCATCACCACGCGCCAAAACTATTCCAATAGCCTGCTTGCTGCCTATCATCCATTCAGCTGCCAGACTGATCTCCTTGAAGCTAAGGTCTAAACAATATCACACTGCTCATACTATACTATATACTATAGCTCTAATGGCTCCCTATTACCTCCATGATCAATTAAAAAATCTTCTGTTTAGCTTTAAAATTCCTTCATAGCCTACTCCCTTTTTACTTTCAAGTCTCCTTACATACTTCTTACTTTCCATTTATGTTTTGATGCAGTGACACTGACCTCCTTGCTATTCTTCACAGAAGATATTCCATTTCTAAACTCTGAGTATTTTCACTGGTTTTCCCTTATGTCTGGAAATTTCTCTAATTATCTCTGTCTCTTGCTCTTCCTGGTTTCATTCTAGTCTCAGACAAAATTCCATCTTCTACAAAAAGCCTTTCCCAAGCCTTCTTATTCTTAGTACCTTCCTTCTCAAAACTATCGCTATCTATTCTGTATATGTCTTGCTTGTATGACAGAGCTGTTTGCATGTTGTCTCCCCCACTGGAGAAGCTATAAGCTTCCCTCTTGTAAGTTGAATGAGAGTAGGCACTATTCTCTGCCTTTCTTTGCTTAGCACAATGCCTGGCACATAGTAGGTATTTAATAAATACTTACTGGTTGACTGACAATATCTGTAATTCTGAAAGCTCTATAAGAAAGGTGAATTCCCGGAAGAAATAGAAGTCAGAGGTGTGGAAATAAGAAAGGAAAAGGCATGTTTCATGAATAGGAGGTAGTGTAATTAAGAGCTAGGGATATGTGACAGAAATGAAGGAGATAAAAGCTGAAAAGGTCATTTGGAGTCTAAAATGTGACTTTAATTAAAAGTTAAAGGATTTTGGGTTTTCTGAATATACAATACAGTCACTGATGGTTTCTGACCCGAGGAGTGACATACCCAGTAATTCTGTAGTCAAATCAGGTCTATATCCTGATCTGGGTGGGGATGAATTATAATAAGTGACTTTTATAATAACCAATTTTACCATAATTCCAAGAAGGATGCTGTTCACTTGATAAATCTATTTTCTACTCACTGACAAGCATTATGAAGTGGTTAATTTTCTTCTATTTGAAAAATTTCTTATGGAATGATTTATCAACTGTCATACAGTTTTTTTGGAGGATGTAGTCTTTCAAAGAAGGATAATTAAACTTATTAAAATTGGCATATTCTACTTCTCTTCGTGCTATTAAGTTTTTGAAAAATTTTTCTATGGAGTTCAATTTTATTTTTACCCCCAAAATAACATTTAAAAAATAAGATGATGAAATATAAGAATTCATTAGAGGGTTTTTCTTTAATTGAAAGGAAAATTTTCCCTACTCCTGAATATTTCAGCTTGCCTCACACTTTTTTCTTGTTTGACAACTGCTTTACCTGTATTATAATTATTTATTAAATTTTTCATTTTTGTTCCCTTTATTACTCTAGCTTTTCAAAGGTATCTTTTGATTCATGGACAAGATACACTTTCTTTTCTGATCTGAAGATAATTAATGCACGTTTCTATGTAGAATGATCAAGGCATGGAAAGCAAACCTCTATTATTATTCTTTAGTTTGGGGCTCTTCTCCAAATTTTCCAAGTTTACACATTAAATCAATACCATTACATCAATAGCAGATAAGGTTATTTGTATATACAATGATAATTTCTTAAATTTTGTGAATTTGTCAAATAGCTTATATCTTAAGAAAATATTCTGTGTATAATTTCATCAGTATAATTTAACATGTACTTAATTAGTACCTACTATAATCCAGGCACCATGAGTAATTTCATAAGAATGTATGTCCCCCCCAAAAAGTTAATTTACCAAGTAGTATTAATCTCTTTACCTTACATATTCTATTGTAATTAACATGACATTAATTGAAATTGTTTGCCTTTCACAAATGTTCAGATATTACATTGTCCAGAACTCCCTCATAAAGTTGGCATTGGGGAAAATGAATAGGCTAATCATACAATTATCTTTTATTATATACAGTTTCTATGTTCTGATAAATGTGGTTTGACCAGTATTCTATCTAAATCTACATAACAAAAAGCTGTGCTAAAACAAGGCACTGCTGCATGTACTTATATATTCATATACTTTTTGTTAAAGGGACCAGATGTGATTTCATGGATACAGGAAAATCCCATTAAGAAAATTCCCTCTATGAGTTCTGCAATTTATAGGTGACAGTCACACTAAGAAACTTAAAGGTATATGTATCAGACATAGTACTTAAATCTAGGTCTTCCTGACATTGAGATTGGCTCCCTAAACACTTCTACATGTACACTGTCCACAAAAAACTGTTTTTTGTCTTGAGATGATTTATATTTAGAACTTTTATCCAATCTAGTGATATAATTTGATACAATACAGAATTTAAAAAAATAAAAGTGCTGTGGCCCAGGTTCAATTCCCAGCCAGGGAACCATAAAAATGATGTGGTTAGGGTTGGGGCGCCTGAGACCCCAAAATACCAACACGCTGGGTCCTGCCAAAAGAATTCAACTAAAGTCTTCTCTCAGACAAAGAAAAGCAAAGTTTATTAAAAGTTCATCATATTGGGTAGACTCTTAAGGAGTCTAGGTATCTGTGACGCATGCATTGGGCAAGGGGGCCAGACCAAGTCTGACACAGAGTAAGTCTGTGCTAGGTCATTCTATGGTGCTCTCACACCACATGGAGGGAAGACTGGATCCTATATACAGAAAGGTTGTGGGAGGAATCTAGGGGTGGTCTAGAGGAGGAGTTTGAAAGGGTCTTCAGGAGGAGTCAGATGAGGTCAGACTCCAGTAATGAATTTGGGGAAGGTCTTCAGGAGTCAGATGAAGTCAGATTCCAGCAATGAGTGATTAAGGGTGGGAAGTTGCTGGAGGCTACCAGGAAAACCACAGACAATGATGGGCTAGGACAGTTTAAGGGTCGGAGGGGAGCATCAAGGGTGGTAAATTGTTGGAACACAGGAGGGCTAAAGACTTGGCAGAGCCACAACTTAAGGCCCATGGCCTCAGGCAAATGCCTTCCATGGGAAGATTCAAGGAGAGCTCAAGGGGCTGCCAAAGCCCATACCTCAAAGATTCAAGGAGAGCTCAAGGGGCCTCTCAGAGCCAGCACTCTGCTCAGCATTTCATTTCCTTTATAAGGTCACCAATTTAAAGATATATACATTTGTTATTTTGTAATGAGATGTCTTTTTACTTGTGTTTTTTAAAAAATATTATGTGTATTTTTGTCATTAAGAAACTTTAAATTATTCCTCAGTTTCAATACAGTTGTTTTAAGAGGCAAATATAGTAAAATTGTACTGTATGTATACAAACATACCCATATACATATACACATATCTACATCTACACACATATGTGTGTGTATGTATGTATAAATCACTAGGTGTGGTATGATGCTTTCATAAATTAGTTTCAAACACACCTTACTGAATATTAGAACATAAGAAAAAAAGTTTCAAAGAAAACAGAGAAATCTTAAGATTTTAAAACCAATATAAAATTCAAACTTGAACTAAATTTTAAAAAGTTAACACATTTATTTACTTACCTTGCCTAGTAATTCTCCCAATGTCACATCTTCATGATTAAGAACCCATTTCTTATCCTACATCAAAAAAAACAAAACAAAACACCTGTTTGACTCATTGAAGAGTCTATTACCTAGAATAGAAAGTGCATTTGAGCCAGGAGAAAATAGGTCTAAGAAGGTATAACCTCAGGAGGGTACAAAATGGACTTAAGAAACACTGTTGCCCAACAGGATATTATAATCTACCTTATTGCAATTTTTGATCAGTTGGCTAAATGACAGGCTAAATAGCATCAGCATGATAGATGGTATACTAATAAAGAGAATCAAGCATGCATGTTTTCTCCTACCTAGCATAGGCTACATAGCCAACAGTAGAGAGGCAGTGAGGTCGGAAGGTAGGGAAATGGGGGAAAGCAATGTGAAGTCAGTTTGAAAATACAGGTGGAATTAGATTATAAAATGAGACCTGGTGGGTTTCTTGAGCTTGGGAGTTCTGAGCTGCAGTGGGCTAAGCAGATCAGGAATCCACACTAAGGCCAGCATCAAGTAAGCCCCTGGGAGTAGGGGGAGGGATGAGCATCAGGTTGCCTAGGGGGAGGAAAACAGGACCAGGCTGGAAACAGCGATCAAAGCCGCTATGAATTCTTTAAAAAATGGAGCCATAAAAATGATCCCTAGGGAGATATTATATGTATGGTGAGGGTAGGGGGAAGAGGGGAAGAAAGAAGGCTGGTAAGGATGATGTTGGTTTTATAGATATGATGAATTTGAGGTAACAGTGGGAAATCAAAGTGGACCTTGTCCAACGGATAGCTAGGCACATGAGCTCAGAACTTGAGAGAAGGTCAAAGTTGGTAATATAGTGTTGGTAAGCATCCATACAGGTATGATCAATGAAATTATTAAGTGGATGAGATCCCTAAAGAAGTCTGTACAACTAGAGACTAGAGAGGTCTAAGGACTGAACCTTAGGGAACACTGACCTTACAGATGTTGGGGAAACAATAAAAGAAGCATAGAAATAGAGACATAAGAAGAAAAACAGATAAGGATAATGCAACTAAAACAGAGAAAGCCAAAGAGAAAAGACTCATAGATCTGAAAATCAGATTTCAGGAAACACAAGTCAGGTAAGAAAGAGAACCATCAATTTAATCACTTTAAGATTTCCTTTCTACAGTACTCTATATTCAATTTCTACTCAACGGTACCTCCCTAAAGCTTTTGAAGTAGCTACCCTTTATAGAATCTTTCTAGTGATGCTACTGGCATATTGCAAAGGTCTCCATTAAACTACATTTCCTCCAGACCAACTTCCTTCTCTTTATATCACCCAAGAAAAAACTTGGATTAAAAAAACAAACTTTATTAACACGTAAGGAGAGTGAAAAGGTGAAATAAAATAAATTTATAGAGTTCAGAATGATTAAGTTATAGAACACAGGAATTATATACATCTGATTATTATCTGACAAAAATATGAATGAAGAGGATTAAGTACTATGAGAGCGAATTAATGAAGAATACAGAGACCCATGGCAATGAAAGAGAGACATAAAACAGGAGGTAGAAGGGATAACAGTATCAAGTTAAATAATTTGTAGAAATCCTTTGCAGTTTAAAAAAAAAGTTTAAAATAAATCAATTTTGATCTAACTAGGACATGATTTGAGATTTTAAAATTATTTCTATATAATGCTTTAACCAAGAAAAAAATGGATCACAGTTACAATGGCATTATTTTAGTTACAGGTATGCATTAATTTAGAGGCTGTCTGTTGTCCATCAGTCTTAATTATCTAAAACTACAGAGTTGTAATTTCCATGATAAGTCTTAAACAACAGTCTGACATCAGGAAAAGAACATCTTTTTGACACTTTGATTGGTTTTCTTCAAACATACGTCATTCAATTATCTACTGCTTATGCTACCTGAGATAATACTTCAATTACATTTCAAATATATTTTTGATGTTAACTATTAAATTATAATGCAGTTTACTGAAATGTTTATCACTCACAATACTGTAAATTCTTCATTTTATATATTCAAAACTTATCGAAAATTATTTGGAATATTTAATAACACCAGGTAGCTAGGTAACACAGTGAATAGAGGACTAGATGTGGAGTCAGGCAGACCAGAATTCAAATCTGCTCTCAGATACTTGACATTTACTAGCTCTGTGACCTTGGGCAAGTCACTTAACCCTGACTGACTACAAAAAAACAAAAGTAAAGGAAAAGAAAATTTAATAGTATCAACCGAATAGATATACAATAATTAGATTGTAAATTACCATTAAGCAGAAATGAGGATCAGCGTTATAACTTTTTTATGTAGAAATGTTTCAAGTATGAGTTTTTACATTATTTTACCTCGTTATAGTTTATATAGGGTGTACCAAAAGTCTTAGTGCAATTTTAAGCTAATAAAGCTTTAAATGATATCAATCTATATTTCATAGGGAAACTTATGGATAAGATAAAAAAAAATTCTCTCCTTCCATATAGGGTGTCCCCAAAGTATAAGTATAGTTTTAACCTATGATGACTTTAAGCTGTGAAGGCTTAAAACTGTACTTTTAGAACACCCGGCATACGGACAGGCTATCCACCTTATCAACCATTTTTTCCCCCTACAGAAATATTTAACTGGAATTAATTTAAGAAAAAATTGTTTAAAAAAAAACCTTAGATCATTATAATACTGACTTGCCATGATCCAGTGAACAAAAAGGACTTATAAATCCTATCTCTGAACAATAATATGAGTATTTTATTGAAATAGCCATAAAACACTGGAAATCTATTAATCTTTTAAATTTCTGAAATTAAATCTTCAAAACAATCTCTGCCTACAGAAGTTACCCAATTTAGTGAACAACATAGGAAATAAGGGACAATATCTTTGCCCACCACCTAAAGACAAAGTATTACCTTCAGCAATGGCTGCAGGTAACAAAGCACTATTTTAGTACAACACAAGCACAAAGTACTTATTATCTTTGTTTATAAAGTCAATCTATTTTACCCAAGCATCACTGAGAAGACCATAGATAACTTCTACAATGTTACTTAAAAGGTCTCTGAAGCTATGCATGATCTTTTTAATTCACGGAATTAAAGAAAATAAGTATAAATTAACTTTCCATTTAGATATATATTCAGTTGTCCACAATAAAAACTCATCTAGAGAAAATGCTTTAG
Organism: Pseudochirops cupreus; assembly: GCA_028627135.1. Lineage (NCBI taxonomy): Eukaryota > Metazoa > Chordata > Mammalia > Diprotodontia > Pseudocheiridae > Pseudochirops > Pseudochirops cupreus. The sequence continues at coordinate 252,934,001 of CM053583.1, read as the reverse complement.
ATAATACTCCTGAAGAGTATAACTTTTATTTCTATCTGATCCACACTGAACATTAAAATAAAAAGTATTATTATTTTATTTATCTTTCATTTGACTGGGCTTATACACATATCCACCTGAATGAAGAATGTAGATTAATCATGTCTTTGAAAACAAAATTTTCACTTTTGAAAACTTTAGTTTATAGACTAGTAATAGTCAGAAGACCTGAATCCAGTTCTCACTTTTCATTTACTAATTGTGTAACCTTGGGAGGGTCAATTTAACTTCTCTGAAACTCAGTTTCTTCATCTGTTAAAGTGGATTAATAATGTTTATGCTACTTACCACACAAATTTATTTACAGGTATAAAACAGTATATAAAGGCAAGTTATTTCATAATTTTTGCTTCAAAATAGTAAACATGACATACTTCCTAATAATGGAACCTACTTTATTCTAAGAATCAATACAACGGTGATCCACCATGAGAATTTAGTCATATAGCCTCAATTATTGTATGATTTCAAAGTCTGGACCCATAAAGGCAATACTATAGAAAAATCTCAAGATAATATAAAAAAGAAAGCACAAAATGAAAAAAAAATTACTTTAATTGACCCATCATTCCCGAAGAGGAAAACCATAAAATCAGTGAATTTCTGAACATGGTAGCAGCATAACATTTTGGAGCTTTTATTTGTAAGGTTCCAATCTATTTTATAACCCTTAAAACTAACAACTGAAAAAATCACACAATTTCACAACAAAGAACATAAAATGATTGTTAGAGACTACAATCACCAGTACTCATTCTGGCAAATAATTGTTATGTATACTTTTCCACACAGATTTTCAAGAAGCTTGTTTCATTACACCAGCTTAGCACATTTGTTGCATTCAAGATTTCAGTCCTATCGCATTTTTAAGGCCAAAGGATTATTCAAAATTTAATCAGCTTTCTCACTAAATTTATAAAATTCTAACTGACAAGCATATGTAAGATGGACTGCTTTGTTGGAACACTCTTTATAAACTTTCAGTAACTGAACAATTGTTGAAATACTAATGCATTAGTTCTGTATAATCTAAGAGTTATTTCCAACTAAATATTTTCTATTTATGAAGGATTTAAAATAAATTATCATCTTTACAACATAAAAGATGCTTATCTACTTAATTTTTACTTCATCCTTCTACAGCAAATTTTAACTGCTTTTATTTTTTATTCATACCCACTCATACATCCATTAGGACCTACCTATCAAATCCCTTCCAAATAAATAAACTTCTATTTTCACTAGCATAATATTAACTAAAGAGTTTTTCCACATTCACTAATACTTCCAGTTTTAGCTTTAGAACTTCATTTATACTGAAAACTATCATGGTCAATTGTTCAGCAACAGAGCAAGAAAAAGTGGTAAAAATGCTGGTTTAGGCATTATATATCTATATCTCAAGTTTTTGGAAGCTATGCATAAGCATACATATCTATGTATGTGTAAGCTAGCTGAAAAGATAAATGGGTCAAAGCTCTCATTTCAGATTTCTACTCTTAAGTCAAAATCCATGAAAAAAATTGTCAATACTCATTGCCTTTACTTCCCTTCTCACTTACACACCTCAATTCTTTGCAATCTAACTTCTGACCATCTCTCAACTGAAATTGCTTTCTCCAAAATGATCTGTTGTCGGGATCAGTGTGAGTCCAAAGCACCTTTGATGCTGACGGTCACAACCCAGTTGCTAAAGCTCACAAAGCAGTCTTGTGCAAGACCACTCGCCTGATGAGCGGCAGCCGTGATTGGCTGGCTCGGCCTGTCTTCCCATTGGTCCATCCCTCTAGTGCATGTGGATATCATGCTTTAATCAGGTAACTCTAGGGTATATAAGGAGGGCACTACAATACAATAAAGGACAGCTGCTGTACACTTCTCTCTCGCCTCTGGTCTCTTCAATCCCTCCTGAGAATACAGCCTAAGGCTGGCCCTTAGGCTACAGAGTTAAGAAGAATCCGTTTCAATCTGTGATCCCTTGCCAAATCTGATAGATTTTTCTAATCTTTCTTATCCCATTTTCTGCATTGGACACTATTGACCACCTTCTTCTTCTGGATACTCCCCCTTATTTCTGGGCTTCTGTGACACAACATTCTACCTGGGAGACTTCAGATTCTACTTTGCTGGCTCAACATATAAAAATCACACACCCTAACTGTTGTGTTCCCCAAAATTCTAACCTAGGTCTTTCCTTTTCCCTCTATACTCTCTCTTTGATAATCCTATCAATTTACATGGGGTTAATTACCATCTCTATGCAGATGATTCTCACTTCTAAATCACTAGTCCTAGTATCTCATTAATTCTTTAGTTCTTATCACCAGTTGCCTATTGTACATCTCAAATGGGATTTCCCAGACACATTTTAAACTCAATGTGTCTAAACACAGAACTTACTATCTTTCCCCCTTAATTTTTCCTTATTCTAAACTTCCTTGTTTCTATCAAAGGCACCACCATCCTTCCAGTCTCTGAGGTTTCTAATCTCACCATCATCCTGGACTTTTTACTCTGTTACTCCAAATCTTGTTGATTCTACCTTCGTAACATCTCATGTCCTACTCTTTCTCTCCATTCAATAGCTATCACCTAAATTCAAACCCTTTTAAAATCTCACCTAGATTACTGCAACAGCCTCATAATTTGCTTTCCACCTTCAAATTTCTTACTGCTCTAATCTATCCTACACGATAATGCCAAATTAATTTTCCTTAAAAATAGAACTGACTATTTTTCTTCCCTACTCAGTCAATTCCAATGGTTTCTTACTGCCTTTAGGATCAAATGTAAAATGCCTTGCTTTAGCATTTAAAGCCTTTAAGAACCAGGTTTTAACCTTTCTTTCCAATCTCACTTGCCTTTACTTATGTCCCACACTTTGTGATTCAACCAATGTGATATTCTCTCCCTTCCTTACTCACTATATTTTAGATGAATGGAAATCTCACAGGAAAGTTATTTGAAAGTTAGTGAAGCTAAATGTAGTTCAGTATGCCCACAGAAACAGTACATGGTTTAACTGGGTGACCAAAATTAAGCAAACTGGCTGAAGGATAGATTTGGTAATCTATGAAAAAGTCTAAAGGAGACAAAAAGAGAGGAAACAGTGACTAGCCTTGGTTACATGAGGATATCAGAAACTTCCAGGCTCTACCAGAGAGCCACTAAGTACAGATCAAATAGCAGTGACCAGTCAGTCAACAAAGATTTATTAAATACCTGCCATCTGTTAGGTATTGTGCTAAGAGCTGGGGGCACAAAAAGAGGCAAAAGACAGTCCCTACATTCAAGGTGCTCACAATCTAATGGGAGATGCAATGAAAGCACAAACAAACTACATACTCACAAAAATAGGAAATCATTAATAGAGAGAAGGCACCAGAATTAAGAGGATTTGGAAAAGGTTTCCTGTAAAAGATGGGATTTTAGTTGGGACTTAGAGGAAGCCAGGAGGCAGAGAAGAGGAAGGAGATTATTATAGGGATAGGGGATATATGGAACCTAGAGTTGAGAGGTAGAATGTATTGTTCATGGAACAAGGAGGCCAGTGTCACTGGATAAATAATCACACACTGGGGAAAAAAGTATAAGAAGACTGAAAAGGTAGAAGGGTATAGGTTACGAAGGGCTCTGAATACCAGAGGATTTTGTATTTGTCTGGAGACAATGTGGAATGACTGGAGTTCAGTGAGCAGGAGAGTGACTGAACCTATGTTTTAGATAAATCATTCTAGTGGTTGAATGGAGAATGGAGTGGAGTAGAGAAGAGACTGGAGGCAGAGAGAACCACCAGCAGGCTACTGCAATAATCCAGGCATGAGGTGATGAAAGTATGCACTAGAGTGGTGGCAGTGTCAAAAGAAGTGGGTGTACTTGAGAGATGTTGCAAAGGTAAAATTGATAGGCCTTGTCAACAAATTGGATATGTGGGATAAGAGTGAGAAATCTATGATGACTACCTGAGTTTGAGGGGCTTGGGAGGACAGTGTTAACCTGGAAAGTAATAGGTAAGTTGAGAGGGAAGGAAGACTTCTGGAAAAAAACAAAAGTTCTATTTCAGTGATTTCAAATGTGGTGAAAGGCAGGGAAGGTAAGAAATATTCGGGAAAGTAGGATTCAGGAAGAAAGAATGAAAGAAGTCAAAGACTTGAAGATTACCCAGAAGCTTTATGTCTTTACATCATAAATTCTTTCTTAGAAAAGAAATGGCAGACCCTGAACATGATGCACAACAAAAAATACCACAAATAACAAAAAAGACAATACTACCAAAATTATTTGCTTTATTGAGGGTCATACTAATCAAGGTTGTTTTACAGAGCTAGAAAAAAAATGATACCAAAATTCAACTGGAGGCACAAAAGGTCAGTAATTTCAAGGGAAAAAATGAAAAATATGGAAAAGTTAAGAAGCCTAGCAATGCCAGATCTCAAAAAGTATTAGGAGAAGCAGTAATCATTGAAACAATTTGGTACTCATAAAAAATAGGAGTTGATCAATGGAACAGATTAGGTTCACAACATCAAAGAATTAAATGACCCTACTCAATAAATCCAAAGATCCCAATTATTAGGTAAAGACTCACCATCTGACAAAAACTTCTGGAAAACTTGAAAGCAGCCTGGCAGAAATAAGGTTTAAGACAAACAATTCACATCAAGATAAACTCCAAATGGATATAGGATTTAGATATAAAAGGTCATATCATAAGCACATTAAAGGAAGAGGAGAGAAATTACCAGATCTTTGGATGAAATAAGGGATAGAGAGGTCCACAGAAGCCACAACACACAATTCTGATTACATAAAATTCAAGTTTTCAGAAATAAAACCCATTCAACTAGAACTAGGAGAGAATCAGCTAACTCGGATGAGAGGACTTTGTAGCAAGTTTTTTTTTTCTGATAAAGGTCTCATTTTCTTATACATAAAGTACTGAATTAAATTTATAGGAATGAAAGCCATTCTTGAAATGATAAATAGCTAAAAAATAAAAATAGTTCTAAAAGAAATACAAGCTATTGAAAGCCATATAAAAATGTTTCAAATTACTAGCAAATACAGAAACAAATTAAAGCAAATGTGAAATTCTATTTCATACCTACTGGATTAGTAAAGTTGACAAAAAAAATGGTAACTGTCAGAGGGACTTTGGAAAAGTTTTAGCAGCCTGTACTGATAGAGTAATCACATAAAACAAAATCATATTCTGAAATATTCAAATGAATCTATATAATATCAATCTCTAGAATGTTAAAGAACTGTGATTCCTTCAAAACAGAAAGTCCACCTCTGCTAATGCAGATGAAAATTCCTTACAACTTTATAAAATTATCTTTATAAGTTGTTCACTAGGAAAAAAAATGATCTGATAAGACACAAGAAACTTGTGCAGACAGTGCTAGACTTAATGTCTTTCTGGACTGGCAAAACTTCCTAGAATTTGTGTTCTTTTGACATAGTCTTCAAGAATACAAGGTCATTTCCATGCCACAATGTCATATCAGTGTAAGATTTTAGTGAGGCCCTAAAGTACATAATAAACTCCTAGAACATTTTACTTTATTGGACAGAATGGAAGAAAAAGAGAAAATATAGACCTCATCAAATCCCTCTATTTAAAACAGTATGCAACAAAGATGTACCACATTTCATGTAACAAGTATGCTTCCAGAGAAAAATAAATAAGAAAATTAGAAATATAAAATCAAATTTCTAAGGTGGGAAAGAAGCTTATTATTTAATCCTAGATCTATGTATCAAGCCCTAATCTCTCTCCAGAAATCCTGTATCACCACTGTCCATTAAATATTATCAACCACATGCCTCATGCGCATCTCACACTCAATATGTCTAAAAGAGAACTCATTATCTTTCCATCAAAATCATCTTCCTAATTGTCCTATTTTGATTGAGGGTACTACCATTCACCCAAATAATCAAGTTCATGTTCTTAGAGTCATCTTTATTTCTTCCCTTTCCTTCAGTAGTCTTGTGGATTCCACTTCTGCAATGGGTGCCTCCTCTCCACTCTAGTTCAGGTCCTCATCATCTCTCAACTGGACTATTGAAATAGTCTCCTAATTGGTATCTCATCTTTCAGGCTCTTTAATCCCTTCTAAAAAGAGTTATTGAACTGATAATCTAAAACCAGAGGTCTGAATATGTCACTTCTCTTAAGAAACTGTACTGGGCTCCCTCTTTTCTTGAGGACAAAATACAAACCCCTTTCTTTGGAGTTAAAAGGATTTCACAATTTTGCTTCATACTTCTCCAAACTTACTGCATATTAATCTCCCTCATGTACTCTACATACTAGCCAAATTTACCTATCTGCTGTCCCTACACTTGAAATTCTATCTCCTATTTCTGAGCCTTTGCATAATAGGCTGTTTCTCTAACACCTGCCCCCTCCTCCCTTCTTGCTTGTAGAATCCCTACCTTCCTTCAAAGTTCAGTTCAACTGCTATCTGCTACAGGAAGCCTATTGTGTGATTCCCCCAAACTGCTAAGTGACTCTCTCCCAGAAATTCCTTTTATTTACTGAGCTACATCAATCAAGCAAACAATAAACATTTATTTAGTTCCTATTATAATCTATATTGTTTCCAACCTATAGAGTATAAGCTCCTCAAAGGCAGGAACTATATCTTTTATTGTCATTGTTACCCCAGCATCCATCACCATGCCTGGAATATTAGGCAATTAATAAACATTTACTGAATCAATATCAGCAAGTCCTGATGTTACACTGGGAATGATAAATGTTAGTCTATTTTCAGAGTTATATGTATTATGTATGAATTATATATGAATTATGTATGAATATATGAATTATGTATATGTTAGAAAGAATATTCAGGTAATCTATACTCTGGTAATAATTGGGAGGTATATTATTTCAATGAATCTTGAAAATGGAGGTTCTAACTAAATTAATAAATCACACAAAATTTAAAATTTGTCCTAAAGTTGACATTTATATCTGAAAATTGTATTTACCACATGAAAAGAGACACATCAAGAATTTTTCTTTAAAAAAAAATAGATGAACATACCTTAAAAACAGGATTCAGCAGGACTACACCTGATTTCTTTGTAATGACTTGCTTTGTTGTATAATGATGTTCTATAAGTTGAGGAATATTTGTAAACCCAGTTCCTTCAAATCGATATAGATTCTGGGAAGGAAAAAATTATAATTTTTTTATAATTATAAATTATATTTTTAGAAAACGAAATGCAAAAAAATTGTAAGAGTCATAGAATTTCAGATTGAATAGTAATTTTAGAGATTAGCTAGTACAACTCTTGTGTATATAAAGAAACTGAAATACACAGATTAAGTTGTATAAGGTAACATAACTAGTAGTTGGCAAAGCTGATACTACGAGTCTCTTGATACCTAGTCCTTCAGATTTAACAATGTAACAATGGTATTTGCAAGTTAATTTTCTAAGGCAAAAATATTGAATACATTAATCATTTAGGTCTTTCACTGAAAACATTACAGATCTTTAACAAATCTAAGGCTTCCATTGGGGCAGGGAATAGTGACATCATTATGTCTACCTGTTAGCAGTTCTTGATTCCTAACTATTATATGAGCAATGAGTGAACAAGCAAATACTCCAAATTAGGGGGATGCTGGGAGAGCCCAGTCTCTGTGAGTGTTTCTTGTATTAAAGTTTGGAGAAGTTTGCAAAGAGTCAGAAATCAAATGACAGGTGAGTACTTTTTTAGAAGCTGAAACACCAGATTTCAAAAGGAAGAAAACAAAATAAAAACACAAGTCAACAGAGAGCATACTAAAACTCTACAACATACTATAAGTGAATCAATGTATTTTGTGGGACAAAATTACAGTGACAGAGAGGATGTACAGAAGGATGAGAGATAGGAAACATGAATGAATAGCAAAGAGACAGTGACTCCTATACTGCCTCAGCAAGAAGAAGAAAGGTGGCAGAACTGAAAAGGCAGAAGGAAGTGAAACTGTTAGAAGGAATATGGGAGGGCATCTCAACCCAAAGGAGAAAGGGAGTAAAACACTGCAGAATAGACTCATAGGGGAAGAGATGGATGTCAGTGATAAGACATGTCTTTCAAAATCTATAAGGAGTTGGTGTAATGTGAAACCATTTTCTCTGAGTGCCAAGTCTAGACATCCTGGTCCAGGAGAAAGGGGTAAGGAGCAGCCCTTATGAAAGGTGAAAGACAAGGAGCCAGTGATATGATGGTTTAGAAAATAGGGAAGGTAACAGAATCAGAAACAAATGAGACACAGGGCAATATGCACACAGAGCACTGTTTTGATCTGACATTACTACCTACCTTATGAATAAATAAATAGAAGACTGAGGCACAAGAGAAAAGGGGGTAATGGGGCAAGATCTATATAGGCAATTATAGTGAAACTGATTGGAAAAGGAAATCAAAATTTCAAAAGTTTTGATCACAAATGTAATAGAGAGCAAAGAACAATAAGCTGTTATTAAGCTTATCCGTTATTTAAATGAGTTTTCCATTAATTTTAGCAGCTTCTTAGCTTACTATTCATAATTTGTTGTGAGTACAGTTACATCCATGTCAGATGAGTATAAAATTGGAGCAGCAATCTTTTCAAAAAGATTTCTAGCTTCGCTTTTTGCAAGCTTATTATGAATCACAAAATAAAATTCCAGAATAGACTAAGTAAAGTGAATAAACAAACTAAAGAAAAAAGAAAACTAACACATAAGAGGCTGGAGAAGGGAGGACAGTACTTCAAAAATAAAGACAGAATTGAGAAGAAGGAAAGACAGCAACAAGGGAGAGGAGCAAATAATTAATTAATTAAATTTAAAACTTAAATTTAACTTTAGTTAAATTAAAATAGTCAAATAAAATAAACAAATAATTCAATTAAAACCCCAAATTCAAGGGAAAATTTTGAAGTGAGTGGGAGAATGTAAGACAGAAAGGAGTCTACATAAACGTAGTTAAAATCATAGTACTTTAAAAAAACTAATCATAGCAACAAAGTAATTAATAAAAATGCCTACAAAACTTAAAACTCAAAAGAAATAAAAGAATAATTTATAAAAATATAAAGGCAACAAAATTTAAAAGACTACCAAACAGAGATATTAAACAATCCAATCTCATAAAAGTAAATTCAGCTAGCTATAAATAAACTAAGAAGATAAGGGAAAGGGAGAGAAACTAGGGTCAACAAGAATTTAAAGAACGATTCTAATAAAATGTATTAACCAAATTTTCCTCAACCATTGAGAAATAAAGCAATCTACCAAACTCTATTTATGAGACAAATATAGTCCTCATGCCTAAACTAGAAAGTGACCAAGTTTTTCCTAATAGCTCCTGTATATACCCCCATCTTTCCTTTAACACTGCTACCTCTCTGGTCAGGCCCTCATCACCTCACACTTAGATTTTTACAGTAGCCTTTTGGTTGGTCTCATGACTTTAATTCTCTCCCTATTCCAGCTCATCTTCCACTCAGATGTCAAATCGATCTTCCTGAAAAGTGCAGATCTAACTAGATCGTATCCCCTTATTCAAAAACTCCAGTGACTCCTCTAGCATCAAACATAAAATCCTCTTTTTGACTTTAAAAGGTATTCATAGCCTGGTCCCAACAATCTTTCTCCTAAATCCAACCATTTTCAATGGATGGCCACTCATGCATGGAAATCTTCCAATCCTGGTCTCCAGCTCCTGGCTATTCTGGGTTCCTTCAAGTTGCAAGTGAAGTCCCATCTTCTACAGGAAGCTTATCTTAGACCTTATTAAGAACCTTAGTGCTTTTTCTCTGATAATATTCCCAATTTATCCTGATTATATCTTGCATGTATATAGGTATTTACATGTTGTCTCCCTAACTGTTACCTCCCTGAAAGCAGGGACTGTGTCTTTGTCGTTCTTTGTAACCCCAGTGCATAGCCAAGTGCCTGGCACATAGCAACTGCATAATAAATACTCACTGACAGAAGGAATCTTCATCAAACAACTCCAACAAAGATATGGGAAGAACGCCAGCATGAATGATTGGGAAATCAAAGGAAAAAACCAAAGGGAAGCATTTTTCCAACCCAAGTCACCATGAAGAGACAGACAGAAGTCTGTGGACACTGGGGAAAAAGTCCAAACTGGAAGGAGCTGCTCAGTATTCCAGCACAGAGACTCATTCTACAACCTGGGACAAATAGGGAATGAAGCTATACTGGGGGCAAAAATAGGAGTCAACCCACAGCTGTGTTGCTGCTCTAGGTCACACAGCTAGATTGGACTAAAGATGGGCTCCAAATCTAGGCATTATAAACCAGGGGCTACATAAAAAGGAATCCCTAGACATGGAGCCCTTCTTTAATTTGGGTTTTAACTCAAACTAGAGGTTGTATGCTAAGAAAGGAGCAGGAACAAAAGTTAGCAAGAGGAATGTGGCTGTTACCCTAAATCAAGGTTAAGGATTCAACCCTCAGCCCAGTCTGAGATTTGCAGCTAAGTGACCAGGGCAGGTAGCTCAGGACAAGGGGGAGTCTGTAGTTCTGTTCCTCTAAATCTGCAGAGTCTTCCAGCTAGGGAAGAGTAGTATTCTTCTGGCACTCCAAAACTGGCAAGTCTTCAGTTATACTGCCTAGACCCAGACTAGAGTCAGTAGTTTACAAAGCACAGAGCAGGCGGGTAAGGGTAAAACTGTCTAAGATCTATCATTCAGGTGCAGTGAAAATTTGTGATCCACTGCCTGAGCTGATTCTGAAACCCTTTAATAACACAGCACTTAATATTTGGTGAAAGTGACATCAGGACTATAGAACATACAAATCAGGAACATAAGGCCAGTTTCTTGCACATGATAAAGGCTTAATAAATGTATCACTATCTATGGTTAGAAATTCTCTTCAGAAGCATGTAGGGCCTAGGCCTAACTCAAAGTCCCAATACAGAAAGTATAGCTGGAAGTATATATGAACAAAAAATGACTCCAATAACAAAGAGTCATGGTACAAGGAACTTCCAACACAGCTTAGTAATTAAGTCAACTAGAATTCATGGAAGAAATGAAGCAAGAGTTAAAAGTAACATCATAAATATAATTGAAAGCATTCAGAGAAAGAAATGAAAAAGAAACAAGTGGTTAACAAATAATGCTACTAAAAATATGAGGCTAAAACATTTTCCCTAATCCTTGAGATCCCTTAAAGCTCCCTAAAATAAGATTTATGCACAAGAGGTAAAGTAATTATGGGTATCTCCACAAGCTAAGACAATAAGACCTCTAACTAAGCAAAAAACTCAATGAATTAACAATAGAGAAAGCTAATCCCTGAGTGCTCATTCACTATTCCCATCCCCTTCCATGTCTACATTCTGACAAGGATTTATCTGGACTCACAGCGTCTTGCTTTGGAATCCACTCAGCAATTCCCTTGCTGCTGCAATAATCTGGCAAACGCTCATCTACTTTATTCACCTGACAATTCATGATAACAAGCAAAGAACCCACCTCTGATCTACCCCACATGTTCCTTTCTCCCCAAGCATAGAAGAAGGGCTGTGAAATTGAAGGGCAATTGAAAACTGAAAGCATGCCCTGATTGTTAATGGAATCCCACTGTTCGGAAGAAGTGTTCAGCCAGATAGTTAAAGAACACAGGAAACTAAGCAAAGTGCCAGCACGTATAGGAGACTCTCCCAGGCCTAAAGTTTTGTTTTTTTCCCACATCTCAAATTTACTTGTGGCCAGGATTGAGGTTAGTGAAAAGTGAATTCCCTACCATGGAAGAGGCCCAGATAGGGAATTCTCCCACAAAAGAGAAGGAATCAAAACATAAACAATAAGAGACTATGAGAAAAGACTGAAATTACCAAAGATCATAGGAAGAAGAAAGTTCAATTTAAAACCTTGAGCACAAGCAGATAAATCAACAAAGAAGCTATTAATAATATGAATGAAGACTGCCTCCAAATCACCTACATACATAAAAAACCTACAAATAAATATTACAAAACAAAAGAAAGTGAATTATATCTGATGAGGAAGAGGACCTTGTGGATTTACAATAGAGCCCTGAATTACCACAGGATGTTCCCAAATGGTTCAAGAGAGGAATAAGAATCATTAAAGGAGAACTTATGGTTGACCTAGCAGAAATGGCTGGCAGAAAAGAAAAAACTTTAATCCACTATGGCAAATGTCATCAAAGGAATAAAAGAGAGAACAACTGAATGGGAATGCAAATACACAGAAGTGAAGGACAATCTAGAAGAAAAGAAGAAAAATGCAATAAAGAATACATGTTCTCTATACAAACAAACCATATTTATCTCAGAAACTGGATACACACAGACAACTTAAGAATCACGTCTCCCAAAAGAGAATACAGCAAGTCAAAGAACCTGAATAACATAATTCAGGAAATACAATTTTCTAGAACTTCTGAACACAACAAAGTGCCAGTCCAAAGAATCCTAAGATCACATCCAGAAAAAGAATAACAACTCTGTTACAAATTCCAAAATACAGTGTGATTATATTTAACAATTCCAGTGAAAAACAACAAAATCTAAAAGTAACCCCAAGAAGGACTTTCAAATTTTAAAGGAGAGGAAATCTGAATAACATGAGGCTATCCTGCCCTTGAAACTGCAGAAGGGAATATATACAAAGGTTTCTGAAGAAGAAAGAAGCTAAAGCTGCACTACAGAAGGACATACTTGCAAACCCGAGTTTAATTATCTTCTTGGTATCCAAACCTGTTTTTATCATTGTCAGGAGCTGTCCTGACTGATGAAAATGGATTCCCTTACTCTTTGCATGACAGGTAGATTTGCATTCTTTAGCAATTTGAAATGGAATTTTTCCTCCTTTCCTTTTGGGTTTTGTTGGTAACACACAGAAATTTCAATCATTTATGTGGATTTATTTTATAGCCTGCAAACTTGCCGAATATATTGTTATTTAGCTGACTATGGTTCTCTACCTTCCTAATGCCGCGACCCTGGGCATATCTGCATGTGGGTGGACCCACCTGGAGACAGATAGAGGAGCGTCTTGGTTCTTAAGCCGATGGGAAATATGTGTTTTCTGATGGTCTTAGGCGAGTCGCGACCCACAGGTCGAGAACCACTGATCTAGGGTTTTCTAAGTATGACACCAGCTGATCAGCAAAAAAAAAAAACAAAACTATACTATTTTCTCTCGTTTATTTATGCTCATTCCAGCAATGTTTTTTCCTTAATCTTATTGCTATAGGTAGCACTTGCAGAAATATATCAAAAAGAAGTTGTAGCAATAGATATTCTTGTTTTCCCTGATCTTACTGGAAAGTTCTCTAGTTTCTTTCCATTACAAATGACTCATGTTACTAAACTTTTATTATTAAAGAAAACTCTATCATTTATTCCTATGATTAGTAGGTTATTGCTGTTGTTGCTGTTTTTTTTTTAACAGAAATGGATATTGTATTTTGTCAGATTTTTTCCGCCTCTGCTGATACAATCACATAATTTTTGCTGCTCTTGTCATTAATATTGCAAACTACGTCTGCAGTTCCTAATAATTAACACTAAATTCCTGGTAAATCCTACTTGGTCATCATATAATATCTTCATGATATGTTGCTCTAACCCCTTTGACTAATTTTTATTGAAACTTTTTCTATCTTCATTAGAGATAATGGTCTATGGTATTTTCTCTTTCTTTTGAATTTCCCTGGTTTAGTTTGCAAGATTATTATCACATAACAGAAGGAGGTCCCTTCTCTTCCAATTTAAGCAAACGTTTGCATAATATTGTTCTATGAATTTTTGAAAAAATTTACTGAAAAATCCATCTATTTCTTCAGGTTTTTTTGTTCCTTTGGGAGTTCAATTATGATTTGGTTAATTTCTTTTTTTTCAAGACCGGATTCTTTCAAATATTTGTATGTTATTTGGTTAATCTGGACATTTTATATTTTTATAAATCTTCCATTTCATTTAAGTGTTCAGTTTTGATGGCATATACTTGGTCAAAATAGTTTCTAATATCCTTTATTTTTTTGTGTGTGAATTCCCCTTTTTCATTTTTTATATTAGTGATTTGTTTATCTTTTTTTAAAAATTAAATTACCAAATGACATATATTTTCTTGTTTTGTTTAAGCTGCTATATTTATTTATTTATTCCATTTTTTACTAGAAATTTTATAATCTCTGACTTGACAGGCTTTCTATTTTGGTGTTTCAAATTTTTAAAATTTGTTGGTTTTCAATTTGTTTTAGTTGCATGCATGCTTTACTAATTCATTCTTTTTCTCTTTTACTGTTGAAAGTGTTTCAAATTATTAATTTCCCCTTATGTCTGTTTTGGTTGCATTCCTCAAATCTTGGTATGTGGTCTCACTACTATTATCTTTAATGAAATTATCTATCATTTCTGTGAACTGTTCTTACCCCTACTAATTCTTTGAGGTTCTTAAGTCTCCAGTTGACTTTTAATTGTTTCTTCAATGGCCTCTTACTGAAGTCAATAAAAGATGAGTTTAATATTTTTACTTTTTTGTATTTCTTTGAGGTTTTTACAACCTAAATACATGGTCAATTTTTTTTAAAGATGCCAAGGACAACAGAGGAATAAAATTCATTCCTATTAATTCCTATTCAATAATTGCTAGAGTTCTATCATGTATAACTTTTCTAAATTTCTATTCAGGTCCTTAAATTCTTACTTGTTCATTTTTTGCTTAGAAGACTATGTAGATCTGAAAGAATTATACTGAGTCCTCCCCTCTCTCCATTACAATTTTGATATTTTTGCTTGTTACTCATTTACCTTTTACTTGAAATATTTAAATGCTATACCATTCATAGCCTATATCTTACATACTGAAATTAATTAATTGTCCATGGTATCTTTGTAGTTTCCCTGTTAATCCCATGACTGCAACACAAAGTTTTTTAAAGAACTTTAAAGTTCTGCTAAAGCATAACAAATTTTGTACCAGTGTTTTTATGCTTCAAGTGTGCTTCTTATAAACAATATACTGTTAAGAGTCTCATTTCTAATCTAATTTGAAATCCTTTTTAATTTTTTTGTTTATTAGACAAAACTGCAGATAGAGAAACTCATATATACAGAGAGGGCGAGAGAGAAAGAAGGAAGAGGAGAGAAGGTGGGAGGGGAAATACAGAAAGAAGGGGAGACAGGGAGAGGGAGTGAGGGGGAGAGGGAGAAGAAGAGGGAGAGAGAGAGAGAAAAGAAAAAGATTTCAATATTGTATTTATGATAGCTATTTTCAAATATGTGAAGGGCTATCACGTAGCAAAAAGATTAGACTTATTCTGTTTGACTAGATGAGCAAAGAAATAGAACTAAAGGAATGAAATTTGCAAAGAAACTTGTTTCAGTTCACATCAAACTGAGAAAGAAGAAGGTCCCCACGTACTCAAAAATATTTAAAGCAGCATTTTTTGACGTAAGAAAAAAAGATTCTCAACAATTGGGGAATGGCTAAACAAATCAAGGCACGTGAATGTAATGAAATACTACTGTGGTACAAGAAATGATATGTGTAATGAATAGGGAATAACATGGAAAGAGCTCTATAAATTGATGCAGTATGAAATAAGCAAAACTAAGAAAACAACAAACAGTAATTACAACAATGTATAAGAACAATGACATTTAAAAATAAAAAATAAATTAATGAAATTATAAAGATCAAGCAAGACTAGCATGAACACATGTAAGAGGACACCCATAATCCATCCTTTCATACAGGTGAGAGGGCCACAGACTGTATACATATTGCACATGTTTTTGACTTTTTCTTTTTCTTTTTTTTTTTTTTTTTTGCTTTTTGGACAGGGCAAGGAAGGGCAGTTGGGGTTAAGTGACTTGCTCAAGATCACATGGCTAATAAGTGTTAAGTGTCTGAGTCCAAATTTGAACTCAGGTCCTCCTGACTCCAGGGCCAGTCCTCTATTCACTGTGCCACCTAGCCGCCCCCCGAGTTTTTTACTTTTTCAAAGTATTGATCCACTGTGTTGATTTTTTTTTCCTGAAAAAAGTTCTATTTCCTATAAGGTATGGATGGCCCTCTGTGCGGGTATAAGGATACTTGAGATCACTATATCTAAAAAACAAAAAATAAATAAAAACTTGTTTATTGAAGAATTTGTGCCTATACTGTTTAAGGTAAATGGCTTAGAGTTCATTAGATAAAAACTGCTGCACGCTATCAAAAATAACATCAAAATTTATTCAGAAAGCTTTCAATAAAACATTTCATTCTAGATTTTAACTGGCAACACCGATGTTGTTTGAAATGGGATCATCTGTGATACCATAAATTTTTCAAGGTATAAATGAGTAACAAATTAATAATCTTACATTCTGTTTCCCTCTTCTATATACTGAACACACAGAAACTAATATTTAATTTTATAATGCATTCTAATGACTATTGTGTAACAATAAAAAAACCTACCCGTATTTATGTGAATGTCTTCAGGCCAATTAAAATTTCTGTAAACTTTTTTAAAATGTTCAATATTAATTTTTTTCCTTAAATAAAGCCATTAAATGATGGTAAATGATAAACAACCAACATCTAGTACTGGTCTATTTATATTGCTACCTCTTTCACAGTCAAAATCGTGAGCTAAGGAGCTAATGAAGAAATCAGTCAGTCAATAAACATTTGTTAAGCATCAACTATTTGCCAGGCACTGATGTACAGCCCCTGCCCTCAAGGAGCTTGCAATCTAATGAGGGAAACAACACGCAAACAAATATGTACAAAACAAGCTATAAACAGGAAATGAATAACAGAGGAGAGGCACTAGAATTAAGAGCAGCTGGAAAAGGCTTCCTGTAGAAGATGAAATTTTCACTGGGACTTAACAGAAAGCCCAGGGGGTCAAGCAGAGGAGGGACAGAGTTCTAGGCACGGGAGATAAAGGAGAGAAAAAGTTCAGTCTCTGAGAGATGGGAGTAGAAAAGCCAGGAGGCCGCGCACATTTGGGAAGTAAGCTGTAAGAAGACAGGAAAAGGTAGGAGGGTGCTAGGTTATGGAGGGCTTGGAATGCCAAACAGAGGAAGTTGTGTTTAATCTTGGAGGGGACATAGAGTCACTGGAATTTATTGAGTAGGAACGACATGGTTGGACTTGTGCTTTAAGAAAATCACTTTGGAGGCTGAATGTAGGATAGATTGGAAAGGGGAGAGAGCTGAGGCAGACAGACTCAGCAGCAAACTACTGCAGCAATCCAGGACTGTGGTGATGAGGCCTGCACCAGTGGTAGCAGTGTCAGAGGAGAGAAGGTGGCATATTTGAGAGGTGTTCCAAGAACGAATGCCCTATATAGGGTATTTCAAAAAGTCTTAGCATGATTTTAATCTACTAAAGCTTAAACTCTTTAAGCTTAAAACTGCCCTAAGACTTTTGGAGCACTGTATCATAGAACACTGAACTTTACAAAATGAAAATAAAAAGATAAACTCTTTGGCTCCAAATGATCTGTCTTGACACTCTTGTCTTCTCTTTCTTTATATACGCTTTTCCTTGACAATCTCATTCTTCTCTGTTATTTCTATGCAGATAATTTCCAAATCTTTTATCTGTTGTCCCTATCTCTGCACTCATTTCCACCTGCCTGCAAAACATCTCCATCCATATGCCTTGCAAAATTTCTAATTCAACTAAAGGCAACTCAGTGGATCAGTGGATAAAGCAGTGGGCCTGGAGTCAGAACAACCTGAATTCAAGTTCAGTCTCAGACACTTACTAGGCAAGTAACTTAACCCTTGTCTCTGTTTCCTCAGCTGTAAAATGGGGATGATAGCATCTGTTTGCCAGAATTATTGTGAAGATCAAATGAGATAACAGTTGTAAAGTGCTCAACATAGTGCCTGGCACATAGTAGGCAGCTAATAAAAGCATACCCTTTTCTTCTCTTCCCTTCAACTTTCCTAAAACTGAATTTACCATCTTCTTTCCAAAGATTTTACTTCCTTTCAAAACCTTTATTTCTGAAAATTCCCATCCTCCTTCTCTAGCTATAAACCTCAGTATTATCCTTGATTCTTTCTCCATGCCATGTCCGGTCTGTTCTTCATAAAATCTGTTGCTATCTGCCCTCTTCTTACTACACATGCCATCAGATCAGTTCAGGTCCTTATTACCTCTTACCTCAAATATTATAAGAGTTTCATTTGTGTTGAGGCATTACAGCAGTGAGACCCGTGACCTTTTGAGTTCACATCTTGCCTTTGATATTTACTCTAACCAAGGTGAAGTCACTTAACCATTCAGAGCCTCTGTTTTCCTCATCCATATAATGTGGATCACAATCTTCATGCTATCTTTTTCATACAGTTGTTCTGAGAAAAGTAATTAATAAATGCTGGTCTTAGCTCAATGAAGGCAAGCATTGTGTTGTTTTTCAGCTTTGTATTACCAGGCTGTACCACAGTACTTAACGTATAGAGTTCGTTTGAAAATTGCTTAATAGAATTTAGCTAATTGAATAGCCTAACTTCCTAAGAAAAATCTTTGTTAAATGGAATTTAACTGCTTGATCAGGCCAACTATAGAACCTAATAATATCAATGATCAGGTGGCTGAAAACCTGTGAATTTCACTGAAATGTAATCATACATCACCAGTAGATACTTCAACAAAATTTCAATGACAAAGGGCAAAAGGCTCAAAATAAAATCTTTTAAACATAAACTTCCAACATGCTTCATTTTCAACAAGTTTACTGAATATTAGTCCTCTTAATTCAACTTAATTCAAATTTATTGCATAGTAGTCCTCTTAAACAGGGTTATCAGAAAGAGGTTTGCTAGAGTGGAAAAAGGTTGATTTGTAGTCAGAGGACCTGGGTTTGACGTCAGACATAGCTATTTAACATCAGGGTAAGTTGAAGTAAATTAGTTTCCTCAGGTACAAAATAAGAAGGTTGAAAGAGAAGTTCTCTAAAATTCCTTTCAGACACTGTTAGTATAATTATTATTTGCATGTCTATATTTCCCACGTACTAGTTTGAATCATCACATCTATATCTGAACAGACATCAGGCATCCTTAGCAAATAGCTTAGCAGATAACTAAATGAAGACAACTAAATGAATAGCCCTTTAAGGTTTGCAAGGTGATTTATATATTATCTCATTTGATCCTCATAAAAGTTAATTTTATTATAATATGCTATATTGTTATTATCACATATTATGAATTTGTGATGTTATTATTATTCCCATTTTACAGATGAGAAACCTGAGGCTGAAAGAAGTTAGGCAACTTGACCAGGATCACAATATACCTACAAAAGGCCTGAGACAGAATTTGAAATCAGGCTTTCCTGATTTCATGTCCTATGTTCTATGATTAAACCATTTAGATGTCTCTAATAATCATAGAAAAATTGTCATTATTATTGTTTTTAGACATAATTCTAAGACAAGTTTCAATACACATTTTTTTTCCTTTTTGGAGGGCAATGAGGGTTAAGGGACTTGACCAAGGTCACATGGCTAGTAAGTGTTAAGTATCTGAGGCCAGATCTGAACTCAGGTCCTCCTGACTCCAGGGGCAGTGCTCTATTCACTGTGCCACCTAGCCGCCCCTCAGTACATATTTTTAAAAGAACTAATTTAGTATATATGAGAAAATTTAAAAAACAAGCATTTAGTTTGCTTCATGGGTCATGGTTTGGTCTACTAAGAATCTCATGCTCTTTAATTAATAATAAAAACCAAAAAAAGCTGCTATGGTCATGAGGAAGGACACCACTGTTTCTGAGTAAAATGCAGGACTTCTCGTTCTTGTCTAAGTGAGAAAGGATGCTGATATACCCTTATTACATATGAAATACACAGCTGATTTATGGCTGTAGATAGAATATAAATCTCCGAGTTCAGATAGCACACAAAGATTAATAACTCTCATTAAACAAAACTGGTCATACAGAATGACCTGAAAGACAACTTTCTATGTAACTATATCTCTGATCAGTCTTTAATTTATTAGCTCAGTGGCTTTCATCAAAGAGATACACAGGATAAAGGTCATTACCACGTAGATTGCGTAGTTTTGTTCCATTCCAAGGACAAAAACTATAGTACCAACATGACAGTTACTCATTTTACATTCAAACAAATTCATTTAATTCAGCACAAAACATATTCATTAAGTGCTTACTCTGTGTAGAGAACTATAATTAACTCTAGGAAAAAATACAAAGATAAATGATATAAGAAGCACAATGGTATAATGATGGTGAAATAGAAAGAAAAATGAACTGACCCAAAGATGGCAGAAAAAAAAGAATACAGACAAACTCAACCATCTTTACCAAAACCTCCAAAATATTAAGAAATGTTCCACAGGAAGCGAAAGAAATTAAAGGAGATAAAATAAAGGAAATTCAAGGAAAAGAAATACAAGAAAGGAAAAAGGAAATGACAAGAAAAGAAGAAAGCCATCAAGTGGCTATAGTAGTTCCCTTTCATCCTAAGGCAAAAGGCTGAGAGGCTTTGAGATTAAGACTGGGTGGGCTGCGTGGATGATATCATTTCCTGGCTGGTGGTCCCAACCTACATTAAGGGCTGAATGAGAGATGGCAGTACAGTGACTCAAGAAGTTATTGAATCAAGTTAAATTTGGAAATAATAACAGGTGACAGGGTCTTAGGAAGCAGAGTCACCCCTAAGCAGAAGTATAATCAAAGACCTTCAACTCTCAATAATGGAAGCTGAGAAGTTAAAATTTCATGGGGATAGGAAATAGGAGAGAGTTTGAGGAAATGACACTGCATAATAAAACTCCTAACAAAATTAAGAAATGATGTGGATATAGCATGGATATAAAATGTTAGTGAAATTGTAGAACATAATTTTTAATTGCTACTTAAAAAGAATTAAAATTGCATTAAAATGGTTGTCCTACATGGGTGCCTGGTATTTATTAAAACTCATTTGTAACTCCAATATTGCTACCTAGTGTTAATATAGGACTTTATCAGAAACTATCCATTACTATTTTATTTCTTTACATTAAAATAAACAAACTACAACACCAACATACATCAGCAAACTGTATAATAAAGTGTCTTCGTTGTCCATCTGAGAACACAGACAGGACGTATTCACCAGGTTTCCCGTGACTCTCCCGAACCAAGAAGTCTCCTTGCTGCTTTAAGAGCTCCTGTGCTTCTATTCTGGGAATTGCACCATGGTACCAGTCCTGTTCTACCAATGGCTTGTCACTTGCTGATATTACATCACAGAACTTGAATAAACATTAAAGAGAAAAATAAATTAGAAGTAATAACGTCGAAGCTTTTTTCATTACAATAAGTAGCAACATTTAATTTGCATTTTTATTCACGGCCTAAAAACTTCCCTGATTAATCTATTAAAATTTCCAAAAGAAGAGCTGACTACTTTACATATTTATTTTTATCTAAACAAAATACTTAGAGTTGTAATGAATCTCAGAGGTCATCTACTCCAACCCCTTCATTTTATAGATGAGGAAACTGAGACCAAGAAAGGTTAAGTGACTGGCCCAAAGTCACAAAGTCCTGGAGAAAGTAGTAGAGCTAAGATACAAACCCAGGTACGTTGTAAATCCTGCACTCTTTCTACTATAAAATGTTGCCTCCATTTTTTAATAGACATCTTCAAAAATGGTCAATTTGTGTTTTTGTAAGATAATTCTAAGAAATCTTATACTTTTAAAATTCTGCTCACGGAAAGCCAAAAAGTATATGGAAGAGTAATACCATTATAACTGATTTTGTTCATTTGATATTACAAACTACAAATTGGATTCCTAACATATAAACACAAAAATGAATATCAAAGATATGCATCATAATATACATTTTATTGTTACTTTAAATAAAGTATTAATTATTTTTATATAGTCAATTCAATTTATTGTATTGTCTATTATCTATATAATTCCAAGGTTAAGTTTTCCTGTCAACTGCATACCCAGGCTTTATCTATTACCGCTTTTAGAGGTGTCATTCCTCTGTCTTGTCATGGATTCACCACTATTTTCTTCTCTATCAAGATTTCTTCTGTTGCCAACTCTGCAACGTGTTTCCTTTCTTACAAAGCTACTAACTAAAACCAGAAAAAAAATTTTGTACATGAAAAACCTCAACAGTTCTGACTATGCAAAGGTTCAGAAATTGTGATCAATGCCTGGAAGATAGGACTCCATATAAAAAAAGTAAAATGTCTCTGATCTTATACAGATACTAAGATATTAAGATAGCTAAGGGTTGATACCACTTTCTTGATGTATCTCTAATTTCTAGTAAATGGAATCTTACATTTTCTCACAAAAAGTGAAAGAATGAAAATTTTTCATATAGTTAATTGAAGGAATATGTCATAGTAGACAGAGACCTAGTCTTGAAGCCAGGCACTCTAGGGTTCAAATTCCACCTCTAACATATACTGGCTGTGTAACTGGAATTGGAAAGTCGCTTAACCTCTCACGGTTCTAGGCATAAGACTTTAAGTTGCAGAGAAAGTGCCTATCTAAATTAGTAGAGGGAATTTCCTCATTTAAGAGTTCCCTATATCACTGAAATCATGGATCGAGATCTATGCCTTATCCTTATTTACATATATTCATATATGTGAAAAGCTTTTCAGTTTCATATATACCTACATGTGACTAAACACAAATCACAGCCTCTCAGTATCCCAAAACAACTCTCAAAGACTAAACTGGAGAAGATTTGTAGGTTTGCATGAGTAAATGAATTTTGACATTTGGAAGTTACTGACATAGATGAAATGGTTCAGACTGAACCTCTCATGCCTTTCCACCACCCTCTATAACTTTCCCCCCTCCTCCATACATATAGCCATTTTTTCCAAAAAACATTCCAAGTGTGAATGACACAGCTTAGAGTAACATTTTCTGGCCCTTAGTAGGGTAGTTATGTCTAATGCATCGAGAATACATTTCCATCAATTATAATATGTAAATAATATAATTATATGATTAATCTATAATTAAGTTATATAATATAACTAATAAGTGAAAGGAAAAGCTAATTTAAGTTATCTTTGTTAATGTAAAATTGAAGAGCATCATGGAAACTTTAATATTTAAAAAATGGGGTCTCTAGGCCAAACTATGCCTAAAAGACAGCAAATACAGTGGAAAGAGCATTGAATTAGAAAACTTGGGTTCAAGACCTTGCTTTGAAAATTATTCCTAGTTGGGCAAGTTATATTGGCCTATTTGAAACTCAGTTTCCTCACCTGTAAAATAGCAATAATACCTATTCCCTCATATCATCATTTCCTCATAAAATTCATATTAAAATGATATCATGGAGGTGAAAATCCTTTTAAAACTTTTCAGTGTGGCTAAATAAATATATTATCTTCATAGTATAGGAAGTATGGTATAGTTAAGCCTGCCAGCAGTCTTTGCACCACTTCTTTTTAAAAGATTATTTTTTCTCAATTACATGTAACAACAATTTTAACAATAGGTTTTTCTTTTTAATTTTGAGTTCCAAATTCCCTCCCCCCCATGCCTTGAAAAGGCAAAGCAATTTGATATAGATTATACATTGCACCATTTCTGATACCCAAAATCAATTAGAATGTTTCCCCAAGGGGTCAACATTTTCCATCTGAAATGAAAAGTGCAACAAAACTTATATTCACTTAAGTTATAGAAATATCCAATATAGTATATTATAGAAAATGCACTTGAAACTCTGCTGTAAGTTTATGAACTCTTTGGCTCAAAACGTTTTTAAGTATAGAAGTACTGCTGTCCAAAATGTTTTAATTATAGATGTATAGTTGAGGGTTTCCACGAAGTTCTTCTGACATAATATTTATCTATTTGACCTTTAATGAAGTTTTCAAAAAAGTTATAAACCTAGTCACTGGTACACTTAAACTAATGGTTTGGGCCATTTCTACTGCACAGAAAAAAAGGGCACATGGTTTTTTAAAAATCTAAGAACTATGCCCAATAAGGCCCCCACACGAAACCTAAGTTTTATGCTATCTACTACCCTTTAAATTATATTTATGAGCATTCATATGACTAGATACTGGGGACCTGGGCATTTTAACAGGACAAAAAGTCCTAGAATACTACTAATTATACATTCATAATTCCTTTTAATTGGATTTATATCTCTAAACACTAAAAATTCAACTGAGCCTTTAATATCCTTCTCTTAACTTGATTTTGTGGTTCATTATATAAGATTCTTTCAAGGGAAACAAATTACCCATCTAACCTTCACTAATTTTCCTTTAAAAATGATGAAGAATTAATTACAAGTCTTTTTATTGTTAATGAACAAAAAGGAACTGGTAATTACTTTAATTACCATCTTTTAAATGAATGTTATTTCTGTAT
>CM053583.1:252812121-252909048 GCA_028627135.1 Pseudochirops cupreus | reverse complement strand
CTGTTCTTTTGATTGTTCTTTAATACCTCAGTTTGTTAATATAGTCATCAAGTACATTTTAAAATGGAAAATTGGTTATAAAAGTCTATTAAAAAAACCCACATTATTTTTTAAAATGTATCCAAGGAATATCCAAAGAAGTCAAAGAACACCAACAGCCTAGAAAAGGATGGAATACTGAGAGTTTTACAAATGAGAATACAATAAATAGATTTTTAACTGAATAACCTGTAAGTGATATAAAGCTCTGAATTCTAAAGGGGTAGAGTTTCCAAAAACAATTAAATATGTTACTTTCCCCCAAAGTTTTAATTATGTCAGATTCCATTAAAATATTATTTTTACAAAAGTAACTAAAATGAAAAGATTCTCAGCTCAGCCAATGATTCATTAGAATAGATTTTGGAAGAATTTGGTCAATAAAAATCACTAAAAGAAATAATTTAGTATAACTTTTTCGTTTTCTTTGGCAAAGAAATGAACTGTTGTGCAGTGGCAAGAGCCTTGGACTTGGAGTCAGAGGATATGAATTTGACTTCTGATTCTTCTACGTACTATCTGTGGCAACACTAGGCAAGGCATGTGACCTCTCTTGACCTCAAGTTTCCTTACCTGTAAAATGAGGGGGCTGGTCTACATGACCTCTAAGGTCCCTTCCAGCTCTAAATCTATGTTCCTATGGAAAATGTCATAAAAAAAAGAAATCAACATAAACAGTAAATGTCCTAGGCTCAGACATTTATTTGCCTTTGACTTCCTAATTATATTCCAGTTTGGATAGGGAGAAGTACTATGGCAAAATGGAAGGAACACAGGTTTTTTTCTCAGAGGATCTGTGTTTAAATCCTCATTCTGCTACTTACTGTCTCTGTAACATTAGGCATGTCACCTTGTCTAAATCCTTAGCTTTAAAATGGAAGGGCAGGGGTGGTAAATCGAGATGATCTCTAAGATCTTTCTTCCTTAAAACCTATGATCCTTAACTTGTGGACATGACAACAAAAGGAATTCTAAACAGCAGTTGGACACACTGGAAAAGGGATTTGACTATGATGCCTGGTAGCAATTTGACACCTAGTAGCAATTTCAAAGTTTGCTTAGACTGATACTTCTTTAACCAGGGCTGTTGCAAAATTTTCTTCTAGGACAAGAATCTTGCTGTCTTATTTTAAGAGGGGCGATGACAAACTTCAATATATTCAAAAAAAGATGGCCAAGATGTTAAGAGGGTCCTAAATGATGGAGAAGGAAAGATTCAGAGGGAATTCTACTGCTATGCTCAAATATTTCAAGTGCTTCTACCTGAAAAAAAAAATGAGACATATTCTCTCTCTCTCTCAAGGGTAGAAGTTGGACAACTGGGTCAAAGGATCATAGAATTAGAGTAGGAAGGGATCTTAGGGCATCTAGTCCAAAACCCTCATTTTACAGATGAGGAAACTGAGGTCTAGAGAGGCCAAACAACTTGTCCAAAGTCATACTGATAGTAAGCCACAGTTCAGAGTCTAACCAAGGTCTTCTGAATCCAATTCAGGGTTCTTTCCATTGAACTAAATGGTAGAATAACAACAGATTTAAACATCAAAAACAGAATTAGTAGGTTTTCTACCATAGGAAGTATTCCTAAACTAGAAAGGAAGTTTGATTAGATGACCTCTAAATTCACTTCCAACTCTAAGATTCTTGCTTGTTATATATAGCAAGTAAATTGTGCTTCTATCATTTTGGGAACTTATAACCACTTTTTTGCTAATTAGTTTCTGCTGGGAAGGAAGACTAAGTGGCCATCATCCCAATAAATCAATCTCTTTCCTAGTTAAAGCTAAAGGCTCAAAGGTGATGTGCATCCTGGGCTGAAGTTTATGTGCATTTACACAAAGTAGAGGGGTTCTACCTTCATCCCTGACCAACTCAGATTTGCTTTGCTATTACCATCCTGGAAATACAATTTTTGGCAATATTCACTTCAACAGAATCCTATGTATTTTGAGGTTGGTTATAATAGGATTTAACATGTATATAAGAAATATTATTCAGAATCATCAGTCTTAAGTGCTCTTAAAATGTCCATGAATTGCCCAAATGTTTATTATTACATATGTATTTGGAAAATTCTTTTGGGCACAGTAGCTGAAACTTTGCTAATGTTATAGATAAAATCCTAAGTTCACAGTTTAAAAAAAGAAGTTTTCCTTTTCTACTAATCTGGTCTCCTGAATGACTATTTTCTTACTGAGGCTGTCATAAGACAAGGCAAAATAAAGCAGGCAACTAAAGAATCTGGCCCACACCAGGGAATAAATGGGAAGCATGACTGGAGAGCAACCAACTTTCTACTTGGGGGATGGGCTGGGTAGCCAATGCAGGGGGCAAGGGAAGTGGGGTGAAGAGGCACATTATCTATTCTAAAATATTCTGGTGAATCACCAAAAATTTAATAAAGAAATTAGTCTTTATCACAGTTTAACAGAAAAGGTAAGTAACCTTTTAAAAGACAAATTGCTAAAAAGTTAAAATTCTAAAAATAAAGGTCCAAATTTTATAGAACAGTATGGAAAAGAATTCAGGTAAAATTCGCCATGAAATTCAACCAAAAAAATATCAAATTTCAAAGCTTACTTAAATAATCATTATTTTCCAGTCCTTTATCTAGACTTAATATTGGATCAATTACTTTGTGGCATATCATGAAATTCTGAAATATAAAAAAAAATCACTTAAAAAAATTAATGCTACATGGAATCCTTAGAAGAATAAATATAAAGTGGTGCTGGAACTCTAGTAATATAAAGGAACTCCAGGTTGAGGAACAGGAAAGTGACTCATGAAGCCAAAATTATATTTAAGGAAAAGAAAACCCATCAATTTAGGATGGTGATAATATTGCAAAGCCAAACTATCTGGTTTAAAAATTATATGTATTAAAATATAAAAGAAGTTATGAAATTCTTAGCAGCAATACTCTCCCCTGAAAAAAATATGAAAAAACATGAACCTAAAATTTTTAAATAGTTCAATTTTAGACACAGTAAAAATTAGCAAAGGAGGCAAATTGTATAGCTATCAGGAGCTTTCCAAACAACCTGTCCTTGGATAGGGACAACAATTAGCAAAAATAATTAAAAGATCTATTTATATTCCTATTGTCAACTAGCTGTTTTCTTAATTAGCACCTATCAGATAGTTCATTACTGTGAAACACTAATATTTCCTATATAAGTATAGGAAACGAAAGTGGAAGCTCTTAAGTTAAACAATTATTATTATTGTTATGTGTGACAGAAATACTCATTGAACTTTTATTCATCTTTGTTGCCAAATATTCTTCCCTGTTGCAGACATTACTCCCTTTTAGTCTTTATTTATATTATAAAGACTATTTAGTATATGTTAGGAAGCAAAATTAAAATGCAATTAAATACTCTAATCTGGGAAATCGTTCTATAAACTTAAAAAAAAAGGCAAGATAGAACACTACTAGGCCAAAAATATAAATTACCTTACATTGGGCAACTTCACATGTCTTTGGTTGCCTGTCCTGCAGTATTCTTGTGTGACGAGACACTCTCTAGAGAAATATATTTTCTTTACCTTTCATTTCTTGTCTAATACTTCTGCTGCCAGCACATCTTCTGTTTTCCTGTGTCTTCTCTTTTTTCTGACTTCTTGTCTTCCCTTATTCATCTATCTTTGTTCTTTAATTCTTAGCATTATTCCTCTACTTTCTTTTCTCATTCCCATATTATTTTTTCAACTATACTTGTCATATCTGTCTTTTCTTACTCTTCACTACTCCCCTACCATTTTATCTCTTCTATATCTGCCTTTCTTCTCACATATATTTCTCTCCCCTTAAGCATTTTTTCTATCCTATAACAACAACGCCTAAAAATGTGGCAAAATAAATTAATAACATTTACCACTTTGAGGGAAGAAAGCACTTTAATTCCATTAATTGCACCCAAATCTATTTCATGTAATACTCTTGAACTACAATGAGTCAGTACAGCACTCTCTCTCGGAAGGAGAAAAATAGGTACCAATTTGGAATTTCCTAATCAGAGTACATTATCAATTTGATGTGATCTCTGTCACTTATTTCTAAATAAAAAGACAGATCTGCTCCCTCCAAGTGAGATATGTCCTGTTAGCCATCCTTTGTTTATCGTAATAAACTTGAATATGGGTTATATCACTAATAGAATAAAATTTGTTTCTGACAGAAACTTGTTTCAGACTTTAATAATAAAAACTAGGTCAACTTTTTCTAAGGATGGCTACATAAGAAAATATTGGATATGGCAGTGATTTATATGATACAAGAAACTTAACTTTTTATCCTCCCTTGTTTCTCATTCTTTGGATCTTAGAGCCTAGGCAAAAAATGTAAATAAAGACCTTGAGAATAATAAAAGACAGCTAACATTTAAAAAAATACATAATAGTTAACCTGAGCTTAATAACATGCCTTTTTAGAGGAAGTACAAGGTTTCTCTGCTACTTTCGATGGAGCGCACTAAAAAATACAAGAGGTTTCTTATGTTATGCAAAGTAATAACTCCATTTCCCTATACTAAGTGTGGAAACTAAATATTATAATATGCAAATATTATATGCAAAGCATCAATATATAATCTAAGCAAATGTTGAAACTGCATTCATAAAATTAGACAAAAAATATCTTAAGGGATTACTGTGCTTCATATCACAACATACTTTTCTTTTCCTCTACATTTTTATATCAAATTTTAAAGCAATAAAAACCTAAGGTGAATAACATTCATGTCAATAAAGTGTAAAATGAATAAATGTATTAATCATAACATATTATCTCACTGGTCGTCTAAGTACTTTTCTATTGTCTAAAGTGCATATGACAGGTCTGTCAAAAATGTAAGCTCACTAAAGCATTCTTCAAAGAGCACTCCCAACTCTGCATTTAGAATGTACCTCATAAACTGAGGGTCAACTGGCATTATGAGGAAAATCACTTCACTTTTCTGGGTCCCAATTTCCAGACTAAGAATTCTACATAAAATTTAACAAGTAAGCTAATAAATAATTCATTACAAAAAAAAAATCAGTCTAAACAACAAAATGTCTATTTAAATAATGCAAGAGTGCATGATGTCATATAACGTTTTGATTATTAAATACAGTATGATTTTGATGCAATCTATTGGAAATAAACTCTAAATGCTGTCTTCAGAGGAAACTGGTTTCTGCTTTAAGCTCCGAGGAGTGCTCTTTGAAAAATTAGGTTTGTGGGTTTGTCTAAGTTTCCTGCGGCCTAGTAACTGAATCATAGCATTCCGGCAGACTTGTACTTTTTAGAAACATGTCTGTACAATAGATAACCATTTTTAAAGGACCAGTCTATCATGAAAATAAGTATTAACTGTTCATGGACAAATATAACCTTAAGTTCTTTAATCTCTCACTATGAAACTGACCTAAGTATTAAGTTTTACAATGCTTTTAAAGTTAGGAGCAGATTCTAGTTCCATTGGTGGACAGATGAATTTAGATCCTGAGGAAATTACCCAGATAATTCAGGGCATATACGTACTTTTGATTGAAATATTTAAAAAAAAATTTTTTACTGGAAAATTTACCTAAATTTATGTCATTTTGTTAATTCTGTATAAGTTTCTTTATAGACTGGGATACTTTGCTTCACAAACTTTTTAAATTCTGTCTATCCTTTTTATTAATGTAGTTAAAGCCTTCTTGCAAACCATGCTCACCATTTTTACTGATTAAGGTCTTACTTATATATAGGCAAAGGAGGGTAATCAGCTTTCAGAATCTCATGAATATGATAAACGTCTAAAAAACCTTTCCAGAAAAATCTTCTTTATAAACATGTGACCATTTTTTTATTTTCTTCCTCTGCCCCTTTTTATCAGTAACTTTAAGTTCCTGATGATGTGCTTTGCATGTAAAATAACACAAAAAGCAAATTTTATAATTTTCTTTGGGTCTTGAGGGGTAGATTAGTCCTAATTTAAACTAATTAGTAAGTGGTAAAATCTCAACAGAAAATATTTATTAAGAATATCTTACAGAGCTTACTCAAGTGATACTTTAATACTGAATAAAATCATTAAAAATACAAGTCATTTGACTCTTTCTACTATTCTGGTATAATCTCCCAGAGAATTTTTTCATTTAAACATATGTGGCAAGATCCATAAGGCTTATAAATACTCATATTCTTTTGTTTCATAAGATATTCATTTATCTTAAGGGAATATCACATAATAAGGGAATTTTGCAATATTATCCCACTGAATGGACATCAGTATTATGTTCACACAAAAAGCTTGAACTTAAACTTATATTATTCTATTCCTCCTATTATTTCTTTCTTTTAAATCTGAAAATAATTGATCAGTGTTTAAATCAAATGATTTCTAATCCATAACCCCATTACACTAAATTATTTTCAAAGACATGACATAGGCACTGCTATAATTATTCTAAATTCTTAATTTCATTTGCTTTTCAGTTTTCTCCAAAAACTTTACTTGACTTAAAATTTGTCCTTAATACTTGTGTGTGTATAGTTATATATAGTTATGGTAGTTGTGTGTACATGGCGTGTGTGTGTGTGTGTGTGTATATGTGTGTGTGTGACACAGAGAGTTTCAGAAAGCGAGAGAGCGGGACTGAGTAAGAGAGAGAGAGAGAGAGAGAGAAGAGCAAGAGAGAGAGAGTAAGTGAAAAGAGCAAAAGTGAGAGAGCAAGAATGAGAGACAGAGAAAGAGAGAGGGGGAGAGGGGGGGGGAGGGAAAGAGAGAGAGAAAGAGAGAGAGAGAGAGAGAGAGAAGCAAGAAGGAAAAAAGAGACTCTAGGTTTTTGTAGTGCTGAAAACTTTTAAAATAAAAAAAAACTTTAAAAAAAAAACAACCATCAGAAAAAGGCATTTTATTTTCCTTAAAAAAAATCTTATAAGATCTTATATGTGTTTTTTTTTGTTCTCAAAGGATTTAGAATACCTTTTTATATCTTATTCTGAAGTAGAAAAAAAAGTTTACAAATAATCCAAGTGACTTTATAAATGCTAATCTTTTAACATTTAACAAATTAGCATTAAAATGAAAGACTCTGGGGGAAGAGGGTATTGTGGTAGATGAATTAAGTCATTAGGCCTAACACCACTAAAAACGCATACTTAAATCAAGATTACATGGCTTTAATTAATAATAGTAATAGTTATAATAATGGTAGTCATAATAAAGACATTAATGGCAGCTAACAGTTATATAGCACTTCAAAATTTATAAAGCAAGTTCTACAGATAATCTCATTTAATCAATCAGAAAACCTCTGACAGCAGACTGAAGTTATGTAATAATAGGCACGTGACTAGAGTTTCTCTAGGTATACTTAATTCTTAAAAGAAATATTTCAGTTCACTAGTTGATTGTGTCATAAGCTTACAAGGAACACATGTAAACTATTATTTTACTTCAAGAGCTCACTACATGTATCAGTGAATTTAAAACCTTAGAGCATTTAACTGATCTAAGAAGAGAAGGTCTTCAACTGTTAGGAAGATATCACTTGTCATCATGGCTGTATCAATGAAGTAAACATTTCCCTAAATTCTCAAATGCATGAGAATTCTTTTCTTTTTAAGAAATATGTGTACCTAACAGAGATTTTGAGGATTTAAAATAAAAATGGGAAACTTATTAAAGGGAAATCGATATTTTAGTAGTATGCATGATTTTTGAAGAATGTAATTCAATCATACTTAACTAAAGGCAATTCCTAAAAACTGAATTTTGCTTAAATGATTGTCAATGTATATGCTAAAGATTACTTTAAGAAACATGGTTGGGATGAAATGCTAGGAGATTGAAAAGTTATGTTTTTATAACTTTAACTCACTGACACTACAAATAAGAGGCATGATACATACTACATAAGAATGTAACGCAGTATATTATTAACATAATGAACACTTTAATTTCCCCCTTTGCCTTTCATTTCTCTCTCAGCTACCCTGTTTGGACTTCATCACATCCCCAAGAACCTCATCATCCTGCAAGATGGAAATCAGATATGGTACTCACACCTACTTAAGCTTCCTCTTACCCAAGACATTTCTGATTGGAAGACGGAGTTCCTCTCAAAACTTCTGTTTAAGAAGGGTCAGCTCTCCTTTCACATTTACAACTGGCTGCACACTTGTGGATTTCTCCACTTCAGTTTCCTTTTCTGTGTTGTGTTCCCCAAATAGATAGCAAGCTCTTTGAGGGCTGTGACTATCTTTCTTTTTCATATTAGTATCCCCAGCATGTAGAACAGTGCCTGGCACATAGTAGGTATTTAATAAATATTTATTAACTGTCCACTACTGTATACACCCCTACCTAGTGGAGCAATGAGAAAAAGCTCACCCTTTTCACCACTTTCCTATTCTTATATGTAATTCAAATTATTGACCTAGTTCTATCACATTAAGTTCTGAGTTAGTTCCAAAAGTCTGTATCAGCTTCAAAAACATCTGTATTTACTTCAAAGAAATGTGACATACTAAAGTCTATGGAAAAGGTATTGGGCATATGTAAGCCTATAATAACCTCTGGCCATAAGAAAATCGCAGAAGTAGGAATTAGTGCCATTTTCTCAAAGAAGAATTTTTATATTCTCCTACCCTCATATACATTTTTAAGGGCATTCCAATAGAAGGCTGAAATAAAAGCCCAAATTCATATCTCTGGGTTTGAATTTATCAATAATGTCGCCTATTTTAGGTTTAGGTGAGTAAATTAGGCATTGTAAGAAGTACTATTGACAAAGTAAAATAATAAGTATTTTTCCTATTGCCCTAGCATAAGCTGGTACTAGGCCCTGACACACACATCTTCAAACTATGAAGTGAAGTGGAAAGTGAGTTAACGTTATAAAAAAAAAAAAATCAAGATTTTTTATTAATTAATTTTCATATTAAAACATTGAGGGAGAAGGTTTTTAAAAAATATTTCACTATTTCTTCTTTTGCATTTTCATCATTACTTCTTTGAATCCCAGATACTATTTATGTTATATCTTGAACAAATAATTTTTCCTTTTTTCCCCAAAAAATCATTCTTAAGTGTATTATTTATTTCATATTTACAAAGAGTTTTAAAATTCTTAAATCGGTTTTCTGTACTCCTTGCTTTGGAAACTCAAATCATCGTAAAACTAAGTTACAAAAAGTCTCATAGTTGCTAAGTAAAAAAGGCTTTATAGCTTCATAGTGAAACTGCTTTTCTGAAAAGCAAGAAAAGGAAATGAATTTTGACAGATCTTTCTTGAAGAATAATTTTTGCAAGAATGTCTGTGTGATATATGGAATATAATGCTGGCCTTGGAGTAAGAATGGCCTTGGTTCAAGTTTCTGACTCCTAGATCTGTGAACTCAGGCAAGCATTCATTCACCTCTCAAAGCCCCAACACAGCTCCCTAGAAATACAGTAACAAAGGCATTGTCATTTGCTTTGGAAAGTAGGATTTCCACACTTCCAGGAATAAATCAGTGGTGAGGACCCCAGTCCCACTGAGGGTAAATTTTTTTTTGTTTCTTGAAAGTAACTCTTCCTTTTTCCCCCAATGTCATGCAAAGTAGCTACCATTCAGGTCACCTCTACCTTTTAGTTCCCACAAAAATAACTCCACTTATTGGAATTAATACTACTAGAAATAAATGCTAAAATAGGTTGAATTTTTTTTTACTTTTTTCCTTTTAATCAGTAGCCATTTGAAACAACTATTTTACTAAATTAAAAATCAAACAAAAAAACCTTATATGCATATTTCACATTTCTTAAACAGTTCTCAAATAATGTGAAATAGTACTTTTTAAAACTATAACAGAAAAAAATAAAAATAAAATAAGCAACAGTACATAATTTAGGGTTTAGTAATCTTTTCAATGGGATTTTGTCATCTTTTGATAGAAAAGCATTTATCTGATATATGCAAGCAAAAAACTGTGCTCTATTGTTTCTCTGGGACAGATATTATTATGTGCACGAAGGGAATTCAGAAAGTAGTTGGGCTATTAAGTTAGTCTAGAAAGGTAGGAAGGAATTTAATTTCTACTTTTTATAAATATGATCTTATTTCTCTAAAAAGCAAAATTTTTAATATATTTGTCTATGACCCCTAATCACATATGTGCATACTAACATATACTTATAATGCTTTTTGTTAGTTAGAAAATTACAGAAATACAAGCAAAAGTGTTTTCAAAAGAATAATAATTAATTTCTATTGTGCACTGTATGTAAATTTGATCAACAACCCAAAAGAAATCATATTAAAGCTTCACTGTGGATGGCTGAAATGAGTAGTTTCTTATAATTAGAAAATAAACCAAAAAAAACCCATAGTTTAAAAACATGATGTGGGATAAGAACATTCTCTAATTCCCTTAGTCAATAAGCTATTGCAAATGGGGCAAATTGTTTTGGATACCTTGCTGTTAGCTATATTTATGATAAATTTATATACCAGTAAGGTGTCATGTACTTTTGTACTTGAAATAATATTCAAAACTGCTAATACACAGGTAGATGAATACTTTGGTAACTAATAATTCTGACTATAAAGTGACTGAACACGTAACAAAATTGATCCTACTACTGGTAAAATTAGGCCTTCATGTACCTTTCAAAGCAAAGAATCTCTTTAGGTAGAGTTTACAAATTACATATTTTCAATCAAATCCTCCTCTGATGACTCACTGAGGCATAACAAAATGAAAAATCATGTCCTAGAATTCTAGAATAATGGGAAGATTTTAAAAAGCACAGAATAATTAACCCTACTTACCGATGAAGAGCCCAACATAGATTTGGGAGATCGAATCATTCCAGCAATGGAATGACGAAGTGATTCGAATTTAGATAACTTCTCCTTCCTCTCCTAATTTGAGGAAAGAAAAAAAGTTGTCAGTACAGATAAATCTTGATCAGATATTGTTAAAATATCCTTAAATTCTAAGTTAGGAAAAGAAAAATCCAAGGGAATGGACATTAAATTCCCCACAAACTCAAAACCAAGATTTTTCCAAACTAATTTTCATTTTGGGAACTGATATTTATTAACTGAAATAACTAATTTGAAGTCTAGGGGTTAGGAGAGAGAAGACCTTAGGGTTGCATTGAATACCTTTAGGATAAAAGAAGCAATGAACAGAAGTTACAAAGTAGCAAATTTAGGTTTGGTCAAATTTAGGTTTGAAAAGAAAGGAAGAAAAAGGAAAGGAAGACTAGTAATAGAACACAGAAATAACAGTTCTTGTTACATGTTTAAATGTACCTAGTCTAGCAGATCTTTGTAAGGGAGACAAAAACAAAGTAAACTAATGATGACAAAGCCAAACAACTGCAGAGATGCAGTACTCTCTTTTTCAATTCTTTATTCTAACAATATTTTAAGAGAAATGAAGAAACTATTTTAAAACAAATCAAAACTAGGGCTATGTCTCATAAAAGGAATCTTAGAAAACTGTTTTCGTTCTAACTTTTCCAAATTAATTTGTGTAGTGTTAGTACTGTCTTTTAAAAGTATGACAGAATATCCTTATGAATCCATCGGGACCAGAGCTACGTTCTTCAGCAATTCTTACACACCTGACTCTACTTCTTTTTCTGAAAATGGATTATGCGGTTTTCCATTAGTTTAGGTATTTTATACTTTGAAGATTTTCTGGAGGAGAGGTAGGAGGGGAATTTTGGTAATTTAAAAAAATATTTAAAAAAAAAAGAAATGGAGAGTTCTTTTCCCCTACTGCACAATCCCACAAATCTTACTGTCTATTATTATGCTCTCTAGATAGAATCAAATCACCTGAGGTATTACTGACGCCCTAAATGGATAGTTTGAGCTTTCTGTATTTGAGTGAATTCTGAAAGTTTTCTATTTATCTAAATGTTAAGAATATTTCATAAGGAAAGGCAACAAATTATACTAAAAACATGGTCATCAAAATATTTTGAAAAAAAAATTCAAAGACCCCAGGTTAATAACCTCTGATTTAGAAAATGTATGTTATTATAAATAAAGCACTAGCATGAGACCAAATTTCAAATCTCACTTCTTACTAGCTGGTGATCCTAAAACAAGTTGCTTAACAACTGTGTGCCTCATTCAACTTCCAAGAGCTACCAAGGGTTGAAAGAGATGTGTCTACATTAGTGGAAGGGGTTCTCAATGGAAAAAAAAAATCATATAACCTATATTTGCATAACTTTCAGGATGCCCCCCAAAATTACATATTTTATGATAATGGCATTGTTAAGGGCTGTTAAGGGGTCCCTGAACTTTTTGAGCTGCCAATTTTCCAGAAACACTGAACCCACAGCATACAGGAGGCCCTGAATGTGTCAAGGACAAAGTCCCCTACCACCACTCTGAGTTAACATAATTTGCTGTCTGCACTGCAAGCTGGACCCCTTATGTGTCTTTGGGAGGCAAGACAGGTGCTAGCCAGTCTGTGCCAGGTTGGGAAAATGCTTGTGCAGGTGGGGTCCTTTGAAGATAAAAGGACCTTCCCATCTTCATAGTCTAGCCATTCCCAAAGGAAAAGAATACAGCCTTCGCCATCACCTTCCTCCTCCCCTTGAGGAGGGTTTTTCTACTTTCTTCTATCTTTGCTGCACCTTTCCCCTCTGGTGTCATGTCCCTTCCTGTTTTCTCCTCTTTTTGTTGTACTGTCACAAATATGCAAACTTCTGTAAGGACTCTGAACTCTTTAGGTTCCACATTCATAGTCATTTCTCTTGTAATAAACCTGGTTTTCACATAAGTCTCATGAAACTGTGATTGCCTTTTGACAAGATTTTAACACTGGAACAGACGTTCAGGGATCATTTAGTTCCAATTCCCTCATTTTACATGTGAAGAATATAAATAAAATATGTGTGTGTGTGTGTGTGTGAGAGAGAGAGAGAGAGAGAGAGAGAGAGAGAGAGACAGAGACAGAGACAGAGACAGAAACAGAGAGAGAGAGAGTGCATATGTATCTCATAGAGCAAACTATCCAAGATGGTGAAGTAGAAGAAAGTAACAAAATCCAGCTCCCTGGACAAATACCCCAATAAAGATCCCCATGTCATAAGTGGAAATCTAAGGAAAAAACAAAATGAGTCATTTTTCCAGCATAGGGTCATAAAATCGATCCAAAGACAAATGACTAGGGCAAGAACAGGGGTGGATCAGGATCCCAGAGTCACTGTGAAGCAGAACAGGGCTGACTGCAAGGGGCAGACTGAACAATCAGCCCTCAGGAAAGAGACCTCACTGCTGTTAATAACTCAGGAGATCAGAATCTCAGAACCAGATCACTAGAGGAAAGAAAGAACATGCCACACCTCCTGTAATTCAGAGGAGGCTATCTCTGAGCTAGACTTCAGGGGAAGAACATTGCCATAGGGCTACAGCTGTAACCCACCAGGATACCAAAAAACCCAAAATGAGAAGGGAAGGGTGGGGGCTGAGGGGAAGGAAGGAAGTACTTATACAGGGCTACTATGTGCCAGGCACTATGCTAAGTACTTTACAATTGTCTCATTTGATCCTTACAACCCGGCAAGGTAGGTGCCATTATTATCCTCATTTGACAGTGAGAAAACTGAGGTAGAAAGAGGTTAAGTGATTTGCCCATAGTGACACAACTAGTAGGTGTCTAAAGGCAGATTTGAACTCAGTTCTTCTTGACTCCAGGTCCAGTGCTCTATCCACTGTACCACCTATCTTGCTTAAATGTAATCAATTCTCATCATTTGCAATAGTTATGTTCTATAAAGTTACCATGAATGCTGAATTAGTGAATACTCAAGCATTACTCCTAAGAAATACAGGTTAGGATCCTACAAGTCTCTGGTCACGACATTTTCATCAATTGACAATACAAAAACTTGTTTCATTTGTGTTTCTGCTTAAAGACATCTTTCTGTCAATATTTCATATTTGTGGTTATTATCCTTTGTTCTTGAATCAATATGGAGAAATTCTGAATGCTGTGGATAAATTTACTTACCTTGGCGATTTACTTTCCAGTGATGTAAACACAGGTGTTGAAGCTGACACATGCATTGTGAGAGCTAGCAGTGTTTGGGAAGCTCTGAAGGAAAGTGTGGGAGAGAAGAGGTATTAGGCTACCTACCAAACTGAAGGTCTACAGAGCCACTGGGCTGACCTCATTGCTGCATGCCTGTGGAACCTGTACCTGAACCTATACCAGCCACATACCAGGAAACTAAATTGCTTCCATTTGAATAGTCTTAGGAAGATTTTGAAGATCATCTGGCAAAATAAGGCACAGATACTGAGGTCTTTTCTCAAAGTGAACTGCCAAGAATTCAAACTCTACTGCAGAGAGTACAATTCCAATTCTGATGAGGCCACATTGTGCGAATGCCAAATGTATGTGTGCCTCAAAGACTATTTTATGGAGAATTCACACAAGGTAATATCACACGCAAGTCAGAAGAAACAGTACAAGGACATCATCAAGATCTCGCTGAAAAACTCTGGAATCAATTGAGAGACGAGTGACACTAGCACATGACTACCCAGCATAGCATGCCTGCATCAAAGACAGTGTTGTACTCTATGAGCAAAGCAAAATTGCATTAGCTCAAAAGAAATGTAAGATGCACAAATTTATTGACATCCTCTCTAAATGTTCATATGGACTATTTATACCTCACCTGTGGTGGAGCCTTCTATCCTCTTATTGGTCTGATCAGCCACTGATGCCTTGACTCCAACATAGTGATATCATCTTGGTCCTATTCAAGTATGTAGGGCAATAAGCAACTCCACTATACTGTTACTGTACTACCTTAACTCTCTAACTTAATAATACAAAGTCAACAGTTATATGAAAAAATAGGTATGAAAAAATAGGTTTTTCACATTGGTGAAATTGGCTTGTTTTATAAGGACACTGG
The DNA here is from genome assembly GCA_028627135.1 of Pseudochirops cupreus. Classification (NCBI taxonomy): domain Eukaryota; kingdom Metazoa; phylum Chordata; class Mammalia; order Diprotodontia; family Pseudocheiridae; genus Pseudochirops; species Pseudochirops cupreus. The sequence goes on along the minus strand of CM053583.1, from coordinate 252,894,088 downwards.
CAAATAAATCTATATTTCAAATAGCCTTTAAAGTCTCTGGTTTCAAATCATTCCAAGATCATGAAATTGTGCTATTGTACACCCATACCACAGGCCAAGTCTTACTGTATAACTCTTAGTTACTTAATAGGTATGTTTTCAGTTCTTCCACAGCCTCCTGATCTGCAGAATCTGCATCACTTGCAAGTTTAACAGTTTTTGTACTATACAGCTCGTGAGCCTGCCAGCACACTAGTTTGACAAAGGGTTTGACATTGTCCTGCCACTAGGTAATGGGACTGTAAATTTCTTTGACTTTCAGCCTCACAATTCTATCCACTCTGGTTTTTTATAGTCATCATCTCATGCAGCTACCAATTTAGCCATTTTTCCATCTTTCCCATAGCTTCCTCATATACTACAGAAGTTACGTTAGCACTTTCCAAAGCAGTGCTGTGTACAGATTAATGAATTTCGTCTTCCTTTTTCTGGATGTATCCTACTGCTGAGTCATTAACACTGAACTCACCACCAACAACCCCATAACTCGTACCTGAATGAAACTTATCCAATACATATATTTTCTCTGTAAGGCATATCACAGCCTTCTTGTACTTGGGAACACTAGACAGTACTTCAGCACTACACTTGGAGGATATTTTAAACTGGGAAATCACCAACAAAAAGCCCCAAAATACCAAATACGCCATAGAAAGCAAAAAAAGACACTTATTTGAACTATGAAAGCTGAAACAAGAAGGTAGAATATCACCTTGTTTGACCTCAGCAAGGACTGTGCCTATCCATGGATAACCACAAAAGCACAGCAAGTACTGATTTTCAGCTTACAAATAAATTTTAGCAAGTTCACAAATCTACAAATAGTGAAGATCAACTATATTATATAAGGTCAAATTAATACTGCTAGAAGTATTCAGAGGTTTGCATGCCCATCTGTATTTTGGAACCACCTTGACCTGGCTTGTTCTCACAAGTCTGTTGTTAAATTTTCAATGTGAACATTTACACTTTGGAAATCTGTGCACACTCTGCAAATCAGGTTTTGATTTATTGTATTATTCCTTGTCTAGACTTAATAAAATGAAGTGGAAAATGTTAAAAACACATTAAATTGTATTAAGTTGTATCCTAAATTTTCAGACAGCCCACTGTCTAACCAGCACACCCTAGCTTAGTCCTAATTCAGGAAGACTATTAAAAAAAAAGATACAAGAGTTATCATGATGCCAGGGATCCCCAAGAAAAACGTAGTATTCAAAACCCAGGGAAAGAAGTAGCAAGACCCCAAATAACACTGGTTGAAGTAACAAGGTCACATTCTCTCCAAAAGTTCACACAGATTTATGTAGACACAGCCTCAATTAAGGAAAAATGACTGGAAAAAGGAGCCAACAAACAAAAGGTACTGTAACAGGAAGTAAAATAGGGGGTTTTTTTTGCTGTTTTTTTAGATTGAATTTTAGCTAATCAAGAGCTTTTGAGTCTGGCCTTTGATTGTATCAGGAATCTTTGATTGGAAACAGTATAACTGTATTGCCCTTAATAGGTCTAAGGGAATTTGAAGATCTCCCTTGTACCTTAATAGGTCAAATGTAATCAAAGGGAGCCAAAAGTGGGAGGAGCCTACAAAGAGGGTAGAACAGGAAGGAGCAGATAAGCAGACCAGTAGAACTGGGACCAGGCAGAACTGAGAGAGAGAATGTTTGTGATGTTGTTGCTCTATCTATTGATCTGCGTTGCTTTCTCAGACAGAAGCCCTGTCTGTTGTTCTGTGTTGATTTCTCAGACAGAAAGCGAATTGAGATGATAGTGCTGGTAATGTGTGTAAATATTGCTGTAGCCCTGTTAATATTTGTTTTCCTAGAAAGAGAACCTGCAAAGAGCTTAGAGTGGAGCAGTTCCAATGAGCTGAGATACAGAACTGCAGTGGAGTGCTACCAATGTGTGAATGCAGACAAGAGTTGGGAGTGGTCAGCCTGTGAAGAATAAGTCATAGGTTTTGGAAGCCTGGCCTCGAGTCAAGATAAAAGAATACTTTACTTGGATACTCTGTATTTACTGAGGACACTGTAACTAACTATGACCTAAGGGTGGATGGTGTTTATATTTTCTGCTACCCCTTAAACATAACTAAGATATGCTGAATGATAGGTTTTGCTTAAGACTATATGGCCACCTTAGTAATAAGTTGTTATGTTATGTTGTGGTGAATGTCATGCTTTAGTTTCTTGAATATAATGCTTTAGTTTATTGCTGAATAAATACAGAGTTCATTATACTATGTAACTAGACCCTTAAAGTTATTCACAGCAGCAGTCCTCAGGAGAGCAGCTGTGATTGGCTTTACAGACACCAACAAAAAATGGCAGGGACCCTCCAAAACACATATCCAGAAGAAAACTCCAAATCATTTACAAGTAAAGTATCAAAGAAAAACACAGCTTGGCCACAAGGTCGATTATAATTTCAGGAAAAAAATGAAGCAAGTTTTAAAACATTATGAATTAAATAAGAGCACTAGAGGAAAAAGTTGGAAAAGAAATGAAAGTTCAAAAGAAATAACTTGGAAGAGAATTAATAGCTTAGAATAAGAGGTACAAAACCACACCTAAATAATGGACTCTTTGTTCATTATAATAGACCCCTCCCCCCCAAAAAAGCAAAATTAAAATAAATTAATGTCAAAAGAATAAGGGGAACAGAAAAAGTAAATCAACTGAAGTGGGAAACAGGTCAAGGAAGGGAAAAAAATCTAATGCATATGTATACTCTATGATTGAAAGAATGAACAATGTCTTAGCACAAGCCCACATTTCAAATTTTATTAGACTTGAAAAGAACCAAAGGTAATTTTGCATTATGAAATAACGAGCTTGACAGTCTTAGAAAACCATGGATAGACTTGCATGAAATAATGAAGTGAAATGAGCAGAACCAAGAGAATATTGTATATAGCAAAAACAATATTATTTTAAGAAAAACTTTGAGTAACTAAATCATTTTGACTATTATAAATACCCACATTAACTACAGGTCCTATAAAGAAAACACTGTCTGCATCTAAAATACTGATCAATAGAAGTATGTATAGAATGATTTTACACAGGCATACAAAATTCACACACACACATATTTGTGTCTAAAGGTAGCCATCTCTAGAGTGAGGGAAGAGAAAAAAGAAAAGAAAAATAAAAGAAAGCTACATGATAACTTTATAATTTTTAAAAAGAATGGCAAGTTGTACATAACAAATCTGCAGTTTCACGTACAAGCATCTTTTCTTTCTATTCCACTGTTATGGGAATACCTATTTTATTTCTTAGGTTCAGAATCAAATTTTTTTTAAAAAAATTTTTTTAAATCAGGTATAAGGGGCAGCTAGGTAACACAGTGAATAGAGCACCAGCCCTGGAGTCAGGAGGACCCAAGTTCAAATTCTGCTTCAGATACCTGACACTTAAATAGCTGACCTTGGGCAAGTCACTTAATCTCAATTGTCTTGCCTTCTTCCCCCCTCCCCACCAAAAAAAATCAGGTATAGTTCTATATGTCTGACTTTCGGCTTTCATAAGAGTTAAAGACTAATATTTATTAAAAAAAATAAATCACAAACTTAACAAACCACAAAAAATGTCAGTCCATTAAAGCACATGAAAAATACCGTGCCTATGAATAGTATAAAATGATTATTAAATATTTACATATTAGGAACTAATTCACTAATATTTTCAGTTCCTAATAAATTTTCTCTACTTTTAGAAACAGAAAAATAAGGAGGCAACATTAATAGAACCTAAAGTGAATCAATCTCAGAGCACCAGAACCAATTCTATTGTCTTGACATAGGAAAACATGCTTCCACAATAAAACAAAATCAATTCCTTCCCCTTTTGAAATTCTATTTTTCTTTCTCCTCTTCCCATCTCCCACCTGCTCAGAATGGAGCCCCGCCTGGGCGGAGGCTGGGGCTGGACTTCTCACCACTGGTCAGTTTGGGTGGTGAAGCCACAGCTCTCATGGGGGTCTGGGGGGGCGGGCACCCCCATCATTCTCTTCTGCAACTCCCCTCCCACACATCACCCTCCATCCCCCCCATTAATCCTCATCCCCCATTAACTCCATCACTCCCACCCCCATCTGCTACCCCCCAATCCCCCATCAGTCACTCTCCACTCCCCATCACTCCCCACACCCCCAATCAGTCCAGTCACCCCCTTAGCCCATCTGCGATGTTTAAAGCCTGCGTGGCCCCCCCACCCCCCAAAGCACATCCTCGACATAAGATGGAGTTGTGTTCCGAGGGCCGCCCGCACCTCCCACACCTGGAGAAAGCTGTCGTTTGGTCTGCTGCCCCCTGCAGGCCCGGGGCGGGAGCTGCTCTGGGCTCTGCCACCCCCTGGGGACCAGCCGGCCTCTGGGCTCTCGCAGCTCCCCTGGCCCTCCCCATACCCCTGCAGGGAAGCTGCTCCTAACATCCTCATTGTCAGATGAGGAAACTGAGGCAATAAGACATGACATGATTTGTCCAGGGTCACACAGCTAGTAAGCACCAGAGGCCATATCTGAATTCAGTTCTCCCGACACATCTTCCTGAGTTCTTTGGCCTCAGATACTTACTAGCTGTGTGACCTGTTTGCCTCAGTTTCTTCATCTATAAAATGAGCTGGAGAAGGAAATGGCAAACCACTCGAGTATCTTTGCCAAGAAAACCCCAAATGTGACTGAAAACCACTGAATGAATAGCAAAGAGCTGCGGACTCCAGGGTGACCACTTGCTTTCCAAACTCATATAGCAGCCATGCAAATGGAGACAGATTGCATCACATGTGAGAACTCTTGTAGAGGTAGAAGAGACACTAGGGGGCAAGCAATCAGAAGGAAAAGTTGAGGGTGAATATTAGCCTGAAGAGGCAACTAATGGAAGGATGAAAAGGGATGGTTGGGAGATAAATATAAAGAGCCCACTTTGGACACACTGAATTTGTGCCTACAGGACAACCTGTTACAACCTGGTCTCACTGGATATTACTCTCCCTTATGCACTCTATAGCCCAAACTGTCCTTTTCTTACTCACACATGACACTTTATCTCTCATCTCTTCATTACTGTAATACACTCCTTGTAAAATGCAGTCCTTTCTTTAAAAAAAAAAAAGCTGGCTTGAACCTTTAGTTATTAATTAATTAATTAGTTTTCGAGGAAATCAGGGCTAAGTGACTTGCTCAGGGTCACACTGCTAGTAAGTATATCAGGAAGGATTTGAACTCGGGTCCTCCTAACTCCAGGCTCTTGAATCCACTGTGCCACTTAGCTGCCCCAAAATGCAGTTCTTCCAATTGCTATATCTTACCAAATTACCTTGTACAGTATTTAACTACTTTGTAGTTATTTAGAGGGGTTTCAGGGAGAGCTCAAGCAAGTCCCTGCTTTTACTCTGCCATCTTGGTTCCACCCTCCCCTCACTTTGTAGTTATTTATTCTGTACATATGTGTGTGAGCATGTGTGTATACATGTATACACACATAATACATATATTTCTTCCCATTTCAATGCAAGCTCCTTACAGTTAGGAACTACCTCAATCTTTTCACCTGTATTCCCAGCACTTATGTACATATAGTAGGTACTTTATAAATACCTGCTGAAAAAAAGTGCCCAGGTCAAAGTACTGAGGATACCCACAGTTAGGTGCTGGGACGTGACGAACCAGCAAAGAAGACTGAGAGATAACCAAACATGTACTGAAATAACAGATAATGAAAAGAGGAAGGGAGGAGTCTCCAAGAGTGCTGTTATGTGATCCAGAGACGTCAAGAAGAATAACTTGGAATTGGGAAATCTCTGAAAACTTGAGGCTACACTATCTTCTGAGTGACACTGTCAGAGATGAGGCTTCATAAGGTCGAGAAGAGAAAAGGATATGGAAGTAGTTAGTCAGATAGTTTTTTTTCCTCTTAGGGGATTGGCTGAGAAAAGGAGAGCATATATTTTCAAACTTCTTACCTAGGCTAGAGAGGTTTCATGTGTCACAGCTTCAAGGCTATTCCTTATCCTGGTGTCCCTCTTTTATATGTGCCTCTGTTTATCAATGTCCTTTCAGATGAGTTCTGAGGCAGGAAGAAAAGAATAGACTATCACTCCTTTACTCTTGGAAGCTATGCTTCTCTAGATGAAACTTAAGAGCATATAGTACAGCAATGTTGACTTATATTGCTCTTGCGGTCCATTCAAACCTTCAGACCTTGATCAGACTAACTACTATCCAGTCTGAAAATCATTAATTTGCATTTCTTCAAATGAAAACTCCTCTTCAACTTTTATGACCTTACAGATATTTGTATAAGATCCTTTTAATTTATCCTCATGAGATAAAAGTTTAGTATTAACCACCAACTTGGAGATTTTGCTATACCCTTTCCTTCTCTTAATCATTTACTTCATTTATCACTTAAAAAGATAAATAAAACTGACTCTAGAACCAATCCTTGAGGAATTGCTGTTTACCCTGCTCTCCACAAAGAAGTAACCATTTATACTTAATATTTGTGTAGAGAGGATGAACATTTCTCTGGCCAAAATACAGGCCTACAGTGCTCAGGCTTTGCTCAGATGTGCATAAGGCTGTGCAGTAGAGAAGTGCTGTCATCAGGAAAATCTAAGTTCAAATCATATCTCGGCCACGTTACTAGTTTGTGATACAGAGCGAGTCACTAAACTCCTGTCTAAATCAGTTTCTTCACTTGTCAAATGAAGATAATAATAACAAGTAACTCCCAGAATTGTGGTAAAGATAAAATAAGTTATTGTAAAGCACTTTGCAATCCTCAAAGCACTGTATGAATGATAACTATCATTAGTGTTATTATATCACAACTTCGACTAAAATAAATGGAGGATGAGAAGAGAAATGATTATCATGTGTGGGCACAAGCCAAAAAAGCAGTTTTCAGGAACTCTGCAGAACTGATTCTTGCTCAGCTTCCTTCTACATCTTGTGTGGATGTGGACCTACATTTGTTTCACAACTGTGAGAGTTTTAATGGATCAGGTAGAGGTTTGACTAAATGACCTTTGAGGTCCCTTTTAGCCCTGAGATTCTGTTACCTTATAATATCTGCAATAGAATTTTATTGTGCTATAAGAAATGACAATTAATACTTTAAAAAAACATGGAAAAATTCTTAGTCGGAGGGTTTTATCTTTAACATGAAGCTCTGGCTGCTATCTCAGATGTAGAGTTTGAAAAGTAAAGTCCTAATGGTAGTCTCCTGGGACTCTTCCTGGCATTTATTAGATGAATATGCTGCTGTCTGTCTTCCATTATGAAGGAAAATCTCTAGCCATTATACTTGAGCAGACTAAAGTTGAAATGGTCTGGTTGGCCCTGGAACCATAAACAAAGAAGACATTAGCAGGGACTATCCAAAAGAATCTTGCTGAGAACAGCAGAGCAGGAGAAACTACAGGGCAAGAATAGAAGAGTGCAAGAATGTAGATATTCCTGACCCACGAAAAGCAAGCCCTAATGAGATCAGTATGAAGATAAAAACAGGAAACACCAGGTTTCCAACAGCACCACAGTTCTATTCTATTCTCTTCCTCTATGTGAGTTAGGTTAGTTTTTTTCTTTAAAAAGTATTGAAACCATCCTTGAGACTTGATAGGCTCAGAAGACTAAAGGTTTAAATTGTTTACATCACATCCTGGTCACCTAAATACAAAACAACTATAAGGATGTCTCTCTGATACTTGCCAAATTACAATAGGCAAACTTAGAGAAGAGAGTTGTGCTCAATTGAACAATAAATTCCAGAAGTCTTCAATGCATATCTTTGTTGGCACTGTTGTGATTTCAGTGAAATGTGGGCAATAAGCACTGTTGTGGGCCTTGGAGCAGTGACCAAGAGCAGGAGACACAGACACAGGTCTCACTGGTTCAAGTCAAAGGAAGAGACTCTGGCAGCAGCGTTGTCAGAAGAATAGGCAGTGGCAGAAAAGTAGGTTCACTATGACCCACTGCATGCTCTACTCTGGAAGTGATTAGCCCCTCTAAGTTGCTAACACTACAATACCCAGTGATCACATTACAAGGGCTTCCTCAAGGAGGACTTCAAGGACAAAGCGGGTAGAATTATGGAGAGGGAGTTTGCTTTCTGTCCACAAAGGGGAAGTGAAAGTGTCTACCTATCCCCAACAAAGCAGGCCCTCAAATATATCTTACAGGGTTAAGATTTTTTAACCCCATTCCCAAGGAAGAGGAGGTCTGGGCTGGAGGTCCAGGGAACAGGAAGTAAGTAGGTGGTGATACAGAATAATTCTCCTTGACCTTGATATGGATCAGCAACTATTCAGGAAGTGTCATCATCTTTGGTCCTAGTGAGGCTCCTGCATATGGTCACCTCTTTACATTGAGAGTCATCTCTTTACATTGAGAGACGCATTGAAAATTGCAAGAATTTAGCATCATCACATGGACATGATGACATAGACCTAGGACTTGGCCATTCCAAAGCACAAGGTCTGAGGTTTCTGGTCACACCTTTCCCAAAATGCCATTCCTGAAGGGAGCAGCTATATTGTTTGTTTTGTTTTTACTACATTTTTTTAAAGCTTTTCTTTTCCACCTTTTACGCTGTCTAAATCGGACTTCTTCAAGGCCTGAATTATACTTGTAGACTACTTGAATTGACCACTATTAGCCTTAAATTCATTTAAGTGGTGGAAGGTCCTCTAAATGACCTTAAAAATCTTACCACTAAGAAGTAGAATATAGAAGAACCAATATCTTATACCCTTCTCCCATATGAGTTAGGATATTTTTTTTTTCCTTAAAAGGGATTAAAACCATCCTTGAAACCTGCTTGGCTCAGGATACTAAAAGACTCACCCTACTGACAATGTCTCCTGGTCACTTGAGTACAAAACAGCCACAAGGGGCTCCAGGTTCTCTATCTAGTGCTAAGCAGATGCTGAATGAGCAACTTATGAAACGAAGCTTCATTTGGTTCAATCAATGCATATCCTTACTGAACATCCTTCCACTGTGTTTTATGACAGTTCTCTGGAGTAAGGGAGTCCTTCCTGGGAGGACAAAAGATTCCTCTATTGACCTCTGTTTTCTATGATAAGGTTCACACCACAGCATAGGTGCTACTGTCAATAGGTTAAGGATTTGTCTAGAAATCCAATTAACGTTCAAGGGAGGGTCCATAGGCCAGTCACAGACAAGGCAAAACAACCCCTTAATGATGCCAAGAATAACATATAATAACAATGGGGAAGAGTTCAAGGCTAATTTAGTGGCAACTGATAGGAAGTAAGGAAGGGGAATAAGAAGGGGAAAAGGAGAAGTAGAGAAAGAGAGAAGAAGAAGAATATTCAATATACAACACATACACAGAGTAAAACTCAGATAAGGGTGGATGCATTGGGGAGCACAAAGACAGGTCAACCAAGCGGAGAAGGGTTGCTCCCAGGGAGCAGGACCTGCTTCCCCAGGAGGGAAAGATATGCTCTAAAGTGCCCTTCTGAGAGTGGGAAACTTAAACTCTGATTCTGGTGACTACCTGGAGCTGGTTGTTTTAGATCTCAAGGTTCAGGAAAAGGGGAAATTCTGATTAGCAGGAGTGGACTGAATGAAGAGCTAGCAACAGAGACAGAGGACCAGTCATATAGGTCTAAGTAAACCAGGACAGAGCAGCGAAACAAAAACCTAGAGAGAAGAGGGTATGAATGAGAAATATAAAACAATGCTGGAGAGTAAGGAATGAGAAAAGGCTAATTAGATTTGGTAATTAAAAATTATAGGTAACTTTGAAGAGATCAATTCAAGGCACAACAAAGAAGCTAGTATCACTCTATCACAGAACACATGTGGTAGAGCAAGTTGTAATAAGACTGGAAAGGTAAAAGGAGGCTATAACTCATAGTATGGTCATAAAATCACATGAATGCTTATAACGGCTGACAGTACATTAATAAGGCATACACTCGATGTTGATAAACATTTATTTAGTCAATGCACGTATGCATGCAAAAACCAAACAAACCTTTTATTAACTATGCAATGACACCAACGTCAAGCCTAAGAGTAATAAACACCAACCTGATTCCTAAAAGTATCAGTAAACACATCTTAGACCATTCCTCATGACAAAGTTCCTTCCAAGGTAGCATTCTGGCAAATCTCCATCAATTACCACTGCTCTGGGAAGAATACAGGATGTTCACATTTTCAGGTTCTAAAAACACAGGAGTTTGCCCTAGTCGTGCATGACCCAGGGTCAACAGGGGGTGTCTGATGAATTTTTTTTTTTGGTGCTCGCTAAGGGTGTTTATAAGTTACATCTAAGCTCTGACTGGTGTTAAATTACCTAAGCTTACAATAAAAGAAAACTATCAATCAAACTATGGGCATCAGTAAGTGTTTTATCAGTTATTTATAAGATTTAGGAGACTTACACATGTCCATTAGCAGTTATTTATCAAACATGAGGAGATACACATACATAATCATTAGTAGTTGTTTACCAAATTTGGGACACAGACACATCATTGTGAAATTACACCATGAAAATCATTACCTTATTCTAGAAAAACAACTTACATTGCAACTACTTCGTCACAAAATGGGGGTTTAAAACAAAACTGAGTCGCTCATCTCTAATGCCAAGCAAAGGCAACTTCCAAGCTTCGGATTACCAGCACAGCACACCCTATTTATTCTGTGACAGATTAAGGCAAACATTCACAAAACATAGAAAATCAAAATACAGTGTAACTCATTCATTTAGCAAGTAAGTTCTCAATTCAATTGCAAAGCACCAAGGTCCAACTATCCCACCCCTGGCCAGTACATTAGTCAAAGTAGCCCACTCCTGGGCAGTACATTTATTTAGTCAGTCAAAGTCTTTCTTCTCAAATGGAGATTAGTTTCCAATCATAAACAAAGCACATTGATTTGGTCAATCACAGAGCACAAAAAAAGTCAAAGATTTCCCACCCCTGAATCACAACTGAATTACAATACCATCCATTAACGCCAAGCACTTTCTCAAAAGAGGCAGGAGAGCACAAAAGGCCATCTACCCTTAAGCTACAACAAGATTAAGATATCACGGCATTGAGAACCCAAGGAAAGGCCCTTCCTTCACCTTGACAGGAGGCAAGTTCTCAGCAATCTCAGTTCCTGGGGAGACAAGGCTCAACAAAGCCATTGCCAGCGTCCTCCTCAAGTCACTCTCTGCCTACGGAACAATCCCAGAACCCCTGAAAACATCAGCAAGGCCCTCTTCCAGGATTTCTGTAAGCATACGACAAGAAAATCCTCCTTCAGGGCTTCTGAACCAACAGCCAGGTTCCAGGACCTCTACAACAGCAGCACTGTCCTTCACCAGGAAGTGAATCTGGCAAAACAACATCAAAACAGACAAAATACCGGCATCACAGCCGTGCCTCCTCAGTGCTTGGCAGCTCCGGGTGGCAGTTCCCAAAAGTCCTTCTGGCCTCCTCTGCTTGGGCTTCTCTCCAAGTTCCCGGCTCCTCCCAGTTCAGCCCTCTCTCTTCACCTCAACGAGTCCATCCCACAAGTGGGATTCACAGGTTCTGGGTTTCAACACTCAACAGAAAAACCAAGCCAACACAAGGGGAACCTTTAAATTCCATTACCATCGCATCCTCCAAGCCAACACATTTATTCCCACTATAGGGGCCAGGTTACAAAGGGTTTTCTTTGTTATTTATTGTTCTTTAGTTACTTTTCAAGACCTCATGGGCCACAGCATGTCAATATTGTTCATGGAGTTTTCTTGACAAAGATACTGGAATGGTTTGCCATTTCCTTCTCCAATGGATTAAAGCAAACAGAAGTTAAGTGACTTGCCCAGGGTCACACAGCTAGTAAGTATATGAGGCTGCATTTGAATTCAGATTTTCCTGCCTCCAGACCCAGCACTCTATCCACTGAGCTATCTGGGTGCCCCAAGGCTTTTAATAATGAAGGATAAAGTATAGTTGATCTATTAAAAAACAGGTTATAAACTGGAACCTTCCTATGTGAATGGCCAGACAAAACTCTTTTGAATCTTTACAAATCTCTATCAAGTGTCTGTCATGTTTTGGCGCTTGATGGAATTAGCACAATGTCATTTTCAAATAGGAGCATCTAAAGAATTCCCCATCTAAAGGTGAACTGAACTTGAACTGTGTGTAGAATCTCCTGATCACAATGGTGAACACAGAAGTAGATATCTACAGGTTTTATGCTTCATTTGATTTTTATGATCAGAGGTTTGCAGAAGACATCTATTTCTGTTTTATATTTCTCAAGGATTCTTGGAGTGGGAGGAACCTTGATAAAGAACCTAAAAAATAACATTTTCTTATCCCAAACTAAATGTGTATTGACAAACAAAATATAATAAGCATAATGACATTGTATATTGACTAAATCTTTCCATTCATTGTGAAATAAGTGGTCCACTTGGAACATTATTTGTGAGAACCCACATATTCCCTACTAAAACACCCATCTAAGACACCTTCAATTTCTGTAAAGAAATTTGTGTTTCTGTACAGATGGGAACATAAAAGTATAGATCAGGAGTTACTGATCTCTTGAGAACCTTACTGTGTAGTTACAAAATGCGAGGGCTCTCTCCCCATCCTGTTGATATTGTCCTTTCCTTCATATATCCCGTCCTTCAATGACATCATAGCAGTTTCCCCGCCAGCACAGATCTCTTCTATATGCAAGTGATCCAGTCCAGGGGTTTTCTGTCTTTGGTCTCTTGAGTGTCATCTCTACTTCCTCTGTTAGCACATCTACTGTGCTATGTTAGCTAAGGCCCAAGTGTGGCAGTTCCACTGTCTTTGATGGAGAAAAGTATTTAACACAGACTTTTTACAAATCTTTTCCCTTTTTTCTTCTGTATGTTGTCCTCTTTCCATTTTTACCATTAAATGCCCCCAGGCTGAATGTGGGAAATCTAGGTAAGTTTTCTTTAAATTAGTTTTATGCTCCACCTCTTTGCATAGACATAATACTGTTCATAATTATTGATCATCCTTCCCCTGTAAATGAATTATAAAGCCACATAATTCAACACTAATTCTGTAGTTCAGACCCTGTTTATATGCTACTACATCATCTATTCTGTAAAACTGTGAGGAACTCTACAACAATTAATTGTGTGCTGTGGTCATTATATTCATGTTTTAGAACACATATTGTAGGTTTCTAATTTCTACATTTTTGTACAAATATTATTTTAAAATTCAATCTGCATACGCAATATAGCATTAATATAAAAACTATTTCTTTTTTTTGTTTTTGCTTTTTGGAGGGCAAATGGGGTTAAGTGACTTGCTCAAAGTCACACAGCTGGTTTTTGTGTCAAGTGTCTGAGGCTGGATTTGAACTTAGGGCCAGTGTTCTATTCACTGTGCCACCTAGCCATCCACAAAAACTATTTCTTAATACAAAAGGGAAATTTTTTAATGTTTCATTTTTGAGATTTAAATTAGATAAAGTCATGATACAAAATTAAAAGTAAAGTTTTCTTTATAAACATTGACAATGTTTCATATCAATGAAGTAAATCTTCAAGTCTGCATGTTTATCAATCAAATGAAAAATCCAAAAGCATGGGATCATAAATTGCCTCTAATTGGTTTTTCTAATTTAAATCTTTCCCACTTCAGAACATCTTAAAGACTGCTGCCAGAGTGATTTTCTGGAAGCCAAGACCTCACCACATCAATAGCCTGCTCAATCAACTCCACTGGCTCCCTATTGCCTCCAGGATCAAAAATAAACACTTGTTTAGCTTTTAAAGCCCTTCATAACCTAGCCCCAACCTACTTTTCAAGCCTCACACATTACTCTACTTCCTGCAATCCAGTCAAATTTATCTACTCTCTGATCCTCAAACATGACAACCTTTCTACATCTGTGACTTTCTAATGGCTGTTATTGATGAGTCTAATATCCTCCTTATTGACATCCATATCACTGAATCTCCTTTTCTAAGATGCTCAAGAATCATCTTCTATATGAAACTTTTCTTGATTCACTCTAACTCCTCGTGCTCTCTCCCTTTCAAACTACGTAGTATTTCATTACTTAGTATTTATTCTCTCTATAGTTATATATTGTCTTCCTCATTACAATGGAAGCTCCTTGCCAATAAGGATTATTTTATTCAATATGTTTGTATTACCTAACACAGTGTCTGATTTGATTAACTGGAATATTAGGTGATAAAGGAATCTTAAAGGTCTTATAGCTCAATTTGAACATTATATATGAAAAAATGGAGGTACAGAGATGTTAGGTAATTTGTTCAAGATTATATAGACATTTACATGATAAGGCTGGAATTCCAATCCAATTGCTGACTCAAAATCCAAAGCAGTGGAAAAATCAACTTAAGCATTTTCTACTTATATGTGAAAAATCAGTTGCTAAAATCTAATTAGCATTTTGAAAATATAAAATATTTTCATACAAGGTATTTATATAATTATCACCTCTCACATTTAAAAAAACAAGGAATTTTTCTCCCTTCTGGCATTTAGTGCCACATACTAGTAATTTTTTCAACAATTTACAGATTATAATAATAGAACATAGGATACTGTAAAGAACTAGTAAAGTCTAAAATATATTAAGGTAGAAGGTGGTCACAATCACGACAGTACTGAAAATCTCTGAAGTTAAAATTCTCCTTGAATAAGCATAATAAAATATAGAATATACTGCTAAATTCACAAAACAAATGAAATAACTCCTGCAGATATAATGCCTTGGGATATTTTTTCTTCAAATGTGTATAAGCATTTTTAAAATTTTGAAAAGCTATACAGGAATTAAAAGGATTTGCTCTGGAAAAAAAATCCTCTTTCCCTCAAAAACACAACTATAATATGACATACACAAGCCGTATCTCACTTATTCTTTAAACATTTTAAATCAATGCAAAGTTTACAAATTATGTGCATAATATCAACAAAGGAATTATATTTCTCTCAAAAAGCAGGGTTAGAGCAACAAAATAGAAAATATATCTCTCACAATCCACTCACAATGCCAATAAAACTGACAACCTAAATGAAAAGGATGAATATTTACAGAAAGATAAAACACCCATATTAACAGAACAGGAAACAGAGAACTTAAATAATCCAATTTAGAAAAAGAAATTGAACAAGCCATAAATGAACTCACAAAGAAAAAATACACCAGGACTATATTCTTATATATATGTATTTACAGATGAATTCTACTAAGCATTATTAGTTCCAATACTACATAATTTTTTTAAAAAAACAGAAACAAATGTTCTACCAAATTCCTTCTATAATGCAAATAAGGTATTTACAATTAACAAAGAGTAAAAATATAAAAAGAAAACTATAGAACAATATCCCTAATGAATATTGATACAAAAATTTTAAATAAAACATGGCAGGAAACTACAGCAACACATCACAATGATGATACACTATGACCACATCACATTTATACAGGAATGCACAGCTTGTTCAAATCCCAACAATCTTATAAATACAATCCACTTAAAAAGTCTTAAGAACACTGATCAACACAAATGACCAACTACAGTTCCAAAGGACCGATGATGAAAGCCTCCTTACCTCCTACTAGAGGTGTGATAGATTCAGAGTGTAGATTGAACTGTTTTGTTTGGGGTTTTGTTGGGTATTTTTGGACAGGGTCAATGGATTAATTTGCTTTCCTTTACTATACATGTTTAAAACTTACAATTTTGGTATTCATAAGAGAAAACATCACTATAAAACAATGTAAATATATGTAAATCAATTTTTAAACACAAGTTCCAGTATTGCCAATTAAAGTTATTCTTATATTAAACATCTCACAGTCCACAGAAAAAGTGAAGGACACCGAGGCAGGAAAATATAAGTATGAAATACACATTGAGAAGTAGTGTGGCTCACTGGATAAAAAGCCAGCTTCAGAAGCAGAAAGATCTATATTCAATTCCTGCCTCCTACACATACTATAGCTGTGTGACTCTGGGCAAATCTCTTCATATTTCAGGGCTCTAGGCAAGCTTCTAAGAAAGTTAAGTTGTAGAGAAGATGACAACCTGCATTGGTAGGGGGGACCTTCCTCTTTCCTTACACCAATAAAATCATAGGTCCAGTATTCAGTTTTACATTAAGCTTTATTTTGCAACACCGGCCTCCCAGCCCCCAGCCCCTTAGCAATCACCACCTCTGGTTATTACCAGGGCAGATCCCCACTCACTTACCATAGATGTAACTGATCTAGCATCTTCTTCATAATTGAAGACAGGAGGGGGCTCTTTTCCATCATTCTCTTGTACTTTTTGTTCTAGGAGTTCTTTCTGGGCTATGAACTTGGACTCAGCACACCTTAACTGCTGGACTGACTGCTTTAGTTCTTCTAGTGACTGTTTTTGGCTCAGCAGAAGCACGATACTGAAAGAGAACAAATGAAACACAAAGGATTTTTTAAAAATTACATTGAAGATTATAGGTATGCCACAGAAGAAATATGAGAAAATCTTTTAAATCATAGAGCTTCAAAAAGCAATCTGTAGGGATGTATTAAGAACCTACTATGCACTATGCTCTGGCAATGTAAACACAATGATTTTAAAACAATCCTTACTTACAAGGAGCATATATTCTAAGGAAAGAGATTAAAGTCACACACACATGCGCGCGCACACACGCACACGCGCACACACACACACAGAGGGATACACAGAGTAAACATACAGAGGATCAATGCAAATTAATAAAAAGTAGTTAGGTGCTATATAAGGTAGTTTGAGAGAACACTAACAAGAAGGAAAAAGCTTCAGAAATAAGGTGGTGCCCGAGCTGTGTCCTAAAGGAAAAGTCATATGGAAGAGGATGGGCATTCTTTCTAGCTATGGGAGATAGCAAAGTACAAAGACGGCGAGATAGGAGATGGGTTGTCTCCTCTGAGAAACAGAGAGGTGGTCATTTTGGTTGGTTGAATCATAGAGTAAGGAAGGAGGAACAATGCACACTGAAAATGGAAGGAAAGGCTGCAGCCAGGCAGCAAAGTGCTTTAAAAGCTCCACAGAAGGGTTTATATTCAACGCTATAAATAACAGGAAGCATTTGGTGTTTACAGAGTAAAGAAATGAAAAATCACTTTGAGGGAGAAAGATCAATTAGGAGGCCATTGCAATAATCTAAGCAAGAGAAGAGTAGGGCCTAAACCAAAGTTGCAGTTGTGAGTGGAGAAAAAGGGCTGGAACTCAAATTATGTTGAGGAGACAGAAATTTGGCAAATGATTAAAAGCATCCAGAATAATTCAGGTTACAAACACAGGAAATGGGGGAAATGGTAGGAAGTTGGGGAAAAAGGTCAATTTGAAGAGAAAGATAATGCATTTTCTTTTGGACGTGTTGAGGTTAAGATGTCTCTTGGATATTCAGTTTAAAATATTCAATAGGCAACTGGTGTGGCAAGACTGAATTTAAATGGATATACTGGGGCTGGATATAGAGACCTGAAAGTCATATGCATAAACATAATAATTAAGCCCAAGAGAGATGATTAAATCAAAATCGAGATTAGCTGTGATGCGAATGATGTTCCTTTAAATATCTGAACTCAAAGAGGAAGGGGTTTTGAAATCAGCTAAGGCTTAATTAAAATCTAAAGCTCCTGTACATACACTCATCCCATAAATTCTTCTAATCATCAACATAAACCATTACTTGAACCACTTATCCCTGTTAGCTATCATCCTATATCTTTTTTCCTTGAAAATGTCATCTACAAAATGACTTCATTTCCCTTCCTCTTACTGTCTTAACTCCATGCAGTCTGGCTTTTGACACCATCATCCAAATGAAACTCCCCTCTCCAAAATTACCTATGACCTCTTAATTGCTAAATCTAATATTCTTTTCTCAATCTTCATCCTTCTTGATCCATTTGTAAGTTCTAATATTGTTGATCACCTTCTTTTCTAAGATACTCCCTCCTTTCTGGGTTGTTGTGACACTCGTCCCTCATGATTCTCCTCCTACCTGTGATCACTCTTCTTACTTCTAGAATCTTCATCCAGGTCAATTCTTCTAATCCTGGGGAGCCCCCAAGGCTCTGTCCTAGGCCCTTTTCTTTTTTGCCTCTTGTATTAAACTGCTTGATCTCATCAGCTCCCAATTAAATTATCTTCTCTATGTAGACGATTCTCAGATCTATCTATCCAGCACTAACTTCTCTGACCTCCACTCTCATGTATCTATTGCTTATTAGATACCTCAAACCGGTTATCACACAAAGATCTCAAACTTAGTAGGTCCAAACTAAACTAAATGTCTACCCCCAAAGCTTCCCCTCTTCCTTACTTTTGTTATCCTCAACGCCTCAGCCTCACTCACCCCATATATAAGTCTTGCCATTTCTACCTTCCCAATATATCTCTTGAATATGTACCCCAAGCATATCTATACTCACACAGTCACCTATGTACAGGCTCTCATCACCTCACACCTAGATTACTGCAATAGCCTTCTGGTCAGTCTCCTTGTTTCCAGTATCCCCATCCCAGATCATTCTTCATTCTGCCGTGAAATTATCTTCCTAAAGCACAGGTCTGAATATGACACCCTCCCCACCCTCAATAAACTCCAGTGACCCTTTATTACCTACAGGATGAAATATAAAATCCTTTCTTTGGCTTTTAAAGCCCTTCACAGCTTGGTTCCTTCCTATCTTCTCAGTTTTCTTATACTTTATTCCCCTTTGTACATCCTATATATTGTCAACTCTTGTCAACTCAGTGCCTTTTCACAGGCTGTCTCCCATCCCTAAAGTTTCTCCCCACACCAATCTACCTTCCATATACTAACCAAAGGGGTTTTCCTAAAATTTTCTATAAAATAGATGTAAAATGGAAAAAACATAAATATTTCTACAAAGATCTATTATCATCATCTCTAAAAAAAAAAGGAATGTTGTTCAAAAATGCAGAAATGGAATTGAGAGAAATTATTATTTTACATTATAGTAATAACCAATTATGGAATTGGGATTCAGACTTTTTTTTTTTGCAAATCTGACTAAATCTCTGTCTTGCTCAATAAATTCCAGAGGCTCCCCATTGCCTTTAGGGTCTTCTTTGTTTAACATTTAAAGCCTGGCCCCAACCAACTTTTCAAACAAAATAGTTTGTTTCATCTTTCTTTTACCCTTTTTAATTGTTATTTTTATCTTTTAACAAAGTGCATAATACATCATTACTGTAGTACATATTTTTATATAAAATGTAAAAATTAATAGTGCAAAAATATGTAAATCTATGCATATATTTGTGTGTGTGTGTGTGTGTGTGTGTGTGTGTATTTTTGTCCATCTACATACACATAGAGGTACAGATATTAGGGGGTGCATGAAAACACCATTTTTCTTCCTCATTGTTTTCTTAATTTCATTCTTTAGTGCTTCTCATCTCTCTTGTACTGACTTTACTAGAAAAATTTTGGACCTGAGATGTTACCTATCCTTTCTGTACATCCCTTGAAATTTGTTCATATAAAATATGGGGTACATGTGAGAAGAAAATGTGAAAGCTAGCAATGTAATAACTATGAAATTATATATCAGAAATAGATGTCTCATATACATACACAGCCTGTGTGCAGGTTTAATTAGGCTGCAGCATATTTCCAAAGATAATCTAAGCAGAAGAATTGGTATAAGGAATATTATCAAGTACTTTTTTAGTGACAACTTTGATGTGGTATAGGCCTTGAGGACGTGCAGACATCAGTTCTTAGAGTATGGGCTGATAAGTTATTTTGTGTTGTGGGCTCTCTGGCTGTCTAGTAAGGCTCATAATAATGTTTTCAAAATAATGATTTTTAAAATTTTAAGAAAATACTAAATTTCAGTTAAAGATTAGTGAAAATAATAATGTATTTTTTCACATTCAAGTTCACTGATACCTTGGCAACCTAAGTTTAAAATTATTTTTTATCAATCAAATAGTAATCAATCAAATAGTAAAATTATTAGAAGGAAGAATCACTAAACCAGAAAATTAATAATGAAAGATTGCTTAATTGGAATATATATTATTTTAAAGTCTTTAATATAGTGGTATTCTAATGCCTTATTGTGTCATGGAGGTGACCCTGTGTTCCCAAAGGCACTGCAGGTAGACTATAAGTTCTGGTGGGTTCTATCATGCTCTCCCCTCCAAAACTACCTTATATTTTGTACTTTTTTTAGGGGGGTGAGGGTTTATATACACCCATATATGGGCATATATTTATGAATCTGCATATGTATGTTGTCTCATTAAATGGAATATAAGCTCCTTGAAGAATAAACTCTTTGATTTATTTTTTGTATCTAAAGTTGTAACATAATGGAGATCTAATAAATGCTTTAATCGATCGATAGATTGATACTAGAAAAGTTTTGAGAGCTGTCTCAACAGTAGACAAAGAATGCTCTATTAGGACCAACACAGATAAGCAGAAAGAAGACCACTCACTAGAGATTTTAAAAACACACACTGTAAACTACTTCAAGAGTTTTACCTCCCAGACCCTTAGTTTCTTCTCATCTGCAAAATGAAAGGTTTGGATCAGATGGCCTCAGAGGTCCCTTCTAGCTCTAGAACCATGAATTACTCTGTGATCCTATGAAGTATAAAACTAATAAATTTAAATGAAACACAGAAGTCAAAAAATGACAATAGGACAAGAAATAGATGTAAAATGTAAAAAACAAATATTTTCATAAAGATCTATTTTCATCATTTCAGTGCAGAAATGGCACTGAAATTATTATTTTACTATTATATTAATAACCAATTATTAAGTTGTGATCCAGACTTTTCTTCTCAGTTTCCTCATTAAAGGCCAGTTCTTATAGGAGACTACTCCTAGACCTCAAGGAATATGCTACTCAATTTTGGACAGGGACCCCACCCAACTAGGATACTTAATCTTCTGTTGTGGTTCTCATCCTGTGGGTCACAACCCCTTTGGGGGTCAAATGGGGTCGCCTAAGACCATTGGAAAACATATATTTCCGATGGTCTTAGGAACCGAGACACGGCTCCTCTATCCGTCTCCAGGCAGATCTGCCCACATGCAGATATGGCCACATATGAGTATTAAAGGGTCGCGGCATTAGGAAGGTTGAGAACCACTGGTAGAGTATTAATAGTATATTTACTATATACTCTATAGTATAGGGTATAACTAGTATATTAGAGAATAAATATAATCTAGAGAGCATAAAGTATAAATAGAACATGGATGAGTTATTACCCTGGGGAAAGAAACCCTTGTCCTTGTACCCTTTCGTTAGAGTTTAGGGCAGGTGCAGGAAATGTGGAAAACAAATCTGTGAAATTTGTATTCAGTCAAAGGGCCATACTTGAGAACCTGGAATGCCATATGTGGCCTCAAGGTTGCAGCTTCTCCACCTAGGTCATAAAGGAGAAAACAAACCAGAGTGGTCTGGATAGAGATGTGTTTCCCAGTCCAGGCTGCTGGAGGCAGCGAAGTCACATGATCAAGTCCCCTTCTCAGAAAGAGGTGGTGAAAACTTTCAGCCTACCTCCTCATTAGATATCCACCAATCAGGATTGCATTTCACTTGCCAAGGAAGTTCCCTGTCAGAAGGTAAGCTCCGGATTTAAGGTGTTTCAGAGACTCCCTTGGCATCTTTGGTTACTGAGAGAAACCATTAACAATTTATTGCTGGCTAGCCTAATTAATAAATTGATTATTAATTACCCTGAAAGTATCTCTTGGGGTTTTTCTTTTATCATAGCACTTAAGAAGACAAAGTTGTTAAAAATGACTGAACTAGGGGCGGCTAGGTGGCTCAGTGAACAGAGCACTGGCCCTGGAGTCAGGAGGACCTGAGTTCAAATCCAGCCTCAGACACTGAACACTTACTAGCTGTGTGACCTTGGGCAAGTCACTTAATCCCAATTACCCTACCCTCCCCCTTCCAAAAAAAAAGCAAAAAAAAAAAAAAAGACAGAACTAGACTTAATATATACTAAGAAAATCCTGGGTTATGGGGTACAGAACCTTGAAAATACTGAGAGATCATTTTACAGGACACCTCAGGAAAGGGAGGATTCCAAAAGAATAGTTCCAAAATAAATAAGGAATTGTTAATTCCCTATAAAGTTAATAAAGAACACATCAATAACTACTGAATTATATGGTACTTTATGAAAATGAATGACATATGGATTGAGAGTATCCTTCAAGACAACATGTAAGAAGAAAACAAGCAGCCAAGCATATACAAGCAGTTGCTGATTGTTTCTACTATGGAAAAAACACTTAATTTAGAGTCAGAGGACCTGTATTCAAATCATACCTCTGCAAGGGACATTAGCTAATTTTAATAGAAGCAAATAGTTAGCAAGATTCAGGGTCACTTTTATTGTTATTCAGTCATTTTTCAGTTGTTTTCAACTCTTGAGGCAATTCTTCTTGGTGTTTTCTCGGCAAGGATACTGGAGTTGCTTGCCACTTCCTTTCCCAGTTCATGTTACAGATGAGGAAACTGAGGCAAACAGGCTTAAGTGACTTGCCTAGGGTCACATAACTAGTAAGTGTCTGAGGCTGGATTTGAATTCAGGAAGATGAGTCTTCTGACTCCAAGGCTGATACTCTATTCACTGTGCCATGTAACTGCCAGTGTCACTTTAGGATCTTGTATAAGTTAGGCCAAGTTAAGGGTCTAGAAAATTTAAAAAGGAGATTTAACAAAAAGGTACTTAAGAATCAGGATATAAGAATATGAGTCATTCCTCACTGAATAAATAGTCAAAGGATATGAGCTGGCAGTTTTCAAGAGAAGAAATCAAAGATATCTATAGACATATTTTAAAATGCTCTAAATCACTATTGATTAGAGAAATCCAAATCAAAACAACTCTGAAGTACCACCTCAAACCTATTACATTGGCTAATATGACAGAAAAGGAAAATGACAAATGGTGGAAAGGATATGGAAAAATTGGAACACTGATGCACTCTTGGGGAAATGTACAAAAATATTTATAGCAGCTCTTTTTGTGGTATCGAAGAACTGGAAATTGAGAGGATGCTCATCAATGGCTGAAGAAGCTGTGGCATATGATTGTGATGGAATATTATTGTGCTATAAGAAATGACAAACAGGAATCCACACCCTGAGAAAAAACTATGGAATCTGAATGCAGATCAAAAGCATATTATTTTCATTTTTTTTGTTTTTTCTTTCTTGTGATTTTTCCCTTTTGTTCTGATTCTTCTTTCACAATGTGACTAATGTGGAAATATGTTTCATGTACCTCTATAGTAGTAGTACTATAGTATATAGTACTATAGTATATAGTACCTCTATAACCTATACCAGATTGCCTGCTTTCTGGGGAGGGGGGAGGATAAGGGGGGAAGGTGAAAAATTTGGAACTCAAAATTTTATAAAAAACAAATGTTGAAAATTATTTTTACATGTAATTAGAAAAAATAAAATATTATTAAATTGAAAACAAACAAAAAAAGAAATGACGCTCTCAGAAAAATCTAGAAATATTTATATGAACTGATGTAAAGTAAAAGGAGCAGAACCAGAAGAACACTGGACACAGTGAGAGAAACATCGCAGGATCATCAGCTATGAATGACTTAGATAATCTCTCAATTCAGCAAGCTAAGACATTTCTGAAAGACTTATGATGAAAAATGCTATCTACTTCCAGAGAAAGAACTGATGAGATCAGAATGCAGATCACAGCATGCTTTTTTTTCACTTTCTTTAATTTCCATGGGGTTATTTTTTGGGGTGGAGGAGCTGTGTATTCTTTTGCAACTTGGCTAATATGTTTTGCGTGACTATATATGTATAATCTATACCATATTGCTTGCCTTCTCAAGGAGATATGAGAGAAGGGAGGGAAGGAGGATGAAAATTTGGAACTCCAAATTTTCAACAATGAATAGTTAAAAGTTGTTCATACTTGTAAGTGGAAAAAAACATTTAAAAATTTTGTTTAAAGAATCAAGAAAGCAAAGGAATCCAGGAGTCTAAGCAGAGAGTTAAATGGAGAAAAGAAAGGCCAAGATATGCTACAACTGCTCAAAAAGTTCATAACAGGTAAACCTTACTACCTTATATTTAGATATTTCTATCCCTGTACTAATCTGCCTGCTGAGGGAAGGTGGAGGAAGGTGATATGATAACGTGATATCATGATGTGGTAGGAAAAGCATGGGATTTGGAGCCAGAAGACCAACCCTGGCTCTGCTACAAACTCCTGTGTAAACTTGGGCAAGTCATTGAACATCCACAGCTTCAGTTTCCTACTCCATAAAATAAGGGAAACAGACCAGACAATATTAAGATTACTTCAAGTTCAAATCCTAT
This sequence comes from Pseudochirops cupreus, assembly GCA_028627135.1. Lineage (NCBI taxonomy): Eukaryota > Metazoa > Chordata > Mammalia > Diprotodontia > Pseudocheiridae > Pseudochirops > Pseudochirops cupreus. The sequence goes on along the minus strand of CM053583.1, from coordinate 252,869,638 downwards.
GATCTTATTGCAATGGACAATCCCTCAACAGGAAGGCCTAGACATATTCTAGTGACAACAATTAGTCAGTTGGCCTGGTAGAAAGTGTAAAGGCAGAAAAGCAGATGCAACATTTATCAGAGTAATTTCCTGAAAGAGTAAAATAATTTTTGTTTGAAATGATGGCCATGAGTCATCATAAAACAGGTAGACTGTGTTAAAAATTTGCTATTTAAGTAATCAAGGAAGCATATAAAGCATTTTAGAAAGATTTCTATTAAAAATAACTTAAAAGTAATTTGATGACTAAAACAGTTTCATTTATCTAGAACAGCAGTTTGGAAACTTTTTGATCTCAGTATTCCTTTACAATCTTAAAAATCACTAAAAAGACACTGCACTGTGCCCCGCATCCCGCAAAGAATATTTTGTTTATGTGGGTTTTGTCAACTGATCTTAACTGTACTAGAAATTAAGATATCTTAGTCTTATTCTTAGATCACAAAGAGTTGGACAGACTGAAACACTGAACAAGCATTCAAAAGTTTTAGCATCATGAACCTTCTGAAAGGATCTTGGGAACACCCAGAGACCCCTAGGAGACCGTACTCTGAAAGTTACTGATGTAGAAGATTCGCTTTCATAGAACCCCTCACTCTCCAAAAGATGACAAATAAATGTTATTATACTGTTAAAATAATTGCACTTCTTTCTTTAAGTTATTTTTCTACTTACTCAGACTTCTTTTCACAGGTCTTAGAAGATTCTTCAATACTCTTTTCTAGTTCCAGAACAACTTCCTCCTTGTTTAAAAGTATCTGCTGTGTTTGGATCAATTCTTCTTCGACAGTTTTCAACCTACAATGAATATATACTATCCAATCAATTAAAGCATGGACTTTATACATGATGTATAAGGATAAACAATATGTAGATGCATATTTTCAAATATTTGAATGTGTAGTGGGCAATTTCTATTTTTTAGTCTCTGAATATACCCAATTTTCCTTTTCTACACAGATTTTATAGACACTTATGCATAAGATAAACATCATAAGAAAAATCTATGGTAGCAAAAAAGAATTTCTATTAATTAATAATTAATAAATTAATTAAAAATTTTTGTATTACCAATTCGAAAACACTACTATTTGCAGGGTTGAAATTTTTTATTTTTGGGTGGCTAGGTGGCACAGTGAACAAAGCACCAGCCCTGGCATTGAGAGGACCTGAGTTCAAATCTGGCCTCAGATACTTAAAACTTACTAGCTGCGTAGCCTTGGGCAAGTCACTTGAACCCCAACTACCCTGCCTTCCCCCCTCGAAAATGCAAAAAAAAAAAAAGAAATTTTTATTAATCTTCTGTAGCATAGTATTAAATAATGCTAATTTCTATGTATTTTGCATGACCAGTAGAAGAGTGAAGTCTACTAAAGGGGCATAGGTTATAATAGCAGTACCCAGGTATAGCAGCAACCACACTGGCATACCAGGGTGGCTGCTACCACAAGTTTCTTAGATCTGGTTTACTAGGAAAGATAGTTGTTTAAGGGGTGAAAAATCTTTTTTAATTTCATTTACTAGTTCAGGGGAAAAGTCAGCACCCTGAACTTCAGAGAAAATACAAGCAGAGAAATAAAGACCAACAGACAGGGCTCTGACTGCCTGAATCAACTATACATTTTACATACATCTCTGGATCGAGACAGCCTTTACGTCTGAGCTCTTGGGGAGCTGTGAACATATGGCCACTCAGAATCTCAACCAGGGAATCACAAGATCCTTCACAGAAGTGAGCCCCCAAAGCAAAATACCAACTCGGAATATATAATTACTTCTCCAGACAGAAGGCATCACAACTCTTATGACTCAGGGCCTAATCAGAAATTAGCAAAAGGTGTGAAAGTCTTTGTACAACCAAGCCTCCTCTAAGCAAGCTTTCCTTAATGGGCTCCTCGTGAGCCTATTAATGGGCAGGGAAGATTTTATATCCCATTAACCTTACACCAGGGAAACTGAGGGAACACAGAAGTAGTCCCTGTTCAAAATCTCTTCACCTATTCCACCAACAGGTGATTGATTAATTTTGACTAATCAGTTCCTCCAATTTGAGTACTACAAGAGCAGCATAGAGAAAGAGGGGAAAGAGGAAAAAGAATAAATGAGTTAGCTGCCTAACATGGGGAAAAAATTAGCTAAAATATATTTTCAGTGCATCCTTCATATTCATCTTCATTGTGAGAATTCTGGTTTATTTGCTCTAGGGAACCTCTAGAACTCCCAAAAATGTGATGGGCCTTTACTAAAATTACTGAAAGCAGTAATCTACATTCTGTAGATGTTCAATAATGTTGACTAACAGTTGAGAAGAAATGTTTAACCAAATTTATTGCTCAGTATCACACATTCAGAATTTATATCTTTATATCTATAAAAGTCTCCATATTTTTATTATTGTTTATCCCTATAACAATAATATAAAGATAAATAAATACCACTTTGGTACAATTCTACTTGTTACAATAATTTTACAATCAACATTTAAGATGTTTAGGGGTTTCCTTTTGCTTCTAGGATAAAATACAAACTCTTCTGTTTGGAATTTAAAACCCTTCACAATCCGACTCCAACCTGTCTTTCTGGACTGCTTATACATTAAAACTCCCTGATGTACAGTCCAAATTAGGCAAACTGGCCTACTTGTTAGTCCCCATTGCGGGGACCATGCTTTCCACCACGTCTGGAATGCTTTCCTTCCTTATCTACCCACCTGGAACTCCCTGGTCCTTTCAAGGATCAGATCAACTGCTGCTTCCTTCAAGTGACCTTTCTTCATTCTCCCAATTATTAATGCTACCCTCAATTGGCAGCGCTCTTTACAACCAAAAATTATTTTACATTTGTTTTGTATTTACTGACCTGTGTACATGTTCTAGTCTTCTTATGTTCTATTTGCTTCTCTTTGGAGTATGTGAATTGGTAGGTTCATACAAACAATCTTCTGCTTTTTAAATCCCCATAGATCTCAGTCAACTTCTAACTCTTGAGATTTTACCATCATACTTCTCCCATACACCATCTGCCCTCCCCACCGACTCAGCTTTTCAGGTCCTTTTTATTTGTTGTGGATCTCCATTAAAGCGTAAACTCCTTGAGGACAGGGACAGTTTCTTTTTGCTTCTTTAGAAACCTCAGCACCCAGCCCAGTGTCCAGTACCTAATAATCATGCTTAACTAACTTGCCTTGCCTTCATTCTACTTAGTCCAAGAGTACAAAACAAAGACTAAAACTAAACAGTCCCTGTGATCAAAAGCTTACCTTCTAATAGGAGGAAACAATACCTACACATGTATGCAAATTCTAGAGAAATACAAAGTAACGGGGGTGGGGGGTTGGGAAAGTCCTATTGTAGGGCCTGGAAGGAGCTAAGGTGTCCAAAAGGGGAAGTCAGAAGGTAAAGCATTTTGGATTCACGGGATAGGATGTCCAAGGCACAGATGCAGGAGACAGAAGGGTGTCAACAGGGAACAATGTCAGTCAGTCGGGTTAGATTAGAGTACACACAAGGAAGAATAATGTGTAAATAGTACAGAAAGATAAACTGTGAAGGGGTATAAATACCAAGTAGAAGCATTTGCATTTTATCCTAGAGGCAATCAGGAGCCTCCAAAGCAGTTTCTCCAGTAGGGGAATGATATGATCCTATCTGTGCTTTAGGAATATCATTTCAGCAGCTGTGAGGGGAGTTGGAGTTCAAAGAGAAGAGGCAAGGAGTTCAATTGTCTTTTGCAATAGTCCAGGTGAGAGGTGGTAAGAACCTTAACTAGAGTGGCTATGGTGTAAGTGCACAGAAGGGGAGGCTATGACAGATATGAAGTTAAAATCTCTAACACTTTTTTTTTTTGCTTTTTGGAGGGCAGTTGGGATTAAGAGACTTGCCCAAGTCACACGGCTAGTTTGTGTGTGTGTGTGTGTGTGTGTGTGTGTGTGTGTGTGTGTGTGTGTGTTAAGTGTCTAAGGCCGAATTTGAACTCAGGTCCTCCTGACTCCAGGGTCGGTGCTCTATTCACTGCACCACCTAGCCGCCCCTAAAAATATGGAATGTTTCACGAATTTGCGTGTCATCCTTGCCCAGGGGCCATGCTAATCTTCTCTGTATCATTCTAATTTTAGTGTATGTGCTGCCGAAGCCAGCACAATCTCTAAGTCTTTAGCATAGTGGTTCTCAACCTGTGGGTTATGTTCAATTTGTAACAATGAAAATACATCCTGCATATCAGATATTTACATTACGATTCATAACAGTAGCAAAATTACAGTTACGAAGTAGCAATGAAAATAATTTTATGGTTGGGGGTCACCACAACATGAAGAACTGTATTAAAGGGTCACAGCATTAGGAAGGTTGAGAACCACTGCTTTAGCAACTGATTGGCCAGAGAGGGCGTTTAGAGGGAAGAAAAGGAAGAACTGAGGCTTCCTGTTCAGTCGCAAACTGGAGAATGGTTGTTTTGTTTAGTCATGTCCAATTTTTCTTGACCCCACTATGGGTTTTCTTGGCAAAAATATTAGAATGGTTTGCCATTTATATCTCCAGCTCATTTTAGAGATGAGGAAACTGAGACTAAGAGGGTTAAGTGACTTGCCCAGGGTCACACAGCTAATAAATGTCTGAGGCTAGATTTGATATCAGATCTTCTAGGTCTGGACCTCTATTCACTGTGCCATGTAGTTGGAAGAATGGTGGTACTCTCAAAACAGAAAGAGCGAAGTGAGGAGGAGGGTGGATTTAGGAGGAAAATAAATTCTCAAGGTATTATGATAGAATGTTACAGTCAGAAATTTTATTAGGGATCCTCTCATCTAGTTCTTTCATTTTATAAGGAAGGAAAATGAGATCCTAGAAAGGCGAACATTGACAGACCCACTTAGAAAGGTCAAATTTAAATCTCACATTATTTGAAGGCTGAGTTGAAATGGAATATAATGGCACCTCATTCTCATAAACTCATACATTTCAGGATTAGAAGGGACCTTAAAGGGTACTTTTCCCACCCACTTTATTTTACAGAGAAAGAAATAAGTGTCCTGATTCAGGACAGAGTTGAGACCAGAGTCCAGATTTCCTGACTGCACATGTCCTGCCCAGGAATCTTTCATCCACAGTGCTGAAGTTTCATCTTCCACAATTCAGCCGAGGCTGCCTGCTCTTCCCTGGACCAGACACTAAGATCAGTGTCAGTTACCTGGCCTCTCTCCTACCACCAGGAAAGAGCTCAAATCTCAACAGCTACAAACTTCATCCTTCTCTTCTACCTTCAAGGAAAGTAAACAACTAGATCTGGAACCTTGGCTACACAGATCTCTATAGCCCTACCACAACTCTCCCCATCCCACCCCAGTCTTGGAATCCACTACAGCTACTACACCCCCCTGCAACCTTCTTCCTTATAGATGTCTTAATAATAAGGTGCTTAAAAAGTTTTTTAAATTGACTTATTGAATGCTGGTAACATCCTTTAAAACTTGCCAACCTGGAGTAAAGTCCCATTAGCCTGTCCCAATTACAACTCTAATTACATTAGCATTTTTTTGCTTATGAGATTTAAGGGCAAGGAGGAGAAACTGCATATGTACCAAGGTACAGGGCACTGGTTTCATTTTAAAATGAATCAAATTTACTTTATAATCATTTATTATCTGCTCTGAGAAAAAACACAGTAAGTCAATAATACATAGTGTCCCTCATTAACAAGGAGTTATATGTAGTTGAAATTTCCTTTTTTCCTTTACAAAGGAGATTATTTTCAAGAAGATAAGTAAAGTAGAAAGTATAAAATTATTAGCTACTAGAGAGAAGGACATGTAGAGAACATAGGCCAGATCTAGGCCAATACACACTTAATATGCAACTTGCTGATTGCACGTTATTTGAAATAGGAAACTTCAAACATCATCTTTAGAAAAAGTAAAGAATTCAATAATAATTTCTTAATATAGTTAAATCAATCCTTCAAATATATTACATTTGACAAAATCAAAGGTATATAATACAGGGTGTGTGAATCAGAAATTAAGAACAGATTGGACTCTGTTAAGAAAGGCAGATTCAGGGCTCTGCAAGAAAGCCAGCTGAAAAAAGTTACAATACACACCCAAAGGGAACATCATGGGTACCACAAAGGGAGCAAAGGACTTCCAATAACCAAAAACTGCAACACTAGGAACTAAAAAAGGTCAGAATGTCTTAAGTTTTAATCAGGATCCACAAGTGTTCCAGAGCAGTAGTGGCTAACTTGTGTCATAGCTGAGACACATCAAGGTCAAAGGAGACACATGGAAGAAAGGCAGCTTCAGGACTCTATCTGAGCAGCTCTCAGAACCCAACAAAGACCTACAGCAAAAGGGTGCTTCATAAAAACTCCATGAAGGAAGAAATGGGATTTCCAGTAACCAAGAGATTTCTGTTTGGACTCAGCTCTACCAATAAGATACCTCTCTCAAGATAAACCAATGACTAGAAATCTCATCACACTATTAAACCCAGTCTTGTAAACATATGCAGCCCCTTGCTTAGCCTCCTCTCCTCTTTGATTTCGGGGGATGGGAGGTGTGAAGATGGGGGGGGGGGTGTACTAAACTCCACCAAAGCTTTCCTTTATGGAGAGCAGAACCTGGATTTTGAAGTTTCCCCCAATTGCCATCTGCTCCTCTGCTAAGTCTCAACACTCCCCATTCCAGCTTCCTTTTGTATATGGTCTTCCCCCATTAGACAGTAAACTCCTTGAGGGCAGGGACTGTCTTTCTTTTTCTTATTTGTATCCATAGTGCCTGGTACACAATGTGGATCACAACAAAATGTGACATGTCCTCAAGACCATCTTACTAGTCTCCTGAGGACTCTCTATGCAAGGCAAAAAGCAATAGTTAGAACCAAACATGGAACAACTAATTAGTTTAAGATCAGAAACCATAGTACAATAAGCCTGTATATTGTCACCTTATTTATTTAACTTATATGCAGAATACATCACACAAAATGCCAGGCTGGATGAATCAAAAGCTATAATTAAGGTTGCCTGGAAAAATATCAACTATGCAGATGATACCACTCTGATGACACAAACTGAAGAAGAATTAAGAAGCCTCTTGATAAGAATGAAAGAGGAGAGTATAAAAGCTTGTTAGAAGCTTATAAAAAACAAACAAACAAACAACCCTAAGATCCTAGCAACTAATCCCATCACTTCCTGGCAAAAAGAGGAAGAAGAAATGGAAGTAATGTCAGATTTTCTATTCTTGGATCACTACAGATAGTGACTGAAGCGATGAAATTAAAAGATTCTTGCTCTTTATAAAGAAAGCTAAGGCGAATATGGACAGCATACCAAAAAGCAGAGACATCACCTTACTGACAAAGATCTATATAGTCAAGGCCATGGTTTTTCCCATAGCAATGTATGGTTGTAAGAATGAAACTATAAGGAAAACAAGATGCCACAGAATCAAAGCCTTTGAACTGTGGTGCTAGAAAGGACTTTTGAGACTCCCTTAGACAGCAAAGAGGTCAAATCAGTTAACATTTAAAGAAATTAGTTCAGGCTATTCACTGGAAGGTCAAATATTAAAGCTGAGGCTTGAAAACTTTGGCCAAATAATGAGATGACAGGACTCATTGGAAAAGACCCTGATGCTGGGAAAAACTGAAGACAAAAAAGAAAAGTAGACAGCAGAGGATGAGATGGATAGATATCACCATGGAAACAACAAACAAACTTAGACAAACTTCAAGAGACAGTGGAAGACTAAAGGGCCTGGAATGCTATGGTCCATGGGGGTCACAAAGAGTTGGATGTGACCCAAATGACTGAACAACAACAAGTGTTTACTAAACTGAAGAAGAAAGTGCACTGTACTTAGAGCCAGTGGACCTGGGTTCAAATCCTGACAGTGATACTTGTGTGTGAGACCTTGAGCAAGTTATTTAACCTTTCTTGGTCTTAGTTCCTAATCTCATATAAGGATTAATGGAAGAAAACATAAGTATCATCAACTAGGTGGTTAATGACTCCCTGCTGGGGAGAACTAGGATAGTCATCTTTTGACCTGAGACCTGATAACAACAGAAAGCTGGTATCTTTCTGGGGTATCTATACAAGGCATAATAAAGAATTTCAAAAGATTTGTTGAAATCGATAACTACTATTAAATTCTTGTGATTTCTGGCAGAATGCAAATTCTTTAACATATCGGAGACTGTCTCAATTCTTATTGTGTTCTCAGCTCACAGCACAATATTTTACAGTTTCTGCCTACTATAGTAGCATTTAATAAATGACTATTGATTGGTTAATTTAAAGGAGAATTGATACTGTCAGAAGAAAACAAAAACAATTTCTGAAGATTAGAAAGGCTTGGTCAAAAAAAACTGAAGATCATAGGAGCAAAGAATGGTTACAATGATGTTTGAGACAGGGTGGATTTCTGAACTATAGCTTAAAATATGGGAATGAGGGGCGGCTAGGCAACGCAGTGAATAGAGCACCGGCCCTGAAGTGAGAAGGACCTGAGTTCAAATCCAGCCTCAGACACCTAACACTTACTAGATGTGTAACCTTGAGCAAGTCACTTAACCCCAATTGCCCTGCCTTCCTCCCTCCAAAAAGAAAAAAAAAAATACATACATGGGAATGACAGAATTCTTCAAGAGATAGAGTTCACCTAATAAGGGCTGCTTCAAGATGCATTTGCCTGGTATTTTGCAAATCTAATGAAATGGAATTTAAACTAAAAAGGATAGAGAGAACTGTCTAAGTATATCCACCAAGAAAGAAACTTACAATGAAGGAAAAGTAATAGTTCAAACACAAAGAAGTTCATAGGAAACAAAAATCCAAGAAAGTAATCAGTGATAAAACCCATGTTCTCCAATGACTGTACAAAAAATATCCAAAGGCAGTAATCAAGATGAACTAGAGGGCCATGAACAAGATGAACATCAACTTAATTACTATGCCTTGGCTGAAGTGTCACCTCCAAACTGCCCTGATCCTCCTTGCTGCCCCCCTTTCCCAAATTATCTTGGATTTATTTTGTATGTATTTATGTGTACACACATTGTCTTCCCTGAAAGAATGTAAGCTCCTTGAAGTTAGCGCTTGGAAAATAATGTGTGCTTGTTGATTGGTTGGTTGAAGGAACTGGGGGTAATTAGTGTGAAGAAGAGAAGGTTCATGGGGAATGTAGGGAGGTGTCTGGACTTATCCCATAGGGCCCCAAAGTTCCCAGCTAGAAGGAGTGAGTAGAAATGACAAGAGGGCAGATTTAGGCTTGATATCAGTCAGTCCACCAACCAACAAGTATTTATTAAGCACCTACTATATGCCAGGCACTGTGTTAGGTGCTGGGAATACACGTACAAAGAATGGAATGATTCATTTGAAATTATATGCAACATAAATATAATAAAGTGAATAAAGACAAATATCTGCAAAATAGTTAAATATAGTCATCCCTTCCACATTGCACCTTTCCCCTTTGAGGTTTTGACTTACCACAGACTGGCATAAGAAATTAAATGGGAATTTGGGGGGAGTTTTGTGGAAGCCACAGACAACATGCAAAGGTCAGCAGACAACACAGAGCTTTTAACCAAATACTTAATCCAAATTTTGCAAAAAGATAACTGTAAACACTCTATAAAAGAAAAAGACAAAATTCAGACTTTCTCTGGTACAAATAAAGGACCAAAAAATTTACACTCATTTTTCCAGATCTCCAGGGCACTGTGCCCCTAGCCCTCCACACACACCCCTCCCCCCCACATGTGGAAAGGATAACTTGCATAAATTACTATGCCAAAAAACCTTTCAACTCCTCCAGCTCTATTTTGCCAGGTCAAACAAAATCATACCCATTCCTAAGAACCAACCTCAGGGTTTTATAACCACTGCATCTAGAATGAGCAACCATCAAGAACCTACTGTGTGACAAGCAGAGTCTTAGGCACTAGGGATACAAAGGAAAAAAATGAGTCTACATTTTACTGGAGGAGATACAATGTACTGATGTTAGTATATGCAAAATACATACAAAATAAATACAAGGTAATTGGGGGTATGCAAGTAGGGAGGAACTAGCAGCAGGGAGGGTATAAGCAATGGTTTCATGTAGAAGTTATAACTTTAGCTTGGTTCTAAGAAAACTAAGGATGTTAAAAACAAAGAAGGAATGTATCCCAAACATGGGGATTACCTTTTCCTTCCTTCCTTTTCTTTCCTTCCTTCCTTCCTTCCCTCCCTCCTTCCTTCCTTCCTTCCTTCCTTCCTCTCCACACCCTTAGGGGTAGGTATTTTGCTGAAAGAGAATGTAAATTTTAATCTCTGAAACTTTTTTTGGTTTGTTTTTTCTCTTAAAGACAACCTTAACCACAAATCACTCTGGCTCTCATTGACCAGGGTGCTATATTTCGCAGGTCAAACCCTACTTGGTCATTGTTTGGGTCCTGATTGGCTTAGAATGAATGCAAAGAACAACTGTTTCCAGCCGGGCATGAAATGCTGAGGGGTCTTCTCCTCCAAAATCTAATTTTTTTTTGAGAGACCATTTTCTGTCTCATTTCTTATTAAGACAATAATAACTGAAAGGGCTCTGCCTCAGTCAAACTGAGACTTGTTAAAAGACCTTAGTCTGAAAAGACCAAGGCCCCCACTGCATCCTAGGGTCTCTCCAGTTGCTGGGGTTCACTTCTGGCCACTGGACCTAGATGGTTCCAGAGAAGAAAGTGAGGCTGGTGACTATGCAGAACCCTCATTTAAATCCAATTCACAAATCACCTCCTGGAGGAAGTCACCTGCCCTCTACAAGAAGGACAAAAAGCAGTCTTTACAAAAGATAAGAGACAAAGTCTCAAGTGTGAGGGCAGCAAAAACAAAGGAACTTCTTTAATCCTAACAGATAGAGAGACAGAGCAAATAAATAATAATTAAACTAGACCTTTTGAAGTAAGAGTTTACAAATGAGGCTCAATAAAAATTTCAAGTTTAAAGAAATAACATATAAAGATGAGAACAGGTTCGTGAGCAGCAATGGTAAAATAAAGGGATAGATTCATATATTTATCCACAAACTTTCTTTGTTACGGTTATAGTAAATCAAGAGATTGGCTAAATAACTTTTTTTAAAAACCCAGTGCTCTGTACTACAAATACGAAAGTTAATTATTAACTACTTAATGAAAGAAAGCACCAATTGTCCCCACAGTTTCTGTTATCTCAGTGATCACAAGTGAAATGTCTAGAATTCATTCTCATCCCACCTTCACCCTGGAAAATCCTTAGCTTCTTCCAAAGCTAAATCTTAGTTGTCACCTCTTCCATGAAGGTTTTCCTGATTCCTGAAGCCTTTAACATACTCTTTCCCTTAAAATTACTTTACATTTACTTCTGTGTTAACATTTAGGTACTTTATATTTACTTACATCTCCCAAAAAAAGATGTAAGCTCCTTGAGGGTAGGAGTATTTTCCTTTCTGTTTTCCTTCATTTCCCCCAAGATCTAACATGGTTACTTGAACATATCACATACATAATCAACATTTGTTAAACTAAATTGAATTTACTAGACCCTCTTAAGTTTAATAAGAAGAAAAACTGAATTTATACAACTTAGTAGTGAATCTGATTTGAAAGAAAATAAGAGACAGAATTTGGTAACAGAAGGGGCATTTGACCAAGAGTCACAAGACATGAGTTATACAGTCTCAGCTCAGTTCTAGTTATCTAGATAAAATCACACCACCACTCTGAGCTCATTTTTCTCATCTATGAAATGAAGGAGTTAAACTGGTAATCTCAGAGTCCTCTAACAGCTCAAAGAGTATGTCCATCTATAAAATAATGATGATAATCCTTCCCCCTTGAGAATGTAACAATACAGGTAAAAAAAAATTAAGACCATCATATTCCTTTTCTTCATTTAAAAAATAAAATTTGGAAACATAAAATGCATCCTCAGATAAAGTAGAATACTGACCTAGAGAATATTAGAGGAAAACCAAGAATGACTACTAAAAATTATTGCTGCTACATAAGTGCAATATATGTTAAATAGAAGAATGGATATAGAAGCAAGATAATAATATATTTTATAGCATATTATATAAAAATAAGCATTTAAAATTTAGTAAACCACTTAAATCTAACATAAAAATTAAATCTAACCTATTAATCTATGAATAGTTTGAATTTTCTGCTTACATTATTTGTAAACTCTCTGCTGTTAAATTATTCCACATGATCTCATTAGCCTGAAGACTTTCATTTTCTTCAAGTAAAGAAGCATCAAATTCAATTTCTTGCTCCTCAATAGCTGGTGATCTGATAAAATATGGAAAATATTTGTGATTCAGATTGTATTTACCATTCATTATATACCAAGGACAAACACACATGATGGTATGACAGCTAGAAGGAACCACAGAGGCAACTTGTCCAAATCTCTCATTTTACAAATGAAGAAAGTGAAGCTGAGATATTAAGTGATTTGTCCACCCACAGAGGTGATAGTTGAACTCAGGTCCTTGGATGCAAAATCCATTGTGCTCTTTTCTATCACAGCTTGCATGGACAAATTCTTGGAACAGATCAAGTACATCTGCTCCACTCAGATAATATTAATAAAAACATGTATTTTTACCAGATAAATGTACACATAAATAAGAACAAACCACTCTGTTCACTTTCTTCTAAAGAAACTGAAGATGTAAACTGTGAAAAAGAAGATACGTTGTCATATGTAAAGGCAAAATATTACTCCAAGTGATGTTATAGTAAAAACTGAAAATGCATTACTTCAAAATGACTAATGGCAATTACATAATTGACATATGACACATATGATTAGCATTCTCTTCCTTTTTAAGTTACCTACTTATATATGTACATATTGTACAAACCTCTACCCAGTAGAATCCAAGATCTTAGGTTTCATTTTTGTCTTTGTACTCTCAAAGCCTAGCACAGTGATTTATACATAGTATGCATGTTAACTGAACTGTATTACTTTGAGATTAAAAAATGACTTTCAAAATAACTAAAATTCAATAATTATAATAATTTTTTTGCCTTATAATGTTTTTACATTTGTTCAACTATATTTCAATCTTCTGACACAAATGCTGGAAGTAGAAAATCTCATACCTGTAAACATCTATGAAATTATTGTATTCCGTGCTAGGATCAATCTGTTCAACTGATGTCTGAATCTCTTTATGGACATTGACTATCTCCTCTGTAACAAGACTGGTAATCTGGCTGTATTCATCAAATATACTTTTTCTAAGAACAAAAATATAAATTATCAACATTTTTCAGTTTTGAAAGAGACTGAAATGAAAACAGAATAACAAACATTAGATTTACTATACAAGTTGTGTCTCAAAGACTGTTTATGGAACTCCTTATTTCAAATACCTGAAGAAACAAGTAAAAGGATTTTATAATGGAAAAGAATAAAACAGACTTTGAAATCTTCAGTCAATGACATGAAAATGGTTGAAAATAACTATGTATTATAGATGTAAGTTAACAGAAGGAAAAAATATGATTGACTAGAATAGTCAGAGGAAGCCTTGAAGAGTGGACTTAGAGCAGAAAGGAAGAGTTTATTAGGCAACAGAAAGAGTGAAGACAAAAATCTGAGAATAATTTGGAAGACAGTGAGGAAATTTACTTAGACTTAAGTATACTTGAGTAGGGTATACATGTTGGAGAATAGTGAGAAATGAGATTGTACAAGAAAGATCAGATGTAGCTTTCCCTTGCTATTCTGAAATATTAAGAGCTTATAAGCCTGGGATAGTAAAACAATGGTGGGAGAAGTGAAAGTATCAGTAGGGAAAACTTTTTTACTTATTTATTTAATTTTAAGTTGTATGGTAGTGGGACACTATAAAGGAGATATCCTATAGGCAGTAAGAAATGTGAAATTAGAAAGTGACTAAAAGACTAAGCTTAGTTCACTGAAAAAAGGGATGCAGCATGCTCAGAGAAGTCAGGAATATTGGCTTGTGAGTCAAGAGACAAGCAGTTCTAAAGCTGGCTCTGCCACCAGCCCCTTGTGTGGTTTTAGGTAAATAATTTAACCTCCCTAGTGGTCAATAATTTCATCTATAAAATTAGGGGCTTAGACTATGTTCTTCATCCTTTTGGTCATAGACTCACTCTTTTGGTTGACTGATAAAGTTTATGTACCCCATCTCAGAGTAATGTTTTTATATTCCTAAAACAAAATGCATAGGCCTATTAAGGAAATCAATTATATTGAAATAGTTATCCAAAAATTTTGTTTTGTTTTGTTTTTTTGCTTTTTTTTGGAGGGGGGAGGGCAGGGCAATTGGGGTTAAGTGACTTGCCCAAGGTCACACGGCTAGCAAGTGTGTCAAGTGTTTGAGGCTGGATTTGAATTCAGGTCCTCCTGACTCCAGGGCTGGTGCTCTATTCACTGCGCCACTTAGCTGCCCCTTCAAAGAAATTTTTAAGTACGTGGACTCCAAGTTAAGAACATCTGAACAAGATAATTCTAAGATCTTTATAGCATTTTTTATAGATCTTTATATAGATCTAAGATCTTTTATATATGTATCTTTTTTATATATAATATATCTTTTACATATATGTATGTCTTTTATATATATCTTTTATAGATCTTTATATAGATCTAAGATCTCTATAGCATTCTATTATTATCTTTTGATCCTCAATGATTTTATGAAAATAAACCAACTAATACTTCAGTTGAGAAAACAGAGCACTGAGATCTGAAGTCAGAGAACTTGAGTTCAAATCCTGCTCTCCTACTTATTACATCACTACTTCATAAGCTAGGTGTTTCTATTTTATTTATTAATAACTGAAATTATTAAAGTATTTTCCCCTCACTGTTTTTTATTTTGTACTTTTTATATTCTAACATATGCTATGTTACCCAACAACTTCCTAATGGGAAAGCACTAGAAACCAGAATTTCTGATATCCTACAATTCAAATTATCAATCTAATTATTCACCAAAATAATTAATTAAATAATATATTATATAAATTATGTTATTTATAAGCATATATTATATGATTAATTATATAGTATAGAAATATATTATATACTATAATTTAAATTATATAAGATAATTATAATTAAAAACTGTTATAATTATGATTGAATAATAGCATAATTATAAACAAGTAATATTATTGTGTCAAAATTAACTAGAGCTGCCAATAGGTTAGTTTCTTAGAACAGAGGTGTCATAGTCTCTATTAATAGGGAAATATTTAACAAAATAAAGTACAATAAAACAGATAATGCCACATTGTGGTTTTCTAAGTCAATATGTGGCTTTATGGATAAATTTTTATTTGAATTTGACACCACTGGTGATGTTTTGTGAATGAAGAGTTTATAAGTTTGTAGGAAGAAGTCAGGAGGAACAAAAGACTTTCAGAGACAAGAGTAACTAGCCTTTGTAAATGCTTTCAATTATTTAAAAGTCTAAAGGTGGGAAATTAAAATTTTTTTCTGGAAAAACATGTATTAAGAAATTAAATTCACTAAAACTCTTGACTCATCAGGTACTCCATTATTCCCCCAATATACCAGATAATAAAGCTGTTACTATATATTATAATTAGTAAGTAAAATACACATTAAGTTATTATATTATATATAAACATATATATATATATACATATAAATATAAAGTCACAGTAATCATTCATTAAACTGGGATTATATCCAATTAAATTGAAACTTACAAATATATTTGAACATTCAGAAGCAATAAAGCAACAGAAAAACTTCAGAAACTCAACTGTACTGATCATCAACATTTATCATTCAAAAACCACATGAGAAGAGATATATAATCTGCCTTAGAGGTACAACTATATAATTTGCATAAATAATTTCCTTCAGTGTCAAAAAATAACACCTAGATTACAGAAGTGTAAAAGCAAATTACTTAATTGATCCATAGTTTTTAAATAAGTGTCAATAAAGCTCTGTCTGCATAGGTGGCTGAAATACTAAAACAGCAAAATACTGAAATATCTTTGAAAGATTTTCTGCAGAGTTCAGAGATTATGACCCTAAACAGTCAGAGGGGTTGCCAGATATTCCAGAATATCCTCACAAAATATCTAGACAATCAACGTGTGTAAAGGCTTTAAGGCACTAGTCTGTGAGGAACTAGATACCATAGTACACATAACTTCATATGAATGCCACCCTAATATTTACCATATTTTTATGAATTCCTTAACCTGCTTGAATTCTGGCTATGTGGGTTCCAGTCATGGAATCAAACTGAGTCCTGACAATGGAGGCTAATATAATCAGGGTTTGTTCTAAAAGATAACTGGGAAGCTAAATTAATTCTAAAGGAATCTTCAGATTCATAACAGCCTCAGCATTTGGCAGAGGCATGGTGGAGAAAGGAGCAAAAGAAGGGTAGGGATTAGAACAAATCAGAATTACAGAATTATATATGAATTCCAATGGAAAGTTTCTCAAAAATGATTTAGGTTACCATGGGTTCTTAGGAGCAGCACAGGATGTTGACAAGGCCAGCTTTTTGACCTTGGAGTCAGGAAGATCTGGTCCATACACTAGCTATGTGACCCTAAGCAGACCACATAAGATCTCAGGGTCCCAAGCGACTCTACAATTAACAGATGTAACCAGAGAAAGTGAAAGATGAGAGAGGTAATAAGGTATGTGAATGAAGTACAAAGACTTGTCTAAACCTAGCCATCCCTTTACAAAGTATTAAAAAAAAAAAAGTACTTTGAACTAGAAGGAGAACTTGGCATTGACTAAATGATAACTGACCAAACTCCAGCTGGCCTTTAAAAGAAAAGCCTACTAGCCCAGAAAGAGTCTGAGAGAGTTTGAAGTACAGTTAAGATGTTAAGGAGCAAAGAAACATACTTTCTGTGGAGGCCCAGGTACAAAGGAGCAGCATTCCATTCAGGAAGCAGTATCAAGGAACAAGACCTCTGGCAGCAAAGAAAAGAGCCACTATGGATTCTAAGAGAAAATGAGCCTTATTAATCAAGACCTGAGCTGCAGTAAGGAAGATCCAGATAAGCATTCACCAGGAAAGCAAGGACATTGGATCTCTGCAACACTCAAGGAATAAGCTCTCTGGATCACATGTATTCCCTACATTTATGCCTCTCTATGAGAACACTCTTAAGTTTATTCTCAGACATCACACAGGTGCTGCGCGCGTACTCGCGTATGTGTGTTTATGTGTCTGTGGAAGAGTGTATAACAGATTGGGAGGGGGAGTGTTTTGTGACTATTATCCTGACTAACCCATCTTAGTAAATGCCTTAGGTTGAAGGTAATTATATCTACTGGCTGACTACTACAGGTAATCTCACTGATGTGAACTAATGAGTTACAGTTTCAGGGACCTTGGTATCTATTGGAGTAGTCACTCCACTCAAAGACCTAACCTGAAAACCTGTGACATAGATTGCCCAGTGAAGTCAATACATAAGAGTACATCTGGTTCTTAGGATTTTATAATAGAAAATGTTATCTTCCTTCTGGGGAAGACAAAAGAATCAATATAGCTTGCTCCAGCATATATACACACATGTATGTAGCAATATAATAAGTATTTTTTTCCCTCTTGACAGGATCTTTGTGTTAGAAAGTTATTCTTGATTTCCTATGGAATCTTAATTAGCATTCAAAGGTAGAATTCCAAGTGAAAAAACCATAAGCACTCCCATAAACACTTTAATTTTCATCTCTCAGCTCCAGGCATTTTCTCTTGTTGTCCTCTCACGTTTGGAACATTCTCCTTCCTCTGTTCTTCTACTCCACTTACTGACCTCCCTAGTTTCCTTAAAAGTATCAACTAAAATCCCACCTTCTACAGGAAGACTTTCCCAACCACTCGATACTACTATCTACCTTCTCCTATTTATCCTATTTATTGCCTTGTACATATTTGTTTGCATGTTGTCTTCCCTATTAGATTGCAAACTTCTTGAGGGCAGAGACTGTTTGCCTTTTTTTATATCCTCAATGCTTAGCAACAGTGCCAGGTGTGCTTAATAAATGTCTGATATAGTTTAGCTGATCAAAGATACAAAGCTGTATTTCTGATATTTCTGAATTCAAGGGAAAATTCATGTCTGTGTCGTTTAACTCTCTCTTTTTGTGTATACACACACATATAAATACACACATATATATGTACACACACACATATAAAATACACACATATGTATGTGTGAATATTTGTATATAAATGTATAGATGTAGACAGATGTATATATCTTGTAAGATTTGGTAGTTTCTTGCTGTTGCCCCTAAAAACCATCTCTTTCTATCTCTCTTTTACATGACTTCCCTCCTTTTTTCCTTTATCTAGCTGCCACATAATTGCATATCTGAAGAGTTATTTGTTGCCAAATATAAAAATTTAAATGGGCAGAAAAAACTGACCCAATGCCCTCATTTTAAAACTCCTTAGAAGACTCTCTTTCCAAATGCTACATCATACTGGTCTGCTTGCTATAATCTGAACACGGCTTTTCTTTTCCTGTCTCTATGCCTCTGCCCAGGCTGCCCCCAAGTCCAGAAAGGTCTTCCTCAACCCAAGCCCTTGGAATCCCTTCAAGGCTCAATTCAATTTGCCACTTCCTTCAAATGACCTTTCACGATTGTCTTAGTTGTACTTCATACTACAACCACCCCATCGTGGTATTTTTCTTGTACATATCCCTTAGCCTCCCAGTGTAGAATATAAGCTCTGTGAGAGTATCATCAGGACCAAGCAAAAATAGCAGAATATAGTAGTCTGACCAAGGTATGAAATAATTTATTACCTTGATTAGTTGGCAAAATTATTCAAAGAAAAGGAGGGTGGAGGGGTAACATTTTTAGTGGAAAAAAACACCACTAAACTAGAATTGAAGTTACTTATCTGGGTTTAGTCCCATTAAGTAACTGTCAGACCTTTAGAAAGTCACTTCAACTCTCTGGGTCTCAATTTCCTCACCTATAAAATGAGAGATGTGGTTGAGATGATATATATAAGTTGCCTTCCAACTCTCATATTCTGTGATTATAAATAACTTCCCTCAGGTGGATGTGGGACCTAAGAGTAGACCACAAGGCAACAAAGGGGCCTCTAGTTCCTGGTTGTGAAAATCTTTTATCTCTAGTCTCCACTACAGGTTCCCAAAGTGGGCGAGATAACACCCAGTGGGGGGCAGGTGATAGTAGCTTCAGGTATAATTGGGGGGCACTAAATAAAAATAAGGGGATAGTACAAGCGTAAGCAAAGAAAATTTTGACATACATTCTTTGAAGTCATCTTAATGAAACCACACAAAGAGCCCATTTTTCTATAGGTTTTCTATGGTGTTTAAATCAGGTGAGTTGCCAGATTACTGAAATATGTTTATCTTCAACTTTTGGATAAAGTTCTTGACTTTTCCTGATGTGTACAATGGTACAAGGTAATATTCCATCTCCATTTAGGTATTTCTGTAATTCTACAACAACTCTACTTTTCCATATAGCATTATAATCATCAGAGTTTATCATTCCCTCAATAGGGCCAGGGAAGTTTAAAAAAACTAGAAGTTTAAAAATTCCCAAAACATTTTTAGGGTGGATATTTTACTGTTTTGATGAAGATGTTCAAAGCATAAAGGTTTATCTGGACTTGTTCTGATAACAATTTTGGTACCAGCTTGAGTTCAAAAGTTAGTAAAATTTGCCTTTTTCCAATTTTAATTATTTTAGTCTTTGTATTGCCTTGCCCATAACAAAGATGTTTTCTTCCTGATAATGAGTAACAGGTTGTTTTGTTTTGTTTTTACAATTGGACTTCTCACCGTTCTTCTAACTTCAAGGAGACTATCCTTCACTACTGAGAAATCAATAACAAATTTTGTGGCTGCCAGATTCCTTTAAACATCTTTCCTAATGTTGAAAACTGAAAATAAGTGATTTTTAAAAAATCTTTCCTTATTTTTCATTTTTATATTATTTATTTATTTTTAGTTTGCAACATCCATTTCCACAAGATTTTGAGTTACAAATTTTCCCTCCATCTTTCCCGTACCTCCTACCCCAATATAGCGAGCCTAATGAATATCCCTTCCCTCAATCTGTTCTCTCATATTCCCCCTGCCAACTTTCTAGTAGGGAAATATGGATTTCTATACTCCAGTGCCTGTATATCTTATTTCCCAGTTGCATGTAAAAAAAAAAAACCAAAAACAATTTTTTTTAACGTTTGTTTTTCTTTTATTTCCAGATTCTTTCCCTTCTTCCATCCTCACTCACCCCCACTGGAAAGACAAGCAATTCAATATAGGCTGTACATATGTAGTTATACAAAACATTTCCATACCAGTTATATTGTGAAACACTAACTATATTTCCCTCCATCCTATCCTGCCCCCCCTTATTCTATTTTCTACTTTGATCCTGTTCACTTTCAAAAGTGTGTGCCTCTAACTACCCTCTCCCCCAATCTGCCCTCCTTTCTAACATCCCCTGTCTTATCCCCTTCCTCCCTACTTTCCTGTAGGGCAAGACACCCAGTTGAGTGTGTATGTTATTCCCTCCTTAAGCCAAATCCAGTGTGAGTAAGGTTGACCCATTCCCTTTCATCTTCCTGCTCTTCCCCTCCATTGGAACAGTGTTCTCCTGCCTCTTTTATATGAGATAATTTACCCTATTCTATCTCTCCCTTTCTGCTTCTCCCAACATAGTCCTCTCTCACCTCTTAATTTTATTTTTTAGATATCATCCCTTCCTATTCAACTGATCCTGTGCCCTCTATCAATGTATACACTTACAGACATATATACACACTCACATATGCCTTTGTACACACATACACCCTCCTATACATACATATATATTTTCTTCAACTATCCTCATACTGAGAAAAGGTCTCATGACTTATCATTATCATTTTTCCATGTAGGCATGTAAATAGTTCAACTTTAATAAGTTCCTTAAGATTTCTTTTTCTTGTTTTACCTTCTCATGCTTCTCTTGCTTCTTGTATTTGAAAGTCAAATTTTCTATTCAGTTCTGATTTTTTCATCAAGAATCCTCTATTTCACTGAATGACCATATTTTCCCCTGAACCATTATACTCAGTTTTTCTGGGTAGGTGATTCTTGGTTTTAATCCTAGTTCCTTTGACCTCTAGAATATCATATTCCAAGCCCTTTGATCCCTTAATGTAGAAGCTGCTAGATCTTGTGTTATCCTGATTGTGTTTCCACAATACTCAAATTGTTTCTTCCTGATAGTTTGTAATATTTTCTCCTTGACTTGGGAACTCTGGAATTTGGCTATAATATTTCTAGGAGTTTCCTTTTTGGGACCTTTTTCAAGAGGAGATTAGTGAATTCTTTCAATTTCTATTTTGCCCTCTCGTTCTAGAATATCAGGGCAATTTTGCTTGAGAATTTCTTGAAGGATGATTTCTAGGCTCTTTTTTTGATCATGGCTTTCAGGTAGTCCAATAATTTTTTAATTATCTCTCCTGGATCTATTTTCCAGGACAGTGGTTTTTTCAATGAGACATTTTACACTGCCTTCTATTTTTTCATTTGTTTCGATCTGTTTTACATTATCTTGATTTCTCATAGCCATTAGGTTCCATTTGCTCCAATCTAATTTTGAAGGAATTATTCTCTTTGGTGAGCTTTTAAAATTCCTTTTCCATCTGGCCAATTCAGTTTTTCAAGGCATTCTTCTCCTTATTGGCTTTTTGGGCCTCTTTTGCCATTTGAGTTAGTCTATTTTTTAAGGTGTTATTTTCTTCAGTATTTTTTTGGGTCTCCTTTAGCAGGCTGCTGACTCACTTTTCATGATTTTCTTGCATCATTCTCATTTCTCTTCCAACTTTTTCCTCTACTTCTCTTACTTGATTTTCAAAATCCTTCTTGAGTTCTTCCATGGTGTGTGATCACTTCATATCTTTCTTGGAAGCTTTTGATGCAGGAGTTTTGACTTTGTTGACTTCTTCTGGTTCCATGTTTTGATCCTTTTTGTCCCCAAAAAAGGATTCTATGATCTGATTGCACTTCATCTGTTTGCTCATCTTGCCAGCCAATTACTTGACTTTTGATCTCTTTGCCATGGCAGAACTGTGCTTCTAGAGTGGAGAGAGGTGTGTCCCAAATCACTGGGGTTTTCACAGTAGCCAGAGCTAAGAGGAGGGTACCCTCTCTACAGCCCCCACAAGCTTTGGCACTGTGGCGTCCTTTACCCCAGGAGCATGGCCCAAGACCACGATCCAGATCCAAGCAGGTCAAAGCAAGAGCAATAACCCTTTGAATGGTTGCTTGGTCCCCCTATGATCTGCAGGCCAGGCACTGGGGAGGCAGCCATGTGGCAGCAGCTGCAGCTGCCACACCTCTGATGCCTCTCACCCCAAGGGCAGGGGCCAGACCATACTCCTCCATCACCCAGTTCCAAGAGAGTTCTTCATTCACCTTTTACTTTCTCTTTGGCATTTATGGGTTGAGAAATCTGGAAACCACCATAGATGCTGGAGATTCACTCTCCTGAAGTCTGGTCTGCTACTGGTTGAGGCCACCTCAATCAGTCTGTGCCACTGGTTGAGGCCACCCTGAGTCTGGGCCCACGCAGCTCATGCAGGACTGCATTTGGCTCCCTGCTTAATGCGACAGACCCTTCCTGTCGGCCTCCCAGACTGCCTTCAGCAGATTTGTTTCTCTTTGTCACTTTGTGGCTTCTGTGGCTCTAAAATTTGTTTAGAGTCATTTTTTTACATGTACTGGAAGTGACTGGAGTGGTAGCTCATGCCCAGTTTGTGCTTTTACTCCACTATCTCGGCTTGTTTTTGGTTAGGCTATTTTGCAGGACTGGCTTGCCAGCTCTTGCTTTTGCTTTCCTTTGTTTTCTTTCAAATTTTTCTTTTCCTTTGGTGAGACTAATCTTTTTCCACAGTGAGCTTGAATGAACCTTGAAATGCTTTACTCCCACCAAAAAGATCCTGCCATAGCTCTAAAAATCATTGATACATGTTATTTAAGAGCTACAACATTTGCAGGTTTCTTTGGAATAATTTACATTTTTTTAAAACCACAAAATTAAAAGCACAATGAAACATGCACAGCACAAAATCCAGTACGAAAAACAGTGAGGAAACAGCTCAGTCTAGTCAATGTCAGACTTTACAAGTAAATGTACTATCAATAGAAGAAAATATGAATAATTATTGCTGTCACAAAATAAAACCATATGGAAATGACTGAATGTTTCAATTAATACAAACTCTACTCTAGGACAGAGGTTTAGGGAACACCCTTTATTCAGGGACAGGATGTCAATGATAATCTTGCAGAGGAGACTGAAAAGAACCAATGTGACAGATGGGAAGAGAAGCACAATAAAGTACTGTCAAGAAAACCCAGAAAAGAATGACTATCCAGAAAATATTACTAGTCAAGAATGCCAAAGGCTTACAGAGAGTTTGAGAAGGATGTGGACTGAGGAAGACTTTTTGATTTCGCAACTATAAGATCACGTCACCCATGAGAGAGTAGTTTCTATTGAGTGGTGGGAAAAAAGCCAGACTGCAAGGGGCTGAAGTATGGGAGGTGAGAAAGTTGAAGTCACTAGCATAAACAGGTTTTTCTGGGAAAGGAGGAAAGATAAAGGACAATATCTCAAGAGGATGGAGTAGTTAAATCATGTTTTTTAAGGATGGTATGTTTGCAAGCAAGTGTAGGGGGCAATATGAAGGAAGGAACCAGTGGAGAAGGAAAGACAGAAATCTGGTGAGGAGAATGGGGAATGACTGAAGTGATAAACTCCTGGAGTAATATGATAGAATGGAATCAAGGGCACAAGTAGAGTGGTTAGCTTTGTCAAACAGAAGGATCAGTTCTTCTCTAGTAATACAGAGAGGAGAGAATGGAAGGAGAACATTAAGATGATTTGACATGTTGATCTGAGAACACCTGAAGGATGGCTTGAGTTTTTTCAATGAAACATGAAATGAGAACTTCTACTAAAAAGGAAGAGAAATGGGACAAAGTAAGTAGGTTAAGAAGAAAAGAAGTTTGATACAGACATCAGGAAGAACTAAACAAAAAGTCAATCAGGGAAGAGTAAAAGCAACATTAAGAGCCTAGTTGAGATTATAGAGCATAAATTTGTCTCAATCAGCAAAACTTGACTTCTTCCATGAGCATTTAGCAGCTCGTATGAAAAGATAAATGATTAATTATACATAAGAAGAGAGAAAAGAGAGACCATAAGAGAGTGTACAATATAAAAAATTTTTGTATGATATGTATTAAAATATTAATAGGGATAGAAAATAGCAAAATTACTTTAGAAGATCAGTTCTAAACAAAAGTAAGTTTATCTTACAATGCATTTATCATTTCTTCTTGCATTTTTTGTAATGAGTCCAAGAGTTGAGGGAGTGTGGTATCATAATACTGATGCTGATGAAGCTGCGCCCCTTTCAAAGCCAATACATATTGATTATGCAACACATGAAGTTTCATTGTAGCTTTGTCATAACGGTCTTTTGCCTTCTCTGTTTCCTTCCCTGAAGAAGACAAGAGAAAGATTGGCAAAATTAATTATCATATCATATAAAAATTTTTATCATTATTTCATTAGATTGATAACAAGTTATCATTTAGTATCAGTTGATGTTTTTAATAAATCAAACAGCAACTGTTTATCAATAAGCCCAAGCTCAGTCCTGTCCTGCATACTTTTGAGGAATAAGAAAAAAAATTTTATATGAATTAAAATTCCATATCTGCTGAGTATTTCCTTTGTTACCTTGAACAGTTCATTTAACCTCCCTGAATCTTAGTTTCCTCATCTGTAAAAAAAAAAAATGAAAGTGAGACTAAATGGCCTAATTCCCTTTTGGCACTAGGTCTATTATCCTTTAATCACCATCATCATCACCAGCAGTAGCATCATTAAATAAGGTGACACCAAAATGATAACAGTTATAATGAAAACAATATAGCAGGGACAATAAAAGTAACACTTCATATTTTACAAAGCACTTTAAGGCTTACAAACTACTTAAGCGGCTTCTTCATGATCGCATACAGTATCAGAACAGATTTGAGCATGGGAATCCTGATCAAGTACTTTGTTCCTTCTTACAGCCCGCTTCACAGCCTTAAGATATAGTACCTGTCCTCAAGTCTAATTGGGAAAAAAAATCACATAAAATGAAAGCAAATAACGCACAAAAAATCTAATTAAATCAGTATAGGCTGAAAGGGCTGTAAAAGTATAGAAGAAAGTAACAAGGGTAGAAATCATAATTGTCTAGGCTAATTCTCTCATCTTAGAGATGAAGAAACTAAAGTGCAGGGAAGCTAACTAATTTGTCAAAGGCCCTACCAGCAATTTAGTGGAAGAATGGGAAAACAAAATATCTTAATTCTTACTCTGCTGTTCTTTCGACTACACCATGAACCGTTAGAGAACTCATCATGAAGGATGTCGGATTTCATCTGGGCCTTTTAAGAATGAGTTTTTAAAAATGGAGAGCTGTTGCAGATGGAGAGGAGCAAATTATATATGTGGGAGGAGCAAGGACTATAAAAACAGGAATAATTACAGTAAGTCTACAATATGGAAACCAGCTGAATCAAAATGAGGGCTGTGCTTGATAGTGAGTTGTGAGAAACTGAGGAGTTAGATAGAGAGGGATCACAGTGAGCCTTGAAAAAACAAGAAGAGCAGTTTTGACTAGATACTAGATACAACAGAAAACAGCCAAGGAGTGGCACAATTAAAAAAAAAAAGGAAAAAAAACACCCCATTATTTTAAAGTTTTTGTAGTTCATTCCCAATAGATTGTCATATCTGTTGAGTGACCAATAAAAATCAATTATCAGGCAAAATAAAAGACATTTCTGTTATGTTTTACTTTTATTTTTTCAATTAAAATTTTTTTAAATTAATCTATCCTTCCAACAATCACCCCTTGTGCAAATTTTAGAAAATAAAAGCCTTGATACACATATGCTTATTCCAGAAAAAGAAATTCCTCCATTTTCCATGTCCAAATTTGTATGGTTCTTTTGTCATTTCAAGTTCACCACCTCTTGGTATGTTTTTTCTTCTTTCTTTTCGACTCCTGATTTGTGATTAAATTACCAAAGTTCTAAAGTCCTTCAAATAGGCTTTTCTCAGTAATGCTATTAAATTTGTACAAATTATTTTCTGATTTCTTCTCAATTTGGTCTGCATCAATCCATAAAACTCTTCCCATTTTCTTTGAAACTGTCTATTTCATAATTTCTTATGGCACAACATTATTCCATTACATTCAAAAAGAATGTGTAGCTATTCCCCAATAGGAAGATATTCCTTGAGTTTCCAATTTTGGCAACTACAAAAAGAGGTGCTAATTTTTTTTTTACATTTAGACTCTTTTTTTTTGCCTGTTTTGGAGGAGGGAAGGTAGGGAAATTGGGGTTAAGTGACACGGCTAGTTTTGTGTTAAGTGTCTGAGGCTGGATTTGAACTCAGGTCTTCCTGACTCCAGGGCCAGTTGCTCTATTCACTGCACCACCTAGCCGCCCCATATTTAGACCATTTTTCTATTTCTCTGAATTAATTTGAGGAACTGGTCTCATAGTGTTATAGCTGGGTCAAAAAGTATGCACAGTTTGATAACTTTCTGGACAGAGTTCCAAATTGCTTGCTTCAAAATCACAGGTCCAACAGCAGTTTTCCCACAGTACCTTCAACATTTGTCATTTTCTTCTTTTCTCATCCTTGCCAGGCTGATAGGTATGAGGGAGAACTTCTAAATTGCTTCCTTTGTATTTCTCTAATTATAAGCAGGGCAGCTTAGGTGGCACAGTGGATAGAGTACAGGGCCTAGAAAACTCATTCCTGAATTCAAATGTGACATCAGACTTACTAACTGTGTGACCCTAAACAAGTCACCTAACTCTGTTTTAACTCAGTTACCTCATCTGTAAAATGAGCTGGAGAAAGAAATGGCAAACCACTCCAGAGTCTCTGCCAAGAAAACCCCAAAGGGGGTCATGAAGAGTTGGACACAACTGAAACATCAAATTATTAGTGATTAAGAGCATTTTTCACAGGAATGTTAATAGCTTGGATTTTATTCTTTGAAAACTGATTTTTCATATCTTCTACTTATCTACTAGGGAATAATCTAATTTAGGTTTTACTCATTTGTATTAGTTCCTTACATAACTTGGATATAAAAACTTTATCAGAGAAACTTGCTGAAAAGATTGTTCTAAGCTACCTGTTTCCCTTTTGATTTTAATTCAGATTTTGGATACAGAAACCTATAAAATTTTATATAATCAAGATTATCTGTTTTATCTTCTGTGATCCTCTTTATCATTTATTAAGTCGTGAACTTTTCTCCTATCCACAGATGAGAAAGGTAATTTCTTCCTTGCTGCTAAAATTTATTTATGAGAAGAACCTTTATCTTGGTCACACTCCCCTTTGGAGCTGAAATTACTGCATGGTGTGAGGGGTAGCTCTATGCCTAACAACCTCATGACTTCTGCTCCAGTTTCATGGAAGTTACTGTCAGTAAGCGCTTCAGCCGGTAGGCAGGGTTTGGGGATTAAGCAACCATTATACTACTGTTTTTATTTATCTGCGTGTTGTGTACTTAATCGGTTACACTGAACAACCTTTTTTTATTCAGAGCAAAATGTTTGAAAAATTACTGCTCTGTAGTATGACTATAGGTCTGTTATTTTTGAGATTCTTGACCTTTTGTTCCTCTAGATCAGCGGTTCTCAACCTGTGGGTCATGACCCCTTTGAGGGTCGAACAATCCCTTCATCACAAGGGTCACCTAAGACCATTGGAAAACACATATTTCTGATGGTCTTAGGAACCGAGACACAGCTCCTCTATCTGTCTCTAGGTGGGTCCACCCACATGCAGATATGCTCACATACAAGTATTAAAGGGTCACAGCATTAGGAAGGTTGAGAACCACTGCTCTAGATGAATTTATTTTTTCTACTTCTATAAAATATTATTTAGGAGCTTGATTACTAGAGAACTGAATAAGTAATTAATATTGTCATTTTAAGTATATTAATTTAGCCTTCAGCAATTACTATTTCTTTAATTACTTGTCTGTATCTCTGCAAAGAGTATTTTATACTCAGATTCATATAGTCCCTGAATGGATCCTGGCAAACTCTGAAATATTTTAGAGTTTCAATACTTGATATGAATGGAATTTTACCTTCTATCTTTTCATACTGGGTTTTGTGGGTTAAATATAGGAATGCTAATAATTTATTTCCTGCATCTGGGCTTAAACTACTCAATTAATTTTAATTAGAATTATCCAAATATCACCATTATCATCTGCCAAAAACCCTCCAACACTAGGTTTCTTCTTTGTCAATGCTTGTTCCTTCAATCTCTTTTTCTTGCCTTATTATTATTATAGATAATATTTGGAGCACTTTGCTAAACAGCAAATAATGTGCATCCTTACTTTACATTGATCTTACTAGAAAACACCATAACTTTTCACCATTACACATAGCATATGCTCTTGAATTTAGAGAAGAATTATTTACCATGTTAAGGAAAACTCTATTTTTATGAATTCTAGGGTTACAAAAAGAAACAAGTGCCATAAGTGGAATTTATTAGTCATCTTCCTTATCTTGAATCAGTCCTACACTTGCGTTAAAACTCAATCTGGTCAAGCGTATATATTATTCTATTATGTTGTGGCCATTTGTTACATTTTACCAAAAAATGTGGGGGCCAAAGTTCAATAGGGATATTAGTTTAAAGTTTTCTTTTCTACCTTATCTCTCCATGGTTTTCATATAAAGACCATATTTGCATCACAGGAACACTGGGTCACTTCTTTTATTGTCACTTCAAATAATTCATATATTTGTGAAATTAACTGTTCTTTGAAGGCTTTGTAGAGTTTATTGTAAATCCATCTGGTCTGGGAGTTTTTTTCACCCGACTTGGAGTCAATTATGGCTTCAAGAAATCCTTTTTCTGATATTAGGCTATTTAAATAGTTGTTTTCTATATGTTAATGAGTCTTTTATATTTTTGCAAACATTTATTCATTTATCCTAGGTTATCAAAGTTCTTTTCTCATTTTTTATATGAACAATATGATTTCCCTCTCTTTTAAAAATATTATCCCTTCCTATTCAATTGATCCTGTGCCCTATGTCTATGTATACCTGTACACATATATATATACACACAGTCACATATGTATTCATATGCACATATACCCTTCTATATAGACATATATGTATATATACATTTATATTCCCTTCAACTATCTTCATACTTAGAAAAGTTGCATAAGTTACAATTATCGTTTTTCCATGTAGGAATGCAAATAGTTCAACTTTGATAAGTTCTTTATGATTTCTTTTCCCTGTTTACCTTCTCATGCATCTCTTGCTTCTTGTATTTGAATGTCAAATTTTCTATTCAACTCTAGTTTTTTCATCAAGAATGCTTGAAAATTCTCCACTTCATTGAATGAACATGTATTCCCCGGAAACATCATACTCAGTTTTGCTGGGTAGGTGTTTCTTGGTTTTAATCTTAGCTCTTTTGACCTCCAGAATATCATATTCCAAGCCCTTCAATCCCTTAATGTAGATGCTGCTAGATCTTGTGTTATCCTGATTCTGTTTCCATAATATTCAAATTGTTTCTTCTTGGCTGCTTCTAATATTTTCTCCTTGATCTAGGAACTCCAGAACGTGGCTATAATATTCCTAGGAGTTTTCTTTTTGGGATCTTTTTCAAGAAGTGATCGGTAAATTCTTTCCATTTCTATTTTGCCCTCTGGTTCTAAAATATCAGGACAATTTTCCTTGAGAATTTCTTGAAGGATGATTTCTAGGTCCTTTTTTTGATCATGGCTTTCTGGTAGTCCAATAATTTTTAAATTATCTCTCCTGGATCTATTTTCTAGGTCAGTGGTTTTTCCAAAGAGATTATTTCACACTGCCTTCTATTTTTTCATTTGTTTGGATCAGTTTTAAGTATCTTGATTTCTCATAAAGTCATTAGGTTCCATTTGCTCCAATCTAATTCTGAAGGAATTATTTTCTTCATTGAGCTTTTGAAATTCTTTTTCCATCTGGCAAATTCAGCTTTTTAAGGCATTCTTCTCCTCATTGACTTTTTGGGCCTCTTTTCCCATTTGAGTTAGTTCATTTTTTAAGGTGTCATTTTCTTTGGTCAGGTTGCTGACTTTCTTTTCATGATTTTCTTACATCATTCTCATTTCTCTTCCCAATTTTTTCTCTGCTTCTCTTACTTGATTTTCAAAATCCTTCTTGAACTCCTCCATGGCCTGTAACCAATTCATATTTTTCTTGGGAGCTTTTGATGCAGGAGTTCTGACTTTGTTGTCTTCCTCCTGTTCCATGCTTTGATCGTTTTTGGCCCCAAAAAAGGAATCTGAGGTTTGATTGCTGTGCTTGCTTTGCTTCCTTTGCTTGCTCATGGTGCCAGTCAATTACTTGATTTTTGAGCTCTTTGCCACAGTAGAACTCTGCTTCCAGAGAGAAGAGTTTTGTCCCAAATTACTGGGGTTTTCATAGCTTCCAGAGCTATTAGTTGGGTGCCCTCTCTGCAGCCCCACAACTCTGGCCCACTGGCCACACACCCCAGGACCTCCACCCAAGAGAACGATCCAGTTCCAAGCCCGTTAAAGCAAGAGTAATTATCCACTGAATGGTCGCTTGGTCCCCCTATGATCTGCAGGCCAGGAGCTCTGAAGCGGCCACGCAGTGTTGACTACACAGTCACTGAGCCTCCACCACTTCTTGCTCTGGAGGCACGGGCCAGAGTCTGTCCCTCCCAGTTCCAACAGAGTTCCACACTGACCTTTTACTTTGTCTTTGGCATTTATGGGTTGATAATTCTGGAAACCGCCACTGCTGCTGGTGATCCACTCTCCTGAAGTCCACTCCAGCTGCTGCTGGTCAGGTCCACCCTGGGGCTAAAACGCAGGGCCGGGCTGGGCTCCCAGCACACTATGATCAGCTCCCAGCACCCTGTGATGGACCTTTCCTGTAGGCCTGCCAGGCTGCCTTCAGCAGGAGATTTGTTTCTCTCTATCACTTTGTGGGTTTTGTACCTCTAAAATTTATTTAAAGTCATATTTTACAGGTATTTGATACGGTTACGGGAGAGCTCATGGAGTTTTTCTGCTTCTATGCTGCCATCTTGGCTCCGCCTCCTTTCCAGTCTTCAATATCTATCTTCTAAGTCAAATAGCAAGTAACCTTTTTGTAGCTCTTTTCCTTTCCTTACCCAGACACTTATCCTAGGTTTTTACTCTTTCTTCCCTTCCTTTTAATTCTCCTTTCACATTCTTCCTTCCAACACTTGAGATTCTTATGCTGATGTCTATTCTCTTATTTAGTCTGTCCACCCTGGTATACCCCTCCTCTCTACCTTTACTTGATGTATTCAGTCTTATTATATTGAATCTTCTTTTATCTAATCCAAATGAAAGTAAGGTTCCTCAGATACTCATATCCCCTATAAACACAAATTCTTGAATTTTAAGTACCTCTATTGGGGAATAAAGATTTGCCTCACCTTTTATTTCCTCTCCAATATGTCCCTTTCACTTTTATCTCCTCCTATAATCTTCACTTCTAAGAGTTCTGGGCATTTTCTACTTACAATTTTCTGAAATAAGGTATCTAGGCTTTTTTTCTAATCATGTTTTTTAGATAGTTCAATAACTCTTGGATTATCTCTTGATCTGTTTTTCAGGTCAGTTAAATATAAGAAATATTTAATATTTATACATATATATATATATTCCTACAGATATATATTTTCCCCATTCTTTATCTCTTCTTATATTTACAAGAACTCTTACAATACTTGTGACCAAGACTTTTTTTTTCTTCAAGGCTTTACTTAGACTTATAGTGAAATCACTATTCTCTTTGGGGTTTTCCTCCTGGGAGTCTCTCAAATCCAGATATTTCATAATAGCATTTGGAATTTTCCTTGGTTTACTGGAGGCGTCCAGTAGGTGGGATGAGGAAGAAAGGGTGAACAGATGAACTGAATATGTCTGGGACTGGGTCAAGCTTTACAACTAAATAGTGCAGGCAAGACCTGCCTGATCCTGAGTAAAGTGGCCCAGATAGGCTCTCCTTTAAGGGATTCAAGTACTTATCTGGTACTGGGGTCTGCCTTGGGGTTTCTTGTCCAGGACCTCTCTCTGTCATAGGCTATAGCTGGAGTCTTTTCCTCCTGGTGATGCTCTTATAGGCTACTTCAGTACTGGTTCTAGTTCTGAACTGGTCTAATCATTCCAAAAAGCAATTTACATGTAAACCCCAAAAGTATCAAGTGATGCTGATACGTGGTCTATACCCCAAAGAGTTCAAAGTGTATTAAAACTTGAGATGGTACCAATCAACTGATGAAAAACTGAACAAGTTATAGTATATTAATTTGATGGAATATTATTGTTCTATAAGAAATTATGAGGCTCTTAATTTTTTAAGAAACCTGGAAAGACTTGTAGGAACTGATATAAAGTAAGCAGAACCAGGAAAATAACTTATACAATAACACTACTGAAAAGATAATTAACTGTGAAAGACTTCATAACTCTCATTAACACAAATGATCAACCACAATTCCAAGGGACTCGTGAAGAAACATGTTATCTACCTGCAAATAGAGAGCTAACAGACTCAGTGTAGATTGAATTATATTCTTCTCTTTCTCTCTCTCTCTCTCTCTCTCTCTCTCTCTCTCTCTCTCTCTCTCTCTCTCTGTCTTTCTAGTTGTGGGAATGTGTTTTCATTAAACATGCATATTTTAAATGAGTTTTGCTTTTCTTGTCTTCACAACAGATAGTAGATGAAGAATAGTGAATATTTTCAGAACTGAAAATAAAGCTGACTAAAAGAAAAGAAACAAAGAACCACGGAAGTCAAGAAAAACCTAGAAAAGTAGATAAGCTTGAGAAACTGAAAGGGGGATAAATAATGAAAAGTATACCTTCAGAATTCAAATGTCTTTTTAACAATTACTATTTTCCATCTGATGTAATGGATCACTCAGAGCTCAAGAGATCAAACAAACAGTATTTTTACTTTAAAAATATATTCCAATGACCTCAGGTAAAAGCAGGTCCAAGGTAAAATTAAAAGTAGTTCAAGAAGATAAAAACAGATAAAAGTCACTGCCAAGAAGATAAAGGAAATTCCTTGGGATCTTAACAATTCTACCCCAAAGTATTAAAAGCTGCTTTTATATTCTTCTTGCCCAAAGGGTCCACATCTGGGTCTCAAGATGAATCCACCTAGGGACAAAGTTAACCCATACTACACTATGTCTACACTAAGATTTTGATGCTCCCAACAGTCCTGGCTAGTCTTATGGAAATTGGTGAGGATAACTCATGCTTCCCCAGTTCCACCAATTCCCTGGACTACTACAGTCTTCAAGAGTCACAGAACAAATTAAGTAAGACAAATACAAGGTCTCTTAGGTGTTTCGTTCTACTTTTTATTTTTTTAAGAAAGGAAAATAAAAGAAAGAACAAGAAATATACAAGGAAAGAAATAGGGAATTAAGTGGAATAACTTACAATTTTGGATAAATGGGCTGCACAAGAAGAGCATACAAATATAAAGGAAAGGTTAGGTCTGCAAGTATTTTATGAACTACAACTTGCCTAAATTAGATAAAAAAGGACTGAACACACCCATATGCAGAGAGACTGGTACACAAGTACATTAACTTCAAAAGGAATAAATCTAGGGAAGAAAAGTTGTGAATGAGATGAAAGGTAAATTCCAAAGGTAGTAAGATAAAGCAAAAAAACCTTCCATACCAGAGGACTGATTATAAAGGATGATTAAACAGAGAAAAAATAAGCATAAGAACCAGAGATAATAGTCTGGCTTAGGTAAAGAGAGGAGGGGCAGAAGAATAGAAATAGTACACTTTAATTAGACAAAACTAGTCCTAATCAGATTCCAACTCTTTCTCCATTTCCTTCTTGGTAAAGAGGTGGTCAGGGGCAGCTGGATGTCACAGTGGACAGGGCATTGGCCCTGGGGTCAGGAGGACCTGAGTTCAAATCCAGCATCAGACATGTGACACTTACTAGTTGTATGGCGCTGGGCAAGTCACTTAACCTCACAAAAAAAAGGGGGTCAGGGTTAAAAAAAAAAAACAACAGGAAAAAAATGCAAGAGACTATCAGGAAGAGAAAAACAGAATCAAAATTCATAACCCTAAAACTGAATAGGATAAACTCACCAAAAAAACCAGAGGATGGTAGCATAAAGGATAAACAATATCCTGTTTACATAAAACATAAAAGATATAGACAAAATTCAAATGTAAAGGATGCGAAAACAAAACTATGCATCATGCATATTTAAACAAGCAGAGAAAACAATCCCATTCTCAAACAAGGAAATAGTAAAAACAGAATGTCTAAATGAGATAACAGAGGAAACTATGCTTAAAGCACCACAGATAAGTAATAACACCAATACTTAAAATACATGAACCCAATGATATAAAATCTAAGAACCAAGTTAGTTCTATAGAGAGAAACAGACAGCAAAACTATGATAGCTGGGAATTTGAATGGTCAGTTTATGCAACTAGAAAAATCTAACAAGATAATGAATATGAAAGAAGTTAAGGACCTGAACAGAATGTTAGAAAAGTTAGATATAATACATCTTTATCAACTACAGAATACAAACAGAAAGAACATAGATATTTCTCAGTCTAACACAGTACCTTACAAAGACTGACCATATGCTATGGCATATAAACCTAATAAACAAATGCAAAAAAAAGCAAAAATATTAAATATATCCTTTACTGATAACAAAACAATAAAAATTAAAATTAATAAAGACCTCTGAAGAAAAGATTCAAATTTAAATGGAGACTAAATCACCACAATAAGAACTGGCAATACAAAGAACAAAGGAGAGGAACAATGGATAATTTCATGAAAGAAAATTACTATATAATAGCATGATTCTTCTTTATAGTTCTTGATGTTAAACGTTTCCTGCTTATGTTTACCATATATCTCTGTACTGCCCTCCCTGTGATGCCTACTTTAAAATTTTCTGAGACTAGTATTCCAGCAGCGGGTATGTAGGAAGTGTGCAGTGTGTATGTGAAGTATCCAGCTGGGTTCAGTTCTGATTACCCAAAAGTCACTTGTGGCAGACACCTAGGTGGGTGAATCATAAATTTCCTAGGATAGTAGGAGGCTGAGATGTTTTGATCCAGTCCCCAAGGAAATAACAATCAGAGGGGAGGGAAATAGAAAGTGAGTGATGGGGTTGCTAAGGAAATTATTCAAGATTTTAGGAATAAAGGGGAGAAACTCAAAGACCCTGAACAAAAACAGATAAATCAACAGGAAAAACAGTCCCAACAGTATAAAACAATGGCCTCCAGATCTACTTAGTGAGATCAGACAAGTATGAATAAATACAGAAAATGATCCACGGAATGCCACAACATGCTATTCCTGATTTTCAAAAGAGAAATGAGAATTGTGAGAGCAGAATTTATGGCCTGCACAGCAAAAATAGGTCTGAATAGAAAATCTGGATCTACAATGGCAAGTCTCATCAAAGAAACAAGAGAAAAACAGATTGTAAATGCAGACACACAAAAGAAAAAACAATCTAGAGGAAAAGCAGAAAATAGTGACATTAAAAGAAAATATACTCACCATGCAAGCCAAGCACACTGATCTTAAAGACAGGGCGTGTAAAGCCAACATAAGGATCTTAGGTCTCCCAGAAGTTAGGGCAAGTTAGGGCAAAAAAAATTTAACATTATAATGAAGATAAAAATAGAAATGCCTAGAACTTCTGAAAACAGTAAATGAAAACGCCAACTAAAATAATTCAGACCGCCTCTGAGGAAAAAACCCCAATTTTAAATCCCAAGATTCCAAACTCGAAGACACACGGCAATTAAAACTAGTGTTCCGACTCAGAAACAACAAGCTCTGCAAGCCGTGAGGAGAAAGACCTTCCAACGCACAGGCGCAGCATTTTAAAACTGTAAACCTGTCACGCAGCCACTAGAGAAACACGGGAAGTCGCGAATAACGTA
Source organism: Pseudochirops cupreus (assembly GCA_028627135.1). Taxonomy (NCBI): domain Eukaryota; kingdom Metazoa; phylum Chordata; class Mammalia; order Diprotodontia; family Pseudocheiridae; genus Pseudochirops; species Pseudochirops cupreus. The sequence continues at coordinate 252,833,419 of CM053583.1, read as the reverse complement.
TTCCAAAGAGCAGGACAGCCCAGAACGCAGCTGAGGCGGCCTATTCTGCACACATAAGCTTAAGCACACAGGATGGAAGGCGGATATCCAGTGACACAGATGAATCTGAAACATTAGGAAAACAATAACTAAAACAATTATTTGCTTCTCGAAAAGCCCAAATAAAAATACAGGAGTGAACAAACGTAGCATTCAATGACAGCGACACCAACAGGGTGATAACCCAGAGACCAGTAAGAGCCGTTTCTAAATGTCCACGCGGAAATACGGGTGAAGACAGAAATCTGGCAGAAGTGCAAGTGAAGAAGCAGCTGGCGGGCACTGTGGCCAGAACCTGGCAACCTCCGCTCAGGAGGGAGGTCGTGCTTTTTGGGGGGACCACGTTACCATATGGGAGGAGAAGAATGGGAGAAGAGGTACGGAGAGGCCTGGGTAATGTGCTGGAATCAAATCAAAGGCTAGCAATAAAGAACAGGAATGCTGTGACCTCTGATAGAGAAAAGCCTACAGAAAGTGCATGAAGAAGAAGGGGGGAAGGACAGAAAAGAGGAAGAAAGGAAGGAGGCCTAATTCTGGACGTGAGAGGGAGTTCCACGAACGAATAAGCATGTACAGAGAGTCAGTAAAGGAGACAAAGACCCTATACTGAATGAAGCCTCAAGGATTTAGGGCTTGAAAAATCTCTTTGGTTCACATTGGAAGGAGTGTAGTTAGAATCCCTGGGGTCAACTGGAAGAGTGAGACAACATGGATACAAGAAGGAAATTTAGAGGTAAATATAAGTAAAACAGTAACAAGAGGAGGCTACAGATCAGTGATGGGCTTCGTAATCAGAAAGATGATAAGGGACCCAGCATGGGCAATAGCCTCGCTGACACTGGCAATAATGACATTGTTCTGGGAGTAAGGCACAATGGAAAACGGGGATCCAGAGGGTAAGCCCTTCCAAGAAGTGGCAGAAATGAGATGGGAGAGAACCTAGAACAGGTATCATGGAAGCTTCAATTACATGAAAAATATAGTGAAAAGATATCAAATAATTGTGGGGGCCATAAATCATATAACAGGAGTCTAAATAGATAGGAAGAGACCGCAGATGATGAAAAGAATGAAAGAAATCCTTTTTTGGAAAGGAGCACAAAAATAAAATTTTAAATTATTTTAAAAAAAATTTAAAAAGTTAATGAGCAGAACTAGCTGAAGAGGGGATAAAGGGATCTTACTTGACTAACTGAGAGGTAAAAAAGAGGAAGAAGTATATAGTTAGATAAAAGTGAGACAGAAAAAGGAACTAATAAATAAAACCCTGAAAAGGAAAGTAGTAACAAAGGAGAAAAGGGGATCAGGGTGAAGGGAAGAAAGCCAGTGGAAACAGGGCCATCTTAAAATAAGATTAAAGTTAAGTAACTGAAAGAACATATTACTGTATTTACAACAGAAGAGGAAAAAAAAAAGAATATAACTTTTTTAAAAAACAATTTTAAAGACAGAAGAAAATATAAACCTAATTCTCATAATTTTAAATGTGAATGGATTAAACAATCCAATTAAATGAAAAAAGGATAGAGTATATGACAAAACACAAAACCCTACAATCTGGTGCTTACAAGAAAACTCAGTTTTAAAAAATAACAAAGACATATACACAAAATAAAACTGAGGTGGATAGAAAAAAAATTTACTATGCACCAACTGGTGCATCTGAATTTAACTGAATTTAAAAAAACAAGAATTGCCATGCTAAATGACAAAACAAAAACAAACATTCAAAAATATAAAAGGATAAGTTGTTCAGTCATTTTTCAGTTGTGTCTGAATCTTCATGACTCCATTTGGGATTTTCTTTGCAAAAATACTGGAATAGTTTGCCATTTCCTTCTCCAGCTCATTCAGACAAGGAAACTGAGGCAAAAGGGTTAAGTGATTCGCCCAGAGTGTCTGGGCGTGTCTGAGGTCACATTTGAACTCAAGAAGACTCTTCCTGACTCTAACCACTGTACCACCTAGCTGTACTCCCTGCCCCACTCCCTCCAAAAAGGGATAAATAACAAAATAAAATTATGCTGAAAGGAACAATAGGCAACAAACAAATATCAGCAGTGAATTTATACATTCCAAATGCCTTAGCATCCAAATTAATAATAAAAATATGATCTGAAATTCAAGAAGACATAACCAATAAGATAATGACAAAAGATATTAATCTCCCTCTCAGTTCTGGAGAAAGTCTAAGAGAAAGAAAAACCAAAGGGAACATGTGGAATGAGCAAATTTCTAGAGAATCTAAAGTTAAAAGACTTATGATATTTATTAAGTTGGGCAGTAAAAATATGTTCACATTCAAGGTGAAATAGAATGCAACTAGAAGAAAATTTTAAAAATCAGAAGAAATCATAGACAGGTATATGCTAACAAAACTAAGGACACAAAAGAACTGGAGGAATGCCTTCAAAAATATAAAATACCCAAAGTATCAGGAAACCAGACAAAGATCTCAAATAACCTAATCTTGGGAAAGTCCCGTAAAACAACTTTATGGCTATGGTTTCAAAACTTCAGCTAAAAAAGAAAAAAATAGAGTTCTCCAAACAAATACATAATGCTCCATTTATTATGAATAAAAATCTGCTAAGAATGGCTTAAAGAAAATTTTCTCATATTATTATAAGAATATTCACGTAATTTACCATACCAAGAAATATGCAATGATGTTTTATGAAAGTAAAATATATAACAAGTCATAAGAATGATTCTGTATTTTATCTATTACCCCATTTTTTTGTACTTTGTGTTCTACACTCAAGTAAATTGTTAAAAGTAAAAATATTAGACTGCTTAAAAAGCTAACATTCAAATGTCAAGAACAAGAATCATTAAAATCAACATTTTAATTCATTGACTGCTACATACCTTTAGCCAAAGCTTCTTTATATTTCTCTTTGGCGTAATTCATTTCTTTTATTAATTGTCTATAGCTTGTTTTTAATTTATCCAATTCTGTCTTTGTGACCTATAAGGGAAGCAAATGCAGAAAAGGTATTTGGACAAATAACTTAAACAAGTAACTAATTCTTTTATTTTTTTAATACAGGCCTGTGATTGCATTATTATAAGGCCTCCTGATTATGAAATTCCCTCTACCCATGCTGATCAAGGAATATTCTGCAATTTATAATATTAAAAGAGTTGGCTGGGGATACTGAGAGGTTAAGCAATCTATCCAAAGTCATGGAACCAATATGTCAGAACCAGGACTCGGGCCCAAGTCTTCCTGACTTGGCTCTCAACAAATTTTTTTTTTCTTTTTGGAGGGGTAATTGGGGTTAAGTGACTTGCCCAAGGTTACACGGCTAATAAGTGTTAAATGTCTGAGGCCAGATTTGAACTCAAATTCTCCTGACTTCAGGGCTGGTGCTTTATTCACTTTGCCATCTAGCCACCCCTCAAACTAATTCTTAAGCCCTAGAAATCAGACACATAATTTTAATTACTCTTCTTTAATATGCAATTATAAACTATACTGGTGGACAACTAATTTAAAATAATTTCAAGCCTCAGTGAACTGAGATGTTCGTTGATAAATTCAACAAAAAGTAAATCAGAAATTCCTTTTCACAATCTGAAGGTTAATGGCTTGCCAGCTGCAGAGTTAATACTTTTTACAATTAAAGCAAACTAATTCAAATAAATCATTCATTTTAATTATATAAAACAACTCTTCATCTAACACAACCAAAAAGCTTAATTCATCTAAGAAAAACAACTAAGTTACAAAAAAATGATCAAAACGTCCAATAAGGATAAAAGACAAAGGAATAAAAGCCATGGCTAAAAGATATACCTTGAACATATCTGCCTCAATTTGCTGGTGAACACCTATATAACTCTTCTTCACTTGCTGCTTGTCTTTGATCATCATAGTGAGCCTGTGTAATGGTCCAGAATTAAGGTCTTCTGCATGTGTCTTCATTATTTTGCTAAGCTGTTCTGTTTGCTGAATCATTAGTAGCCAAGTCTAGACAAAAGTAATAACGGAAAAAGAAATATATCAGAGGTCTCATCTAATTTAAATGGACAATCAAATATTTTTAGGATAAACAAGATTTTCAATAAAAATTGTAGCTCTCTAGTACTGTTCTGTTATTAATGGTCTATATTAAACACCTTTAGTTTCAAAGATAGATCACTGAACACACTAAGAATTCAAAAAGGTGCTATACCAAGTGGGGAATAACTCAGAAACAAACAGAGGGGTGTGTGTGTGTGTGTGTGTGTGTGTGTGTGTGTGTGTGTGTGTGTGTGTGTGTGTGTGCGTGTGTGTGCGTGTGTGTGTGTGTGTGTGTTCTTCTGGCTCACCATAACCTAACATGAATTTCTACCATAGTTTAAACAATAGAAAAACAGTCAGATTGGAAATCTAAAGATTCCTTCTACCTCTGGTTAGAGGGATATGGATTGGGACTGGACTTGTGGTCTGTTTCTATAGTAGAAGAGAACTCCCAGATGAGAAAACATTTCATACCAATACAGGCTGGCACCTTACCTGCAACTTACATTCTTAGCTAACTAAAGCAATGAGAAGTTAGGTAACTTGCCCAGCATCACAAAAGTCAGTTTGTATCAGAGATGGGATTTGAATTTGGATTTCCTGGCTCCAGGGCCAGTTCTCTACCTGCTATGACACCTGCCCCTACAACACAGATTATAAAGAGACACCAAAAAAAAAAAAAGAGGAAATGCCAATCAATGTAACTAAACAATAAAACAAAAATCATGAGGATTTTCTTTTCAGCAATCTGGTCTTGATACCTAATAATAATTATTCCTTTTTATAGAAAACTTCAAAGTTTGCCCAAGCACTAAAATACTACTGGGGGGAAAGAAGGGGAAGTGTAGTACAAGTATTATGCCCATTTCAGATTTGAGTAAAATGAAGCTCTGAGATGTTAAATGCCTTGCCTATGACAAAGTCTCCTGTGAACTCAAGCCTCCTGTCTCTAGGTTCAGCAATCTGTCCAATATATGATACTGCTTTAGAGTATCTCTAATTTAATTAAATTCAATCAGCATCCATGGCAAAAGGATTCAAATTCCATCTCCTCTACTTATTAACTTTATTTGGCTGGACCAGATTATCTCTAAGATACTTCTTACTCTAAAAATATGATCTTTGATTCCATGAAACACCTAATATGTACCCAGCATAAAGAATATAATGAATCTATTGGAAAACAGCTTTCAGGTGCATAAACTTTTAAAAATGAAATGCTATGATTTTAAAAATCAGAACAATGACGTTAAGACTACTTGGTGCCTACTTAGATTAGTTAGTTTGCTCTACTTCGATCAAACCAGGAGGAACCTGCTTTTTGACTTCAAAATTTATGTCTTAGACTGAGATCTGGTCAGATACTGAGCCAAATATAATTACTAAGCCACTGAATTCCTGGTCTTTACTACATTTAATTAGAATCAATAGTGAGGTATGCAAAATTGTCAAAAGTAGATATTAAGGAGGAAATTACTTTGAGTAACCAGGATCACCTGGGTTTCTTAATTTTTTTTTTTATTCTGAACTTCACCAAAACTAAATAAAATGGGAATTTCTATATGCAAAGTAAAACAAAAAAGACTGTACATGAAACTCTGAATCTCTATTACATATAGTTTGCTTATCCTTTTACGTATATAATAAATTGAAATATAATTTTCAAAGCTGTCCTACTGGTCTGAGTTTCCTTTTGTTCTCTTCTACACATTTCTAAATTGTTTCAATGACTCTCATCTGTATTTTCTCTTTCTGTTTTTTGGCAACATTCTTTCTACCATCCTTTAATTCTTTCTTCCACACAAATATTCATACATCTAAAAAGGTAAAGGAAAAATAAAATATTTGCAATAAATATACACCACCAAGCAAAACTAATTCCCACACTGAACATGTCCAGAAACATATGTTTTGTAATACATTTTGAGTCAATCATCTCTGTCAAGAAAAGGGTTCTCTGGATTCCTAGTGCACAGCACTGAACAAAATTTTTTGTTTTGATTTTTGAATATGTTGTTATTGTGTAAATTGTTATCTGGTTTCTGCTCACTTCACACATCAGTTCATACAAACCTTTCCAGTTTGCTCTGAAACGATCCCTTTTCCTACAATACAATAATATTCCCATACATTCATATTCTACAACTTCTTCAGTCATTTCCTGATAGAGGGAACCCTTTAGTTTCTAGTTCCCTACTATAACAAAAAGAGCAGTTACAAAATATTCTTGCTTACTTGAGTTGCTTCTTCTATTTTTTGTTCTAATAAACTATTATTAATATCTTTTATTTTTATAAGGCTTAGATTTCCTACACATCCTTCCCAAGGAGCTCTCCTTTACAGCAAATACATACACACACATACGCACACACACACACACACTTATGTATGTATGCATATACATGTATGTATGTACGTATGTGTATACACACATATGTATATATATATATATATATATATATATATATAGTAGAAGAAGGGAAAAATACTCTGCAAAATCAATAAACATAGCGAAAAAATCTCACATTACACACAATGTTCCACACCTATGAACTCTGTCTTCACGCAAAGGAACAAGGGGATGTGTCTTCTAATACTTTGGGGAGGTCAGTTTGTTCTTTATAATTTCACATTATAAGTTTCCATTGTTTTACTGTTGTTCTTTCCATTTGTATTGTTCTCCTGTTAAACTGCATTATTGGCTCTATATTGTTAAATTTTCATCAAGTCTTGTAATGTTTCATTTTCCCACACTTCTGTATATTCATCTTCCTTACTGTTTCTTGCAGCAGAATAATATTCCATCACCTTCACAAACAATTCATTTAATCATTCCCCAATCAACAGATATAACATCTATTTGGTTTCCAGGTTTTTGGTAATACAAAAGAGCTGCTATAAATATTTTCATGTATACAGAGCCTTCTTTCTTGTCAAAAAGCTCTTGAGGAATATGCTTAGCGACAGAATCTCTAGGTCGAAAGATAAGGGCATTTTCTTCATTTGATTTGTTTAATTTCAAATTGCTTTCCAAAATGGTTCTGCCAACTCAAAGCTCCAAAACAATTCATGAGTGTACCTGTCTATCAACAACCATATTTGAAATTTGCTAGGTATAAGATCAAACATCAATGTTATTTTTTCCATAAGTCTTCTTGGAAGTGATTTGAAAAATTCTTTCATATGGTTATTATGTTTTCAATTATTTTGAGAACTGTTTGTTCAAATCATTTGATCACATCTAACAAGGAACTGATCACCCAATGCCCAACTCTAAATCTAACTAACCACTGTGTTCCCTGGAATAATTGCTTTCGTCTTAAATTTGTTTCTTTCTCACTTATTCCATCTTTCCAGACACCATTTCCAGCAATGGTTTTCACTCATTCTCCTGGTGGGAGAGTTAGAATATTCCTTGCTCCTCACTGTCACTTTCAAGTTCTTCCACTACTATCAGCACTCAGTATAACATTCTTCCTTTGAAGTTAATTCAATCCATGACTTCTACCCATTCAAAATTCTGGCAGCTTTTGTCTACAGATTTCTAGGAGACTCTCCTTCTTTATTCAATGAAGTCAGTGCCTGACTCACAATCTTTCCTCCCCAATTGCTACTAAGGGGCTTCAACATACATACTGATAACACCCTCCAACAATCCTAACCTCCCATTTCCTTAATTTACTGATTTCACATGACTTCGACTCCACCACAGCTACACAGAGGGATAGTCATAACATTTACCTTGCAAACATTCAAAAATGAACCATATCTATGTTCGTAGCCTTTGAAATTCCTTTATCAGATCACAATCTGTTGCCATTCCACCTCTACCTCTGCTTTACAACACCAAAACTTGTTCTTCATGCTCACAGGGATCTCCAATCCCTCCACCCCTTGCTATTTCCAGGACTATCACCTTGCATTAGCCACACTCTCCTCCCTTCTCCATCTTGACCCTGTGGAGAACTAGTTCAAGTCTATGCTGTCCTCTTCTCTCAAGTCACTTACTCCCCTATACTATTATCAGTATTGCTCTGCCAAGACTTAACCTGTGATCATTCCCATCATTAATGCCTTAATTCTCAACATGCTTCCACACTTCAGCGTGATACTGAAAGAAGCTAAATTTAGAACATCACAAAACTTTCTGAATCAAATAAAAATGAATGCTAAATAATCACACCTGGATCCTCACTAAGGTAAGGCAATCCTTTTTTCACCTCCGTAATGGATTCACTATCCCTTTTCATCCCTCTTTAAATTTCCCATAGCAACTCCTCCCCTCATTCAGCTGAAAACCTTGCTCCATAGTTCATGGAAAAACTTGAGGCCACTTGCCAAGAATGCCCTCTTTCCCCAGCTCCCCATCTCACATCCATCTGCTACAGTCTCCTCTTTCATTCCTCCCCATTCTATCTTGGTTTGTCCAGCACATGGCCTCCTCTGTCGTTCCCATTCTCCCATGTATCTTCATTCTTCATCTCCTGGCTGCTTCCCTACTGTATACAAACATGTCCACCTCTCCCTTATCCTCAAAAAACAAAACAACAACAACAAAAAACCCTCTAGTCAGTCTAGTTAACTAATATTAGTATAAGAATTACATTTATAAATATTTCACATATATTATACTTAATTAGATAAGATAGATTCTTTCTTATAATAGGCCCCAAACTTTAAGCTACAGGCTGTAAGTTCACTGTTCACAAACCTGTCATAGAGTTCACTTGCCTAACCACAACAATGCTACTTGGAGGACCTCCACCCTTTTAGGTGATGAGTGCATAACCAACAGCAGCATGGGTAGGCTGTCTCAACATGATATGGAAAGTCCCAACTCAATTCTGTACATTCAGACCACCCTCTCTTGCCCACCATGAGGAGGGAACCATGTTATAACCACTTAGTCAGCAGAGATAACCCTTGCCTTGACCATCTTGTGACCACCCATGCTGATACATCACTTCTGGATCTCCTGGAGGGTCAGAATCAAGATCTATCAAACATGATGGCTCAGTATTTTATTATGGCTCTTCTATGTGTCTCAGTATCAAGTACTATAAAAGTAAGGCTGTAGGGAGAGAGCTAATCTCAGATTTTGAGGAAGATCTGAAGATCTGAAGTCTCATTCCCAGGCATCCAGTCTTCTTAATAAATAGTTATTGGCTCAGCGCTGTGTCTCAGTGGTTTTTTCTTGCACAATGAATAGTTTTGGACCCCACATGCTTAACAATCATTACCTCACTTAATCCTCACAACAACCATAGGAGGTAAGTGCTATTATTATTCCCATTTTATAGATGAGGAAACTGAGGTCAAGAGAGGCTAAGGGACTTGCCCAGGGTTATGTAGCTAGTAGTATCTGAGGCCAGGTTTGAACTCGGGTCTTCCTGAGTCTAAACCCAACACTGTGCACTATGATGCCACCCAACTGCATTTCTCTGAACTTGTATCTTCATCAGTAAAATCAAAGGGTGTGATTAGATGTTCTTGAAGGTCCTTGGTAGCTTGTTAAGGGGCTCTTGTCTTAGTGCTAGCAGAGTTCTTTGCATTTTGTCTGGTGCCTCTTATGTGTACCATGTTTTCCTCAACCTACTACTAAGGGGTCCCCTGAACATGTTTTTTTGAGTTGCCATATTTTCCAGAAACACTGGACCAAGACTATGCAGGAGGCCCTGAATGTGTCAATGACAGTTCCCCACTCTCCCACCTCACTAACATAATGTGTTGCTCACATCCCAAATTGGACTCCCTATGTGTTCTTGGGAGTCAAAATTGTGCCAGTCAGTCTGCACTAAGCTGAGAAACTGCTTGTGTAGCTACGACCTAGGTAGACTATCCTATCTTCACAGTCTAGCATTTACAAACAGAAAAGAGGGCAGCTTTTGCCATCACCTTGGTCCTCCTCTTTGGAAGAGGATGCTGAATCTAATTTCCCCTTTTCCCACCTTTACTGCACCTTTCCTCCTCCCACGCAACACCCCTCTAGGTGGAGAGTTCTGGTATCCGTTCCTTTGTCTTGCTGTTATAAAAATGCAAACTTCTATATGGACTGTGAACTCTTTGGGTCCCACATGCATGTTCATTTCTCTTGTAATAAACCTAGTTTTCATATAAATTTCATGAAGTTGTGATTGCCTGTTGACAAACTCTAAATCCTATGTTCTTGTAAAAGTGCTATCTGGTAGTTTCTGGTTTTTATTTTTAAGTTTCTTTTATTATTTGTTTTAAATGGTATAGTTGGTAGTTTAGAAAAATAAAAAAAATTAGCTTATGTAATGAAATAGATATAATCAGTTATTTTTATAAAATGCATGATTTTGTTATAGCTAAAAATGTACACAAAGCTGCTCTCAAATGGAGAATGACTGAACAAAATGTGGTACATGAATGTCATAGGACACGTTTTTGTCATAAAAATAGCAAATGAGGATTTTAGGGAAATGTGGTAACACTTGCATGAATTGATGCAGGGTAAGATAAGCAGAGTCAGGGCAGTGCTATGCACAGAGACTCCAATAATGTAATACACACAATATAAAAGGCAGGCTCAATCAGACTAATTGTGGTGACAAATGTGGTCCCACAGAAGAGATGATGAAACACTCTCCTTATCCTGGAAGAGTCAGAGGATGACAAGAGGAGAAGGTCATACACACTAACAAGCACAGTCAGTTTGTAAGTCTGGATTTGCTTTAACTTTTCTTTGTTACAAAGAAAAGGTCGGCAACAGGTGATGTATATCCGGAAAGGACTAATGTCAAAACAAAAGACCTCAATAAAACCTTTTTTTAAATGTTAAATGCATGAATCAATATATTAAGTGAAATGACTCATTGCTTTCTTCATTATCTATGCATGAAACATTTCTAAAGGTTGTGCCAGTTTTTCCCTACAGTCATAACACTGAATGACAGTTATTGGGTGAAAGTGAAATCTTTGTGAAGAATTTTTTCAAATCTCTAAGGCTAGCCCAAACCCTTTAGAGAAATGGAAATGGCAAAGTATCTCTGCAAGAAACACCCAAATATCTTTATCTGATACTTACAGATCTCTTAGCTGAAATACTTTCATAACCTTAATAATCAGGCAGAAAGAATTAGGTTACTTAGAAGTTCTTGGGTATGACCCCCTGTATGTGGAAATCTGTACTTTCTAAATCATGAGGCAGAAAGGCATGAGTATAAAGATACTCTGTTTGTATGTAGAAAATAATAAAAATCTCTATCACATATGTGAATGTATAAAATGGTAACGTCTATAGATAGACTTATACAAGTCCTATCTGTATGCCAAGACAATGAACTGTTCACTTTCAAGTGTTCAAATGTATTAAAATTGATTTTTTAAAAATGTAAATCATTTTAAAACTGTCACTAAACTTGACATCACAATAAATGGCAAAATGTAAAACACAGGAAATCTGACATCAGACATAGATTTCATCTCGAATTTTATTTAGTTGTAAAGCACATTTTAATAGTTCAAGTACAAGTATGGGTTTGCTCCTGTTTCTTACCTGACAATATGACCTCAAGTTACAAAATTATTTTCTTTTCTTCATGTATTTAGCAACTTTGGACCATGCATCAACACACTGTTATTATAGCTGATCTAGACACAAAGGCAAGCAATCGCTACTCTGACTAATGGACTGAAAGAATGTACAACACCAAAATTATAATAAATATACCATGTCTTTCAAAAAGGATAGGTGTAATGTACAAATATACCAGAATCTAATAGCACTAGGGCTCAAAAATCACAGAACAGATACATTATAAGAGATGAAACAACAAAAACCCATCTGTTAAAATGGGATCTTTTTGTTTTAAGTACAATTACTATACGTAAGAAATTTTGAGTTTTCTGCGCTTCCAAACAATAAAATTGCCTACTTACCTGGGATACATTGCTAACATAATTCATGTGGGCAGTACTTTCCTTATCAATTTGATTGCAGAGATTCTGTAAAGTAGATGCATATTCTTTATCACTTTTTATTCTCAGTGCCATAAACTTCTTGACTGTTTCCAAGAGTCGTAATTCCCAATCTTGCAATTTTAACAGTGCATCATGAGAATTCTTTAGCTCACTTCCAAATCCCATCTTCATAAAGCACTAACTGCTGCACAGGTTCTAAGAAATTCTTTTAATCAGCACGTGTCCATATCTGTAAAAAGAGAGAATCCTAAGCTAAAAAGGAGCTTGGCTCTCCAGCAGTACAGTGTTGTCAAAAGAGCATGAAACTATGAGTCTGTCACTTTATAGGGTGGTGACTTCTGTTTGCTCACTGTTTAAAAGCACAATGCAAGACATAGCATTGCAGCAAACAGGTTACAGGAGACCTTGGGAATATCTGAGTTCAAGTCCTGCCTCTGACACATCCTGGCTATGAGGCACCAGACATGTCATTTAATCTCTCAGTGCCACAGGAAACTCTTTAAATTATAAATTTCGAGGAAGGTACCAATATGCATGGATTAGAGCAGGCGTGCACAATTTGCAGCCAGCTGGTTGTCCAAGGCTCTCATGCTGCTCGCAGCATGCCAAAGGATTTCAGTCAGCCCACTAAAAATGTAGAAGAAAATTCTTTGTATGTAGAGGATGCCCAAGGGCCATAACTGAAGGGCCGCAAATTGTGCAGGCCTGGATTAGAGGAAGCACCTCAGGAGCCGCTTTCTACATGATTAAATCATAGATCTGCAAAAAAAAAGAGGAGAGGGAGCAGTAGAAGGAGAGAGAGAGAGAGAGAGAGAGATTAAGTAGTAGCTCTGCCTACCTTACTTATTTAGTGTTCTGTAAATTATCAAGACTTTTATTATAGATGATAGTATTTTTGAAGCAAAGTATCACTATAGTAAAACTTCTGATTATACAAACTTGAGCTAAAACTTATCAATAACAATACCCTGTTGCCAAAAGTTAATCATATTTCCTGAAGAGTACAGTAAATTTTATTTTCTGCTCTATTGGCAGCTTTTTCAAAATAAACTAGCAAAACAGAATACCGGTAGATGGGTGGCTAGGTGGTGCAGTGAACAGAGCACTGGCCCAGGAGTCAGGAGAACCTGAGTTCAAATCCAGCCTCAGACACTGAACATTTACTAGCCATGTGATCTTAGACAAGTCACTTAACCCAAATTGCCCTGCCTTCCCCCCTCCAAAAAGAAAAAAACCAACAACAGAAGGTAGAAGCATCTATTTTATAATCTGGCTCACAAGACATTTGAAAGTCAATTTAAATTGACTTGCCTTAAACTAAATATGTGTTAACCACCTCAAAAACCTATAAAATATGACTCTAAACAAATTTTAGAGCTACAGAACCCACAAAGTGATAGAGAGAAACAAATCTCCCACTGAAGGCAGCCCAGCAGGCCTATAAGAAGGGTCCATTGCAGCACACTGGGAGCCAAGCCCAGTCCTGCATGAGCCATGGTTTTAGCCTCAGGGCTGCCCCAAACCAGCAGCAGCCAGAGCAGACTTCAGGAGAGTGAATCACCAGCAGCTGTGGCGGTTTCCAGATTTATCAACACATAAACACCAAAGACTAAGTAAAAGGTCAGGGTCAGTGTGGAACTCTGTTAGAACTGGGGGGAGAGGACACAAGAGCATGGTTCAGCCTCTGCCCCCAGAGTGAGAAGCAACGAAGGCACGGTGGCTCTGCATCCACCCCTGTGGCTGCTTCCAGAGTTCCTGGCCTACAGATTGTAGAGGGACCAAGAGACCATTCAGAGGGCAATCACTCTTGCTTTAACCTGTTTGGATCTGGATCGTTGTCTTAGGTGGAGGTCCTGGGGTGTGTGGCCAGTGGGCCAGAGTTTGTGGGGCTGCAGAGATGGTACCCAACTAATAGCTCCAGCAGCTACGAAAACCCCAGCAATTTGGGACAAAGCTCTCCTCTCTGGAAGCAGATTTCTACCTTAGCAAAAAGCTCAAAAGTCAAGTAATTAAGTGGCAACATGAGGAAGCAAAGCAAGCACAGCAATAAAACCTTAGATTCCTTTTTTGGGGACAAAAAGGATCATAGCATAGAACGGGAGGAAGACAAGTAAGTCAGAACTCCTGCACCAAAAATCTTCCAAAATAAATGTGAACTGGTTATAGGCCATGGCGGATTTTTAAAATCAAGTAAGAGAAGTGGAGGAAAAATTGGGAAGAGAAATAAGGATGATGCAAGAAAATCATGAAAAGAGAGTCAACAACTTGACTGAAGAAAATAATACCTTAAAAAATAGATTAACTCAAATGGCAAAAGAGGCCCAAAAAGCCAATGAGGAGAAGAATGCTTTAAAAAAACAAATTTGCCAGATGGAAAAGGAATTTCAAAAGCTCCCTGAAGAGAATAATTCTTTCAAAATTAGAGTGGAGCAAATGGAAGCTAATGACTTTATGAGAAATCAAGATACTATAAAACAGGTCCAAACAAATGAAAAAATAGAAGGCAATGTGAAAAACCATTTAGTTGGGAAAACTACTGACCTGGAAAATAGATCCAGGAGAGACAATTTAAAAATTATTGGACTACCTGAAAGTCATGATCAAAAAAAGAACCTAGAAATCATCCCTCAAGAAATTCTCCAGGAAAACTGCCCTGCTATTCTAAAACCGGAGGGCAAAATAGAAATTGAAAGAATTTACCCTTCACCTCTTAAAAAAAAATCTCAAAAAGAAAACTTCTAGGAATATTATAGCCAAATTCCAGAGTTTCCAGGTCAGGGAGAAAATATTACAAGCAGCCAAGAAGAAACAATTTGAATATTGTGGAAACAGAATCAGGATAACACAAGAACTAGCAGCTTCTACATTAAGGATCTTGGAATATGATATTCCGGAGGGTCCAAGGAGCTAGGATTAAAACCAAGAATCACCCAGCAAAACTGATTATAATGCTTCAGGGGAGAATATGGTCATTCAATGAAATAGAAGACTTTCAAGCATTCTTGATGAAAAAAATAGAGTTGAATAGAAAATTTGACTTTTAAATACAAGAAGCAAGAGGAGCATGAAAAGGTAAACAGGGAAAAGAAATCATATGGAACTTATTAAAGTTGAACTATTTATATTCCTACATGGAAAAACAACAATTGTAACTTACGAAACTTTTCTCAGTATGAGGATAGTTGAAGGGAATATAAATGTGTATATATGTATATATACATATATGTTTATATAGGAGGGTATATATGCATATGAATACATATGTGAGTGTCTACTATGATACTACTACTAATATGAGACTACATACATGTCTACAGGTATACACAGACTGAGGGCACAGGATCAGTTGAATAGGAAGTGATGATATCTAAAAAATAAAATTAAGAGGTGAAAGAGGAATACAATAAGATAAGATAAGGAGAGACTGAATAGGGTAAATTATCTCATATAAAAGAGTCAAGAGACCTTACTCTCACTGAAATTGGCTTATGGAGGGAAAAACATACACACTCCATTGGGTATCTTACCCTATAGGAAAGTAGGGGGGAACGGGGAAAAGAGGGGGCATGATAGATGGGAGGGCAGACTGAGGGGGAGGGTAGTTAGAAGCACATATTTTTGAAAAAGGACAGAGTCAAAGTACAAAATAGAACAATCGGGAGGCAGGATAGGATGGAGGGAAATATAGTCAATCTTCCACAATATATCCACTATGGAAATGTTTAGCATAACATCACATGTACAACCTATATTGAATGTCTTATCTTCCCAGTAAGGGTGGGTGATGAGGGAAGAAAGGAAAGAATCTGGAATTCAAAGTTTTAAAGCCAAATGTTTTTTTAAAAAATTATTATTATTATCATTATTATTATTATAAGAGAAGGAAAGATGAAATGATAAAAGGTTTTGCTGTAAAAATGTATTAATGATTTTTTTAAATGTAGAAAAGCAATTTTGTGTATCATAAAATACAAAGTATTCAAAAAAGCCAAGATCTATTTTCTACTAAAAGTTGTATAATGTTGGTTGGCAATGATTTTCTAAACATAGAAAATTTTAAAGAAACTAGAAATACGCAAGGATAAATAACACAACTGATTTTTCTTAGCTGTCCCACTGAATACAGAAGAGGCTATTTGATATGTAAGGAAATTATTTGGGGGGAACCAAAATCACAGGATCACAGGAAGAAATACAGCAAGCTCTCTATCAAAATCCCTCCAAACAGTTCGACAAAATGCATCAGACTGAATCTTAATTGAGAAATCTAAGAAGAAAAAGCACTTTGAAACATATGTCCATCCCAGGATGAGGTAGAGTAAGATAGAATTCTGGGGATATTGAGGAAAAGGTGTAGCAATGCCAAGGGCCTATACACAAGGAAGAACAAGATTAGGTTCCAAAGTCAAAAATTCCTAGGACTCAGAAACAAGTGCCAATTGGCAGTTTTATCACCTACTATCTAGTTCTGACTTACAGATCCAGGACAGACAAAGGAAGGAACTTTCATCAAAGATTTAGAAGGTGTCAAAGATCCTAGCAAGGAAAAAGTTCAGAAACAAGAAGGAGCAATGTGGTTTAGACTCCAGAAGTAGTGTGAGGTCTCAGTTCTAGCTTCTAGCCCAAACTGAATCCTTCAGAGAAATAACAGTGCCAGCCCAAAGAGAAGTCTACAGTTCTGTTATTCTGAATGAGTAGAACTTCCCAGCCGACTAACAGTGGCTGCATCTACGCAGAAGTCTTATAGTTCAGACCCAAATGCAGGTTAGGAACTTGCAGAGTTCAGATCAGATGGGGGCAGTGATCAGTCTATGCTTTGGATCAGATCAGTCTGGGAGCATGGAGACCTTGCAGGTCCCCAACCTAAGCTTTCCCTTAAGGGCCTGGAATTATACACTTAATTCCTACAGGAAAGCAAAAACATAGACTTTCTCTCGAGAAGTAAACATTGCCTGACTCTAATATAAAATCTGAAATCTAAAAGTAGAAAAGGAGAATAAGCAAACACACATACTTACCTACACACCCGCAAACACTTGCATCATAAAAAGCTAATATGGTAATGAGGATGCTCAAGACACGAACCAAGAAGAAGAAAATGGCCCCAAAACATCTCTAGGTAAAGCATCACAAAAAAACACATTCTAGATACAAATTCAACTAGAATTCCTAGAAGAAATGAAACATGCGTTTTTAAAAGAATTTAAAATACATTTATTTATAAGTTGAATGCATACTGAAGGGAAAAAAATAGAAGTAAACTGGGAGCTATGGAAGAAAGAATTGCAAAGAGAATTAACAGGTTGACACAAGAGGTATAAAATCTTGCCTAAGCAACAAACTACCTGAAAATTAGAATGGCACAAAGAGAGGCCACTGAGACCATGAGAAAATAATAAATATTAAGATAAAATCAAAAGACTAAAAAAGTAGAAGAAAATATAAGGTATTCATCTCATAGCAAAAATGACTGACCTGGGGGTGAAGCCAATATAGCAGAGCAGAAGGGCACTACAGCCAAACTCACTCAACATACCATTCCCTTCCAAACAACTTTAAAATAATGTCTCAAATAGAATTTGGTAGCAGCAGCATGACCAGTAAAAGGTCTGGGTGAGACAATTTCCCAGTCCAAAATAACTTGGTCAGAAGAAGGTCAGAAGAAGAGGGCTGTGGCACTGGAGTGGGGCTGACCAGCACTCTACCCAGTAGCAACACCAGAGGTGAGCCCTGGAAGCAATGACAGCAGCAGTAACAGAAATTCTCAAGCCAAAGTTTTTCCAGGGTAGAAAGGAGAGTTTTCAGTACCAGAGGAGCAAAGGCCATGAGGAGCAGTTGTGCTTTCAGCTACAACAGATTAAGAGTCCTTCCTGGGTAAAAACCAGAGTGCAGACCAAGAAAGGAATAACCATAGCTCTCCATAGATCACATCAGCCTGGAAGTACTGAAAAACTTCCAAATGTCAGGAAATAGCAGTAAGAAAAGAAATGAAACTTGCGACACCTCACCCCAGGAACATAAACCAAATTTAACAAAGTTCAAAGTCAAGAAATAGGCTGGGGGAAAAAGCAAAACAATGAAAAAGATTGTGACAATAAAAAGCTGCCATGGTGACAGGAAAGATAAAAGACACAAACTTAGAAGAAGAAACAATTTCAAAACACCTACAACTAACGCCTCAAAGAAAACTGCAAACTGGAAACGAGCCCAAAAAGAATTTCAAAAATAGCTTTAAAATTTTTATTTTAGAGGAAGGAGTCAAGATGGCAGAGAAAAGACAGGGACTTGCCTGAGTTCTCCCCCAAACCCTTCCAAACACCTTTAAATAACGCCATAAAATAATTCTCAGAACAGCAGAACATACAAAAGGACAGAGTGGGTGGGGCCCTTTCATCCAAAGACAACTTAAAAGGTAAGCAGGAAAAGTCTATCACACCTGGGTAGAGAAAAGTCCAGCAAAGGCTGTACTAGCATAAACCCAGTCCCAGCAAACCAGGAACAGGCCTTGGGAGCCACTGACTCAGCAGTGGCAGGGGCTGCTTCCTGTGCTCTTGGTCCATAGGAGGTTGAACAACTGCTCAGAAGGAGGGGGTGGGGTCTCTGCTAACACTGAGAAAGAACTTTGTTGTTTTGTCCATACCTGGATCCAGGTCCCAGTCCTAGATGGCAGTCCAAAGATGAAAAGGAGCACTAGCACACCAGGAGACCCTCCTTTACAATTCCAGGGAAGGAAAGAGCACTGGTGGTTATTCACAGACCAGAGCACAGGCCAGAAGAGTAGTATACACACCTCTCCTTAGATCCTTGGAAGAACTGAAAACTTACAGGTCCTTAAAAGAATCTCCAAAAAAGACCGCACAAATCCCTAACATTTGGGAAAGAGTACCCTATCCACCTTGGAAGCAGAGCCCTACATGAACCAAGAGTTAAAAATCAAGAAATAGACTGGAAAATGAGCAAACAAGAAAAGAAAATCTGACCAAAGAACGTTAGTACAGTGACAAGGAAGATCAAAACACACACTCAGAGGAAGACAACAAGTCAAAGCTCCTACATCCAAAGCCTCCAAGAAAAACATGAATTAGTCTCAGCTCAAAGAGGATTCTAAAAATCAAGAGACGTAGAGAAAAAACTAGGAAGAGAAAGGAGAATCACATAAGAAAAATCACGAAAAAAGAATGAACAACTTGGCAAAGGACATGCAAAAAAATACTGAATAAAATAACACCTTAAAAATAAGACCAGGTCAAATCTTAAAAGAGATACAAAAAAGGTAATGAGGAGAAGAATGCCTTAAAAAGCAGAACTGGACAAATGCAAAAAAACGCACAAAAAAATCACCAAAGGGAAAAAAGAAACTCCTTAAAATGTAGACTTGGCCAAATGGAAAAGATAATACATAAGCTCACTGAAGAAAGTAATTCTGTAAAAAATAGAATTGAACAAATGGAACCTAATGACTTTATAAGAAATCAAGAAACAATAAAATAAAATTAAAAGAATTTAAAAATAAAACACAATGTAAAATAACTCAATAGAAAAACAACTGACCCGGAAAACAGATCCAGGAGAGATAATTTTAAAATCATCAGACTACCTGAAAGCCATGCAAAAAAAGAGCCTACGCATAATCTTTCAAGAAATTATCAAGGAAAACTGCCATGATATTCCAGAACCAAAGGGCAAAACAGAAACTGAAAGAAACTACCAATCACCTCCTGAAAGAAATTCCAAAATAAAAATTCACAAGAATATTATAGCCAAATTCTAGAGCTCCCGGGTCAAGGAGAAAACATTAGAAGCAGTCAAAAAGAAAGAATTCAAATATCAAGGAGCCACAGTCAGGATAACATAAGATTTAACAGCTTCTACATTAAAGGACTAGAAGGCTTGGAATATATTACTCCAAAGGGCAAAGGAGCTAGAATTAAAACCAAAAATCACCTACCCAACAAAACTGAGTATAATCCAGGAGGGGAAAATGGACATTCAATGACATAAAGGACTTTCAAGCACTCCTGATGAAAAGACCAGAACTGAATAGAAAATTTTACTTTCATGAACAAGACACCAGAGAAGCATAAAAAGGTAAATAGGAATGAGAAATCATAAGGGACTTGATAAAGTTAAACTGCTTACATTCCTACATAGAAAGATGGATACTTGTAACTCATAAGAACCTTCTCCTTATTAGGGCGGTTAGAAGTATATATGTGTACATATATACATATACACACACATACACATAGGGCACAGGTGAGTTAAACATGAAGGGATGATATCTAAAAATATAAAATTAAGGAGTGAGAGAAGGATGTACTGGGAGAAAAAGGAGTGAGAGAAGGATGTACTGGGAGAAAAGGAAAGGGAGAGGCAAAATAGGATAAATTATCTCACATAAAAGAGGCAAGAAAACACTTTTACAGTGGAGAGGAAGGGGACATGGTTGAGGGGGAGTAAGTAAACATTATTCTCATCAGAATTGGCTCAAAGAGGGAATAACATACACACTCAATTGGGAACAGAAATCTACCTTACCCTACAGGAAAGTAGGAAGGTAAGGGGAAGAGAGAAGGGAGGTGGGTGATAGAAGGGAGGGCAGATTGGGGGAGGGGTTGATCAGAAGCAAAAGGGGAGGGGCAGGAAGAAAGGAAAATGAGAAAAGAATAAACGCGGAAGGGGCAGATAAGATGGAGGGAAATACTGTTAGCAATAGTAACTGAAAAATTTTTTGAAGCAAACTTCTCTAATAAAGGCCTCATTTCTCAAATATATAGAAAACTGGGTCAAATTTATAAAAATAAAAGCTATTCCCCAATCAATAAATGATCAAAAGATCTGAACAGTTTTCAGATAAAGTTATCCAAGCTATCTCTAGCCATAGGGAAAAATGCTCTAACTTATTATTGACTGGAGAAATGCAAATTAAAACAATTTTACTAGATTGGCTAATAGGACAGAAAAGGAAAATGACAAATGGTGGAAAAACAAGACATTAATGCACTACTGGTAGAGTTGTGGCCTGATTCAACCATTCTGCAGAGCAATTTGAAACTATGCCCAAAAGGCTATAAAATCATGCATGCCCTTTGACCTAGCAATACTACTACTACATCTGTATCTCAAGGGAGAGAAAAAATAAAAAGGAAAAGAACCTTTGTGTACAGAAGTATTAATATATTTTTGCCACCAGCTCTTTTCTAGTGACTAAACAAGTTGTGGTATGTGATTATGATGGAATACTACTGTGCTATAAGAAATGATGGGCAGGATGCTCTCAGAAAAATCTGGAAAGACTTACAAAAG
>CM053583.1:252789426-252811621 GCA_028627135.1 Pseudochirops cupreus | reverse complement strand
CAATACAATAATCAGCAATAAAATGATCCAAGACAACTCTAAAGGACTTAAGACAAAAATTGTTATCCAGCACATGAGAAAGAACTGATAGTACCTGAATACAGATTGGAGCATATTTTTTTACTTTCTTTATTTTTCTTAAGGGTTTTTTTTTAGTCTATGTTTTCTTTCACAACATAACTAATACAGAAATGTTTTCATGGTTACACAGGTAGGGAATTGCTTATCTTTTCAATGGGGTGAGGGAGTGGGGAGGGAGAAAGGGAGAGAATTTGGAATTCAAAGTTTTAAAAATGAATGTTAAAAACTGCTTGTAATATGTAACTGGGGAAAAATAAAATACCAAATAAATTTTTTTAAATTTATTTTAAAAATCAAGTTAGAGTGGCAGAGGAAAAGTTGGGAAAAGAAATGAGAGTGATGTGAGAAAATTATGGAAAGAAAATTAACAGTTTGGTAAAAGAGACACAAAAAAATACTAAAGAAAAGAACACCTAAAGAAATAAAAACTAGTCAAATGTAACAACATATTTCAAGAAGTAATAAAGGAAAACCAGATCAGATATCCTAGAATGAGAGGTCAAAAATGAAACTGAAAGAATATACTGATCATCTCCTGAAAGAGATCCCAAAATGAAAACTTCCAGAAATATTTTAGTCAAATTTCAAAACACTTCAAGCAGCCAGATAGAAACCAAATAAATATGATAGAGCTACAGTCAGGATCACACAATATTTACTAGCTACAATGTTAAAGGAACAAATAACAGATTGGATTAGAAACCAGAATCCAACAATACGTTGTTTTTAAGAAGCATAAACATACACAGAGTTAAAATAAGTGGATGGAGCAGAATCTATAATACTTTACTTGAGGTTAAAAAAAAAGTAGGGGTAGTAATCATGATCTCAAACAAAACAAAAGCAAAAACAGAGACAAGCAGAGAAACTATATTTTCTAAAAGTTATTATAGACAATCAAGGAATATCAGTACTAAACATGTAAGTGTCAAATGACAGAGCATCCAAATTCTTAAAGGAAATATTAAATGACTTACAGGAGGAAATAAACAATAGAACTATACCAGGTGGGAACCCTAACTTTCCCCTCTAAGAAATAGAAAAATCTAACCACAAAATAACCAAAAAAAGTTAAGAAGATAAATAGCACTTATGAAAAGTTCGATATGATAGACCTATGGAAAAAAATTGAATGGAAATAGAAAGGAGTATGCCTGTTCTTCAGCTATACATGGTATCTTCAGAAAAAAACTGACATAAAAACCTCACAAACATAGAAAAGCAGAAATGTTAAATGCACCCTTTTCAGACCATAATGCAATAAAAATTCGATTCAATGAAGTGTTGTGGAGGCATACATTAAAAACTGATTGGAAACTAAATAATCTAATCCTAAAGAATTAGTGTATCAAAGAACAAATCATAGAAACATCAATAATTTCATTAAAGAGAATGACAAGAATGAGAAAACATACCAAAATTTGTGAGATATGGCCAAAGTATTACTAATCGAAAAATTTATCTTTAAATATACACATTAATTTTAAAAAAAGGGGGGGAAAGGAACAAATCAATGGACTGAGCATGCAAAATAAATTAGAAAAAGAACAAATTAAAAATCCCTGATTAAACACCAAAATGGTAACTGTAAAAATCGTACGAGATTAATAAAAATGAAAGTAAAAAACTACTGAACTAATGAAAAAATAAAACTAGAGCCTAGTTTTATGAAAGAAAAAAGATAAACGAATCACTGGTCAACTTGATTTCAAAAACAAAGAATATCAAGTTACTGGTACCAAAAATGCAAAGGATGAATGCACAACCAATGAAGATGAAATAGAAGCAATTATTAAGAGTTACTTTCCCTAATCATATGCCAGTCTACATGGAATGAATATTTAATAAAGCATAAATTGCTCAGATTACCAGAAAAGGAAACAATACTTAAATACCCTATCTTAGAAAAAGAAATTGAACAAGACATAAACAAACTCACTAGAAAAACATCCCCAGAACCAGATGGATTTACTGAATTCCACCAAATATTTAAGGAACATTTAATTCCAATACCATATAAACTACTTGAAATATATATATATATATATAGATGTAGATATAGAAATAGATATATATAATATACATATTATATACATTTACATGTATATATTATATATATTTCAAATAGTTTATATGGTAGAGAGAGAGAGAGAGAGAGACAGAGAGAGACAGAGAGAGGCTAAGAAGGGATCCTATCAAATTCCTTTTATGATACAAATATGATTTTGATACCTAAACCAGAGAGAGCAAAAACAGAGGGGGGAAAAACTATCAGGCAATTTCCCTAATGAATATCAATGCAAAAAATTTAAATAAATATTAGCAAAGAGATTACAACAATATATCACAAAGATCATATACTATGACCAATTAAGATTTTTATACCAGGAATACTGAACTTATTCAATATTGGGAAAACTATCAGCATAGTTGAACATTATCAACAATAAAGCTAAAATCATATGATTATAATCAACAGATACAGAAAAGGCTTTTGAAAAAATACAACATCCATTCTTACTAAAAGTTCTAGAAAGTATAGGAATAAATGGATCCTTTTTAAAAATGATAAGTAGTAGCTATTTAAAACTAAGAGTAAGAATTATATGTAATGAGGAAAGAACTAGACACCTTCCCAGTAAGATCAAGGGTGAAGCAAAGATGTCCTTTATCACCACTGTTGTTCAGTACTATATTAGAAATATTAGCTATATCAATAAAGAAAAAGAAAATGAAAGATATGATAGTATACTAAGAGAACTCTAGAGAATAAACTAAAGAACTAGTTGAAACAATTAACTTTAACAAAGTTGTAGGATATTTTTAAAAACATAAATCAGGGGAGGCGGAGCCAAGATGGCAGCACAGAAGCAGGAGAACTCCATGAACTCCCCCATAACCACCACAAATACCTATAAAATATGACTCTAAACAAATTTTAGAGCTCCAGAACCCACAAAATGACAGAGAAACAAGGCTTCTGCTGAAGGCAGCCTAGCAGGTGGACAGGAAGGGTTCATCCAAGCACACTGGGAGCCAAAACCAGCCCAGCCTGAAAGTGTGGCCGTAGCCCCAGGGTGGCCAGGACAAGCCATGGCTGGAGCTTTCAGGAGAACAGATCATGGGCAGCTGTGGCAGTTTCCAGAATTATCAACCCATAAAAGCCAAGGAAAAAGTGAAAGGTCAGTGGAACTCGGCTAAATTTGGGGGAAAGGAATGGGTCCAGCCATCTACTCCTAGAGCAAGAAAGCAGCAGAAGCAGCCCCTGCAGCAGCCTCCACATGGCTGCTTCAGAGCTCTCGCCCTACAGACTGCAGGTGGGCCAAGCGATCATTCATAGGCTAAGTGCTCTTGCCTTAACCTGCCTGGATCAGGATTGTGGTATTGGGTGGTGGTCCTGAAGTGCATGACCAGTGAGCCAAAGCTGGTGGGGGCTGCAGAGATGACGACCTCCTAATAGCTCTGGCAGCTGCGAAAACCCCAGCAATTTAGGACAAAGCTCTCCCCTCTGAAAGCAGAGTTGTACTGAGCCCAAAAGTCAAGTAACTGACTGGCAACACGAGCATGCAAAGGAAGCAAAGCAAGCTTGGCAATCTAACTTTAGATTCCTTTTTTGGGGACAAAAAGGAACAAAGAACAGAACTCCTGCACCAAAAGCTTCTAAAAAAAATGTAAACTGATCACAGGCCATATAGTAGCATAAGAAAGATTTTGAAAACCAAATAAGAGAAGTGTAGGAAAAATTGGGAAGAGAAATGAGAATGATGCAAGAAAATCATGAAAAGAGAGTCAACAACCTGACTCAAGAAAACAAGACCTTAAAAAATAGATATATGTACACATACATACATTTATATTCCCTTCAACTATCCGCATACTGAGAAAAGTTCCATGAGTTACAATTATCATTTTTCCATGTTGGCATGTAAATAGTTCAACTTTGGCAAGTGCCTTATGATTTCTTCTCCATGTTGACCTTCTCATGCTTCTTGTATTTGAGCGTCAAATTTTCTTTTCAGTTCTGGTTTTTTCAGTAAGAATGTTTGAAAGTCCTCCACCTCACTGAATGACCATATTTTCCTCTGGAACATTATACTCAATTTTGCTGGGTAGGTGATTCTTGGTTTTAATCCTAGCTCCCTTGATCTCCGGAATAGCATATTCCAGGCCCTTTGATCCCTCAATGTAGAAGCTGCCAGATCCTGGGTTATCCTAATTTTTGTTTCCACAGTATTCAAATTGCTTCCTTTTGGCAGCTTGTAATATTTTCTCCTTGATCTGGGGACTCCGTAAAACTGGTTATAACATTCCCCCTTTGGGGGATCTTTTTCAAGAGGTGATCAGTGAATTCTTTCAAGTTCTATTTTGCCCTCTGGTTCTAAAATATCAGGGCAATTTTCCTTGAGAATTTCTTAAAGGATGCTTTCTAAGTTCTTATTTTGATCATGGCTTTCAGGCAGTCCAATAATTTTTAAATTGTCTCTCCTGGATCTATTTTCCAGTCCAGTGGTTTTTTCAAGGAGATCTTCCACATTGCCTTCTATTTTTTCATTCGTTTGGATCTCTTTAATAGTATCTTGATTTCTCATGAAGTCATTTGCTTCCCTTTGCTCCACTCTAATTCTAATTCTGAAGGAATTATTCTCTTCAGAAATCTTTTGAGATTCTTTTTCCATCTGGCAAATTCGACTTTCTAAGGCATTCTCCTCCTCCTTGGCTTTCTGGGCCTCTTTTGCCATTTGAGTTAATCTATTATTTAAGGTGTTAATTTCTTCAGTCAGGTTGTTGACTCTCTTTTCATGATTTTCTTGCATCATTCTCATTTCTCTCCCCAATTTTTCCTTCACTTCTCTTATCTGGTTTTCAAAATCCTTCTTAAGCTGCTCTATGGCTTGTAACCAGACTACATTTTTTCTTGGAAACTTTTGGGGTGGGAGTTCTGACTGTGTTGTTTTCCTCCCGTTCCATGCTTTGATCCTTTTTGTCCCCAAAAAAGGAATCTAAAGTTGGATTGCTGTTCTTACTTTGCTTCCTTTGCCTGCTCATGTTGCCAGTCAATTACTCGACTTTTTGGCTCTGTTAAACTCTGCTTCCAGAGGGGAGAGCTCTGTCTCAAATCCCTGGGGTTTTCACAGCTGCTAGAGCTATTAGGAGGCCACTGCAGCCCTGACCAGCTTTGGCTCACTGAAAACATACCTCAGGACCACCACCCAAGACCACACTATGGATCCAGGCAGCTTAAGGCAAGAGCACTTAGCCTCTGAATGATTGCTTGGCCCCTCTGCAGTCTGCAGGCCGGGAGCTTCTGAAGCAGCCATGTGGAAGCAGCTGCAGGGCTGCCACTTCTGCTGCTTCCTTGCCCCGGAGGCAGTTCAGCCGGACTGTCTCCCCTGAATTTAGCCAAGTTTCACTAACCTTTCACTTAGTCCTTATTTCTTATGGCTTGATAGTTCTGGAAATCACCACAGCTGCTGCTGATCCACTCTCCTGAAGGCTCCAGCCACAGCGCGTCCTGGTTGCTCCAGGGCCAAGCCGCAGTTTCAGGCTGTGCTGGTTTCGGCTCCCAGCACGTTGCAATGAGCCCTTCCTGTCCTGTCTGCCAAGGTGCCTTCAGCGGGAGATGTGTTTTTCTGTAATTTTGTGAGTTCTGGAGCCCTAAAATTTGTTTAGTGACATATTTTATGGGTATTTGAGGTGATTATATGGGAGTTGCGGAGTGTTCCTGCTTCTACGCCGCCATCTTTGCTCCTCCTCCTAGTATATATTATTATTATTATTATTATCATTATTATTATTATTCACATGTAACTGGGTAATAAGATATACAGGCACTGGGATAGGGAGATCCATCTTGCCATATAGGAGAGAGTAGATTGGGAGAGGGGATATACAGTGGGATCACTGTTTTGGGGTGGTGGGTAGGGGAAAGACGGAGAAAAAATTTATAACTCAAAATCTTGTGGAAATGAATGATATAAACCAAAAATAAACAAAAGTTAATAAAAAAAAAAAGAAGGAAGAGAACAACATTTAGTGAAACTAACCAATATAACGAAGTCTAACATTAAATACATTGTTTCACACCTATGCTCCCCATCTCTGCAAAAAATCTGGCCAAGTGCCTTCCTGTATCGCTTTCCCGAGCTTAAACTCAATTATTAAAATTTTGTAGCATTCAACTTCTATTATTTTGTTGTTGCTATTCCTGTTAAACCTAGCACTTAGCAGAAGATCTTGAACGTAATAAATACTTAGCAAATTTTAAAAAAAAATCATCAGCATTTCTATACATTAACAATATACAGCATGGAGAGACAGAAAGAGAAATTCCACTTAAAATAATTGCAGACAATATGAAATACTTGAGAGTCTACTTGCCTAGACAATCACAGGAACTATATAAACAAAATTACAAAACACTTGTTACACAAATAAAGGCAGATCTAAACAAACAAAAAAATACTCATTGCTCATGGGTAGACTGAAACAATATAATAAAAATGACAATTCTACATAAATTAATTTACTTATTCAGTGTCATACCAATCAAACCATAAAATATTTTCTAGAACTAGAAAAAAAATCAAACCTATATCTCACACCATATACCAAGAAAATGTAAAAATGGGTTAATGATTTAGATATAAAAGGTGATATCATATGTAAGTTAGGGTGGCATGGAAAAATCTGCTTGTCAGATTTATAGATAAAGGAAGAATTTATGGTCACACAAGAGATAGAGTAGATCATGGGAAGGAAAATGCAAAAAGTTTTTGTAAAAACAAAACCAATGTAGCCCAAATGAGAAGGAAAGTAGGAAATGGGTGGAGGGAGAGGGGGAACTTTTACAGCAAGTTTCTCTCACAAAGGCCTCATTTCTCAAATATATAAAGCACTGTGGGGCAGCTAGGTGGCACAGTGAATACAGCACTGGCCTTAGAGTCAGGAGAAACTGAGTTCAAATCTAGCCTCAGACACTTAACACTTACTAGCTGTGTGACCTTGGGCAAGTCACTTAACCCCAATTTGCCCTGCCTTCCCCTCTTAAAAAAAAACTGAGTCAAATTTATAAAAATTAGAGTTTGAGTATTTCTACATTGTTTGACAGCTATCCAGGGCTAGAACCCAAACTTATCGAGAAAGAGACAAGCTCCAGGTTTATGCTTCCTTTAGTGATGGTACCAAGGACCATAGTATCATCTCAAGTACCTCAAAGATGCTTAGCAAATGTTCCAGCAAAAAGTATATCATTGTAGGTGATACCCTACCACTGCTAACAGGAACAAATCAAAATGACAAGTATACTGGCAAACCCAAACTAGATGAGTCTAAAGTTCCCTCTTCTTCAATAACATCTTTTGCTGACAAGCATAAATACTTATTGAATCATTCAGTTTAATTTCCACAAATTGTATATTTAACTTACTTATAATTTTATATAATATGCACTTAAGAGTAATTTATGACAAATTAAATATTTCACATTTCTGTCAATGTAACCATGTATTTAAAAGGTAAACTGGAAACCTGTTTTTCAGCCCATCTTTTTGAGTCAAAAAATAAACCAACCTTTTCATATCCACTTTCTACACACACACACACACACACACACACACAGGAAATTAAACATTATCTTTAGCTCTTCTTATTGAGCCATGGTGCATCTATTACTTTTCTGAGTACCGTTTAAAAAGAAATTATGTATCATCAATAATTTAAAATATCCATAAATTTAAATATCTGCTATGTGAGTGGGGGGGGGGCGTATAAATATGTGTATGTGTATGTGTGTGTGTGTGTGTGTGTGTGTGTGCGCACGCGTGTGCTCTGTGGGGTTTAACAGACAGCCTCAAAGTAAAAAATTCCTGGGTGCAAGTCCCAACTCTGACCCTGGACAAATCACTTACACTCTCAGCATTCTAAGCAATTCCCTAAGACTTTAAATTACAGAGAAGATATCAACTTGAATTGGTAGAAGGAGCTTCATAATTCAGGAGATCTCTATTCCAGTGAAATCAGATATCTAAGCCACATTCTATTTTTATAATATTAATAATAAAAGGAAAATAACATCTTTCCATTAACATTTTAGAAAGTAGTATTTCCCTTTCATAATAAAAGAGTGAGAAATCAAAACAGGTCCCCAATATGTTGGAAGGATCCCCTGGGATGTACTTATAGTAGGACACAGATGAAAACTGGACAACTGGGCAGTTGTGGCTGCATTCCATCTACAACCCTGTAGGAAATATCCAAATCAATGAAATCACAGACCTACATAAGCATTTATGTATGTTTCCTCTAAGTAAAAGTTAAAGTGCAATCCTCTATTATTAAAAAAAAAATCTCCAGATTTCTTTACCCTAGATAAATCAGTCAATAAACATTTACTACGTGTGCCAGGTACTGGCCAGGAACCCAAAGAAAGAAAAAGGTAATTCCTACTCTCAAGAGACTCACAGGCTAATGAAGAAAAACAAGCAAACAACTATGTGCAAAAAAGTTCTATGGAGCATCAATAAGAGGCTTCTTGTAGAAAGTGGGATTTTAGTTTGGCTACCAGGAATCCCAGTGAAGATGAGGAAGGAAAGAATTCCAGGCACTGGGAGCAGCCACTGAAGATGCCTGAAGTCAGGAGGTAGAATTTCTTGTTCAAGAATAAAAAGGCCAGTGTCACTGGATTGCGAAGTACATGCGAGTATGTAAAGTAAGAAAAATGGGGATGGGGGGAAGGAGTGAAAGCAGAGGATTTTATATTTGATCCAGGAGTTAATAAAAAGGCACTGGTATATTTTGAGTAAAGGGATACTTTCAGCAGATCAGTTTAACAGCTAAGTGGAGGTTGGAGTGGAGTGCAGAAAGACTGGAGGTTGAGAGATCAGTCAGGAAGTTACTGCGATAGTACAAGCATGAGGTGATGAATGACGGCACAAGGGTATAGCAGTAGCGTCAGAGGAGAAAAGAGGGAAGTGTATGAAATGTTATGAAAAAGAGGACCTGGCAAGAGACTGGATATGTGAGTGACAAATTACGGCTGGCATTTAGGCTTCAAACCTGGATGACAGGAAGAATGATGGTACCCTCAACAGTAACGGGGCAGTCAGGGAAAAATAATGAGTTCAGTTTCAGTCATGTTGAGTTCAAGACGTCTGATAGGCAAGTGGAGATATTAAACTGGAGATCTGCAGAGAGGCTAAGCCTAGATACACAGATCTAAAAATTACCTGCAAAATAATGACAAATGAATCTGCAGAAACTGATAAGAACACTAAGTGAGAAAACATTGAGGGAAAGAAGAGGGCCCAGAATAGAGCCCTGTGTGATACCCACCTTTAATTGGAGTGTTATGGGTGAAGGTCCAGCAAAAGTGCCTGAGGGAGAACAGTCAGATATGTAGATAGGAAGAGAATTAAGAAGGAGAAGTGTTGGGCGGCTAGGTGGCGCAGTGAATAGAGCACCGGCTCTGGAGTCAGGAGGACCTGAGTTCAAATACAGCCTCAGACACATAACACGAAAAACTAGCCATGTGACCTTGGACAAGTCACTTAATCCCAACTGCCCTCCCCCCCAAAAAAAGCAAAAAAAAAAAGAGAGAGAGAGAGAAGTGTCATGAAAACCAAAAAAGAAGAAAGGGTCAAGGAAAAAAAAAAGGTAATAGACCATGTCAAAGGTGGCAGAGAAGTTAGAAGCGATAAGGTTTGAGAAAAGGCCATTATTTTCGGTAATAAAGAAACTGTTAACAACTTTGAAGAGATCAGTTACAGTTGAATAGTGAGGGTGGAAGTCAGACCGTAAAGTTAAGAGAGCAAGAGGGGGAAAAATGGAGGTTCCTATTATATATGGCTGTGTCAAGGTGTTCGACTACAAAACAGAGAAGAAATATGGAATGATAGCTAATGGTTACAGATGAGGTGAGGGTTTTTTGAGGATGGGAGAGACATGGGAATGTACGTAGGCCTTAGGGAAGCAGCTAGTAGACCAGGAAAGAACAATGATGATAGAGGAGGCAATCTGCTGAAGAAAACAGGATATATGCTAAAGAAGTTGGGCTAGGGAAAGACAATCCATAATATCCTCATTGAGGATACTCTTGATGTGTGTACAGATTATCCTTGTAAGAATTTTATATAGATAAGAAAGAAGGCATATATACAACAAAAGCTGTAGGTGGTTGTCAACTTGATCATCTTCTCATCAGTAATAATAAAGTTCAAGATTTTTTTTCAATAGCTTGGGCATCTTCCCCTGTTTCTTCACAGAGTTGTAAATCAATCCCTCAATGCCCTCATAAATGTGTCATCTCTGGCATAGTTCTCCTCTATATAGATTTAAATTGCAAAGAAGACATCAACCTGAATTAGCTGGAGTTTCATGATTTAGGAGATCCCTATTCCAGTGAAATCAAGGCCACATTCTATTTTAAAGTATTAATTCAATAATAAAAGGAAAATAAAAAATCCAGCTGCTCTGCACTATCCTCTTCTCTGGAATCCCTTACTCTTTCATCCTATCATTGATCATGCCAATTCTTGCATTATTCCTCCCATCTGTTACCTTTACTCCCACACACATGATGATGAACAAAGCCAGAAAAATCAGGCAACTGTGCTAACTAGGTTCATTACAATTTAATGCTATGTAATCTCAACTGGGCCTTAAATGTAACAGAGAAAATTCTTTCTATCTCCCTAATAAGTTTACTCTCCTACTCAGAATAGTAATTTTTCCAAGTCTTTTCAACACTCCTCAAAACTCCCCTGGCTCCTCTTCCCCTCACTCTCCCAGCTGAGAACTTTGCTTCATATTTTGCTGAAAAAAACTGAGGCCATTTGCTGAAAGCTCCCTCTTTCCTCTTCTTTTTTTCTCAAATCATATTGTTTGGATGCCTTCTCCACTATCTTAATCAATCAATAAACATGTATTAAGCAACTACTATGTTCCAGGCATAGTGCTAAAGTGCTAGGGATACAAAAGGAAGCAAAAGACAGTTCCTGCCCTCAAAGGGCTGAAGGAAATGGCAAACCACTCTAGAATCTTTGCCAAGAAAATTCCAAATGGGGTCATAAAAGGTCTGATATAACTGACCAAAAAACAAAAACAAACAAAATCCAAAACCTAATCTAATGGGGAAGACTAGCAAACAAATATATAGAAACAAGTTACATACAGGACAAATAGAAAATAAATAGAGGGAACGGACTAGAATTAGTAGAAGCTGAGAAGACTTCCCATGAAAAATGTGATTTCAGGTTAGACTTAGAGGAAGCCAGGAAGTCAATAGATAAAGTCAGGTATAGGAGACAGACAAAGAAAAAGCTCAGAACCAAGAGATGGAGGGTCCTGTTCATAGAACAGCCAAGTTGCCATTGTCACTGGATCAAAGAGTACAAGGCAGGGAGTAAGAAGACTAGAAAGGTAGCACAGGGACATGTTATGAAGGTCTTTCTACGCCAAAGAGAGAATATTATATCTGATCCTAGAGGTGACAGGGAGCCTCTGGAGTTTATTGATCAGTGGAGTGATGTGGTTCTAGATTTATGGCCTATGCAAAGTGGTCCAGTGTAATTACAAGAGACTGTACAGGATGAATACGCAAACTGGAGTTTATGGCAAAAAAAACTAAGTTGAAATGTACCCAAAGGATTTTGGTCTAGGAAACTCCCTTCATCTGGAGTTGAATATACTCCTTTTGAAAAGCAGCTGTTACCTGCATACTGGGCCTTGGTAGAGACTGAACAATTGACATTGGGCCATGAAGTAATAGTAAGACCTGGAATCCCGATTATGACCTGGGTAATGAGTACCCCAGCTTCCCACAGAATTGGACATGCACAAGAGGTTAGCATAATTAAATAGAAATGGTACATTCAAAACAGATCTGAAACAGGCAAAAGTGGAGTTTCTGGTTTATATTAATTTATAAATATGGGAAAGATATTATAATACTTGTTTATTCAAGAGAAGATGATTACCAAATCGTGCCCTTAATTCAGATATCTGAATGAATAGGGCTATGATAGGTTCATGGATACCAGAAACACAGCTGACTCTATACCCTGCTTCTGGTTATTATCTCCTTATTCTTGTTGGTCTTTGTTTTGTTTGTTTAACCTATTTGTTAGATCTGTCTCTTAAAGGTTTAATGTCCTCCACTGAAGATGACTAACTGCTTAAGTTGGATGTTATCCTCTGTCTATGCTCTCCCTGGCCCTGACATTGATTAAGCTCTGGATAATGGATAAGGAACTGACTCCTCGAATGGGACCTCTCAAGGCAGGGACATCTCTATATCCAATCTCAGTAGGAAGTAATTTTAGAAGATGAGACCTTCACCCCTTAGTCCAGGGGATTTTGGGTCCCATTCGTTTGAGGGGAGAATGATGTGGTGCTTGTGCTCAAGCCCCCACCCTAAGATACTGTTTTACGTGTTTATTTTGTGTTCTCTTTCTATATTGTTTTGGAAGTTATGTTGATACAAGTTACCCCTAAAGTGCCATTGATCTATGTAATGGACATGAAAGATCTTGGGACCAAATATGTTAATGGAATAAAAAGATGTTCCTCATCCATTAATAGGCCTGTGTGACCTGTTTTGAGTCACATGGGGCTATGATACAGCCTGAGTCACATGGAGTTAAGAGTGGGAGAAATTCCATTAGCCAATGAAATTTTAATTGAAATAGAATGTTGGGGAGAGAGACAGTGCAGTGTGTGAGAGGCAAAGCAGTAGACAGAGGTGAAGAGTAACCTAGTGCTCACAGAAAGAGAATCAGCTTGAGTTGGTGGAGGGAGGAACTAGTCTAAGGAAACTTGTTTGTAGGGGGGCCTAACAAATAAGAAAGCCGAAGATGTCAGTTGGTGCTCCCTGGAGTGATGATGATCAATACCTTGTTAAGTATTACCTCCTAGTATTCTAGTCCAAATAAATATTTTGATTTTGCATTTAATTTAATTATTATATTTTGCTAATTTACCCTGGAAATACGTCTGCATAGTCATAGCAACTACTACGGGTATTATTGCACTGGCGTTACACCTGTCCTCCAGCAACCAAGTCCTAGGTAGCCTATTTCATCTCTTCTATTTTAGGAAATATCTAGAATCCGCCTGCTGTTGGAGTGGACCTTTTGGTGCCACTACCTTTTTGCAAACAAGTTGAGGCTGACATGGGTTTGAGCTATAAAACAGGTTTTAAAGAAGGGAAGTGATTTCTGAATGACTTATTGGCAAGGCTTTGTCTAGAATGCTGGCCAACTGGTCACAGGACACAGGGTAAAGACTAGACTTAGATTTTATGTGAGATTTCCATATCCAAAACAAAGATGAGATGTGTCCAAACTGAAATTATTGTGAAAAGGAATTTTTGAAGCCTTTTTGCCCCTCATCCTAAGAGGTCCCATCACATTCTGTCTTCCTGGAGGTTCAAAGTGGGAGTGAATGGAAAGTCACTTTGCCCTACCCCGTTTCTGAGCAGTAACACCTAATAAGAAGTGGTTCACATATCCACTGGTTTCCTCCCAACAATCCAGTAAGGAAAAGCAGTATATCCCCATTTTTCAGATAAGGGAAAAAAAGACAAATTTAGAATCAGAGGACCACAGTTTAAACCCAGCTCTGTTACTTACTGCCTTTGGGCAAATTCTTTCCCATAAAACAGGATAAGATAGCAGAATGGATTAGAAACCAGAATAAACATGCTGTTTATAATTTGTAAATTTATAAAATTTATAAAAATTTATAAAATGTATAAAAATAAGAGCCATTAACTATGCCCAAAGGGCTATAAACAATTGCATACCCTTTGACCCAGTAACACTTCTGGGGCTGTATCCCAAAGAGATCACAGAAGCGGGAGGAAGACTCATATGTACAAAAAGATTTATTGCAGCTCTCCATGTGGTGGCAAAAAACTGGAAATTAAGGGGATGTCCATCAATTGGGGAATGGCTAAACAAGCTGTGGTATATGAATGTAATGGAATACTATTGTGCTATAAGAAATGAGGAGGAGAGAGACTTCATATTTACCTGGAGAGGCTTATACAAATTGATGCTAAGTGAGAAGAGCAGAACCAGGAAAAACTTGTACACAATCACAGATACATCGTATGTATGACGACCAACCTTGATAAACTGGACTCTTCTCAGCAACACACAGCTATAAGACAACTCTACAAATCTCAGGATGGAAGGAGATACCTACATTCAGAGAAAGATCTAGAAAGAACAGAGTTTAAATGGAGACTGAAGCAATCTACATGCTATTGCTCTTCTCCATGTTTGGTTTTGTTTCCTTTTTCCTATTGTGCACTCCATTGGTTACAACCCTTCTTTACAACCAGACTAATGCCCAATGTGACAGTAAAAAAAAAATAATAAGAGCCATTTCCCAATTGATAATGGTCAAAGGATATGAACAGGAAACTTTCAGAAGAAGAAATCAAAGCTACCTATAGTCATATGAAAAAATTATCTAAATCACTACCCATTAGAGAGAAATGTAAACTAAAACTCTGAGGTACCACCTCACACTTATCATAGTTAATATGCTAGAAAAGGAAAATGACAAATATCTAAGGGTAAGGGAATGTAGAAAAATAGGGACACTAAAGCATGGTTGGTGGAGTTGTAAATTGTTCTAATCATTCTGGAGAAAAATTTGAAACTATACCCAAAGCACTTTAAAATTATGCATATAGTTTACAATACCACACTAAGTCCATATACCAAAAAGAGCAAAGAAAAAGGAAAAGGACCTACATGTACCAAAAATATTCATAGCAGCTCTTTTGGTGGTGGCAAAGAATTGGAAATGGAGGAGACGTCCATCAATTAGGGAAATGCTGAACAAATTGTAGTATATGACTGTGATAGAATATTACTGTGCCATAATAAATAAGATAAGCAGGATGGTTTCAGAAAAAACTGAGAAGACTTATATGAACTGATACAGAGTGAACTAAGCAGAATCAAGACAATACTGTATATGGTAATAGCAATATTGTAACGACAATCAACTATGACAGACTTAGCTACTCTGATCAATACAATGATCCAAGACAATTCTGAAAGACTCATAATAAAAAATGATCTTCACCTCCAGAGAGAGAAATGATAAACTCTGAATATGAACTAAAGCATAATTTTTTCCACTTTATTTTTGTGGGGGCTTTTTGCAACACGGCTAATATGGAGATGTGTTTTGCATTATTTCATATGCACGATATAATGATTATCTTCTCAGTGGGTGGGGGAGTGGCTGGAGGGAAAGAGAATTTGGAACTCAAAAAAATTTTAAATGAAAGTTGAAAAAAAATAATAAATTAGAAATCTAAAAAATTATTTCCTTTCCTTGGGTCTGTTTTTTTTTATATATAAAATTAGAGGGCTGGAATAAATTATTTCTGGGGTCCATTCTAGTCTAAATCTGTTAGTATTCCTTCATACTTTTTTAGAGAGTTTAAGCACTGACATAATAATGTACATCATTACTTACTTAAATGCATGTGACTATCAAGTTTAAGGCTCTATGATCTCTTCCACTTAGTCTCTTCCACTTCAACATTTCTTGCCCCGCCTTTAGTATTTCTCTACTTTGAGACCCAGAAATCAATTCAATATACTAAGTTGTTAAAAAAAAAATCTGTTATTAATTTCCCTACCAACCCTTACCTACTTTTCCTTTCCTATAGTCATCTTCCAATCCTCTCTCCTTACCCATTCGTGTCCATTCCATTTCTACTACAGGAAGTAAATACATGTCTATTATACTGATGAAACACAGCTCTAGCTGGATATTTAGATTATCTGTGTTCTTGGACATTATTCATGTTTTTATGTATGCTTCATTTGTCCTAGGTCTTATTTAAACTTAAACTGATAAATTTCTCAAGTACAGCAACAGTTTCCTGCTTCTTTTGTAACATCTCACCACATCTAGCAGAACCCTCTCTATACACCATGAGAATTTAATAAATAATAATGATGATTTCATATAGGAATGAATGTAACATATAACAGATTAAAGAAAAAATCAGCTCACCAGACTTATGATTTTCAGATTTCCAATTTCTTATTTATAAATTGACTAGAGTCAATGAAGCAAAGATAACAATGAACATGTAGTTCTTTATTTAATAAAACAGACTGTAAAAACCATGAGTTAATGAATATATATATTTAAGAAGGAAAGCTATAAAAGAAACACTAGAGAATATAGCATCTTCAGACAATTATTACGAAAGAATCCAGGGAGAATAAGTTTATTGTGAACAGCAGTCTGCTAAAACACAATCTTTAAAGGAGATAGATGCTAAGTGTTCAGTCAACCTGAACTATTTGTTGCTCCCTAAACTTACACATTTGCACATCCTGTCTCTCAGACATCCTCACTAGCTCTTACTGACGATGAATTATTTGTCTTTCCACAGACTTGAAAGATAATTTATTCCTTACTCTCCTAATTTATTTATGATATGACCATTTATATCTACGTCATGTATACATCTAAAATTTATGACTGACTGGGGTGTTGATCTATACCTAACTTCTGCCAGACTGCTATCCAGTTTTCCTACCAGTTTTTGTAACAAAGTGAGTTCTTACCCTAGTAAGTAGGGTCTTTGGGTTCAATGAATACTGTGCTACCGGTGTTTTTGTTTTTCTTTCCTTCTGAATATCATACACCAAATCTGTTCCAGTGATTTAACTTAATTCTATCATACAAATTATATAGCATAAGAGATCCTACCAAATTGCTTCAATTCATACAGAGATGATCATGATAT
The DNA here is from genome assembly GCA_028627135.1 of Pseudochirops cupreus. NCBI lineage: Eukaryota > Metazoa > Chordata > Mammalia > Diprotodontia > Pseudocheiridae > Pseudochirops > Pseudochirops cupreus. The sequence continues at coordinate 252,794,754 of CM053583.1, read as the reverse complement.
GCAAACCAGGAAGAGTTTAAGCAGAAAAAAAAAACTATAGACCAATATCCCTAATGAATATCGGTGCAAAAGTTTTAAATAAAATATTAACAATGGGCTAAAACAGCATATCATAAAGACCATACACTATGACCAGTATTCGTTTAAATCAGGAACGCAGGAGTTGGTTTAGTACCAGGAAAACTATAAATGTAATTAAACATATTAAAAACAAAATCGACCAATACCATGTGATTCTATCAACAGACACAGAAAAAAAGGTTTTCACAAAATATGACTACCCTTTTTGTTTAAAAAACACAAAAACTAGAAAACATAGGAATAAATGGACCTTTCCTTAAAATGATAAATTTTATTCATCTAAAACCAAGTGGTACCATTAGATGTCACAGAGATTTATTCTAATTTGTTTTCTAGTTTATTCTCATCTAAAGATTAATATCCTTTCTAGTAAAATCAAGGGCAAAATAATGAAGTCTACTGTCACCTCTTTTTTTTGACACAGTACTAAAAAAATGCTAACCATAACAACAAGACAAGAAAAAGAAATTTAGAGAAGAGGCATAAAGAAAAAACAAAATCATCACTTATTGCAAATCACATACCGGTGTATTTAAAGAACCCTAAAGAATCAACTAAAAAATTAATAACAATAACTTTGATAAATAATAATAAAATAAATAAATAAATTTAAAATAAATTTTAAAAATAATAAAAAATAATAACTCCGGCAAACTTTCAGGATATAAAGTAAATCCATACAAATCACAGCAGTTCCATATAATGCCAATGAAATCTGACAGGAAAAGACAAAAGGAAATTCTATTTAAAATTACTATAGAACGTATAATGCTTGGGAATCTACCTGCCAATATGAACGCAAGAAGAACATACAAACAGTTCTCACTTTACCTAAGCGAGCCATTCAGCAGACCTCTACTTAAAGCAGATTTTTAGATAACTCAGACCTGGGAAAGGAGGGAGGGAAGGAGAGGCGGGCAGGAAAGAACCCAGCGTTCCCACTGAGCAAGGGGGCCCGCACATGTTTCAAAGGTATATGGGGACGAGGGACAGAGAGATGAAAACCAGAGAACACTAAAGGGTTCCGGCCAGGCACAGGGGGCCTCGTCAGAACCAAGAGGCAGAACACACAAGGGGCAAAACCTGGGAACCATACGCAGACACAGACAGGAGAGGACTAATGACAAGAGGCCAAGGCCGGATACGCGGTAACCTGAGTACAGATGGACAGAACAGCAGAAAGGTCTCCTCTCAGCTCTGTACTACAGTGGCAGCAGTTTCTCCCCAGGCCATTCTGCTTTCACATGGAGGAGTTTCTGTTTTGTTTTTTTTTAGTGGGGGTGTGCAGGTGAGAGGGTGTGGAGCTCTGACCCAAAGGGCAGGAAAAGAGAGAAAGGGTACAATGCTGTACAATAAAGTTAACATATTGTTGTTGAATTGTTCCAGTTGTATCCAATACGTCGTGATCCCATTTTAGTGTTTTCTTGGCAAGGATACTAAAGTGGTTTGCCATTTCCTTCTAGACTTCATTTTATGAATGAGAAACTGAGGCAAACAGGGTTAAGTGACTTGCCCAGGGTCACACGGCTACCAGAGGCCGGTTTTGCACTCACGAAAATGAGTTTTCCCGATTCCAAGCCCAATGCTCTACCTACTGTGCCACCTAGTGGCCAGTCAGTATTTTTTAGGAATGTGGATTTCTTTCAGAATTCTTTGCATAAAGTTGAATTAGTGTAATGTGAATTTACTTAAAGAAAGAACTGTCTGTAGCTTCAACTATGAACAAATGTTCATAAAAATAAAAAAGATCTAAACACTCTGGAAAATATTAATAATTCACAGGTAAGATAAGTAAACATAATAAAAGATAACACCGCCTAAATCAATTTACTTATTCAATACCATACCAATTAAACAACTAACAGAGCTAGGAAAAAAAATAACAAAATTCATAGAGACAAAAAAGGTAAAGAATTTTAAGAAAAAAGAAATAAAAAGAAATGGAAACAGAGAATTCAGCAGTGCTAGATCTCAAACTATACTACAAAGCAGTAATTCCCATCCCACCCCTCCAAAAAATTGCATACTGGTTAAAAAATAAAGAATTGAGATCAGTGAAAAGGTTAACAATACAACATAAGTAATCAAATTTCTGAACTAGTGTAGTATTCAATAAACACAAAAAATACAGCTTCTAAGATAAGAATTCACTATTTTATTTATTTATTTTTCACTATTTTATAAAAAAAGAAATTACAGTGAAAATTAGACAGTGGCACAGAAGAAATTAGAATACTATTTCACACTTTATACCAAGATAATCTCAAAATGGATACATGATCTAAATATAAAAGGTCAAATCATAAACAAATTAGAGAAACTTCGGAAAAAAATACCTATTAAGAGCTATGAATAGAAGAAAAATTCATAATCAAACAAGGGATGATAATCTGAACAAACAAATGAGACAAAGGTTAAAAAATAACTGCAGAAAAACTTTCGCAGCAAATTTCTCTAATAAAGTCTCATTTCTAAGACATATAAAGAATTAATTCACGTAAAAGAAAAAAAGCTATTCCCTAACTGATAAATGGTCAAAAGATAAAAATATCTATAGCAATATGTAAAAAACTGCTCCAAATCACTACTAATTAAAGAAATCTAGATTAAAGCAATTCTTAGACGCTAACCCACATCTACCAAATTAGCAAAAATGACAAAAAAGAATATGAATCTAGTCAGACTACAATATAGAATCTTTCTAAAATGTTATAACCTACATGCTAATATTTCATTTTTTTGCATTAACATTCATTAAAGATATTGTTAGTTTTTTCTTCACCCTTATTTCTCCCTGGTTTAGAGGATGAAACCATATTTGTATTATAAAAAGAAATTATAAAGGTGTCTTTTTTTTAATGATTGCAATCTGTTTTTGTAGCAGTGGAATTAAATGTTCTATGAACATCTGATAGAATTCTTTTGCAAAATCAGCTGGTCTTGGAGTATTTTTCCTGAGGAGTACATTTACGGCTTGTTCTATTTATTTTTCTGATATTGGGTTACTTAAACAGATGATTTATTTTATTAATCTGAATAGTTTATATTTTTGTTAAGCATTCATCTATCTTAGATATCTAAGTTATCAGTTCACTAGCATAAAATTGGGTAAAGAGTTATTGATAATTTCCTTTATTTCTTCTTTGATTATTGTGGGTTCTTTTTCATTTTTTATTTCACCCCACCGCTGCTTTTCTCTAACTTAACTAATTATTTTATCTAAAACCCAGTTCCTAGTTCATCAATTCAATGGTTTTTTTTCTTTCAATTTTCTTCATCTCTTCATTCATTTGCAGATTCCTACTTTGTTATTTAGTTGGGAGATACTGATCTGTTGTTCAATTTTTTTTTAACTGCTCTATGTATTGATTCATTCTTTGTCTTTTGTTGATGAAAGCATTAGAGATAAATTTTTCTCCCAGAACAATGTTAGTTATCTCCCATACTGCCTGGCATGTTCACTCATTATTGCCAAGTTCTTTGATGAAATTTTCTATAATTTGTTCTTTGATCTACCATCAGTTCTTTAGAAACATGTTACTAGTCTCCAATTACTTTTTAATTTTTTCTTTAAAGGGTTTTTGCTGAATGTAATTTTTACTGTCTTGTCATCACTATATGTTTAGGTTTTTTTGCTTCTTTACATTTTTTGATCAGGTCTTTGCCTTGACAAATAGTCAGTTTTTATAAAGATGGCATGTGTAGCCTGGTAGTACACAAATTGATTTATATTCCCTTTCAGCAACTGCCAGATATCCCTCTCTGATTTTTCTAAAGTTCTGTTCAGGTCTTTAACTTCTTTCTTGTTTAGCTTTTAGTTAGATTTGTCTAACTCTGAAATGGATACACTATGATTCTCCCACTATAATACCTTAATTATTTCTCCCTCTAACTTGATTAACTTTTCCTTTAAGTATTTAGATACTGGCAGTGGAGCCAAAATGGCAGAGCAGAAGCAGGAAATTCTGGGAGCTCCCGCCATAACCACCTCCAATACCTATAAACAAATTTTAGAGCTACAGAACCCACAAAGTGAAAGAGAAAAACAAATCTCCCACTGAAGCTAGGCTGACAGGAAGGGTCTATCACACCGGACTGAGAGCCAAGCCCAGCCCTCAGTGAGCCGTGGTTTTAGCCTCATGGCTGCCCCAAACCAGCAGTGGCCAGAGCAGACTTCAGGAGAGTGCATCATCGGCAGCTGTGGCAGTTTCTAGACTTCTCAACCCATAAACACCAAAGAGAAAGTAAAAGGTCAGTGGGGAACTCTGTTGGAACTAGGTTATGGAAGAGTACAGTCCAGCCCCCGTGCCCAGGCAAGACGGGGCTGAGGCACAGGGCTGCCACATGGCTACCTCCAGAGCTCCTTGCCAGGAGATCATAGGGGGACCAAGCAACCATTCAGAGGGTAATTGCTCTTGCTTTGACATGCTTGGATCTGGATCGCGGTCTTGGGTGGTAGCCCTAGGGTATGTGGCCTGTGTGCCAGAGCTTGTGGTGGCTGTAGAGAGGGCACCCAACATTTGCAAAAAACTTAAGCAATTTGGAACAAATCTCTCCACTCTGGAAATAGAGATCAACTGCGGCAAAGAGCTCAAAAGTCAAGTAACTTGCTGCCAAGATGAGCAAGCAGAGGAAGTATGATCAGACCACAGAATCCTTTTTTGGGGACAAAAAGGATCAAAACATGGAACCAGAAGAAGTCAACAAAGGCAAAACTCCTGCATCAAAAGCTTCCAAGAAAAATACGAACTAGTCACAGACCATGGAGGAACTCAAGAAGGATTCTGAAAATCAAGAAAGAGAAATAGAGGAAAAAGTTGGAAGAGAAATGAGAATGATGCAAGAAAATAATGAAAAGCAAGTCAATAGTCTGCTAAAGGAGATGCAAAAAAATACTGAAGAAAATAACACTTTAAAAAATAGACTAACTCATATGGCAAAAGAGGCCCAAAAAGTCAATGAAGAGAAGAATCCCTTAAAAAGTCAAATCTGCCAGATGGAAAAGGAATTTCAAAAACTCACTGAAGAGAATGATTCCTTTGAAATTAGATTGGAGCAAATGGAACCTAATCAAGATACTATAAAACAGATCCAAACAAATAAAAAAATAGAAGGCAATGTCTAATATCTCACTGGAAAAACCACTGACCTGGAAAACAGATCCAGGAGAGATAATTTTAAAATTATTGGACTACCTGAAAGCCATGATCAAAAAAAGAACCTAAAATTATCCTTCAAGAAATTCTC
>CM053583.1:252737080-252788926 GCA_028627135.1 Pseudochirops cupreus | reverse complement strand
TATATATATATATATATACACACACACACATATATATACAATTGTTATTACTATTACTATTATTATTAACTACATCCAACTGGAACTTAAGATTCACAGGCACTGTGGAAGGGAGATCCATCTTGCCCTATCGGAAAGTTAGAGGAGTGATAGGGGAGGTCATAGGAGAGATTAGATTGGGGGAGGGGTTATACAAGGGGATAGCTGTTTTGAGGGGGGGGTTGGGGAAAGATGGGGAGAAAATTTGCAACTCAAAATCTCGTGGAAATGAATGATATAAAACTAAGCAAAACTGAGTATGATGCTTCAGGGGAAAATATGATCATTCAAGGAAATAGGGGACTTTCAAGCATTCTTGATGAAAAAACCAGAGCTGAACAGAAAATCTGACTTTCAAATACAAGAAGCCAGAGAAGCATGAAAAGGTAAACAGGAAAAAGAAATCTTAAGGAACTTATTAAAGTTGAACTATTTACATTTCTACATGGAAAAACAATCATTGTAACTCATGAGACTTTTCTCAGTAGTTAAAGTAGATAGTTGAAGGGAATATATACATATATATATGTGTGTGTGTGTGTATATATATATATATATATGTATACATACATATATATGTTTGTATAGGAGGGTGTGTGTATAAATACACATGTGAGTATGTGTATATATGTGTACATGTATACATAAACAGAGGGCACAGGACCAGTTGAATAGGAAGGGATGCTACCTAAAAAATAAAATTAAGAGGTGAGAGAGGAATATAATGAGAGAAGGAGATAGGGAGAGATAGAATAGGGTAAATTATCTCATATAAAAGAGGCAAGAGAAAACTGTTACAATGGAGAAATACAGGAAGGTGAAAGGGAATGGGTCAACCGTACTCTCATTGAATTTAGCTTAAGGAGGGAATAACATAAACACTCATTTGGGTATCTTCCCCTACAGGAAAGTAAGGGGCAAGGGACTAAGGGGGGGCTAATAGAAGGGAGGGCAGATTGGGGGAGAGGGTAGTTAGAAGCATACACTTTTGAAAAGGGACAGGGTCAAAGGAGAAAATAGAATAAGTGCGGGGGCAGGATAGGATAAAGGGAAATAAAGGTAGTCTTTCACAATCTACTATGGAAACATTTTACATAACTACACATGCACAACATATAGAATTGCTTATCTTCCCAGTGGGGGTGGGTGAAGAGGGAAGAAGGGAAAGAATCTGGAAATCAAAGTTTTAAATCAAATGTTAAAAAAAATTGTTGTTTTTTTTTTTACATGCAACTGGGAAATAAGAAATACAGGCACTGGGGTATAGAAATCCATCTTTCTCGACTAGAAAGTTAGAGGGGGGATAAGGATATAAGAGAGAGCAGACTGGGGGAAGAGGTATTCAGTAGGCTCACTATTTTGGGGTAGGGGAAAGATAGGGAGAAAATTTGTAACTCAAAATCTTGTGGAAACGAATGCTGAAAACTAAAAATAAACAAAAATTTTAGAAGTATTTAAATACTATGTTATTAAGTGTATATATGTGAGGTATTGATATTGATTTGTTATCTATGATGTTCTTTAAACAGAATATAATTTCCCTATTTATCTCTTTTTACCATTTTTATATTTACTGTATTCTTATCTGAAATCATACAGCTACCTTGGCTTTTTTTAATTTAGCTAAAACATAAGAGATTTTGTCCTAGCCTACTAAGTAAAAATAAGTATCACAAAAAAAGCAATGGAAAGGTAAGTGGGGGATATAAGCAGGCTGTAACATATAACCAGTGAAAAATTCCAACAATGAGGAGTAAAGGATGTCACCAAGGAATCACATAATATGAAGAGAAGAAGGGCCAGTCAAGTGGCAAGACCAAAGGATTACTCTACTGGTACAGTCATGATGTCAAGAAAAAGTAAGGCTATTAGCATATTGATTAGAATTCCTCTGGTGAATTTTTGGCAGGATAAGAACAGAAGTCGAACAGGATATGCAAGGACTGATGGGTTTCAATTTGCATCACTGAAGGAAACTCTCATGAGATAACAAATCTATTTGGATACCTGAGTGAATATAAGAAAAAGGCAGGGAATCCTAGATAGAAGTCAAAATTCAGATTTGATTTTTAGTCCAATTCTAACATTTGACCTTGGTCAAGAAATAAATCTTGGGGCCGTGTGGCTAGGTGGCGCAGTGAATAGAGCACTGGCCCGGGAGTCAGGAGAACCTACGTTCAAATCTGGCCTCAGACACTTAACACAAAACTAGCTATGTGACCTTGGGCAAGTCACTTAACCCCAACTGCCCCTCCAAAAAGAAAAAAAAAAAAAGGAAGAAATTTGACATATCATACTCCGCCCAGGTGGTCAGATGTATTTCCATCTGGCAGGTGACAAAGAGAGGAGAGGAACAAGACAAGAAAAACTAAGTGCTACTCTATTGTTGCTGGATTACAGCAAACTAACCCTCCATTTCTTAACTATTTAATTATTTGCAAGTGCCTAATTTTGCCCTAATATCAACAGGGTGCTGGTTAGTGTTAGGCTTACCCCAAACATCTAGTCATAGTGCAAAAATAATGAGTAACAGGTGGACAGTCTAACTCCTAATATTACCAATGTGCTCTAACTAGTAGAGGACTCAGGCTGTCCACCTGTTATCCATTATTCTTAAAATGTCACCAGATGTTTGGTGAACTATTATGTTGGGTGGACTCCCTGGGGTGAATTTATGATTAGGACATGGACAAGAGCTGCACAAATGGGCAGACACAGACGAGTTAAAACCTGCATTATTGGAAAGATTGTACAAATCAATGAGATCACAGATCAATTTGAATATCTGAGTAATACTAATAAAATGCTAGATAATGTGACATCAACAATATTGACAGGACATAAGAATAATGTGACCTAAATGAAATAAAAATTACTTGGCTGAATGGCAGTCATTGAAGGAACTAATATACAATATTTAAAATCACAGAGTCTAAACAAACTAGATAATGAAACAAAATTTTGCTACATGGATTGCAAAATATCATGAAATAAACATGAATCAAAAATGTTTTGCAATTTCAAACTGAAAATATAACTGTGAGGATATACTAAGCAACATAAGTGAGATAGAGAAAAAAGCAATCTTACCTTAGTACTCTTTTCCAGTCAGATCTCAATTAAAATGGCAGTTCCTTTTGGGGGCATCACACTTTAAGGTATTTTGAATAACTTGCAGAAGAGAATGATGAAAATGATCATAGATATATCTCAAATAAGCTGTTGAAAAAAAATTAAAAGTTGGACTTTGTCAACTTGAAGGAGGCTAACAGCATACATAGGGTTAATAGCTTACTCACTTCAATATGTCAATAGTTCTATGCCTTAGTAGATGGCATTCATGACTAGCTGTGGCCAAAATAAATTCATCCCCTGATGGTCAACCTTCTGGTGATGAGCATCTCCAAACATTGCTACAAAGGTCCTTAGACAACAGGAAACAGGAAACAACAACCATGTTCACATGTAAAAATTTTCTGGCTTAGTAGGTAGGACATGGCAGGATATATACTATCCTAGCATAAATTTTGAGAACCCAAAGGACACCTCTATACCATAAAGAGGCACTGGCATAGGACTTTAGTTAAGGAGCAAGAATAATAACGATGGTTGACCAAGCCCCCTGTGGAAAAGGTAAGGTGGTTACATCTATACTTGTTAGATAGCAGTTTTTCTAAAAAAATTTCTAAGGATTAGTAGACTACCAGGTGAATCATCAATATAATATAGCAACCAAAAAAGCTAATGTGAACTTGTGACATTGATTCCAGGGATAAGGAGGTAACAGTCCTGTTGTACTCTATCAATTTATCATTCAAACAAGCATTTTGCTAACTTATTACTATGTGCCAGAAACTTACAGTACAAAGACAAAAATGAAATGAAACTTACCCCCAAAGAACTAAGTATCATTTCGTTTTTGTTTTCATTTTAGTAGAAGAAACAACATTTATACTTATAGATAAGTACAAGAGATATATGTACACATATACAAGTATATAGGCATGTGCGTATATACGTACATATACATATAAATGGTAAAAAGAAGGCATTTTTGTCAGTGAGAGGCACTAGCATCTAGGAGAATCAGGAAAGGTTTTATGTAGACAGCGGCCCTTGAGCTAAGGTCTGAAGAAAGCTAGGGATTACAAAAGGTGGAGGTATGGACAAAATGTATTCCAGGTATGAGAGACAGCCTGTGCAAAGGTGCAGAAAAGAGAATGACATGTGAGGGTCAGCAAGTAGATTAGGTGAGTAGAATATAAATTATATGAAAGGTAAAATATGCAATAAGGATCCATGGGTCACATGAACAAGATAGAAGAGTAGGTATTTCATCTGATCCTCAAGACTTCTCAAACCTCTCCAAAACATTAATCATGTGCCAAAGATAAAGCATGGTCTAAGGCATCCCAAATCCAAATAAAATTTTAAAAAAACCAAAAACTCATTCAGTACCACCTCCACCAGCACCACCACCCCCCCCCCCCCGCCCCACCTCTTAGACTACCAGCAATGAGGCTGTACTAGCCAACTCAAGGACCAACAGGCTCAAAAACAAGGCCATCCCTACACCCCATCCTCCTCCTTCTTTCCAGTGCTTTGGCGACCCCAGGCTCTAGGCTGCAGGAGTTTATCTTGGCCACAGATGACCAGTGCAGCAACAAGCCTTAAAAAACAAAAGCCTGACTGGGTTCACAACCCCATAGCATAGACCCTGAAAAGACCTGTACTGTCAGTAGCAGGGAAGACAAAAAGTGCCTGCAGCACCAGTGTGACAGCTGTCTGAATTGCTGACAGGGAAGCATGGAACAAAAGGAGTGGGAGAGGACACCAGGGCGAGATGATGTGAGGAAGGCAGCACTCCAATAAACCTGAGGAAAAGAGCCCATGATCCAGCTGAGGCTAGTTCTGACCATCTAAAAGTCAGCAGGGGAAGAGATCTAGGCTGGTAAACTGTTTATTGCCCAGCATGGGAGAAGTCCAGGAGGCTTTGAGATCTAACCCCCAAAGAAGCCACCACCACTGGAGGGGACAGAGTCAGAAAGTGGAGAAGGGAAAACCGGGGGGTGGAGGGGAGGAGTCTGAAATTGGCAAAGATCTCAGGAAGAACAAAACTCAAAGACATTGAACATAAGCAAATAAATCAACAAGGAAAATATTTAACAATAGAAGGAAATATGGCCTCCAGATCTAATAAATGGATAAAGCATCTATGAATACTGCAAATCAAAGGAATATTATCCAACACTTGATGAAGCAGAGGACTCTGTAGAATGTGATGAGAACATGGAAGCAGAACACACTGTTCTTAAGTAGTTAAGAGAAGGAGAATGTAAGCAGAATTTATGTCCAGCACGACAAAAATAATGGACGGAACAGAAAAACTCATGCAAATCACCAAGTCTCAAGAAGAAACAAAAGAGAGAACAATAGTTTGGGAATGCAAATATACAGAAGTGAAGAGCAATCTAGAAGAAAGGAAGCAAAAAAATAATACTAAAAGAAAATGTGCTCAACAAGCAAGCAAAAAACTTCACTGATCTCAAAGACGGAATGCACAGAGATAATGTAAGGATCATAGGTCTCCTGAAGATTTTTAGAGTACAAAAAAACCTTAGTACCATAAGGTAGGAAAAATGGAAAATAACTACCCAGAATGTCTGAACAGAGAAAAGAAAATGAAATATTAATTAAAAGAATTCACAAATCACCTTCTGGGAAAAAAGAAAAAAATCTGCAAACTCCCAGACACAAAGTGATTAAATTTATCAAATCAAGAGAAAAACTTCAGATGCAAAATAAAGGAAATTCCAATAACACAAGTCTATTCTGCATCATAGAAAACACGGAGGGGAACAGAATGTGTTCTAAAGAGAAATGGACTTATCCTGCAAATCTGGCCTAAATCATACATGAATATATATATATACAGACATTCAATAATAAAGAGGCATGTGAAACATTTTAAGAAGAAAACTAGGCCTGAAGGGAATATTTGCTTCTCAAAAACTCCAAATAACAAAAATGCCACAGGAGTGAATAAATATCACAATCAAGGCCAGCAAAAGCAACAAAGTGACAGGAAAGAGACCAGTAAGAAAATTCTTTCTAAATGTACGCAGTGAGAAATGGATAAAGGCAGACAGATAACCAGAAGAAGGTACAGCTCAGTGGTGGGGTGCACAACCAGGGATGTGGTGGGGGAGGAGTCCTGCCAATGCACTGTATCCTTTCTAATACCAGCAATGATTGGTATCAATCAGCCTGAGAATGAGGCAAAATGTAAAAGGGAAATTCATTGGGTAAGACCTCCAAGGCAGTAACAGAAACTACTTAGAAGGATAGATACGCTATTCTAGAATAGATGGATACCCTGGAACCTTGGATTACATGAGAAATAAAGAAAAAAAGAAAGATAATTACAGGGGTCCTGAATCAGAGAATGAAGAGTTTTGAGTGGACAAACAGAAAAGATGAAATACTTTTTTGGAAAAAGTACCCAAAAAATGACATTTTAAAACTAATGAATAGAACTAGTTAAAGAAGAGAAGAGGAAAATCTATTTGATTGTGGGGGGGGGGGGGGGGAAGAATTAAATAACCAATAAAAGCAGTTAAGAAAAAGGAACTTATAAGTAAAACCCTAAAAGGAAAGGGGCAAGAAACAAGAGAAGGGTGAAGGAAAGAAAACCAGTGGAAACACAGTCACTTTAAAAAAAGGTAACTGTAGGAACATAGTGCTATATTTATAGCAGAGAAAGAAAAAAAATATGTAACTTGGGGGAAAAAGTCATTACTAGAGACAAATGGAAGAATATATAAACCTAACTCATAACTTTAAACATGAATGGATTAAACAATACAATAAGATGAAAAAGAGTAACATACTGGATAAAAAAAACAAACCCCTAACAATCCTTCTTTCAGGAAATATATGTTTTAAGAAAAGACATACACAAAATAAAATTCAAGGGACAGAATTTTTTTTTTACTATGTATCAAATGAGTCCAAAGATTCTAACAACAGTGACAAGAGACTTCAATATCTCCCTTCTAGCTTTGGATAAGTCTAACAGAGAGATAAACAAAAGGGGAAATACTGAACTGAATAAAATGCTGGAGAAATTTAGATCTAACTGTAAAGAAATTCCCAAAGAAAAAACCTTCTGTTCCTGATGGACTCACAGGAAAATTCTATCAAACTTTTAAAGAATAACCTTGACAAAGTACAACACTTTTATGCTAAAAATCCTACAAAGTATAGGTACAGAGAAACCTTTTTTTAATATAAAAAGCATCTATCTTAAACCAAAAGCAAACAACATGTGAAATGAGCATACACCAGAAACTTTTCCAATAAAAACAGGAGTCAGAAGCCAGGAGTCCCACTCTTGCCACTATTACTTGATATAGGTAAGACAAGAAAAAAAAAAAATTAAAGGCATTAAAAATAGGCAAAGAGAAGTTAAAACTAACTCTATTTGCTGATGATATGGAATCTACTTGGAAATTCTAGGGAATTAGCAAAGCTACTAAATGAAACAATAACTTCAGCAAAGTTTCAGGCTCTAAAATAAATCCTCAAAAATCAATAGCATTTCTATATCATTGTAATAATAATTTTAAAACACAAGAAGCAATAACAGAGAAATCCCTTTCCACATAACTATTAAAAGCCTACAATATCTGGCAATCAACTTATCAAAGCATATAAAAGACTTGTAATAGATTCAATTACAAAGTTCTTCTTATGGAAATAAAGAACAAATTAAATAGCTGGAGCAATATTCAGTGTGCATGGCGAGGCTGTGCCAATATAATAAAATGACAATACTACCAAAACTAATTTACAGTTTTAATGCTATACTAATTAAATTGTCAAGGAAATACTTTACAGAACTTAATAAAACAATAACTAAATCCACTGGGAAAAACAAAAGATCTAAAATAACAAGGGAATAATGAAAAGAAGTAAGGACAAAGGGGAGATAGCTTCAAATTATATTTAACATAGCAATTATCAAAACTATATAGCATTGATTAAAAAATAGACAGATCAACAGAACAGATTAAACCAGGGAAATTCAGAAACAATAAAACCCAATAATCTAGTGTTTGATAAAGTATAAAATATAAATAACCTAGGGGGAAAAAACCTCCTCATTCGATAAAAACTGCTGAGAAAACCAGAAAGCAGGGCAGCAGAAATCAGGCTTAGTCCAACACCTTACATCATATTCCACAATACATTCTAAATGACTATGCAACCTTAATATAAAAGATCTATAAGGCAGAGTAAAGTAAATATGGAGCCAAGAAAACAACATATACAATAACTATAACAAGGTAAATGGAAAGAACTATACACCAAAAAAGTCAAAAGTAAATGTAACAAAATTATAAAAATCAAGCGAGACTGAAATGAAGAGATATGAGAGAACACTCCCATCCTTTCGTGGAGGTAGGAGATCCACAGATGTTAGGCACTGCATGTTTCAGTCTTTTTCAATGTTCTGATCAGCTGTGCTGTTTTTTTTCCTCTCCAAAAAAAATACTATTTGTTATACAGGATGGCTCTCTGGGACAGGGAGAGGGTTGACTAAAACTTAGGATAACTATGGTGATATAAGAAAAAGACTTAAAAAAACTTAAATTAAAAAAACTTAATTTTTAAAAATATGCAGTAAGATTGAAATGGTGAAGAGACAGAGAGTAGAGCCAGATTGTGAAGGGCTTTAGTTGTCAAAAAAAAAAAGTTTATATTTGATCCTAGCATAATAAGAAGACACTGGAGCAGAGGAGCAACATGGGCTGCAATCTACATTCTTGGAGGGATTGCCCACATGGAAGAGATATATATATCCATAGGGGGAAAAATATTTATATGAGGATAACATAAGAGACATTAATAATTTTTCAGATGTTATTCCTTAACTTCAACATCAAAATTTCATGAAAATTTGAAAACTGATACTAATATTGTAAAATATGATAGTGTGATTCAAAAGTAAAGAAGTAGTTTAGAATTAAGAATAGTAAGGTGACAGTAGTACTCATTTCTATCTCATTTTTAAGTAAGTACTTACAGTCAGATCCTAGCATCCTACAATCTGTGAAATTTAAATACAGAGTTTAGGGAAGTCAGCCAATCACTCCAGAAAAGCTGAAGTTAATGAAAAAGATGCAGTCAAATAAAAAAATAAATTCTGACCATACTTTAGGGATGAAAATGTATTTAAAGCTGCTATAAAACTCTTGTCATTCATTAGTCACTGAAAGACAAGTAAATAATCAGGCTGTTTTCTGGGATTACTGTCTTTTTTTATTAATCATAATAAATAATAGTAATTAAGATCATTATTTTCTAGGAGAGACTCAACTATCATTACATACAATCTTTTGTTTTTGCATGTAATGTAAATATGTATATATGCTCCTTAAAAGTATTTTCAGTAACTGCAATAGGTTTTAAGTAGACTTTTAAAATAGGCTAATATACATATAAGGAGTATTTTTATACATAGAATTTTTTACTCTAATTATATTTTTACTGTCATATCTACATTTTAAATTCTCCTCTCCCAAAACTTCAATAATAAATCTGTATCTTCAACCCAGGTAAAATCAATTACACTAGACAAGTGATTCCATTTTTTTTTAACCATTTGAGACAGCTAAGGGGATAATATTTATTGCATTTATTTTTATAAGATAAGTCATAAAGCTTTTATTTCAAGCATTAACAAATATTATTTCTTCTGGAACATTATAAGGAGATAGCTATATGTTCTAGAATTAGAAGAATTAATTCTGAAAGTCACAATGTAAAAACCAATAAAGAATCCCATGATAGATGTGAATAGGATGCAATACATTACCAGTCAAGAATTGAGCAAGAGAAGCTGTGTACAGCACATCATCAGAAAGCTGGGTGATAAGAGGAAATGGGTTAGACATACAGTGAGAATAAGAAATAATCGAAAGACAGCCTGTATACCCTACTAGAGTACTAAAGGAAAGCTCCTAAAATGTTGATTGGACCCTGTGTGGAAGACCTTGGCGGGGTAAGTGAAAAAGATAAGAATGGGCTGTGCTCTGAATTTTTGAAAGGAGTGCCCACGTGAAGGAGATACAGATCCATTCACACTCCAAAAAAAATTTAAAAGTTACAGTTAACCCACTGTCTTAAAGAACAAGGAGTAGCATGGAAAATCCTAAATGTCAAATAACTTGAATGTAATTTTTATCAATTGGATGAATTTCTGTTAAGTGATTTATTTATGTTTATTTAGTCAAATAAAGAGATTTTTCACTTTAAGTAAATGTGATACACAGAATCTGAATTTTAAAAATTATTAATTTAGAAAGAAAAATAATTTGTATATGCCAGAGTATCAAAGTTAAGAAACTTTGAGACTGCAACTTAACAATTTAGACATTATTAGGTCTACTGAGGAAATGAGATGCTATTTTTACTTTATTCAACTAATTCGTTTAGATGAACAAAATTACAGGTAATGCTTATTACATGCAACATTTTGTAGGGATAACTGATAAAATATCCGGTAATATTGAAAGTGCATTATAAAACCTAAAGAAGTAAATATTACATATGTAAAATTTGATAATAAAATAGATCACAAAAAAGAACGAAGTATATTGTATATAATCTAATACAGAGGCATATTGCTTCTCATTGTTTGTCTCAGTTCATTTGAGTACTAATTCCTGTTAATGTTCACTGCTTATGTCCCTGTTCCATTTGATAGAGTCCTGACCATCAACTTCATCAGGCTCGCATACCTCAGAGTGATTTTTAATTTAGACAACACAATATCATTACCTGGAATCTATCTTCTGAGTGTCTCCCTTTAGCTGAATGTTGCAATATACTCTATAGCCTTCCTGAGCCAGATGCTGACAGACTATCTGATATTGCAGAATGTCTATTTTCAAAGGGTAGAGTAATATCAATGACAGTGATACTGCAGTTCTTATTATCCAAGATAACTAAATCTGGTCTTAAAGCCTCTCCTAGTCTTGGAATTGTTGAATTTACCCAAATCTCAGGTTTGTTTGTTTGTTTGTTTGTTTTGGCGGGGGGAGTTCTGGCACTTTGATGGTTTCAAGTCTAAGATAATATCATCATGCTGTCAGGTAATAGCCCCACTCAGCTGAGGAATACAGTGGCAGTGTGCATGAAGGAGAATTACATTTAATGTCCCACATCAGTGATAGAACCTAGCTTCAGAGCCAAATCCCCTGGCCCCATTTAATGTGACACAGTCTAGTCTGGCTCTGTGTATAAAGTGTCAGACCACAGATCCAGAAAAATTCCCATGTAAAAAAAAAATATTGAGGGGGCCAGAGTCAAGATGGTGGCATAGAAGCAGGAAAACTCTGTGGCTCCCCCTATAACCACCTCAAATATCTATAAAATATGACTCTAAACAAATTTTAGAGCTCCAGAATCCATAAAGTGACAGAGAGAAACAAATCTCTCGTTGAAGGTACCCTGGCAGGTGGACAGGAAGGGTCTATCACAGCTCACTGGAAGCCAAACCCAGCCCACGTGAGCTCCCAGTTTTAGCCCAAGGGTGGCCTGGACCAAGCACAGCTGGAGGGACTTCAGAGAGTGGATCACCAGCAGCTGTGGCCATTTCCAGAATTATCAACCCATGAATGCCAAAGATAAGTAAAAGGTCAGTGGAACTCTTCTGAATCTGGAGGGGCCAGAGTGCGGTCTGACCTCTACCCCCAGAATGAGAAGCAGTGGAAGTGGACGCCCTGCAGCCACCTCCATGTGGCTGCTTCAGAGCTCCTGGCCTGCAGATTTTAGGGGAGGCCAAGCGACCATTCAGAGGCTAAGAAGTCTTGCCTTAACCTGCCTGGATCAGGATCGTGGTCTTGGATGGTGGTCCTGAGGTGTGTGAGACCAGTGAGCCAAAGCAGGTGGGGGCTGTAGATACGGTGCCCTCCTAATAGCTCTGGCAGCTGCAAAAACTCCAGCAATTTGGGACAAAGCTCTCCCCTCTGGAAGCAGAGTTCTACTGTGGCAAAGAGCTCAAAAGTCAAGTAATTGACTGGCAACAAGAGCAAGCAAAAGAAGCAAAGCAAGCTCACCCATCCAACTTTAGATTCCTTTTTTGAGGGACAAAAAGGATCAAGGCATGGGATGAGAGGAAGACAATGAAGTCAGAACTCCTGCACCAAAAGCTTCCAAGAAAAATATAAAGTTGTTACAGGCTATGGAGGAGTGCAAGAAGGATTCTAAAAATCAAGTAAGAGAAGTGGAGGAAAAATTGGGAAGAGAAATGAGAATGATGCAAGAAAATCATGAAAAGAGAGTCAACAGCCTGACTGAAGAAAATAACACCTTAAAAAATAGACTAACTCAAATGTCAAAAGACCCCAAAAAGCCAATGAGGAGAAGAATGCCTTAAAAAGCTGAATTTGCCAAATGGAAAAAGAATTTCAAAAGTGCACTGAAGAGAATAATTCCTTCGAAATTAGATTAGAGCAAATGGAAGCTAATGACTTTGTAAGAAATCAAGATACTATTAAACAGATCCAAACAAATGAAAAAATAGAAGGCAATGTGAAATATCTCATTGGAAAAACCACTGACCTGCATAATAGATCCAGGAGAGACAATTTAAAAATTATTGGACAACCTGCCATGATCAAAAAAAGAGCCTAGATACCATCTTTCAAGAAATTATCAAGCAAAATTGCCCTGATATTCTAGAACCAGAGGGCAAAACAGAAATTGAAGGAATCCATGGATCTCCTCTTAAAAAAGATCCCAAAAAGAAAACTCCTAGGAATGTTATAGCCACATTCCAGAGTTCCCAGACCAAGGAGAAAATATTACAAGCGGCTAAGAAGAAACAATTTGAATATTGTGGAAACACAATCAGGATAACACAGTATCTAGCAGCTTCTACATTAAGGGATCAAAGGGCTTGGAATATGATATTCCGGAGATCAAAGGATCTAAGAATAAAACCAAGAATCACCTACCCAGCAAAACTGAGTATAATGTTTCAGGGGAAAATATGGTCATTCAATGAGGCGGAGGACTTTCAAGTATTCTTGATGAAAAAATCAGAACTGAATAGAAAATCTGACATTCAAATACAAGAAGCAAGAGAAGAATGAGAAGGCAAACAAGGAAAAGAAATCATAAGGAACTTATCAGAGTTGAACTATTTACATGCCTACACGGAAAAACAATAATTGTAACTTATAGAACTTTTCTCAGTATGAGGATCGTTGAAGGGAATATAAATGTGTGTGTATGTACATATTTATATGCATATATGTTTATATAGAAGGGTATATATGCCTATGAATACATATGTGAATGTGTATGTGTATGTCTACAGGTATACATAGACAGAGGGCACAAGATCAATTGAATAGGAAGGAATAATATTTAAAAGGTAAAATTGAGAGGTAAGAGAGGAATATAATGAGAGGAGATGGGGAGAGACAGAATGGGGTAAATTATCTCATACAGAAGAGGCAAAGGATAACTGTTACAATGGAGGGAAAGAACAGGAAGGCAAAAAGGAATGAGTCAACCTTACTGTCATTGAATTTGGCTTAGGGAGGGAATGACATACACTCTGAATTAGGTATTTTGCCATACAGAAGAGTATGGGGGAAGGGGATGAGAGGGTGGATGATGGGGGGGAGGGGCAGGTTGGGGGAAAGGTTGTTAGAAACACACACTTTTGTAAAGGGACAGGGACAAAGTAGAGAATAGAACAAGTAGAGGGGGATAGGATGGTGTCAGTCTTTCACAATATACCCAGTATGGAAATGTTTCGTTTAACTACACATGTACAACCTATATTGAATTGCTTATCTTCCCAATAAGGGTGGGAGGTGAGGGAGGAAGGGAAAGAATCTGGAATTTAAAGTTTTAAAATCAAATATTTAAAAATATTATTAGTAGTAGTAGTATTTACATGCAGCTGGGAAATAAGATATACAGGCACTGGGGTATAGAGATCCATCTTGCCCTACCAGAAAGTCAGAGCGGGGATCGGGGAGGATATAGGAGAGAACAGAATGGGGAAGGGGGTATTCAGTGAGATTGCTGTTTTGGGATAGGGGTAGGGGAAAGACGGGGAGAAAATTTGTAACTCAAAATCTTGTGGAAATGAATGATGTAAACTAAAAATAAACACAAAAGTTAATTTTTAAAAAATTGAGGCTATAGGCATCAAGGTGATGGGATATATTTTACCCTAAAAAGGTTTGCTGACTAGCTTCTGTTTAAAATAATAACTTAGTGCATATTTCAAATTCCTCTCCACTCCTAATCTAGAGCCAACAGCCAAGACACCATATTTTATTCTCTACTCAATTGAGATTTTAGCTGACAATTGTCAGTAGGCTATTAATAACTGGGACCAGATGTTAGGAGCTACTGCATCTTTGTATCTAAATTCTCCATCCAGAGTCATTTAACTAAATGGTGAAGTCTTTCATTTGAGGGTTACATTGAATTCTGTTCCTCACTGTATCACAAAGAGTACAGTAAGAGAGTTGGCCCACACTGGCTGATGCCTGAAACTCAGCTACCTGGTGACTGATAACGAGTGGTAGTAGGTTCACCGTCCCCGGATCCTCTACTTTATAGGGAGATACAGGGACTCAATGTGGCTTTTTGAGGGAGGTGTAACCATCTCCTGGCATCTTTGAAATTGTTCTGTCCAAAAATCTGAGGGTACTTAGCTAACACCACTCTTAAGATGGAATGATACAGATGGAGACTAAAAAAAAGGTATTTACTGTGTCTGTTTTCTGACAAGGAGCCAAGTTAGCCTTGGCCATTAGGTCTAAGTCCATAGTCATCTCAGTTATTGCATCTTTCACAGAATTTGCAGTGTGGAACCCCAAGGGATTTCCAAGGTAAGAACAGGTGTTAGACATCACTGAGGTCCCCTCACTTCGAATTTGTTGTATGGAATTGTATGGAGAATATCTTCTTCTTCTGGTCATCAGTCAATAAGGCTGAATATTTGGTCTCATTAAAATGTACTAAGCAACCTCACTTATGCTGTTCAGCATTCTAGTCAGGGAGTCAAGGACGCCAGCATCCATGGCTAAATCATCTGCATAAGCTAAGATACTGATTTTTCTATTGTAAAAATCTAATCCTGTTATGTTCCTATGAATATCATGGCATGTATAATCAGTTCTAGTGTTAATAAAAATTATGGACCAAAGAGGGGAGCCTTCCCTCACCCTGGCCGGAGCTTAATGCCTGGTATAACGCTGTGCAGACAGAGTTTGCGCTGTCCTGGCAGAGTCTTTCCATTATATTAATCACCTCTTCATGCAAACCAGCCCATTTTAGTGCTAACAATATTGTTTTGTGTGGCAGTGAACCAAATGCATTGGCTGGAGGGAGGCAGGACACCCCATTTTCCTTTTATGTTGGGCTTCATCTACTATGACTGCAATAAATACCTTCCAACTGCAGCCATCAGTAGACATGAAGCCTTTTGATTCCTGCTGATGTGTTCATTTCTTATCCTCTAATCAATTAGTCTTTTAGTCAAGGTGGAAGCATAAATCTTATCCATGGTGTTACCATAGGAAATAGGTCTCCAATTGGATAATTCATTCCTATTACTTTTTCTGTAAATTTAAATAGTTGTAAATGACTGCCACTCTGGGAAATAATTGTATTGATAAATTAACAATAGTAGTTAAAATATGTTCCTCAGGATTAGTCTTCTTCCAGATCCAATATTTTATTCCACCCAGTCTTGGGGCTGCATATAGACATTTTAATTAGTCACATACCTCAAATGGAGTAAATGGATCACAAAAGTCAGCAGGAATATCATGCTTCACTAGTAAAGCATACATGATTATAGGAGGGGGTAACACTAGGCTTGAATATTTTTTAAAAAGTATTCATACAATGTTACCCTGTAGATCTGGAATATCAAGGCCTCATGAGTTACCTTTCTGCAAGCAGGTGAGTGATTAGCTCTATATAGTTCCACAACTAGGAAGCTTATGGTGTAAATTATTAGTAATTACACAAAAAGGATTTGACTGGAAATGAGGAGGGAGGAGGGTGTACTTTTGCTGTATGTAATTCAATTAACCCCTCAAGGTCTTAGTTTTCTTATCTGTAAAATCAAAGGTTTAAATAAATTGGTATTAAGATCATTCTTTCCTGTTCTTAAATTCTGTGACTCTATGGTAAATATCAACCATTTATTTACTTTACAGAACTTTGCCTCATAGGTAGTTTTTTCCAGAATACACCTATTCCATAAGCATGAGATACCAGTATTAAAAAAGAAGCTTCTTTCTTTAACAAACATCTGCTACAGAAGAGAATGCCAAGAATATTTTGTATGGTAGCTAGTCTCATATTAAAAATTAATCACAGGGGCGGCTAGGTGGCACAGTGAATAGAGCACCAGCCCTGGAGTCAGGAGGACCTGTGTTCAAATTCGGCCTCAAGACACTTAACATTTACTGGGCGTGCGACCTTGGGCAAGTCACTTAACCTCAATTGCCCTGCATTCCCCCTTCAAAAAGAAAAAAACAGAAAAAATTAATCACAGCTCAATTATGGATAATTGAGAAATTATTGTATTTTAATAGCCAACAGCTATTTACATAGCACTTTAAAGTTTCCAAAACACTTTACAATCATTGTCTCATTTTTAACCTCACAACCTGGGAAGTTGCTGATATCATTACCACCTTACAGATGAGGAAACTGATGACAGAGAGATCAACTGACTTGCCCTGCATCACATGGCTAGTAAGGATCCTAGATAAAATTTGAACTCTGCTTCCTAACTCCAGCATTCTATGCTGCACAAATAGTGGTGGTGGTACCAATAGTGCCACCTAGTGGTCTATTATATCACATTAAAATGAGAAACCATGTTTGGTATAAAAAAACATCTCCAGGACACCTAAGGTTAGAAATAAAATAAGGCATGCCTGCACAACATACAGCCCCACACATCAACTTGTGGCCCACCAAAGGATTTCAAGCAGCCCGTGAAAAACATAGAGGTCTGCACAACATACCTCGGGCCTCTTTGGCAGGCTGCAAGCAGCCCACAGGCTTTCAGGCCTGAAATATGGCTTCAATTAAAGGCTGTTGCGGTTATTGCTCATCCTTCGCTCTTGAAGAGTACCATGACATCAGGAAGGTGATGCCATGACTTGCAAGTGAGTTGGATTTAACTAAGAGCTATGCAAAGCCATCAACCAGCCTGTAAGCACAAGCAAGGTGGGGTTTTTGTTGTTTTCTTTTTGGAGTTCAGTTTCCCAGGCTCAGACTAAATTGTGAACATCTGAAGGATTGATCGCCCTTGAACCCTGATAATTCACAGCTGTGCTGAGTCATGGAAGTTTTCGGCCTATTGGCTCTTAGCCAATCAGGGGCTGAGCCATTGTTATATATCCTGGGAGGATGGCATTTTGCTTTGGGGGTTCCCTCATGAGAAGGATCTTTTGATTTCCTGGTTGAGACTGTGTAGCTGTTATGTTCAGATCCCCCTGACTGCTTAGATGTCTGTGCTCTCTTGAGCCAGTGATATATGGAACGTGCATGGCAATATTGCTATGTTCAGACAGTCAGAGCCCTTTGTGCTAATCTATATTTTTTCTGCTTGTATTTTTTCCTCTGTTTATATCTTCTCCACATTCAGGGTGCTGACCTTTCCCCTGAACTACTGAATGTAATTAAAGTAAAACTGTTGACCCCTTTAAAAGCTGCCTTTCCTTTAAGAAAAGCAGATCAAGGAATGTGTGCTAGCAGGCCATCCTGGGTGTGCCAGGGTGCTTGCTATTACACAGCCTCACTCACTCCTCCAGAGACATCTGGATCCAATGACAAGATATAGATCAGGATGACCAGAGAAGGCCCCGGATGCAGTGGGAGACTTTGCCCTTTTAAGTTAAGGTCTTTCCCAGGTCTCAGTTCGACAGAGGTAATGCCCATTCAGCCTAGGTAAGAAATAATCTCTTTTACCTAGTTAAAAAAAAAATTCAATCTGGGAGGGGAAGACCGCCCAGGATTTCTGGCGAAAATAGAAACAACTGCTATTTATACTGCCTTGGAGCCATCAGGGCCCAAATAATGACCAAGAGAGGCTTTGGCTGGGACTTACTGTTGGCCAATCAATGAGAACCAGAATGATTTGTGTTTAAGGCATGATCCTTCAGTTAAAGAAAGTCATAGTAGAGTACCTAAATACTCAAGTTGGAAAACTGTTACAGCAAGAATGATTGGCCTTTCGGCTAGAAACACTGAAAAAATTTCAGAAACTGCAGGTTTACTGTAAAATCAAAAGACCTACAAAGATGGAAAGGTAGGTTCCATATATACTAAAATAGTCATAGCAGCATTTTTTTAATAATAAAAAGCTAGTAAAAATAAGATGTGAATAGTTTAGGAAATGACTAAACAAATTAGAGTACTATCTTAAATCCCAGAACATTGCAGATCCTCCCAGAATGCTTTTTGTTACAAGTTTGAAAAGTCCTTTAAAGGATATAAAGTTATATAGCAGATGATGGTGGTGCAGTGAAAATAACTGGCAGATTAAAAGCCTGAATTATGTCTGATAGTTATTGAACTTAAACATTTTAAGTGTTATAAGAGTTGTACCAACTTAACTTTAAATAACTTAAAATACTGAATTTGGGTAATCACCACTAATAGGGGGAAAAAAAGCCCACTTTGCAGTATGAAAGTTCAAGAAGGACAATTTCCAAATGTTACAATGAACTATCTCACATTTTCACATAAAGTAGTTTATCTTCATGACCTCAATGAGGTAAAGTGTCTCCCATCTATTTTTTACGATTTCCTGAAAGCTATAAAAACAGAAATAAACCTTCTGAAAATATATATCAAGCAAGGAAGAAAACAAAGATGCATATTCTCCAAAGGTCCATTGTGATAGAAGATCAGCTCAGGGTTGGAGCTGAAGAGTTCTTTGTAGATAATAAGGAATTCCATATGCTCCTATTTGTAGATAATTATTATGTAGATTGATTCAATTCCCATAACACTGCAAATCCTCCTAATGATCAGTAATCACTCAAATCTGACCTAACTATCCATCCTGGAAAGAGCAAATGCATGAAGAATATCTCTTTGCCCAGATTTCATTATGCCTTTGGATGACTCCCTTTAGAGTTTGTCCAATATACTATGTAAGTCTGAAACATCAGGGCACAAAATTGAACAAGAGGAAGAGAACAGGCTAGACTGCTTTCTTGGAAGTGCAAAACTTACTGACACCAAGCTTTTCATGAAAGCAAAGGCCCATCTTTCTAACACTGCCATTTTACCAGTGTGGTTGTAAGGCTGCAAGACCAGGAACACTACTGGCTCTGAAAAATTAAAATGAGTTTCACACAGAAGTCAATGAACATCACAACTAGTCTGAGCATGCTGCAACATAAAATACAGAACTCCAAAGAAGAACAAGAATGAATATGTCTTGAAGGAATAGTAGCATAGGAAGACAGGCTGATCACATGACAAAAGCAAAGTCAGAAGTGAGTCCCACTGATTCCCTGTGGCAAATATGATAGGCTATCAGCATCAGCATCATAATAGCTAGTGTTTATATAACATTTTAAGGTTCAAAAAGAATGCCCAAATTAAATAGATCACAAATCCATTTGAATATTTATCTCACAGTAACTAAATTGCAATAAATCAGGATATTTCTCAAGAAACTTAGATTGTAAACTACAGTTCCTGGCAAATTCAAGGTTCTTCACAAATTGGGCCTTAAAAAAACAGTTTTTGAATAGTACATCTATAATCCATTTATAAAACATTATCTAGATTTGCAATTTTATAGGGTGCTACTAAATGTATCAAGCCCCAGAACACTATAATACCTCAGTAAAGTCCACAGCAACGTGAGTGTTCTAAGCCACATACACAAAGACAAACCGAAAGGAAATTACATGTTACCTAGATTATAACAATCCAGTTATCAAATTAGTCCAGCAATGGACTTTTCTTGAGTGGGTATGCAAATGGGACAATAAGATGGTCCTAGAACTGAGGGACAAGTCTGAATCACATGTGGAAAATTGAATGTTTGCAAGTATCTTAAATTGTTCACTGATGCATGTCTCTCTTTCATACCACTATTATCAAAATGATACAACATGAATCAGAAGAATTACCAAAAATTCTTGAATCAAAACAAGTAGCCAAAGGGCAATGGAAAACTAACCATAGCCTTAAGTAGGCTGTATTATATTACGGACATAATCAACAAGACTAGAACTGGCATAAAAGACATCATGAAGGAAATGTATGACCTGAAAAAGAGGTGAGCTAATCATGTAGTAAGAATGAAGGATAACAAAACCCCAAGAGCTGAAAACAGAGGATAGCTTTCAGACATCTTATACAGGTTTTATGAGAAAATATGGCTAGGAATTACAGGGAATAAAAAGACCAAGAAGAAACCTAAACTTACAGTATTTACGAAGAAATTAGGCAACCAAAAGTACTCACTCCAAGAATCCAAAAAAGCCTTCATCACAATGCTTACCTCCTTAATAACGAAATAATGACTCATTCCAAATAACACAGCTGTCCACAATACCAATCTGTGGCAAAGTTAATTGGAATTTAACTTTCCCAATCATTTCTCCTTCCTGGTGAGCCCAATGTTTCTATCTGGTATAATAAATAATAATAATAATCTGACATTTTCATAGCTCTTCAAGTTTGCAGAGGCTATCAGCTACCAAGCGTCTTAAGTGATTTAAACGAAGTGTACCCACTATAACACGTGGGTCCGGATGTGCAGTGAAACCGATTTATATTTCAGTAACTAGCCTTTGGCCACGCCCACGGCCTCAAGAGACTGGCCAAAGGCAAGGTTCTATCTTCAAGAGCCTGGTTTTTTGGAGGTGAAGGATACGAAGAAAACTTTGGAGAACAAACTTTAATTGTAGAATAGAAGTCGTCGTTCTAAATGGGTCAACTATGCAATTTGTTGCTTCCTCTGAACGTTACAAGAAGATTGCCAATTTTTCACAATACAGAATGAAAAATGAAAACAAAAATCTGTCAATATAAACAAAACACTACACATGGTTAAATCAACTGTCCGTATCTCAAAAGAAAAAAAATTAATTAAAATCATTGCCATGGAGTCCTACTGTTTTTAAAGTAATGTCTCCCACCCCTACTAACGCCTCTCAAACCCGAAATCACTTCATTCCCAGGTCACACAGACTGAAACGAACCTATTCGTCAGGAATTGAACTGGGGACTTCCTAAACAGGGCCTCGTCCTTTTCATACCTTAATGGAAACTAAGGAAATGTGGGGAGTGCAGGCATCCCATCCACCCCCCCAGGCCTGGGGCGGAGAACTCTTTCCATGCCCCCACCTCCCGCTGCGCCCCCTCTATTAGTGCAGCCGAGAAGAGGGGGAAGCACCCACGAGGATGAGCTGGGGGAGAATGGGGGACGCTGGGAGGGTGTAGACCACGTACCCCTCGGCTGGAGACACTAAATGACCCCCTGACCCAGCAGCCGGGCAGGGCGGGGCGGGGGCGGAGTCATCTCCAGCCACCTCCCCTCCCCCCTTATCCCCCATCCCCGGAGACCCAAGAGGGGCAGGCCGGGACCTCCGACCTCGGGCCTCTAAGCTCGCACCCCACTCGAGAAGCCCCTCAGAGAGCCAGAGGGAGGGTGGGCAAAGGGCCTAGGGCTAGGAGGAGTGGGGGGGAGTCCGAGAGGAGGAGGAAGAGGAGGAGCCCCCGCCAAGGCCGCCGCCTTAGCTGACGAGCCCCGGGCGCCCCCCAGAGGGCGCGGGGTATTGCCCCAGCTATGGGTTCGCCCTCCCCGCTCCCCCAGCGTTGCCCGGGGCGACGGCGGGCGCGCGGAAATGCACCTACCTAGAACCTGACAAGCAGGAGCCCCTCAGACCCGCAGCCGTCAGTCACCACCCCGCATCACGGGGACCTCCTCAGCCAATGGGAACCACCGCCCCGACCCGCTTCGACCAATCCCGTCGTACTCCGGTCTCTGGGCTCCCTCGAGCCCAGAGCCAATGGGTGCTGGCGAAGGCGGGAAGCCTTGCCTCCCTCCCAGCCCCGGCCTCCGCCTCCGCTTCCCTGGAGGCGGGTGCGGCCAATTGGCCGAGGCCCACGAGGGGCGGGTTCTGGGTGGTGGGGGGCTCCTGGAGAGGGAGGGCCGGAGGGTATGGGTGGGGCGCCCCTTAGAGAAGGTGGTGAAGTAGGCTAGGGTTCCCCCTTCCCATTTTCCTCCCCTCCCATTCTCCCCCCCCCCCCCAGTGTCCTCGGGAAACAGGCTGGCTCCCGGCCGCAGGGCCGGGCCTCGGAGTGCTCTTCTCTCCAGCTCCACCCTCTCCGGGCATTTCTCGGGGCCAAGTTGGGTATTGGGATCAAAGATCTGGAAGGGACCCCTCTTTTTACATGTGAGTAGACTAAGGTCTAGAGAGGGGAAGTAACTTGCCTAGGGTCACACAGATTTAGAAGTAGCTGAGCCAAGATGTGAACCCAGGTCTAACCTCTCCACATGCAGCCCTCTTCCCAGGACACGAAGGCTGTAGGGTCTGGCCTGGCCGGGGGTACCACAGGACACTGCAGGGCCACCAGAGTAGCCCGAGGAGGCCTAGGATGAATGCAACAGAAGTCCGGCAGGTGGACTAATGCCAGAAGGGCTCAATAGGCTGAGCACGTTGTGCCTTCTCGTTTCTTTCAGCCCCCGGACCCCACTTCGTGATTCCACTTCGGGAGGTCGTAGCATTTACAATGGAAAGTGATTTAAAAGCGCTTCTAGCTCAGCCCTCTAATGTTACAGAGAAGGCCCTTATCTATCTAAATTCATACAGAAAGCAAGTGACAGCACGGATTCAAACCAAATTTCTCTGCCTCCGAAGCACCTCTTTCTGGTGCTGTTGAAGAGGGAATGCTAGATTTGAGAACAAGTGGTTTCTGCTCCCAAAGGTCTCTTAAATGAGGGCCTGCCTATCTGAGAGAATCCAAAGTAGGCCATCTAAATTCTATGGGCAAGCAGCCTTTCACGAACTAAGGGAGAAGTAAGGCAAGCAGGGGAGATGAATGAACAAAGCAAAGGTAATACAAGGCATTATGTGCAAGAAAGTCATATAACAAAGACAATTCTCCTAGGCTCCTTGGAGAGTATAATTTTTAAAGCATTTTGCTTTGAGTTAGGCAACACTACTTGCCAGCAAATCTTTCAAAAATGTCTCTTTGCCCTTCTCCCTAAGAAAAAAGAAAATCGAGCTGTGTATTTTAATTCCAAGGCAATAGTGCTTTTTGACCACTGTGGCAAATGTTGAGGTTTAGGGTTTAGGGGTGCTCGAGACCCCGAAATATCCACATGTCTGGCTCCTGCCAAATGATTTCGACTCAAGTCTTCTCTAAGCCAAAGTAAAGCAAAGTTTATTAAAGATTTGCCATAATGGGTAGACTCTTAAGGAGCCTAAGTATATGTGATGCTTGTATTGACAAGCAGGCCAGAATAGTCTGAAACAGAGTGAGTCTCTGCTAGATTGAATTCTCAGCCTCTCATGGAGGCAAGATGAATCTTATATTCAGAAAGATTGTGGGAGGATTTAGGGTATGGTCTAGAGGAGAGGTTTGGGGAAGGTCTTGAAGAGGAGTCTAAGGAGGATCTTGACCAAGACTGAGGTCAGAGTTCAGGAATGGGATTAAGGATGGGAAATAGTCGAAATAGTTGAAGGCTACCTGTAGATGACAGACAATGGAGGGCTAGGCTAGTTTAAGGGTAACAGAGATTTGGGCCTAACTATAATGAAAGGCTTATGGCCTCAGGCAAATGTCTCATCAAGTGGGAAGATTCAATCAGAGGTCAAGGGATTTCCCAGAGCCTGTAACCCATCAGTCAGTCCTAAAAAGGAGAAAGAATAAATTTAAAGGTTATTTAAACTGCAAGGAACCCTAAGCAAATTTTGACTTGAAGTCCAAAATAATATGAATGAAAAATGAGAGAAGGGAAAGGGATCACTTTTCTGTTCTGAAATTTTGAAAATTTTTTTGTCATTCCCCTTGCCTCACTGGCAGGAGAATTACAATACTTTTTGCTTCCCATTTCCACTTCCAGGTTCTCCCCCTACTTCCATCACTCAGTGTCATCTTCTCTTGAGGTCCATGCAATCCATATTTTCCACCCAATCAAAATCCTGGTCACTGTTGTTTTCAGACTTCCAGGGCATTCTGTCCTTCCTCAACACATTCAGTTCCTGTCTCAATCTTTCTCTTCTCTCCAGTTCCTGCCCTCATACTAGAAGACTTCAGCATACATACTGACGCTCCTTCAAACATCCTAACCACTCAGTTCCTTAACCTACTCACTTGCTATGACCTACTACCCCCTTGATCAGCCATATACAAAGATGGTCATACCCTGGATCTTACCATCACCCACAAATGCACCAACTCCATTTTTCAAGAACTCTGAAATCCCATTAGCTGACCATCATCTACTAGCTTTCTACTTCTCTCTGCCTTCCCATAGCAAACCCTATTCTTGATTTATATTTTAACCTCCAATTTCCCAACCCCTCAATTCTCTTGTAAGTCATCTGCCGTGCATTAATTGCTTTCTCTTCTTTTCCCCATCTTGACCCTCTGGTGAACTAGTTCAACTCTACACTGTCCTCTTCTCTTGAGTCTCTGGCTCCTTTATATAGCCAATTGTGCTTTGTCAAGGCTCAGTCTTGGATCACTCCCACCATCAGCGGCCTTCACATGCACAAGTGAAAAAAAAAATCACACAATCGTTCTGAATAGGTCCACTACAAATTTCTACAATCTCAATTAACCCCTCACTGCTGCTAGACAACAGTTCTATACCTTCCACATCAACTTATTACTCTACTCTCAATACCAGCTGTTCCAAACCTTTTATCCCTCCTCAAACTTCCTGTGGTTCCCATTCACCCCATTCTCAGCTAAGAACCTTGGCTCATATTTTACAGGAAAAAAAATATGGCCATTAGTTGAGAACTCCTTCTTCCTGCTCTTCTTCATATCACTGAGAGACTTTTCACTGTTATCTTCTCTTTCGCCTCTGTCTCATGAATAGATAACCCTGGCCAAGTGTAAAGCCAATCACATGCAGCTCTCCTGAAGACTGCTGCTGTGAATAATTTTAAGGATCTAATTGCATAGTATAGTGAACTCTATTTATTCAGCAGTAAACTAAAGCAAAACATTCAAGAAACTAAGGCGCAACCTTCACAACAATATAACAAAACAACTTCTTAATAAGGTGGTCACAGAGTCTTGAAACATATTCAGTAAGTCACAATCTGTTCAATCAGTACAGGGTACTCAAGTAAAGTCTTCTTTCATTTTGACCTGAAGGCTAGCTTCCAATCATCCTTAAGCTAATCATCCTTAAGGGGTAGCAGAAAGTAGAAACACCATCCACCCATAGGTCACAGTAAGTTACAATATTATCATTTAACACTGAGTACTCAAGTAAAGTCCTCTTTCATCTTAACTTGCGGCTGGCTTCCAGACCCCATGGCTCCTCTTCCACAAGCTGGCCACTCCCAGCTCTTGCTTGGATTCACCTGACTCTTGCCTGGATTCACACACACAGGCAGCTCTCTGTTCTGGTTCTATATCTCAACCCACAGGGACTATTCTGCTCCAAGCCCTTTGCAGTTTCTGTTTCTAGGAAGATAAAGCTTAACAGAGCTACAACAATATTTACACACATTAAGCTTAACAAAGCTACAACAATGTTTACACACATTGCCACAACTATGATCTCAATTCACTTTTTGTCTGACAAAGTAGCATGCACCAACAGACAAAGCATCTGTCTGAGAAATCAAACACAAATCAACAGTAAATTCCCAAGACTTCTATAAACAGCAGTAAAACTCTCCTTCAGGACTTCTGTAAACAGCAGTATAACATACTGAAAAAACATACAGAAAACAGGGATTCTGTATCATCAGTAAAGTCCTCTTCCAGGGCTTCTGGTAAAGTCCTCAGTTCTGCTTGGTTCCAGTTTGTGCTCAAGCTTTTATTTGTTCTGCTCCTTCCTATTCCACCCTTCTTGTTCCTCTCTTTCAGCAAGCTCCTCCCACTGTGGGCTCCATATAATGATGTTAGGCCTGTTAAAGGCAGGGAAGGTTTCCAAACTCCCTTAGGCCTATTAAGGGCACCATGGTGTCTACTGTTTTCAACAAAGAATTGACACAATCAAAGGAGAGGCTCAAAGACATTTGAATAGCTGAAACAAGCAGCAAAGTACTAGCTTCTTTGCTTGTCATTACACCAAGGTAAATTCTCTCTACGCAAGCAATCTCATTCTACCCCGTCTCTTCCAAGAAATTGTCCTCTCTGTCATCCCACTCTCACTCGTCTTTAATCTTTGTATACTTTAAACTTTGTACACTTCCCTACTGCCTATAAATTTACTCATGTCTGTCCCATCCTCAAAAAAACCTCACTTGATCCTTCCATTCTGCTATCCCACATCTCTCCTGCCTTTTGTGGCTAACCTGCTTAGAAGACCACCTGTAAATTCCCTCTTTTTACTTTCTTCTTGACTCTCTACTCTGTTTTCTGACCTTACCACCCAAATCCAACAGTCATTACTCAAGTTATATTCTTCTTGACCTCTCTGTAGACTTTGACATTGTCAATTGCCTTTTTCTCCTTGATACTCTCTTTTCTCTAGGTGTTTATGACACCACTCTCTCTTGGTTCCCCTATACGTTTGTTTGCTTGTTGTCCTCCCCATTTGATTGTGAGCTCCTTGAAGTCAGGGACTGTCTTTTGCCTCTTTTTGTGTCCAGAGCACTTAGCACAGTATCTCGAGCATAGTAGGTGCTTAATAAATGTTTATTGCCTGATTGACTTTCAGTTGGTCCCTTATTCCTGAACAACTTATTACTGAATTATAATTGTCTTTGTAATGGGTTCAAATCAGATTTTTAAAGTTCTACTTGGCATAGATGGGGGGGGTAAATTTGGACATTCTGTTTATTGTACTTTATGTTAATAAAGCCTTTGATTTGGGAGGGGAGGGAGATTGTTTCTGGAAAGTCTTTACTGTGCTTTTGTGTCCATAATAATATGTTTACACATGCATTTAAAGTGCTTTAAAGTTTTCAAAGCATTTATGTTTTGTCATTAGTACCTAAAACAATCCAAGAATTGTCTCCATTTTACAGGTGAGGAAAGTTAAGATCATTCTGTAAGTATCAAAAGCAGTATTTGAACCAGGTCAGTTTAGTTGCAGGTTGGGCACATTACTTAGTACATCAGGCTGCTCTTTGTAGAAATGAAAATATTACTTGATATAGTAAAGCTAACATAAAACAGGAATAAATTACAACTGAAAACAGAGAGATTGTTTCAACAAGGGAAGCATTGTGGTACAGCGGAAAGATTTGACTGGGATTCAGGAGATCTTGGTTCTAGTCCCAGTTCTGTCACTAATTAGTTATATCCCCTTGGGCAAATCACTTTACCTCTCTGTCTCTCTTTAATTTCAAAATAACAGTAGAATAAAAGATTTGTTGTTCAGTCATTTCAGTCACGTCCAACTCTATGACCCATTTGGAATTTTCTTGGCAAAGATAGTGGAGTGGTTTGCCATTTCCTTCTGTAGCTCTTCTTACAGATGAAGAACTGAGGTACACAGGGTTAAGTGACTTGTTCAAGGTCATACAACTAGTAAATGTCTGAAGCTGAATTTGAACTCAAGAAGATGTCTTCCTGGTTCCAAGCTCAGTATGCCACAGGGCTACCCGAAATAAAAAAATTAGATAATTCCTAAAGGTCCTTCTAGCCATAAAATTTTGTGATTGGAAGAAATGCATATTACCAAGGACCTTATGGTTGGGGAGAAAAAACCAATACACAAAGTCTTCCTGTTTAATTCATAAGTATAGACAGTTCTGGAAATAATTTTGTTGTTGTTGTTTTGTTAAAGACACAATAGTAAATTATGGAACTTTTTATACATAATATTCAATTGTGCCAATAGGATACATTGAAATATACTAAGTACTGAAAATAACCAAAATCTTTCCTGTTTTTCTTTCATAATTTCTTCCCCCCCATTTATTTCACATTTTTGCAGCTCAAGAAGTGATTACAGCAAGTTCTAGTCTTACAATTCCTTGTCATACATTTTACATTTCTTTATACCCCCAAATCTGATATGCTGCTTGAATTTCATATGATTTCTTTACATTAATTATAACCAACTCCCCAATACATCCTGGACCTTTAAGATATAGATGAGTAGGTGACGTAAGGCACAAAGAAGATTCATGAAAAATACAAAAAAATTACAGTATCCCTCTAATTCAGTGGGATAAATGCTGTTCTGTCTCAACTGACATTAGCTACCAGCTTGGGTCTCCCTTCTATCAAGCAACTTTATTAGCATTATTTCCGTTCTTAAATCCTTGCTACTTTTTGGTTACAGATGCTTATGCTTCTGTTTACATTCAAAATTTAAAAAAAAAGAGGAAGAGGCAGCATTTAAGTTGTGTTTGGCATGCTAGTCTTAGGTAATTGTAAAATGAGCAGAAAAAATTGTCTTTATTAACTATTTGTACCTTTGCCTTACCCTTTGCCACACCCCCTTCATCTAAGTAACCTTTCCCACCTCTATTTTAAGGGGAAATTCTTTCATGAAAAATAATATCATCACTTTTACAATGGCATTTTGAGGCTTGTAAAACATTTCATATATTTGATAACTCATGTAATAACATGTATTTTCGGCATTTTAATTTATCAGAAGTATGTTTTAACAAAATCATAATCAATATCCCCTCATACCTATTTCTTCTTTCCCCTCTTCATTTTCCATCCATTCTTGCTGTCTCCTTTATGCCCCAACCACACTAGTCTACTCACTGTCCACTACACATATTCCATCCATTCCTCCCTCCTTCTTTTGATAATGTTCATCTTTATTCCTAGAATGCTCCCCCTGTCCTTCTCTGCTTCTAGAAATCTTATCCACTACACAAGACTCGAGTGCCACCATTCACATGAAGCCTTCCATTGTCTCTCTAATCAGAAATGATCCATCAAATGTGAAAAGATGGCAGCATGCTAGGAGAATTCCAGATCTACCACAATCATTCCATCAAGGCTTAGAAAGGTACCAAAATGCCAAGGAAAGATTGATATCTAGACTTCCCCCAGCCCAACACAGGAATCTAGAGAGGAATTCTTGAAGTCCTATGGCAATCCTAGAATAGTCAGACCACCAGGTCAAGAGCCAAGTGAAGAAGGTGGACAGTGCAGGCAGCCCCCTGGGAATCTTTTAGGCAGTCTCAGTCCTTCTCTGCATGAGCACCACAATGCCCAGATCTAGTCAAACTCAAACTTTCCAAAGACTGTTGGCTACAAAAGAGTAATTTGGGGCACCCTCAAGGTCCCAGGACAGATGTGGCACAGGTAGATGCCCAGCACAGAAATGACTCCTGAGCCCAGCACTAGGGGGAAAGGACTCCAGAAGGAGATCTATTATCTTTCCACTGGACCCAGATGGCCCCTGAGGAGAAAGTAAGGTTGGTGACTTTGCACAACGATAGCAGGGAGAACCTTGAGAAAAGAAGGAACCCCCAGGCAAAACCTGTGAGTTTCATGAAGGAGGGGTAGAGTTTGTCCTACCATATTTAGGACCAGGAGGGCCCTGCTCATAATATTCAATTGTTGAACTTGACCTACACCAGTTAACCCAATCCCCTACCCCCATGAACAAACTAAGGAAAAATACAACCGCAATGAGGAAATTGCTTAGTTTGAGAGACTCTTGACAAATAGTGAGGAGGATAGTGATTCTACAAGTCCAGGCAAAAGTTGAGAGAAAAATAATTAACCTTTAGTGAATAGAGGATTTACAAGCATTCCTAATGACCAGACCTGAACTGAACATATATTTGGACATGGAAAGGAAGGCACCAAGAAAAATATAGAAAAACACACATATTGGTTTAATCAAAAGGGAATGTGTGGGGCAGAATTTTTTACATGTTAATGGGGGAAATGTCTTCTCAGAATTGTAAATCTGCAAATTTTATAGAGAAAAATTAAAATGACAGAGGGTCTATAGGTAGTTTAGTTTGGTTTTGATAGTAGAAGAAAAAAAAGGAGGGACTAGAGACTTTACTGGCATGATAGAGTACATTGACCAAGAGTATATGCCCGCAGAGGAAAGAGCATAACATGAACTTCACTTTCATCTAAATTAGATAAAGAATATTGAATACAATTACATGCACAAATACATATAGAAGTCTCAGTATAGAAATATATTGAATTCAAAAGGGAAATTGGAGGGAATAGAGAAAAGGAAGGCTTAGGAGTCCAAGGTAAGGGGTATTAATAGGATAGTCATAACAAAACAATCTAGAATGTTAGAGGGAGGAACATGAAGGGAGAACTAAAAGGAAAAGAGAAAAGAGGAAAAACCTGGGATCTGGGTTAAGATAAGAAAAAAAGGCAGGTAGGTAGTGCAATGGATAGAGCAGTGAGCCTAGAGTCAAGAAGATGTGAATTCAAATCTATCCTTAGACACTTCCTAGTTTTATCACCTTGGGCAAGTAACAATCTCTATTTGCTTCAGTTTCCTCATCTGTAAAATACCTCCCAAGGTTCTTGTGAAGATGAAATAAGGTAGTAATTGTAAGGCCCTGAAAAGAGTACCTGGCAAATAGTAAGCACTACATAAATGTTAGCTATAATTATTGTTATCATTATTATTATAAAAATAACTATAATGGAGAAGAAACAGGCTATTTCACTTATAAGATCAAAAGTCAGGAAAATGCCTTCTCTTCTACTACCTATTTCTAATTTATAAAGAGGAAGTTGGGAGGAAAAACTTCAAGAGGACAGGATGGAGGGACATACACAATTAACAATCATAGATTCAATGAGATGAACTCACTTATAAAACGGAAAAGGATTGCCGAAGGAATGAGAAAACAAAATCTGACAGCATGTTTTTGTTTTCGTTTTTGTTTTTACAAGAAACACACTTGAAATACAAAGATTCAGCAGAGTTCAAATGAGGAACTAGAACAAAATCTATGATTTTCTCATTTTCTCAAAATCTATCTCATTTCTCATTCAATTCTCAATTGAACTAAAAAAAAGTCTGTTGCAGTTATGATTTCAGATAAAGATAAAGTAAATATAAAAATGATAAAAAAAAAAGAAACAGAGAAATTACATAATGCTTAAAGGTACCATAGATAAATCAATACAAAACTATATATATGTATATATACATATATATCTAATAACATAGCATCTAAATACATAAAGGAAAAGTTAATCAAATTAGAGGAAGAAATAATCAAACTATAGTAGAGATGGTAGTGGGGTCCTAAATAAACCCATTTCAGATCTAGATAAATCTAATCAAAAGATAAACAAGAAAGAAGTCAAGGATGTGACTAGAATTTTAGAAAAATTATAAATGACAGATCTCTCTGGTAATTGATGGAAAGGAATAGAAAGCAGTTTCTATATTTCTGAGCTATATGTAGCATCTTAAAAAAATTTTTTTATCATATTTTGGGGTATAAAGATCCCAACAAAAAATGACTATTTTTTAGTACATTTACATAGTACATTTAGTGATCACAATGCAAGAAAATTATTTTCATGAGAGATCCTTTAAAGAAAGAATTAAAAAGTAATTACTAAATAACATAATTTTAAAGAAGTAGTGGTGGGTCAAAGAACAAAATATAGAAGTGATAGAAAATTTCATCAAAGAAAATTACAATAATGAGACAACATACCAAATTGTATGAAATACAGCCAAAGTACTTCTGGGGGGAAATTTTATATCTCTAAATGCTTTCATCAACAAAAGAATAAAAGAACAAGGAAATGAATTGGTCAGGCAATTTAAAAAATTGAGCAACAACAAATCAAAACTCAACTAAAGAACAAAGTAAAAATTCTGCAAGTGGAGAAAGAGATCAATATAATTTAAAGAAAAATCCCATTAAATTGATAATTTAATAATTCATAGTTATTTAATATTAATGCTAATTTATTTACATTAATTTTATTTAAATTAACAGCACTTTATCATTACTATTAATATTATTTTAAATTACTAACTGATAAAATTAGGAGCTATTTCTTTGAAAAACTTGTCTCTTCCTGGCTTTTTGAGTGAGAGAAAATGAAAAACTAATCAAATAAACAGTTAACCTAGTTTTTAAAAGAGAGAAAAACAAAATAGTTCTTATAAAAAAAAGCAGAACTTACAATTGAAGAGGAAATTTTTATAAACGATTTTGTCCAATTTTATGCTAATAACACTAATAACTGAAGAAAATGGATGAATACTTACAGAAATGATCATTGAATGTCACATAACACTTTGTATTTCTTTTATGCACTTATCTTGTTCTATTTTGTGTTATTGTTGTAGTTTCATGGTGTGTTGTGGTGGCAGGTCTCAACGAATTCACTCAAACCACCTCTTATTCAAGTATAGGCATTTATTGAGATTGACACCTCTCATGAAGTGAGCTAAGTTCCAAGAGGAACCAGTAACTTCAGAGAAAGCAAGATGTCTTTTTTTTTTTTTTGCTTTTTTTTTTGGAGGGCAATTGGGGTTAAATGACTTGCTCAAGGTCACAGGGCTAGTTTTTGTGTTAAGTGTCTGAGGCTGGATTTGAACTCAGGTACTCCTGACTCAGGGCCAGTGCTCTATTCACTGCGCCACCTAGCCGCCCCTGCAAGATGTCTTTTTTAAAAAAACATGATAAATATGCTGATTATACAACAGAAATTATGAACATTAAAAAAGCAGGAGGGATTTGTTAAGCGATTAGGTAATGGGGAGGGGTCCCTTCTATAGTTTGGTGTTCAAACATTCTGATTGCACTGCCCTCTCATTGGCTAGCTATTGTGGTCCTGTATGATTAAGATGGATAGTTAGGTATTGTGGTCCTGTCTTGGGCTAAATGGATGATGTGGTTGTGGTTGAGCATAAGATACACCTGTTCAAATATGTAAATTGGATCTGAGGGCAGTGGCTATATTGCGTCTGGGGGCCTGTGGTGTAGTTAAAGTCAGATTGTGTGGTTAAATCAGGGTATGCCTGCTGTTCAGTGGGGCCCATAAGAAAATTAGAATGTTGGGACTGGGAGCAGCTTTATTAGGATTCCATTATTCTATGGTTGTTTATGTATACTTTGTTTCTCTCTGCTTAGATTGTAAACTCTGTGAGTAAAAAGGATCTGTCTGACCAATCTTTGTCTCAAAGTGCCTAACTCAATACTAATGCATAGTATATATTTGTTAAATTTTTAAATTGTCTGACCTCTCCGATTTTTGTCTTCTTTGCCCTCTGTCTTTTTTTCTGATCCTCTTCCTTCTTCTCCCTTTACATTTATTCCTTCTGAGAGGGGGAGAGTTATGGAGATATATTGTGTGTACCAGTTCTATTGTGATTCTTTGTCTAACCCAATAATGATCCCATTAGGTATTTTTTTATTTAAAAACTAGTATTTGAATACTATTAAATATGAAATCTATATGAAATTATATCAGGAGAAATTAAGAAAATCTTGTAGTATGGTATCTATGGTGAGCAGCACATAGAAAACAGTTACACAGAATGAACTGTCATGGATCTGCATTGTCAGACAGAACATTCACATTTATGAGATCAAGAATCCATAATGATATGTTTTCAACACTTTTTGTCTACTGTCCTAAAAAATTCTTCCTGGTTGTCTTTTTTATTTTGCAAATCTGGTTTGGTAAGGAGTAAAAGGAGGAGAGAAGGAAAAAAAAGAGTCAAGTCAGAGAAAAACTTCTAATCTTCCACTAAATAAATACTAGTTAGTTCCCTGGGACTCAGGAAATAACCCATCCTACCTCCATCTCTCTCCACCCCAAAAAGAAACAAGCATTTATTAAGCACCTATTATATGCCAAGGACTATGCTAGCACTTTACAAATATTTCATCTGATCCTCACAACAGCCTTGGAAGGTGGTGCCCTCATTACCCTCCTTTACAGTTGAGGAAACTGGGACAGACAGTTAAGTGATTACTAAGTATCTGCATTAGAACTCAACTCTTCTTGACTGCAGGTACTGTGCCACCTAGCTACCTCTGGCTGAGAACCTAGAAAGAGTGAAAAGTATTCTCCTTCCTATTATCTAAACCAGTGGTTCTCAACCTTCCTAATGCCACGACCCTTTAATACTCATATGTGGGCGTATCTGCATGTGGGCGGACCCACCTGGAGACAAACAGAGGAGCGGTGTCTCAGTTCCTAAGACCATCAGAAATATGTGTTTTCCGATGGTCTTAGGCGACCCCTGTGAAAGGGTCATTTGACCCCCTAAGGGGTCACAACCCACAGATTGAGAACTGCTGATCTAGACCTTCTTCCCACACACAGTACAGTTCTTCACTTTGCCCTGATAGCTCCACATTTCTCCTGGGTTACCTAGAGCCTTTCAGCTGCTTAGCCCTTCCTCTCATCAAAATGTACTCCTCCTATAGTCTATCTTCTTGTAATCATAGGAGGTTAAAGTTGAAAGCACCTTAAAGATCCCCTCATCTTAAAGTTAAGAAAATGCATGTCAAGTCAAAAAGCATTTATTGAGCTCTTAGTATATGCAAGGTATATAAAGAAAAGCAAAAATAATCCCCATGCTCATCCATGTCATGAGATATAGATAGCATGTAGATAACTAGACACATAGTAGCTTAGGTGACTCAGTAGATGGAGTGCTGAGCCTAGAATCGGGAAGATCCAAGTTCAAATCTGGCTTCAGACACATACTAACTGTGTGACCCTGAGCAAGTCACTTGACCTCTGTTTCACTTAATTCATTGGAGAAGGAAATGGCAAACCATTGTAGTATCTTTGCCAAGAAAACCCCATGGGCGGTATGGTCCAGGGGTCATGAAGAGTTAGACACAACTGAATGACTGAACAGCCCTAGATATATATGGGAGAGAGAGAGAGTAGAGAGAAGATAATCTCAGAGGAGAAGGCACTGGTAGGACCAGAGAAGGCCTATGGAAAGTAGGATTTGTGCTGGGCCTTAAAGGAAACCAGGAAAATTAATAGGCAGAGATGAAGAGAGAGAACATTCCAGGCATGGAAGGCAAATAATACAAAGTCACAGAAATGCAAGACGGAAGGTGGGGAGTGGGGAGAGATGAGACAAGGAGACTAATTAGAAGGCTGTTGCAATTGTCCAGACTAGAAGTTATGAGGACCTAAACTAGGCTATTGGTCGTGTTAATGGAGAGGAGACATATGTGAGAGATATTATGAAGAAGCAACAAGATTTGGCAAAGGATTTGGCTACATGGGGTTAATGAGAAGTTAACACTTAAGTTACCAGCCTAGGTGACTAGGTAGATGGGGTTTACTTGATGGTACTAAGGAAATTGAAAAGAGGGGAAGGTTTAAGGGGAAAGATAATGAATTCTGTTTTGGACACGTGGAGTTTGAGATACCTAGCAGCATTTAGTTCAAGATACATAAAAGACAATTGTTATGTGGGACTGGAATTCAGGAAAAAAGATTTGGACTGGATAGAAAGATCTGAGAATCTTCTGCGCAGAACACATGGGAACCAGTGACATCATTGAGGAAGCATAGAGGGAAAAGAAAGAAGAGTGCTCAAGATAGAATGATCTTCTTTAAGTCTAGAAAAGATAAGTGATTTGCCCAAGTTAATGGCAGAGCTGGGACTAGCCTAGGTCTCCTAACTCTTAGCTCAATGTTCTTTCTGCCACACTTACTATGCTTGTTTTATATCTATACAGTCAATGACATTTGAGCATATACTGAGTGCAATATGGTCCCATGGGTGAACTGGCCTATAAGGTTATTCCTTAGGACATTTGAAGATATTGCCTGGTTCTATTTGAATAGGTGGAAGCTTGAGAAAGGGGTGGCAATAAGTGTGGCCAGGATGTATCCACAGGGGACAGAGACCAAAAGAAACACACTAAAGACTAGCAAGAACATGAAAAGACAATTATCTGAGAA
Organism: Pseudochirops cupreus; assembly: GCA_028627135.1. Classification (NCBI taxonomy): domain Eukaryota; kingdom Metazoa; phylum Chordata; class Mammalia; order Diprotodontia; family Pseudocheiridae; genus Pseudochirops; species Pseudochirops cupreus. Next base: position 252,752,779 of record CM053583.1, on the reverse strand, counting down.
AAGAGGCAGTTTGAGGGAGTGTGACTCCTCATGACAGAGGAAGTATCAGATATGCAGTAGAGAAATGAGAAGATCCTGGGAGCCCAGCTGAGTGACCCATATAATAGAAAGCTGTGCCCAAGAGGAGCTTCATGAGTGCTTTACAATTGGAAAATGTGCTTTCAGTATCTAGGATTTGTGAGTTACCACTATGTCACATATGCTCCCCACGTGTGCCACACTACCATTCTACTAAGTTTGGGTCCACTCTTAGCAAGATCTTGTGTGTATTTTTTGGGAAAGTGCCTCCCCTGGCTTTTAGAAATGTTTGTATCATTTTTACTGTACTATATTAGTAAATACTTTTTGCTAAAAGCTAAGTTGACTGACTTATTACTAATGGGAAGCAGGTTCCCCAAAGCTTCTACAAACAGGTTACAGTATATTTCTAGATACTGTGGGTAAACCACATAGGAGTATCATATATAATGATATGGCATTTAAGTAACATGTTTGAAACTACTCATAGCTATTCCAAATATAATGCTAATAAATATAACTTCAAAAATTAAGTTTCTGGGCTCTAGTAAAGCTAAATACTATCTATGTAGGTTAAACAAATATTGTCCTTATTCTTTGTTAGTTTTTAATTCTAGTAAGTTTTATTGAGTTGCACAAAAGAATATAGAAATTGTTAGGAAAGTAGACCAAGTGGATTAATTGTTTACATTAGGAGTACGTACTTCATGTGTGTGAGTGAAAGTGAATGTAAATCATGAGTATCATCAAATAGCAATACTATATATATGCACTTATATAATGCATTAAAATTTACGAAGTGCTTTATATACATAATCTTATTTGAACCTTCAAAAAACCTCTGAAGAACAGTTCTGAAGACCAGGTAGTTGAAATGACTTGCCCAAGGTCAAACAAGTAGTAAGGAACCTAGCCAGGATTCAGCTGGAGGTTATCTCTGACTCTAGGTCCAATACACTATAAACTTCACCCCACCGCATGGACACACAGCTAGTAAGTCTCATTGGTGATATCTGAAGGTTGGTCTTCCTGATTCCAATTCTAGAATACTATCAGAATCAGAGGGTCTGTATTCAAATCTTGGCTCTATAATAACCCTTATGAACTTAGGCAAAACCTTTAACTTTTCTTTCATTATCTGTAAAATGAGATCATTGGACAAAATCCTTTCCACTTCTGAATTTATTATCCCCTGCACTGGGTGGTAATGTCCAACCTTTATTCCTAGTTGATTTGGACAGTTAGCAGGAATTATATGAATTTTCCAGATCTTAACAACAGAACATATAAAAAGTTTCTTATAATTAGTTTTCATCTCACCACTCTGTCTTTTCAAATGCTTCTTCTCAGTGTTTCAAGAGCATTTTATTATTGATCTGAAGGCCACTCCTTCTTAAAACTATTTTCTCTAGTTTTTGAGATTATATTATCATAGTTATCCTTCTTTTTTCTTCTACCCCTCAACATTCCCTAAGGTTCAGTCTTTGACCCTCAGTTCTATTTTAAACAGATTTTCTCCACTACTAGAAATGTCATTTACTCCCATAGCTTGAACTTTACTGCAGTTAACTCTTAAATCTATATATCCAGCATTTCCAAATGCCTATTAGATAGTCCCCCTTTGATGATCCACTTTGGCAAGCATTTTCAGAGTGATGGATGGTTAAAACATTAAATTCACCTATCCAAATTTAATATGACATTATTTTTAAAACATCAAACAAGGAAATTTTTACTCTGTTGTTTTAGTAAATATCTTTGCTAAGAGTTAGTTGTGTCTACTGATTGGCTATTAAGAGGAAGCATACTGGTGAGGGGTATGAACTTTAATTTCAAGAGACTGGACCCACAGAATAACTCTGGAAACTAGGAAACCCTCTGGGGACCCATTCTGACAGTGTAGGCGCAAGCTCAGGGAGGATTACAAGAGGGCTGCTAAGCTATGGAGATTTTTCAGGATATATTTTAGTCCACTACACGTTTGCAAGGATCCAATGGAGAGCTTATCAAATCAGGATTTAAATTCTTTCAGTTCTATATTCTTTTTCTTAGGCATTAGTTTCCTAATCTGTAAAATGAGAAAGTTTTACAATATGGCTTCTGAGGATCCTTCCAACTCTAGATCTATGATTCGCTGATCCTTGTGTGTCTTTTTAATGAAGGGATCATCTAATTATAAGCTGGTATCAATATATCTTTCCTTTTCTCTCACAACCACTAACCCTGCTCTTTATCCTCAGCATGGCCTTTATTCCTCCATTCCTCAGTTCTTTCCCAGACCACCATCCCTGCCCTGGCTATATTCTTCTCCTTTCTCTATCATGACTTCTTGGTGAACCAGTTCAACTCTACACTGTCCTCTTCCAGAGTCCCTTGCTCTATTATATCATTGCTGATATTACTTTGGCTTCAACCCTCTCAACCTGGAGATCACTCCTCAAATCCAATGCCTTCACTCCTACCCATGTGTTGCTGAATGAAACTGGAGAAAATCATAAAACCATGCTGACTGGGTCCACCATAAATTTATGTTATAATCTCCACAGGGCCCACACTAAAATAAGGCAATCCTTCTCCACCTTTCTAATAGATTCACCTTTCCATTCACCACAGCAGCATTCCCAAATCTTTTCATTCTTCTTCAAATCTCACATGGCTCCCCCTATTCTCCCAGCTTAGAGAATCAGCCTCATATTTCAACAACAAAAATAAGGCCATTCACCAAGAACTCCCTCTTCTCCCCTTCTCATCTCATATGACTCAAATACTTTCTACTACTATCTTCTCTTTCCCCTCTATATCCTACAAAGAGACCTTGCAAGGCAAAACTCTCTATGTGTAAAAATAATAGCATTCTATCCCATCTTCTACAGAAATCCCTACTCTCTCACTAATATTCTCTCTCACCCTATCTACTAGCTACTTATCTACTACTGACAAACATCCTTATTTCTCTCCAATCCTGAGAACACTCTCAACTTGATCTTTCTTTACGTGATTGCTATCAAGCCCTATCTCTCCTCCCTTTAGTGACTAACCTCCTGGTGAAAGCTATCTACAACTGGTGTTTCCACTTCCTTTTTTCTCACACTTTTCTTAACTCTCTGAAGTCTACTTTCTGACCTCATTGTTCAGTTGAAACTGCTATCTCCAAAGTGACCAGTGATCTCAATTGCCAAATCTAGAAGTCTTTCCTCAAACCTCATCCTTCTTGACTTCTCTACAGCCTTTAGCACTCTCAATTTCCCTCATCTCTTTGATCCTTTCTTCTTTCTAGGTTTTTGTGTCACAGTTCTCTCCTGGTTCTCCTACTACCTGAGTGTTGTTTTTTTTTTTAATCAGTCTCCTTTGTTGAATCTTCATCCAGGTCATGTCCACTAACAGTGGGTATCCCCCAGGGTTCTGATCTAGGCCTTCATTTTTTCTCCCTTTATGCTATTTCTCTAGGTGATCTCTCATTAGCTCCCATGGATTTAATCATCAGCTCTTTGCAGACAAGACTCTCATATCTATTTATTTAGACTTAATCCCTCTCTTGACCTCCTATCTCAAAAATTTTCATTTACTTATTAGATATCTGAAACTGGATGTTCCAAAGACATCTTAAACTGTCTGAAACTGAGCTCATTATCTTCCCCCCCCCCAAACTCTCCCTTCTTCCTAATTTCCCTATGAACACTGAGGGCTAGTGAGTATAATTACTACCCTCCCAGTCACCCAGGCCGTGAACCTAGGTGTAATCTTTGACTCCTCATTCTCTGTCACCCCCACCTCAACAACGGTATGCTAGAGCTGGCTTGAATGGGCTCAGAATCAATTGTTAAATTTTCTGAGCCGCCTTGGAAATCAGGAAACACTACAAATCACAGATTGATTTATTGTTTTGTTGATTGTCTGGACTTAAGAAAGTAAAAGAAAAAATGTCAGGATTACAGGATAAACTTAAAAGTATGTCATGCATACATTTTTCAATCAAGAGCTGGCTGGTAAGCATTTACCAGCAAACTCCTCTCCTTCCCCCGCAATATCCAATCTGTTGCTAAGTCCTTTTGAGTCTACCTTTGTAATATTTCTTGTATACACTCTCTATCCTGTACGTAACCTTATATTTATACCCTAGCCTGGTGCAGACCATCTACTTCATTCCTTGATTGCTGCAGTAGCCCTCTGGTTGGTCTTCTACCTGGTCTTGCCCAAAATAATGGAAATCATGAAAAGTAAAATAGTCCAAATAGAAATCAATGACTCCATGAGACAGAAATAAATATTAGAACAAAATCAGAATCAAAAGATTGAAAAAAAGAATAAAATGTAATAAATACTTGATATAAAAACAACTGGGCTGAAAGAGAGGTCAAGGATAGATAATACCCAATGAATCTTTATCTCAGTTACTGCTAGGATGGTAACTAAAGGCTACTCCTTGCTTGTCAGGGCGTTAATGCCATAAAATCCAGACGTAGGATGTTAGAAAGTTCTCTTAACTTTTCAAAACTCACAAGGTCAAAGTGTATAAAATGGAAAAAAAATAAATACAGATGCAAAATAACTGAGGTCCATTGCCACAGGGCTATGTGTCGGCCTTAGAGGAGAATAAACCCAAGGTCTCTCCCTTACAGCTTTGTCTTTCACAGTGAAAAAGTATATTGGATCAGTGGAGTCAAACCCAGAAATAAAGATAAAAATAAACTAAATTAAAGATAAAAATAAAAAGCCAAGGCTCTGGTCGCTAGTCCTTTTTGAATGCTTCAACAGCCAAAGAGCCTCCTTTACATCACATGGTGAACCTTCCAGAATCATAGAATGCCTACACATGCTCCAATGTTTCTCCAAAGCTCTTTTATTATATGTCATCACGATCCTTCTAGCAGCAACCTCTCAGGCTCTTACATTTAGGGAAATGCAATCAAAGGGACTGCACATGTGCCAGTCCCCTTTACAGTACTTTAAATAAATATTATAATTTTAAATTTTAAAAAGGCAGAAGAGCAGATGTAATGATTTTATGTTTATGAAAGGATCTGTAGTAATACAAGTACCTCATGAAGTAAAGAATAACAACACAGGCTGTCAACAAAGGCTCTTTTTAACCTAATAATTTTATCAAGGGGATAACAGAAAATGGGAAGCAGAATCTTAACTTCTGGTAGTTTTTCTTTTAAATGATAAGGTGATTTGTAAAAGGAGAATATGAGGGTTTTTTTGATACCACTAAAACCTTGTTTCAAAGAAATATTTTAATGTTCAGTAGGAATCTTAGAGTCTAAAAAATAAAGGTGTGTATTTGCTAAACTACAATCCTTTAGAGACACTTGCACAGTATACTCCAGGGGGAAAAAAAGGAAATTTGATTTAAAAGGTAATGCTTTGAAATAAATGGTCTCACAGCAGGGTTTTTTAAATATATGACAGGGTGTGTGTGTGTGTGTGTGTGTGTGTGTCTGTGTGTGTGTGTTTGTGTGTGTGTGTGTGTGTGTGTGTGTGTGTGTGTGTGTGTGTACTCTCCATATGGTATATGGAGCCAGCAAGTTGTTCCAATAAATAAACTACTGGAACAGTGCTGGGCCTGGAGTTAGAAGCCCTGACCCTGGGCAAGTCACTTAACCTCTGTTTGCCTTAATCCACTGGAGAAGGAAACCACTCCAAATATCTCTGCCAAGAAAACCCCAGTGACAGTATTGGTGTGCTACAGTCCGTGGCAGGGGCGGGGGGGGTGGGGGGGGGTGTCACAAAGAGCCAGACAGGACTGAATGATTGAACAGCAAAAACAATATAGCATACACCTATGTAGGGTAGTGCCTGCTAGACCCAAATGCTACAAGACAGACTTGGTAATAAACACAATCAAACCTGGCTCATTCCCTGTGCTGTACTGGCTCAGAGAGGGAGATGAAGGGATGCCTGTAGTTAATCGGTTTGGGATTGTAGTATGTTGTCTGGCCAACAGAGAGCACCCCACTTTCTGTTCCCACTGTTCCCACTTTCTCTGTGGGTGACTAAACTGGCCCAAGATTCCTTGTAAACCTAGCTGAACAGTTTTAAATATATAATTCAAATGAAGAAAAAAGAAAAGAAAGCAAACTTTCTCCTTAACTCATCAGTCCCCCATCACATGACTCCATCTCCTTCCAACATGACACCTAACCTCACAGGAGTCAACAATTAATTGTTAATGGCTGTGCTGCAATCAGGTTGCATAGGAAATTCAAGCAAACAGCAAAATAAAGTTCTAAAGAGCAGTCTGCCATATCACTGCAGTATGCATTTAATTCCTTTCCCCGCTACCTCTTCTCCCAACTGGCCTAAGAGAATAGAAAGGAAGAGGATCAAACCAGCTAGAAAAAGAAAAAAAAACAACTAAAGTTGTCCTAGATAGCCCCCCAGCTCAGTGTACACTACATTTTCATTTCTAGTATCTACTTCTTCTATATCCTCCAGTCATCTGTATCACTACTTCTTGCATTCTATACCTAGTTCGTGAAGATCACAAAGTGATAACTGTTTCTTGCTTTCCTTTTCCCTGCTTATAGTCCCATCATATTTTTCCCAATCCTGTCCCTTGTTCCATAATAGGAAGAGCATGGAGTCCCAAGAGTAACTTCTTATTTCCTTCTTTCTGAACTTGCAAAAGCATGTGCTACATCAATTGGGGAATGACTAAACAACTTATGAAATATGAATGTAAAGCTGTGTTATTATAGGAATGCAATAGTAATGTGAACAAGAATATACTTATTCATTACAGGAAATGATAAATACATAGAAGCAAGAATGCATATGAACTGATACAGACTGAAGTAAGCAGAGTAAAAAAAAAATCCACCCAGTTTACACAATAACTACAACAATGAAAATGGAAAGAACAAAACCCTCAAAACATTTGAAAATGAATGTCAACAAAGTTCCAAAGAGAAAACTTCTCTGCAGAAGAAATATGAGAAGATACCTCCCCCATTCCTTTGCAGAGGTGGGGGAATTTACCAATGAGGAACACTGTTTATGTAACAGGGCTTTGCTGTTCATGCCCAGACTACCTAAGGCATCCATGTGGAAGACAGCAGGGATCTACTTCTGGGAGAAGACTTTCTGCATTCTCCTACCACATGGCTGACAGCAGTCTTCTTCCATAGGCTGCTTATCTGAAACAGTCTGTGTCTTTAAAAACTATCATGCTGGGACAGTTTCCCTCCATTTCCAGAAGCATCCAGGAGGTAAAGATCCTATTCATGCACAGTGCAAGTTTCCCACCACCCAATTACTCAGTCCCCTCCCTGGAAATCTACTTTGTTTAATCCTTGAACGATTTTTTAAAAATTTGCACCATTTCAAAAAAAATTTTTAATGCATCTTAAATTTAATTTATTGTAAATTTATGGGGATTTTCCTGCATTGAAATTTTGATGATGTGATATTATATCATGTAACCATACAGTATCATATTGTAAACAAGTCATTACATGCATATATTTCCTGCCCATGCATGCTAGGCAACAAGGCAAGACACTGGCCTGCCAACACTTACTTGTTAAGACCTGTCTGCAGACTTGACCACTGATCAGTTATAACTTGCATTTTGTGTGTTTATTTTAAAAATTATGTAATCATTACAACTTTAACTCTGTTATACAACAGATGAAACATGTAGGAATAGTTTTTCAAAATTCTCTTCTTTCCTTATGCTTCCATTGCCCTCTTATTTTTATTCAATGCCCCTCCCCCAATTTCACCTGAGGCTAATACTGCCCCACCATTGTTCCAGCTCCCCCCAAGAGGCCTTATAGCCCACTTTGGGAAATTCTGCCCCCATCTTTTAATCCCTGTGGCCTCAAAAATAGGTTTGGAGTTTTGATCTGTTTTATTTTTCCCCAGTTCTACGCACACTTAGTAGAGTCCCTGAATTCAGCAGCTTAAGCTATGTCTTTGGAGGTAGGATTCCAGGCTGGGTGTTGCTACCTGCCCAGCAGAAAAGCCCTGAGAAGCCGGGAAGGGCTCTGGACTTGGAACTTGTTATTATGCTATATAGGAAATGAGTTTAGCTATGAAACTAATCCATTCTCCCTGCCAGAAGAATTGTACCCCTCAGGTGCTGGGTAGGTAGTATTTGGATATTTGTTATTGCTATAACTTTGAAGTAAATATTCCTTTGTAAAAGCTAATCTGATTGTTGAGTGGCTAAAAAGAACAGGCATGGCGGGGGGGTACCTTTAAAACTGGGAGAATGCAGTAGGAGCTTGAGGCAGTGACAGAGACTGGAAACCCCTCTACGCCTATGATCCCCATTCACTGGCCTCTGATCACTGGCCTGTTTGCCCTCCTCTGATTCTGCTCCAGTTTGTTTCTTTCCCAAAATGTAGTGTCCAGAACTGAACACACTATTCAGATTTGCTATCACCAAGTCAAAAACTAGGATTCTCACCTCCTTTGCTATGGACACTGCCTCTATTAACGCAGCCTTTAATTCTTATTATCTTTTTGAGATGCTCTGCCCCTTTGCTCACTTGAATTGATTCAACCTTCTTTTGATTTATGAATGGAATTTGTAGTCATCTTCTTGACAGTGGCTAGCCAGAAACCACGCCTGGAGGTTTTCACCCTCTCTTCTCTGGAAATTTGGCCCTGGGGCCTGGCTGTCCAAATTGGAGACTGTCTCGCCTGGCCCACTATTTCAGACAGCTCCCAGACATATTTTGATTTAATCCCCATAGTCAGATACTCTGTAGGTATTATTTCCCTTTACTAGAATATAATTTCTTTTGAGGGTAGAGACTGCTTTTCCTTTTGTATTTGTGCCCCCAGGTATTGGGCAGCTAAGTGGCACAGTAGATAGGGTGCAGAGCCTAGAGTCAGGAAGACTCATCTTCCTGAATTCAAATCCAGCCTCAGACACTTACTAGTTATGTGACCCTGGGCAAGTCACTTAACCCTGTTTGCTTCAGTTCCTCATTTATAAAAAGAGCTGAAGAAGGAAATGGCAAACATTCCAATATCTCTGCCAAGAAAACCCCAAGTACAGTCACAAAGAGTTTGACACAACTGAACAACAAAACCATAGGGATTAGTACAGTGCTCTCCGTGTAGTAAATGCACATTCCTCCCTCTCTTCCTCCCTTTCCTCCTTCTTTTTTTCCTAAATCTAGCATACCTGGCCTTCAGGCAGTGAAGACCAGTTTTAGTCACCATTGCCTACAGGGTCTTTTCTGGGGTAAAATTGGGCACTTTGCATTTCTGGGGACCCCTGGGGAGATTTGGTACTTATAATTTTAGATACTTCAAGGTCCTGGAGAAATTGGCAAAAAAAACCAATTTTAGACTGCAGTTTATTTTTCTCCCATGTGTGTTCCCTCACAAGTCAGTTCCATTGATGTAATTTTGCAAACTTTTCATTTGTTGATTGCTTGACTATTTATTTAAGTACCAGAACTTTATCTGTCACTGAATCCTGTATAAATATTGATATTATAGTTTACATCACTAGAATGCTACTGAACAGTAGAAATGTTCATATTAATCTTTTTTACATTTAAACAGATCTAGACTACTTGCCTTTTTTGTGAGAGCGAAATGCCCAGCAACTTCTCAGGGTAAGAATGTCTGTGTTTAAATCAACAAAGAGTTGCCATTCTTTGCTACTTCTCTGAGCCTCCTTGTTTTCCTGTCCTGTTTGGGTTAATTTATAATTCCATATGGATTACCATTGCTTTGGCTAGAATCTGTGGAAGGAATTTGGGGTGACTTTTGGAGTAAAGCCCCAAAGCAGATTTGCCTGGACCTCTGTGGTGATTGTTTCTGACACAGGGGTCTTTTGAGAATTTTTGTATGCGCTACATAAGCAAGGATACATTTTGCTCAGCCATTTCTATGGCTTTGTGGACTGAGAGAATGAGGAAAGATTTTCCACCCAGGACAGTTTTATCATCTTACAGAGGGACAGTGCCCAGTTTATCCCAGGTCTCAAATTTCTATGGGGAAAGCTCCATGTAGTTTGAAAAGTTCAGTATAGACCAGGTTTCTACCCAAAATGGAAGCCAGTTTTCATGGCCTTTGCTCTTTCTTATGTGTTGAGAAAGTCTCTGTAATGTGCCTGTTAAAGTGAAACAAGTAGAAATATTTGGTAAATTTTGTGAAGTGTTTCTTGTTTCGTTGAATCTTCAAAACTTTGTATTGGGGATAACTGTGATTTTCATTTGTGTATGTGGTATTTATATGATCACATGACTTTGCACTGAAATTACTAACCAAGATACCTCTTCTTAGTACTCTAAAGATAGATGGTTGTCATTTACCCAATGGTGAGCATTAAGCAATACTGGGTTCTGAAGTCAACTACTTTTGTGCCCCAATCAAATCTCTTGATTCACACTCCAATTTAACCAGTCTCCCCTTTCCTTCCTAGGTATTAAGCATCATTCTTTTTTTTTTTGCATGGTTCATTTTGTTTTTATTATAAAAGTAAAACATATACTATTTCTTCTTTTTGCTTTTTTGGAGGGAGGAGGGCAGGGAATTTGGGGTTAAGTGACTTGCCCACGGTCACACAGCTAGTAAGTGTTACGTGTCTGAGGTTGGATTTGAACTCAGGTCCTCCTGACTCCAGGGCCAGTGCTCTATTCACTGTGCCACATAGCCCCCCCCTCCCCCCTCCCGTGTACTATTTCTTACATCATAGTTATCCCTAAAATCCCTTTGTGCCTCCCTTCCAGAATGCCATTCCATCTAGTAAATAGTATTTTAAAACAGAAAAAAAAAGCCCAGCACAACTGATCTATTAAAATACCATTCTTAATATAAAAATGTATTTGAATTAAATAAAAACAATAAAGGCATAAGTGCAACTCCTAAGTGACACAGTCTCACCATTCCATTCATACCTTAGTTCCAGTCTACCAAAGTTAGATACCCTTTCTAAGTTTTCTTTTTCATCTCACAGTCCAAAGATAAGAAATAACCTGTAAGTTCAGTGATTAAATTTTAAAATATTTCTCTCCCCATGAAAAGGAGAAGCATATGTGATTCTCTAGGTCATAGCTGCATGGGCAAACAGAACAGGAGGATGTCTCTAGGGTCCTGAGAAACTTTTCATCTGGGTCAAGAACTTCTTGTGTCCTCATAAACTCAAACTAAAGTGGAATACTGTTTCAGTGCTCTCGAGGCTAACATCAGTGTGTGGATTTTTTTTTGTGGAGGACAGGAGTGGCCGGGCTTGATATTGTAGCCCTCCAAGGTAGATTATAGTCCTCTGTTATACATCATTGCCCTCCATCTACCATTATCTCAGCCCAAGAGGCAAAACTTGAAAATGAAGTAATGTCAGAATGTCACAGGACAGGGAAGGATGCTACTAGTATACTGTACTCCCCAAAACATTTGATAGTGTCTAGTCCTAGAATTCTACAGAGCCTACCTAGCACAAGCATAAGAAGAGTTCAGTCTAATAATCTACACAAGAAAAATCAATTGAAGAGTCTTTTGCTAATTCAATAGGTAGTGATAACTAAAATCTGATTTACTAGAATATATCTATAAAATTGCCTGGAAACATTTTTCTAGGTATCTATTCATGAAGATAATATCACCAAAAGCATAAATATTTTCCACTTTAAAAGCCTTGAGACATGAAAAACCAAATTAACAAAGTAGATAAATAAAGGTATTAATTGTTGACACTACCAAAATAGTCTTTGCTTTACAAGAGATTATAACATTAGATAATAACGCTCTGAGATCTTGCACTTTGACCATTCTCAAAAACAGAACAAAACAAAATCAATAAAAACCCCAAAAAATGAAAATCCAGGACAACCACAGGATTCCTAAATTTTTAAGTTTCCCATGCAATTTAATTTTTAAATTTAAACATACAATTTAAGTTTAAGGATATGGTTATTGCATAAAGTACCTGTTGCACTTTTTCATGTTAAAGTACATGACCATATATAGTAAAATTCATATTTCATCAACAAAGATAGCTGTTCTATGACTATTTTGTGGATATTATTGCTGAACTTCTATGTTCTCTATTCCATTTTAATTATCTTTTTTTTTTTTTTGCTTTTTTGGAATGGGGAAGGCAGGGCAATTGGGGTTAAGTGACTTGCCCAAGGTCACATGGCTAGTAAGTGTTAAGTGTCTGAAGTTGGATTTCAACTCAGGTCTTCATGACTCTAGGGCGGGTGTTCTATTCACTGCACCTCCTCACCGGCCCTGTAATTATCTTTTAATTATATGGTCAATGAAAAGAAATGCGACAAAACCTATTTATAACAAAGTGAAAGCTAGTGCTGTAAAATTTAAAACAAAAAAAGGAGATCCCAGGTGTTGTAATCTGGGCCTGATTCAGGCTGTATTGGTGCTTCAGATTTGTGAGGGTAACAAAATGAGTCATTCATAGACCATCCAACACAGCGGTTCTCAACCTGTGGGTTATGTTCAATTTGTAACAATGAAAAATACATCCTGCATATCAGATAGATTCATAACAGTAGCAAAATTACTGTTGTGAAGTAGCAACGAAAATAATTTTATGGTTGGGGGTCACCACAACATGAGGAACTTTGTTAAAGGGTCATGGCATTAGGAAGGTTGAGAACCACTGAACAGGTAACAAAAGGAGATTCACTTAGCCAGAGCAGGGAAAGAATATTCAACAAGGTTCTACTGTTCATTCAGTTGGGCACAGTTTGTTGAGCATGCTGTTCTGCTGATCAGAAGCCTAAGGAAGGAGCTACTGACTTCTTATTCTCTGGCTTTTGCACTTAGTCCACCAGGAAGTTCAGTCAATAGTTCTAGTCTTAATTTCCTTGGTCAAATTAATTCTCAGAGATGGTTTTAATACCTTTTAAAGAAAATCTAGTTTAATCTATGTAAAATGGGACATTAGGATTGATCCTACCAAACCAAGGCAGCTGAACATCTTGGAAACTGTAATTCCAGCGTATATATCATATATTGCCTTTAATGAAGTATTTTCATATTTTGCCATAGATTTTGACAAGCATCTTAGATGCAATGGCTTTTCAGTAAAGTACTTGCTAAACTAATCTACTGCAATGATTTTTTTCCATTTTATTTTTAAGTTCTTGCTTAATTTTAGTTTATTTACAATATTAAAAGCTTTTGTTTATTTTGTATATTTTCAAAGACTTCTGAGAAGACCAAGATTAAAGAAAAGGGTCATAGAAAACTGAGTAAGCTAGGAGATGTGTGTATGTTAGAAATGGGATCCAGTTACTCCTTGGCAGATTTCTGCCCTCCTTTAAGAAATGAAACTTGAACTGAAGTGAGTGAAGGCTGCCTTTATTTACACTCCAGAGGTGCATGGTACCCCGTTGGAACACATGCATACATGAAGCTAGAATGAGCTTTTTATGGGTTAGTTCTTCTTGGTCCCTCCCTTCAGAACTGGGATTGGACCCAGATCTTTTAGGTTACAATCTTTCTGACCTACCCTATGACACATTACTCCTTAACATGTTCTTCTCCTGAACATGAATCCCATGTTTAAAAAAAATGGAGAGATAATCTATGCATAGATGTGTAAATTAATATTCAGGAAGGTTATTAGATGTGCAGAGATCCAAGAGAACTTTGCCCCTTGTTTGAACTCTCAGCCTCTAGTTCCTGTTTCAGAGAAGATGTGCTCTAGCCATAAATTGAGTAAGGGGAAGCACAAGGCCTCAGTGGTTCCCCCAAATCGTTCTGTGGAAACAGAACAATGAAATTCCTTTCTCACATGTAGGCATACTTTCAACACAGTTTTAGATTCTTTGTTCCCTTTATTATTAGAAAGACTTCTATCTGTTTTTTTTAAAGTAAATTTATTGACATCTTTTGTTTTTTATGTAATATAAATTTCCCCTTGTGTATCTTCCCCTCCCTTCTTCCAGGGAACCACCCAATATAACAAAGAACTTTTTTTAAAAAGAAAAAGAGAAAAAAAATTATCAAAACTGATCAATTCATCAAAAAAATATGACAATATGTGTGTAATCGTGCTTTGCTGAGCATGCCCAAATCATCTAAGATGGAAGTGTTCATATGGGAGATGTCAGGGATTTGCTTCTGGAAGAAGACATCCTGCATTTCCTTACTACAAGGGTAGGAGTAACTTCTTTGGCTGCTTAGATAGAGCACCAGACTAGGACAGTCTTTCTCTCTTTCCAAAAGCATTCAATAGGTGAAGTTCTGTTCACCCAAAACAGGAGCACTATGACCCCTGGGTGCCCTTCCCACATACCTCTAGGTCCCATGGCCCCAAGAAATGAGCTTGGGGGGTTTGTTCTTTTGTTTGTCCTTTGCAAATGTAAGCACAGGTGGTGGTGTCCCCAGAACATGGGGTTCAAACCATGGTGACCTCCTTGTGGTGAAAGAGACCTTCACCCTCAGAACACTCCAGAAAAGAGAGATTGTCTTAGGCTAGAAGTTTTTAAAGATGCAGCCTGTTTCAGCTAAGTAGCCAATGAAAGAGGCCGTTCCCACTCACGTGGTAGGGCAATGTAGGATATGAATACAGTGCTTGTCCCCAGTTCAGCACAGTCCTCTGGGGTCTCTGGGAGGCATAGCAATGTCCTTTCACTTGCTTCCCCAGTGCCCTCCAGGAAAGAGTCTCAAAACATTCACTGTTGTACCAGCCTCCCAGTCACCTAGAAGTCACAACTTAGATGTCATTTTCAGCTCTCCCCGTGTGCAATCCATTGTCATGTCTTGTTGATTCTATCTTTGTAATGTTTCTTCTATACAATCCTTTCCCTGGTGCAGGCCTTTATCGCTTTACACCTATACTATTGCAAATGGTTGGTCTCCTTGCCACTCTAGCTAAGTCTCTCCCCACTCTACTCTCTCCACTCAGAAATCAAACCATGTCATCAAACCAAGTCTAACCATGTGATCTCCCAGTTCAGTTAACTCCAGTGACTCGCAATCACCTCCAAGACAAAAATATAAAATCCTCTGTCATTCAATGCCCTCTAGAACCTAGCCCCCTTCTACCTTTCCAGTCTTCTTAAACTTTGCTTACCTCCATACATAGAGTTACCCAGTGTCTGGCTTTTTCCTATTTCCTTTTCTGTTCTTGGTGAAGGGAATAGAGTCTCCAACATTGAGAGTTTCAAAGGTTGGGAAATCAGACCACAAAATCCAGGAATAAGAATTCGGGCTGGTGTTTTTTTCAAAATATCAGTGTTAGGAGAAGCAAGGACTGATCTTCAAGAATTGTCTTTGTTCAGTGCCTTCACCCTGGAACAACCTACCATCTCTGAGATCTACTCACCAAGGAATACTCCTCCACCAAGGCCATCCCCCTTCTCCTATTGGTGAATTCCTCCTAGAACTTCTAATTCTGTTAGAGGGGCTTTAGACAGGCCTTCCTCCATTTTCTCCCAGCCCTATTCTTGACTTCCTCTGGACTTCAAAACCATTCCTGTAGCTAAAATACTTTCATTCCCTCTCATTCCCTCTCCCAGCTTTCCAGCTCCCTTTTGTCTATTGTCTTTCTATGTTATAATGAGGGCAGCTGTGTGCTCATAGGCAAGTAACTTTAAAACTCTCCCTGCCTCAGAAATTAAAGATATCTTTAAGCATATGGAAAAATGTTCTAAATCACTATTGATTCGAGAAATGCAAATCAAAACAACTTTGAGGTACCACATCTCACCAGTCAGATTGGCTAAGATGACAAAACAGGAA
>CM053583.1:252685556-252736580 GCA_028627135.1 Pseudochirops cupreus | reverse complement strand
TCCAACTGGAACTTGAGATACACAGGCACTGCAGTTGGGAGATCCATCCTGCCCTACCAAAAAGTGACATAGGAGAGAATAGAATGGGGGAGGGGGGAAATACTGGGATGGCTGTTTTGGGGTGGTGGACGGGGGAAAGACGGGGAGAAAAGATGTAACTCAAAAAAATTTAATAAAGAATCTCATATCAAAAAAAAAAAATCCTGTGTAACCCTGACTGTGACTCTTTGACATTTGAATTGTTTCTTTCTGGATGCTTGCAGTACTTTTTCCTTGATCTGAGAACTCTGGAATTTGGATATAAGATTCCTGGGAGTTTTCATTTTGGGATCTCTTTCAGGAGATGATGGGCGAATTCTTTTGATTACTATTTTACACTCTGGTTCTAAGATAACAAGGCTGTTTTCTTTGATAATTTCTTGAAAGATGCTGTCCAGGTCCTTTTTTTTTTTAATCAAGGATTTCAGGTAGTCCAATAATTCTTAAATTATCTTTCCTGGATTTAATTTTCAGGTCAGTTGTTTTTCCATTAAGGCATTTTACAATTTCTTTCCATTTTTTTTTCATTCTTTTGATTTGGCTTTATTGTTTCTTGATGTTTCATAAAGTCATTAGCTTTCACTTGCCCAATTCTAATTTTTTAAGGTTTTTTTTTCAATTAACTTTTGTACCTCCTTTTCCATTTGACCATTTCTGGTTTTTAGGAAGTGTTGTCTTTTTCCAAGCTATTGATTTTTTTTTCATGGTTCTCTTGCATCACTCTCATTTCTTTCTCCACTTTGTCTTCCACTTCTCTTATTTGATTCAAAAAAATTTTTTTTGAGCTCTTCCTGATGTTTTTGGGCTTGAGACCAATTCACATTTCCCTCTGAGGCTTCACATGAAGGCCTTTTGACATTGTCCTCCTCTGAGTTTGTGTTTTGATCTTCCTTGTTGATATAGCAGCATCCTGTGGTCAATGCTTTTTGTTTTGTTTTGTTTGTTTTTTCCTTATTTTCTAGCCTATTTCTTGACTTTTAAAGTTGAGCTCTGCCCATGAGGCACAGGGGGCACTGTCCCAAGCTTCTTTCAAGGGGGCTAGGGGCCTTGTTATTGGCTTTCTGCACCGAGGCCTCCAGTTTTGGTGGCTCACCTTTTGCATGGGGAGCTCAGGAACTGGCACTGCCCATTGCACTGAGGTTGCCTGGTCTAATAGTACCTGTTGCATTGGGGGTTCTGGGCCTGGCAATTCACCTGGTGCACTAAGGCTGGAGGCCCCACAGCTGGTCCACTGTGCTGCTGGCCCGCTGAGTTGGGCCTTGATTGCTAATCTGTGCTGGGGCTGGAGGCCTCCTGCTGACTTGGCCAGATATCATCCACACTGGACTGTAGTCCTTCTAAGTTGTCTTGGTCTGGATAATTGTCTCATTCCATCCTTTTGTGGGTTCTGTTACTCCAGAATTTGTTTTGCGGCTTCAGTTAAAGTTATTTTGATGGAAACTGGGGAGAGCTCAGGAAACTTCTTGCCGTTTCTCCACCTTCTAAATGATATCTTAACAAATACACGGTATTCTAAAAATCTTCAAATGGTTAAAGGCAAAAACTTCCTAAAGAAAAGTGAAATTAATTGTCCTGAACAGTAGTAGTTACCCCCTCCTTAGAGATCTTCAGAAAATTACATCTATTTGTTGGTTATTCTATAGTGGGGAGTACTTTGATATATGAATTAGATTAGCTGGCTACCAAGAACCCTTCTGCCTCTAAAATTCTGTTATTCCATTCTAAGCCATTTATTCTCATTTCAATTTTTTCCTCCAAAGCTTTGATTTCAGTTCTGATTTCATTTTTTTATCCTTTGCTTCATTTCTTTCCACTGTTCTTATCATCCTTGTAAACAAGCTTGACTTTAACCATGTCATCCTCCTACTCAATAAACTGAGGTGACTCTCTGTGATCTTCAGAATCAAATAAGAAAAAAATCCTTCAGAGCTTGGCTCCCCTGCACCTTTCCAGTCTTCTTACACCTTACATCTTTTCAAGTACTGTTCATGTCAGTGACACTGGCCTCCTTGCTTTTTTTCAAACCAGACACTCCATCTACCACTCCGGGGCATCTTCACTTGCTATCCCCCATGCCTGGAATGCTCTCCCTCCTTATCTGTTCCTCTGACTTCTCTAGCTTCCTTCAAGTTCTAACTAAAATTCCACCTTCTACAAGAAGTCTTTCCTTATAGTCCTTAATTCTCATGCCTTCTCTCAGAGATTACCTCCAGTTTGTTCTCTATATATCAGTTGGTACATAGTTATTTGCACGTTGTCTTCTTCCATTAGACTGTGAGCTCCTTTGGAGAAGAGACTGTCTTTTATCTCTCTTTGTATCCTCAGGGTTTGGCATAGTGCCTGGTACAAAGTAGGTCATTTTTTATAAACAGGACAAATTCTGGGACCATATGAACACAGTTACAAAACACTTCTCAAACAAAGGCAGATCTAAACAACTGGAAAAATATTAGTTGCACATGGGTATATGCTAAAAATGACAATTCTGCCTTAATTAATTTGCTTATTCAGTGTCATACCAATCAGACTATTAAATAATTATTTTATAGAGGTAGAAAAAATAGTAACAAAATCTACCTAGAAGAAAAAAGTCAAGAATATTAAGGAAATCAATTAAAAAAACTGTGAAGGAAATCAGCCTAACAGTACCAGATTTCAGACTATATTAGTGTTGTTGTTCAGTTGTTTAAGTCGTGTCTGACTCTTTATGACCCCATCTGGGATTTTCTTGGTAAAGATGGTGGAGTGGTTTGCCATTTCCTTCTGCAGTTCATTTTACACATGAGGAACTTGAGGAATAAGTGACTTGTCCAGGGTCACACAGGTAGTAAGTGTTTGAGGCCAGATTTGGACTCATGAACATGAGCATCCCTAATTTCAGGCTTAGTACTCTATCCACTGTACCACCTAGCTGCCCTTGAAACTATATTACAAAGTGGTAATCATCAAAATAAATTGGTACTGGCTAAGACATAGGGTGGTATGTCAATGGAATAGATTAAGAGTACACAATACATTGTAGTAAATTGCCATTGTAATCGAGTATTTGATAAACCCAAAGATCTCAGCTTTGAGGACAAGAATTTATCATTTAACAAAAATTCCTGGGAAAATTAGGCATCAACTAACATCTCACTCTGTATACCAAGATAAGGTCAAAATGGGTACATGATTTACATATAAAGGATGATATAAACAAATAAAGGAGCACATATATATGGGAATATTTTATGGTCAAACAAGAGATAAAGAGGATCACAGAAAGTATAGATAATTTTCATTACATGAAATTTAAATGTTTGTGCACAAATAAAACCAAAGCAACCAAAATTAGAAGGAAAGGTAGAAACTGGGGGGAAATGTATAGTAAGTTTCTTTAATAAGTATATTTATTTATTTTTATACATTATTTACATATATGTATTTATATATAAAGAAGTGAGTAAAATTTATACAAATAAGAACCACTTCCCAACTGATAAGCAGTCAAAGGATTTGAACAGGCGGTTTTTAGAAGAAAAAATCAAAGCTATCCATAGCCATATGAAAAAATGCCTTAAATAACTAATGATTAAAATTAAATTAAAATTAATTACAAATTTATTAAAACAACTCTGAGGTACCACCCCACTCCTATCAGATGGGCTAACATGACAGAAAAGGAAAATAACAAATGCTGGAGGAGAATGTGGAAACATGGGGACACTAATGCACTGTTGGTGGAGTTGTGAACTGGTTCAACCATTCTGTAGAACAATTTGGAAGTATTCCCAAAGAACTATAAAACTGTGCATACCTTTTGACAAAACAATACCACTACTAGGTCTGAAACCCAAAGAAATAAAAGGAAAGTGACCTATCTACAAAAATATTTGTAGTATCTCTTTTTGTGGTATCAAAGAATTAGAAATTGAGGGGAATGTTTATTGATTGGGGAATGGCTGAACAAGTTGTGGTATAGCATTGTGATAGAATACTATTGTGGTATAAGAAATGATGAGGGGGCAGCTAGATGGCACAGTGAATAGAGCACTGACCCTGGACTCAGGAGGAGCTGAGGTCACTTGACACTTAGTAGTTGTGTGACCTTGGGCAAGTCACTTAACCTAAATTGCCTTTCCTTACCCCTTCAAAAAAAAAAAGAAAAAGCTTATGGAACTTAATGTTGTAAACTAAAAATAAATAAACTTAAAAAAAAGAAATGATGAGTAAGATGGTTTTAGCAAAAAACTGGGAAGATTTATATGAATGGATGCCAAGTGAAGTGAGCATAACTGGAAGATCATTGTACACAGTAGCTGCAATATTGTAAAGGATGACCAACTGTGAAAGACTTCTCTTACTCTGATCAATATAAAGATCCAAGAAAGTTCTAAGGACTCAATAAAAAAAATCCACCTCCAGGGATAGTGCCAATGAACTCTGAGTGCAAGTTGTAGGATACCTTTTAAACTATATATTTTTCTTGCTTTTTTTTTGCAACATAGTTAATATGGAAATATGATTTGCATGATTTCACATGTATAATTGGTATATTGCTTGCTTTCTCAATGGGAAGGGGAGAGGCTTAAAGAAGAAAAAAATTGGAACTCAAAATTTTTAAAGAATATGTGAAATAAATTATGTAAATGTACTCGTGTGTGTGTGTGTGTGTGTGTGTGTGTGTGTGTATCTATCTCCTTGGGATTCAATTTAGTAAAACAGGAAAGGATATATACGGAATTGGGGTTACAAGATTTCCTACAACCAATAATACCCCTCACAGAGTACAAATCAACTTGGAATTTCGGACCAGGTGGAGGTGGCAATCCCTACTCTAGTTTCTTGTCCTATGTTCCTACCTTTGGTATGCATTCCATCTAGCAGCTATTAAAAGTCTTTGGGGAGAAAGGAACAAATGAAGGTTTAAGACTCCTGAAAGTGTTTTAACTATCTTTGAATAAATTAATTTTTAAAAATACAATATAGGAGATATGGTATAAGTAATTTGCTAATTTTAAACAGTCCCATCCTTCTCCTCTGCACCATGAATTTTGAGAATAGTCCCTGCAGAAGACATAAGTCTAGAAGAGAGCAGCCTAGATGACTTGAGCATCTTAATAGAGAATGATAGGAAAGGGATGTGCTTATCCTCACCTACTTGCATTTTCTCTCTAACTCCAGCTTCTTCCCCTCTGATCAACATCTCCTGCCTGTCTCAGAAGGAAATAACCTTCACAAAACTCACCAGAAAGACTAAGTCTGTTCTAATTTTCCTTCCAGCAGAAACGGATTAAGTTTGTTAATGAAAAACAAGTTTGCACTTTCCCCACATCTTAAAACCTTCAGGTCACTCTGAAAGAGATGAGGGCATTCTGATGGGTCTCATGTTTAATTGAGTAAAAAAAAAAAAATCATGCCCTCTATTCTGTCAAGTTGGTACTATAGACATCAAGACAACATTGGCTTTGGCTTTTCTCTTTCTTCTTGGAAATTTAAAAGCAAAAGTTAGCAAAATTGTGGTACCAGTTTCTGAAAGGCCTTCTGTGACATCTAGGGAATAACTGATCATATTTCACTAAGTAAGTATTTTTGATATTAGCTTCAGTTGACTCCTCATGGCCTCTTCAGAAAACTGAGCTTTTGTTTTCATATCACCCTGTTTCCTTAAGTTTTCTAGCATTTTTTAAAATTAAGCTCATGTTAGGGGGAAAATCATCTAAAATTGCTGTTGAAGTTGAATGCGAAACATTTTTTAATAAGGACATGTTACTATATTCATTGTGATTTTTAAAATGGAATTTGCCTGCCTGGGCTATATTAACCATCTAGCATTGTTGTTGAGTCATTTCAGTTGCATTCGACTCTTTGTGACCCCATTTGGGGTTTTCTTGGCAAAGATTCTGGAGTGATTTGCCATTGCCTTCTCTATCTCGATTTACTTGCCCAAGGTCACATAGCTAGTAAGTGTCTTGATGCCAGATTTGAACTTAGAGAGATGAGTCTTCCTGATTCCAGACTCTGTGCTCTATCCACTGTGCCACAGTTATTTTAGTTAAAGGCACCGTTGCCTCTTTAAGAGATATATTCTGATTTAAATTAATTCTTTTTTATGGGGGCAAGGATAAAGTAATTATACTGGATGATCTAAGAGTTCCTTCACTCTGAGGTTATGTTTTCTGTTGTTTTTCCTTCTATCTCTTTGTGTTCTCTGTGCATTGCCAGCCCACACCTAACCTTGAAGAGGACTGAGGAGCCGACATTTTCAGCAAAGGAACCATCTCAACACAATAATCCCTTAGGCCACCTTAGTTTGAAAATTTTACAGGGCTTTTGTTAAAAAGAAGCCTTTTCAAATATATCTACACATAGGCCATGTCTATATGACTGACAGTTTTAATTTAAGGTAGTTATCTGTTTATGTAGACAGTATACAACTGCATTGGAATTATGCACAGTGCTCTAAGCAGCTATAATCAATAGCCAGTTTGATTTTGTTGTTTATTTGGAGAAATTTTGTTAGTGCACTGGCTAGAGTGCTAGACTGGAGTTGGGAAGTCCTCTCTTCAAATCTGGTTTCAGACACTAGCTATGTGACTCAGAGCAAATCGGTTTTCCCCTCTGAAAACAGAGTTAATAAGAGTACCTACCTCTCAAGGGGTTTGTGGGGATCAATGGAGATAATAGTCATCAAGTGTTTTATAAATGCCAGCTCTTTTTGTCCCAACTTTGGCTCAGTTAAATAGGGGGTAAAGAGCAATGAACAAAACAAAACTTTGTACAGCAGGTTCTTGCTTAGATAGTGGATGTGCTAAATGACCTTCCAACTGTCCTATCCAAACGTCCTTTCTGGCTCTGTTAATCTACAAAAGCTGAGGTGGCTGATGGCCCAATGAATAGACTCTAGGTTAAGTGCTGTTATCCTGGGCAAGTCACTTAGCTTCTGTTTGCCTTCCTTTCCTCAACTACAGAATTGCTATAACAATACCTATCCTTGCAGGGTAATTGTAAGAATCAAAGGAGATATTTGTAAAGTCACACACACACACACACACACACACACACAGCAGGTGTCATATAAATGCTTTTTCCCTCCCAACAGCTTTTTTAAAAAATCTAAATATTCATAACAGCTTGTTATTGTGTTTTAAGAATTGACAAATGAGCAATTTGGAGAAACCTGGGAAGACGTATTTGAACTGATATGGAAAAAAATAAACACAATTAAGAAAAATATATACACAATGACTACAACAATGTAAACAGAAAGAACATGGAAATGAAACTAAATTGTTGTATAATTATAAATAACTAAGTTTGAAATGAAAGAGAAAATGCAGTTCCAGTCATCCTTAAGAGAGGTGGGGAGGAGGGAAAGTCTATAGGTCTGAAATGTTTTTTATTCTATCAGACATTATTGATTTGTAGGTTAGCTTTGCTCATTTCTTCTTCTTTTTATCTTTGTTATGTGGAGAGGTGGATAAAAACCTGTGTATTGCCAGTCTGCATGAAACATCTTCTCCCTAGAAAAAGTCATCTTAGAGGTCAAAGAAACAGAACTATAGGGTTGTATGGAGCCCTTAAGGACAGGATGAGTCAGATGAATCCTACCTAGGATTTGAAGGAGGCTTCCACTGTCTTAGAGATTTCTTGCCCCACCAGGATAATCTCATAAAACTAACTACCTAGAAAATGACACACTGAAACAAATCTGATCTTTGGCAGCTCCTGAGACACCAGAGTTAAACACATTCTCCCCTAAACCACTTCACTTCCTGTTACTATTACTTAACCTCCCAAATAAGGAAAATGGCTGAGTCCCCTCTCCTTATAAGCCCTTTTGCCTTTGTAATGCCTCCCTAAGGCTGTGTAAAACTTCATACTGTATATGTATGAATCTCCCTTTTTGGGGGGCAGGAGGATTGCAATCTACCTGGTAATTGCCCATTAGCAGGAATGGGATGTTAAGGAAAGACTAGCATGTGTGGTGTGAAGGCTGCCAAGCCCTTTTCAGGGCTGCTTTCCACTTTTGGTGTCTATCTGATTCATCCAACTCTCACCTGTGACTCCAAGAAACTATAGCATGTGCAGCAGTCACCCTGGTAAATCACTTCTGCAGACAGGCTACACCAGGCTGAGTATAGCTGAGGACTCTCAAATCTGTCAGTGAGTTAGGGTGTCTGCCCCAAGCATGTAAAGACTTCCCCCTGAGGAATGAGTGGATGAGAAAAATGTGTTCCAATAGCCACGAAGGTGTCCAAAGCAGGAGCTGTGGAGCACTTAGAGCTTGGTCAGCCATTGAAGATGCCACGGTTGTCCACTGCATCCTGAGCCACTGACAGTCATCTTGGCTTTGTCTTGCCACTGTACTCTGATGACTCTGGAAGAAAGAGTGAAGCCAACGACTTCACACAACTCTGCCTCACTTAAATCCAATTTATTTGTGAGTCAAAAGATATCACCCATACCATTTTACCATTTTTATCTACCTCAAATTCCTGTGGTGATAGGCAAGTAATGAAGCAGCAGGTGCTGCAGGTGCAGATACATGGAGCTGCAGTCACAACCCCACACACAGGCAGCCCAGGCCATAGGGTCATCTTCTCACTGGACTGAAGCATCAGTGCAATTCAGCAGGCCCCAGGTGTCTGAGCAGCCTTTTTGAAGGATGGCACTGCTCACTCACTGTCATGAAGAAGGAGCTAGAAAAGGTGTCCTAAAAACTGTCTGCTTCAGCCAATCCTGGCCTGCTTGCTGTTGCAGGCGAGGATCCCACTCGGTGGTCGAAACACAAAAAAATGTGCAAAAACTTTTGCAAAGATGATTCCACTCACCATTGGCACATGGAATTTGTGCATACCTATGGACAATACAAAATTCAGTAGACCTTAAAGGTGAATAGCTCTTGTTGCAAGAGAACTTGGCAGGTATAAACAAGACTGGCAAATGAAGGCCAGCTCACTGACATCTGACAGATTAATAGCCCCTTGCAGGAAAGTGCCACAACAACATCACCAGTGTAAATGCTTCAACCATAATGAACTTTAATGAGGTCAAAGAAAAATTTCATGAACACTTGGAGACTCTTATTATCAATGTGCTGAAAAATAACAAGCTTATAATTCTGGGTGACATTATTACAAGAGTAGGCACAAACTATCAGACATGGCAGGGAGTCCTTGGAATAGAGTCAGAAACAGCAGCAAAATGGTTACTTAACTACTGAAGACTTGTATGTCTCATGACTTTCTCATCACCAACACTGTCTTCCATTTACCTAAATGCAATAAAACTTTGTGGATGCATCTCTATAACAAATATTAATGTTTAGTAGACTGTGTCATTGTAAGGACAAGAGACAGGATGTGAGAGTAATGACAGTGGTGCAAACTGATCATAGATTTATCTTCCTAAGTTAAACATTCATATTCAACAAAAGTTGAGGCCCCAAGGTAAGATGTCTGCCAGAAGACTTAATGTCAACAGATTAGAGCACTAATCTTCAGTCTTCCTAGCCTCTGTCTTGCCACTGGACTCAGATGACCCAGGAGAAGAAAGTGAGGCTTTATGACATTACACAGCCTTGCTTCACTTAAATCCAATTCACTTGCAAGTCAAGATATCACCCTCCTGATGTCATTGGTCCTCTTCCAGAAAGAAGGACAAACAACAGTAACGACTGCTCCAAGTTGCTAACTAAGAGGCTGACAAAGAGTTGCCAACAGTGCAGAAGAAAAGGGGTGGGCAATTTTCAGAGATGTGGTGCGCAGCGCCACATTTACTCATCTGGGCCAGATCACTCACAAACATCAAAAATGGTTTGACAAAAAATGATGGGAACTTCAGAAGCTGCTAAAATGAGAACTCCATAGGGTTTATCATCAGGATAGTTCATCTGTCTCTAAGAAGGCAGCATTTAACCCCATCAAAAGTAAAGTGCAAGTGAAGCTTAGATAGATACGGGATTCTTGGCTCAGTAAGAAGGCAGATGGGGGGGGTGGAGCCAAGATGGTGGAGTAAAAACAGGACCTCCATGTGACTCCAGCTCCCACCACCTCCAATACATGTAAAAAAATGACTCTAAACAGATTTTAGAGCTCCAGAACCCACAAAGTGACAGAGAGAAACAAATCTCCCACTGAAGGCAGCCTGACAAGCCAACGGGAAGGGTCTATCACACACAGCTGGTAGCTGAGCACGGTCCCGCCAGCGTCCCGAGGTTCTGGCCCCCGGGTAGCCCAATGTGCAGTGGCCAGAGCAGACTTCAGGAGAATGAATCACCAGTAGCTGTGACAGTTTCCAGGTTTCTCAACCCATAAACAACAAAGAGAAAGTAAAAGGTCAGTGGGGAACTCTGTTGGATCCAGGTGATGGAAGATTGTGGTCTGGCCCCCATCCCCAGGGCGAGAAGTGGTAGAGGTGCAGCAGCTGCAGCTGCTGCCTCCTGGTTGCTTCTAGAGCTCCTGGCCTACAGATCATAGTGGGACCAAGTGACCATTCAGACAGTAATGGCTCTTGTTTTAACCTGCTTGGATATGGATTGTGGTCTTGGGTGGTGGTCCTGGGGTGTGTGGCCAGTGTGTCAGAGTTTGTGGGGGCTGCAGAGAGGGCACACTCCTAATAGCTCCAGCAGCTGCAAAACCCCCAGCAATTTGGGACATAGCTCTCTGCAGTCTGGAAGCAGAGTTCTACCATGGCAAAGAGCTCAAAAGTCAAGTAATTGGCTGCTGATATGAGCAAGCAGAGGAAGCACAAACAGACCATAGAATCCTTTTTTGGGGAACAGAAAGGCTCAAAGCATGGAACGGGAGGAAGACAACTAAGTCAGAACTCCTGCATCAAAAGCTTCCAAGAAAAATATGAACTGGTTACAGGCTATGGAGGAGCTCAAGAAGGATTTTGAAAATCAAGTAAGAGAAGTGGAGGAAAAATTGGGAAGAGAAATGAGAATGATGCAAGAAAATAATGAAAAGCAAGTCAACAGCCTGCTAAAGGAGACCCCAAAAAATACTGAAGAAAATAATACCTTAAAAAATAGACTAACCCAAATGGCAAAAGAGGCCCAAAAAGCCAATGAGGAGAAGAAAAACTGCCTTGAAAAACTGAATTGGCCAGATGGAAAAGAAATTTCAAAAACTCACTGAAGAGAAGGGTTTCTGAATTTCTGAAGGAATTAGAGTGGAGCAAATGGAAGGTAATGACTTTAGGAGAAATCAAAATACTACAAAGTAGATCCAAACAAACAAAAACATAGAAGACAATGTGAAATATCTCATTGGAAAAAACACTGACCTGGAAAATAGATCTAGGAGAGACGATTTAAAAATTATTAGACTACCTGAAAGCCATGATCAAAAGAGAGCCTAGACAACATATTTCAAGAAGTTTTCAAGCAAAATTGCCCTCTATAGCCCTGTGCCAGTGTCTCCCATGTCATGTAATCAATTCCAAAGTTCTTCTAAGAGATCTTCAGAATGTCCTTGTATTGCTTTTTCTTTTTTTTTTGGAGGGGGAAGGCAATGTAATTGGGGTTAAGTGACTTGCCCAAGGTCACACAACTAGTAAGTGTGTCAATTGTCTGAGACTGGACTTGAACTCAGGTCCTCCTGACTCATGGGCCGGTGTTCTATTCACTGCACCACCTAGCTGCCCCCGTGTTGCTTTTTCTGAACTTAGTGTGAGTGCTTGGCTGGTAGGAATTCTTCATAAAATAGTCTTTTAGGTAGACATATGTTTGGCATTTGAACAATGTGGCCAGCCTATCAGAGCTGTTATCTCTTCAGCAGAGTTTGAATTCTTGGCAATTTAGCTCAAGAAAGGACCTCAGTGTCTGGTACCTTATCTTGTCAGGTATTCTTCAGAATCTTTCCAGAACAATTCAAATGGAAATGATTCAGTTTCCTGACATGGCGCTGGTATGCTGTCCAGGTTTCACAGCCTCATACATGAGGTCAGTACAATGGCTCTATAGACCTTCAGTTTCATAGGCAGTCTAATATTGTCCCCTGTGTTGGCTACTGTAAGTACTCAGAGCATGTTTCACTCCAATAACCAGTTCTCTGAAGAGAGTTTGATGCTTGGGAGAAAAGGGCTCCAGGAAAAATTTCTCAAATTTCCCATTGGTGACAAGGAAGGAAATGGGCAAGAGCTGCAGATTCAGGTGGGACTTTGCCACGGTGAATGAACTCAGATCCATTGATTGGTTGGCTAGACCAGTCAGAGAATGTAAGACATGGGGTATATCTGCCCAGGCCTGTCTGTGGACAGAAGTGTTGCCCCCAGTCAACAGTTCGCTGTGACTCTCCCTGACATCAAGGAAAGAGAATCTCACCACAGGATACAGTTTCCCCAAATCCTGATTCACTTGTTCCTTCAGGTTTTCTAGAAGGTGCTGGAGATCCTCCCTGTTGGCTAGGGAACCAAGCCTTGGGACCATAAAGTCAGTGGACAGCTTCTCTGGTTCTGAGTTTTCTATCCTATAACCATCAGACTACAGAGATTGGAGGTCCATCCTCCATAAGAAGTACATATCCATCTTTTGATGCACCATGGTGACAATGCAATGGATGAGGTCTGAGCTTATGGAGGGTGGGTTTCCCTCAACTTCCACCTCACTCTGGACAAACACAGACTCATTGAATAAGTGGAGGATACAGAATTCCTGGAATCCATTTATGTGGGACAACATTCACCTAAGGTTAATGTGATTTCCCCCTTGAGTCTCCTGAAGTAGACCGAGTGTTTATCTGGCAGGGCTGAGATGTAGAGGAGCTGACTCAGAAGGAACTGCCCAGGGCTTGCGTGAGCTAGACCCAGATCCCCTGTGGAGTCCCGGGTGTTACTCCAATCATGGCAGCACACCTCAGGACTCCTGCCATGAATAATCCTACCTTGCACTTTTACCTGGTTTGGGTAATGTCAACACCATCCCAGTGCCACCTTTTCCAGATGCAGGGAAATCGATCAGGCCTTTTCTTCCAGATGTGGACTGTGGGCTGAAAGGAAGGACCCACCTGGACCCTGAGCCTCTCCTGGTAGGTTCTAGATGATAAGGCACCACCCTGGGAGAGGTGAAGCCTTTTAGGGCTGTGTGCTCAGGCTAGATGGGGAGGGGCTGTTGCTAGCCACCTAATAACATGAATTGGAGTCCCCAGAGCAGGGTGGGATACCATGTTGGGCGGGGGAGGGTACTTTCTCTTTCCTTTAAATAGGAGAAGTCTGAGACTTCTCTTGTTCAGATGGAAGAGTATTGGCCCCTGTGGTTGGTGGGGTCAGGGTAGAGCCCTCGGTCTGAGGCTGAGGCAAGAATGTGACTAAATCTGTGGGAACCACTTGATCCAGGCTTCCTGACCCTGCTTTTACTTCACAGACATTCTCCAGCTGTTCCTCTGGCATTTCTGAGGGCTCTGGGATCACAGGCTGAGAGGAAGCAAGAGCTTTCATGCGAATGAAGCCTTTGTGGCCCTTGTCTTGAGTGGTACAGGAGTTGGGAGGGAGGAAAGGAATGGTGATGGCTTTGTTTGCCTCCCCCAGTTTGAGACCTGGGGCTCATAGCATAGACTGGGAATGTCTGTGTTCCTTTCCCAGTGTCCCTGATCCCCAGTGAGCTCAGATTACTACTTCTGGTAGAGATTGAATTTTCAGAGTGATGGGATAGCTCTGTTGTAGCCACTGAGCTGCTTTGGTGCTGAAGGGCAGATGCTACAGAGTGAGCCTCACTGGAGGCCTGGTTTAAAGTACTTCTGGAAGCTTCTGCAGCTGCATTATGAACAGGAGCCTGGCTGGTTTATGGTTTGGCTGAAGCCACTGGAACTACCTCTAAAGGAGTCTCTGTGAAGGGGGTACAAGATGGACGAGGCATAAAGGTCTTTAACTCTGCTGTCCAGTCAGAGTTCTGTGCCATGCCACTGGGGAAGGAGGTGCCTGTAAAAACATGAAGCAAAGGCTAGCTGGAAGCAGATATACCTGGGGAATCAAGGTCAGGGCCAGGCTGACGAGTTTTAACACCTTCAGGGATCATATTGATGTGGTTACCCATAAAGAGGGTTAAGGTGCTCTGGAGACCCCAAAACACCAACACGTTGAGTCCTGCCGAATGAATTTGACTCAAGTCTTCTCTCAGCCAAAGAAAAGTAAAGTTTATTAACAGTTCATTAAAAGTTCGCCATATTGGTTAGACTCTTAAGGAGCCTGACACAGAGTAAGTCTGTGCTGGGTCATTCTATAGCACTCTCATACATATGGAAGGATGATGGGGTCTTAAATACAGAAAAGTTGTGGGAGGAATCTAGGGGTAATCTAGAGGAGTTTGGGGAGGATCTCCAGGAGGAGTCAGATAAGGTCAGACTCCAGTAATGAGTTTGGGGAGGGTCTTCAGGAGTCAGATGAGGTCAGACTCCAGTAATGAGTGATTAAGGGTGGGAAGTTGCTAGAGGCTACCTGGAGCTGACAGACAATGGTGGGCCAGGCCTATTCAAGGGTGGAATAGGAGGATCAAGGGTGGGAAATTGCTGGAAAAGGAGGGCTAAAGACTTGCAGAGCCACAACTTAAGGCCCATGGCCTCAGGCAAATGCCTTATGTGGGAAGATTCAAGGAGAGCTCAAGGGGTTCCCAGAGCCTGCACCTCATCAATATGTCTTGTGGGTCCATATAGGCTCATACTTGTTGGAAACAACACCATGTAAAGCCTCCAGGCATCTGTAATACCAAGCATTTCACCAGACAAAGTTGATACAGGCTGAGGAAGTTCCGAGGAAACCCTAAGGGCCTCAGGCAGGAATGTTGAGGAGTCTGTCTCCTCATTTCCTAGAGCTAAGAGCCTAAGGCCCTTTTGTAGAGGAACTGGAGAGGGGCCTTGCTAGGTTTAACTTCTCTAAGGGCTCTTGGTGGAAGAGACAATAGAAATCCCAAGTTTGAAAAAACATCCATGCCAGTGGTAGTTGCTGACTCAAAGACCCTAGGGCTGGTTGCTGGTCTAGACAACAACTTGGACCTCCCTGTGGAGATGTCTTCCTGAAGGATGGAGTTGTGAGGAGAGCCTGCCAATCTCCCAAGTCCAGTCATTTGGAAATACCCTTCATGTTCTTTGATAGTTGCCAAGAACTCCTGATCAGGCACAATCACACAGGGAGAGTGTTCTAGGGACCTGGTTTTTTTGGGGGGGGGGTGGTGGCAGAGATCCAGATGTGAGCCAGAGATTGGTTGGAGAAGAATATTTAGAGGTAGAGGCTACATTCTTAGGCTCCATGGAATTAAGTCCAGACCTGATGGTCCAAGAGCTCGTAGCTGGAATGGCAGTTGTGGAAGTAACCTGTTCTCTAGGGTTCTCTGAGCATTATGAGAAAAGAAAGAATCTCAAAAGCTTGGGAACATGGGACTCTGTCTCTATCTTCAATGACAGCCCCAAAGTTGGGAAAGAGGTGGCATTAAATGCCCTTATGGCCTCTTTTGGAAGGCTCAGAGACCTGGATGCCTCTGAGAGTCCAGGGCTTGTGTGTGTTCCTATGGATGCCAAGGCTTCCTTGGAAGAGGAAAGGGCAAAACTGACCTCATATTTGGAATGGGACGAGACCCTAGAATTAGATTTGACTTGAGCAAGGGGCTTCTTGGTATTGTCTTTTTGGGAACCAATAGCCAAGATCTCTACCTGGGTCTTGAAATTTAGGACTACATTAGCATGCAAAGTCCTGATTTGGGGAGGGAAGCCTTGACTTGAAACATAGAAAAGGGAGTGCAATTTTGTCTCATTTTAAGCCCTCTTAGAACTTTCCATTGTTCAAATCATAATTAGTTTGAGTCAGAGTGACAGCTGAATAGCCCTGCTTGTATCTAGTAACTTACCTACTTGTATTTATTAAATGACTATGTAGGAGCATTATGGACCCATTCCTGGGAATGTGGAACTACTCATAACCTATGTAGCCCTTCCATTGGTTTAGCATAATTTAATCCCAACATTATTTGTATCTAGGGTCAAAATATATAAGAGGCATCTTCAATTCTTGTACCAGCATTCAAGGTATCAAATGTATATCAGGTAGAACAACATTTATTTTCTTCTACAGAAAATACAAAAGATTAAAATGACTTAGAAGAGTCAAAGAACAGATACAGAAAGCCAAAGTATTCAAATAACGCCACCACCTCCTCCTAGCCCTGCCAGGTCTAGAAGGGAGTTGAACTTGAGTTTTTCAGTAGGGTAGAGCCCTGAAGCTCCTTTTTTCCTACAAGGTCCCTCTTAGACTCCTTGAGTTCACCTGTCCCAAAGTTCATTGGTATGGGGTGCTCTCCTTATTGATGGAAATGAAAGCCCTGTCCTTTGCGAGTGGTGGGTGGAGTTGTCAAGGTGAAACTCCTTTGGGATTCCTCAAGCTTATAGTCTTCAGTCTTTGAGTTGCTTCAAGTACATAAACAAACAGATGGATAGATAGATGAGTAAATTAGCAAATAAAACAATAAAACTTCTAGCTTTGAGAGGGAAGATGGAAGAAGCCAACCCCTCTTGGGTTGCTGAAGGAAAACATTCTGGGAAAACATGAGAAAAGCTGGCAGTCTCTATCATGTGCTGCCTCTCCATTTGTTATACTAGAGACTTTGGGGAGTTTTCCTTTGGGTGAGATCAAGGATTCTTTTGGTTAAACCGAGTTACCTCACTCTCAATTAGAGAGTTCCTTTACTCTGTATTGCTGGAATATATCCCTCTATGTATAATTTCTCTAATTTCTGTTTCACTATCAATTTGGATAAATTATTTTCTTTGCTATTTATTATGTGTTTACATTGGAGAACTGGTGGGAAAGGGGTCAAGCCTTGGATCTAGAACTTGGGGTCCTCCTTCCCTCCAGATAATGATAAAGCCATCAGAAGTTAGATGAAATCTGATCACATCTCCTAGGCCAGTGGTTCTCATCCTTCCTAATGCCGCGACCCTTTAATATAGCTCCTCATGTTGTGGTGACCCCCAACCATAACATTTTCGTTGCTACTTCATAGCTGTAATTT
Source organism: Pseudochirops cupreus (assembly GCA_028627135.1). NCBI lineage: Eukaryota > Metazoa > Chordata > Mammalia > Diprotodontia > Pseudocheiridae > Pseudochirops > Pseudochirops cupreus. The sequence continues at coordinate 252,719,560 of CM053583.1, read as the reverse complement.
TGTTCCTGTTATGAATCATCACGTAAATATCTGATACACAGGATGTATTTTCCTTGTTACAAATTGAACATAACCCACAGTTGAGAACCGCCATCCTAGACAAATAAGATTTAAGGGAACAGATAGATATAACCCCAGCCCAGTCCCCTCTCTCTCTGAGAGCAAAGGGATGTTTGGGCTCAATTTCCTGCTTCCCCCCCCGCCCGGCAGGAATTAAAGTGTCCCTTGGAGAAGAGTTATTGTTGTTGTTGTTATTGGTCCTTTGTTCTTGAAAGGACCAATGACATCACAAGAGTGATGTCTTGACTTTAGAGTGAATTGGATTTAAGCGAGGCAGAGCTGCACCAAGTCATTAGCTTCATTCTCTCCTTCAGAGTCATCAAAGTCCAATGACAAGATAAATGTCAAACAGCTAACTGGTGATGGTCCAGAATGCAGTGGATGACTGGCTTTTCTAAATGAAGGTCTTTCCCAGGCTTCACTTCAAGGGATACTGGGGGAGAAGAGGCAAGAGATGTCTATTCTGCCTTTGATCAAGTCACACAAGGACAGCCTTTGCAACATATGGTCCCCTCTCTACATGCAGATTCCTTTTTCCTCTACACTAAATAAATGAATATGTAAATTCAGTATGGGTTTTAGGAAATGAACATCTTCTGAAAGAGTAAGGGGAAAAATTCATTTTCATTCACTTATTGTTATGAATTAGTTCAGCACCTGATTTTCCTCTAAAACTCTAAGATTGACCAGAGATTTTAATTACCTTAGTTACACTGCATGAATTGGAATTTTGATGTAAATCATAAAGTAGAAATAGATAATTTCACATCTCTATTACTGTTGAGGGTACTACCCAAGCTCACAACCTAGGTATCATCAATGATTCTCTCTCACCCCTCCCCCCCCATCTAATCTATTGCCAAGGATTGTCAGTTTTAGCTTTGTAGCATCTCTCCAATATGCCCCTTTCTCTCCTATGACACCACTACCACCAAGGGGCAGGTCGTGGGGAACTGTCAATTCCATAAACATTTATTTAGTGCCTCCTATGTGCCAGGCACAGTGCTAAATGCTGGGAATATAAATAAGAAAAGTAAAGACAATCCCTGCCCTCCAGGAGCTTATAGTTTAATGCGGAAAGACAATGTACCAAAGGAAATTGAAAAGAGGGTAGAAGTTCTGTCAAATTGAAACCAAGCAGAGCTGCTAAGGGAAAATGGAGAGTTATCTGGAAAGTTCTATACTCTAAAAAAATATTAGACTTTGGAAGGAATTTATTGCTCCAGCCCTCCCATCAGAAGAGAGAGGCAACTAAGAGAGTTGAGAAGATGCTGAGTATCAAAAACTGAATCAATAAACAGAATGATGAGATTTCAGGTGATCAGCTTATCCTGGGGAAGGCATGATGTTCCCAGGAACCAAAACCAAGTAGAGCTATACATGGATACTTGCTGATGTGTACTTTCTCAGATTTTTGTTCGTTGCTATTGATTTTGATAAATGACTTTATTCACTGTTGTTCAGTCATTTCAGTCATGCCCAACTCTTCATGATCCCATTTGAAGTTTTCTCATCAGAGATACTGGAGTGGTTTGCCATTTCCTTCTCCAGCTCATTTTACAGATGAAGAAACTAAGGCAAACAAGATTAAGTGACTTGTCCAGGATCACAGATGAATCTTCCTGACTCTAGACCAGGTACTCTATCCGTTGTGCTTTTTAGCTGCCCTCACTGTTCACTACATATGTTTATTGTGGAATTAGCATTTGGTGGGAAGCGAGTCAGGGAGTCAGGCCTTGCATGAATAGCCTGGAATGCTCTCTTTGATAGCTATCAGATATGCAACTTGAACACAAAAATTATTTCCCCTAGAATAACACTATTTAAGGGGGCAGATAGATATAATTCTAGCCCAGCATCTCCTTTCATTGAGAAGAGCAGAATGCCCAGCCTCTGGTTCCAACCTCCTGCTTTACCTCTTGGCAGTAATCACAGTCTCCCTTGGCAAAGGTGGGTGGGGCAAAGGGGAAAACTATAGATATCTTTTCTTTCCTCCCTATGAGCCACATCTAGACAAACCCATGTGGACACACATACTCCATTTTGAACTTTTACTTGGTTCAAATGACATTCATGAGATAATAAAAGAGAAGAATTTTCCATGACCAAGTTCTAAAGGACAATCTAATTTATGAAACCCTTTAAAATTCATGCCAACATCCCTCTTGGACAGAGCTAGGACATTTTCTTCAGTTCCTTTCAAAAGATTTCTTGAAGTAGCAAATAGGGAACTACTCCTGCACATCTCTGACTGAGATGTTACAGTTAACATGTAATAAGAACATCTGAGTATCAATAATCCAACTTGTAAACATGTTAAATAAGTACAGACTATGAAATGTGAAGAGGGTTCAGATTTAATTGCCAGTTGAGCCATAGAGATATAAAGTGGTCTGCTTGCCTATTAAATTATAACTTCCAGGTTTTACTTGTAGTCATTCTTTTATTTTATGCATAAGGCATACCTGCAGTTTTATAGGAGGGGGAGAGTGAACTTTAACTTAGAATTGGTCCCTGTGTCTCACTTCTATCATTCTTACCAGGCCCTGAGAATTCAGGGCAATTACTTATTATCTCCTTATTATTGTTATCTCAAATTATCCCTACCTAAATCATGAGCTCTCTTCCTCACTATTCCTAAGAATAAGAATAAAATTGTTTGTATTCATTTTTAATGTTCTATCCCCAAAGATTCCAAAGTCATAGGAGAATTGTTTCTGGAAAGGGCACAATGTTGAGAGTTGTAGACTGCCAAAATATATTCTGTTTCAGGAGAGAAATTTCCATTTCATTGTCTTGGAAAAACACTACATTAAGATGTCAGTATACAGACAGCAGTTATTGGGTCCAAGACCCCAAAAGGTATCTCAGAGACCAAGTAAGTCAATCCCCTTGTTTTATGGATAAGGAAACTGAAGCCCAGGGAGATTATACAGGTAATATGTGTTAGGGGTAAAATTAGAATCCAAGTCTTCTAAATCCAGAGCCATTCTTTTTCCCACTATACTATACTATACTGCCTTTATCCAGTATTGAAATGTTCAATTGCAGAATTCCTTCCACTTACAAGATTCTTTAGGTCTATCTAAAGCTTTTGGGACAATAGGCAATCATACTTAAAACTGAGGTTCTGATAGCTTTAAAAGTCATAGCCCTCCAAAAATAACTTCTATTATATTTAAATTGTGATTAGGATAAATGACATCTTTGGTCATCTCATCTACTACACCAGGTGAATTCAGTTCAGGTTTAGTAGACCATACTCCTCAAATTCCATACAGATAAGAGTTTCACCTTGAATTCTCATTATTCTCATCCATGTGAAGTTATTTTACAAAACTCTTTTGGTGTGTAACAGGGTACTTCTGGGACAACCGATATCGTTTCTGTATTTGCTATGATTCAGAAACACTGATTATCTCTATGTCTTGCATTTTAAAAAGATGTCCTCTGAGTGATAGGAGAATCCCAATGATTTGGTTCACAGTTCAATTTGCCTGTCCTGTAGAGGTGGAGCTGAATGACAGGAAGAGAGAAGTTCCCAGGAACTACTCCAGGGCTCTTGGGAAGGATGGCTATCAACCAGAAGTTTGGCCCAAGCCTGTTTACCAGTAGACATATCGCCAGAGTTGTTTGGAGAGTGCAGAGCTAAGACAAAATGTAAAACGCCTACACAGAAGTCTAGCATACTGCTTTCTGTTCAGATTCCTTTTAAGTATAAGATTCCTAGCAGATTATAAAACAATTTGTAAATTTGTTGATTTAGAGCTAGGAGGGATCTTAGAGGCTATCGAGTCAAGTTACTTCATTTTACAGAAGAGAAAACTGAGGCAGAGAGAGGTTAATGGACTTGCCCAGGGTGACATGGCTAGTAAAGGGCTAAGATGGGATCTGAACCTCATTCTTCCTGACTCCAAGTCCTGTGTTCTCTCTTTTGTGTCACCTGCTTATCTCTCAGTTAAGTTTCTGAATCATGGTCTTAGTTCTTCTGTGAAAGTGTGATGTTAGTCTTTTATTGGAGCAGTGAGGTGGGGCAGTGGATAGAGAGCCAAACCTGAAGTCAGGAAGATTAATTTTCCTGAATTCAAATCTGGCCTCAGATACTTACTAGCTCTGTGACCCTGGGCAAGTCACCTAACCCTATTTGCCTCAGTTTCCTAATCTTCAAAATGAGCTGGAGAAGAAAATGGCAAACCACTCCAGTAACTTTGCTCCCCCCAAAAAGCCCCAAATGGGATCACAAAGAGTCAGACACAATGAATACAAGTCTTTTATGTTTAGCATTTCTTTTGAGTGTAGAGATAAATTTTCCAAATGTAGGAATAAACTAAACTGATTCATATTGTACATTGAGTACCTTTTTACTGCTCCTTTATAGAAAAGTCCTAGGTATAAGTCTTACCTAAGCTATAAGTAAAACAGTCTCCAGATCACTAGTTTTAGGGCTTAAAAAGCTGACGGGTGAGGACAGAGAATCTAGAGGCCAGGCTCCCTGAGAATGAACCTGATCCAGACCATGTGCATGAATATAGAACAGAGTCAGCACAGTATTCCAGCTTCTGTGACCTCAGCAGTGGTTCCTCAAGTTAGACCTAGATAGATAAGCTACTTTAATGGAAGCTCTCCTCTGACATCAGAGGTCAGGAAATATCAGCTTTAGATTCTTATCCACATCCTTATGTAAATCTTCCTGAGAGGGTCCATCTGACATGCAGGAAGCCTTGTGCTAGGTCATTTAATAGTTTGTAGAAATAAGCACACCACTTGTAATCCCTTGTTTGGTCTATATGAACAAGCCATCTTCTTTTCAGACCTTTTTTTTAAAAAAAAATCTTCTTATTCAGTTCTGTGCAATGCATCATTTGTAAAATGTACAGCCTACTTATTCCCATTATACATCTTTCCATTCTCTCCTACATTTTTTTATTCCAATCTATTATTTCACAAATGTAATGAACTCCTAGTGAAGAAATTCTCTCCAAATTGGCACATGCTCTGCAACTTAAAATCTTTGAGTATTGCCTAGGGCACTGAAATATTAGGTCTCACAGCTAGTATGTTTCAGAGTTGACATTTAAATCTATAACCCTCTGAGTTACCTACACCTATGGCTCTTCCAAGATGACAATGCTCCATGACTTCCAGCCCTATCATATCACCCACGAAAGGAGGCATGGTCTTTGGTCCATATGGGCTGAGATCAGGGCCAGTGATAAGGTCAATGACAAGATATTCCTACATGTTTAGGGAGGTAGACGGATATGAAGTGGGGTCAGGGGGCAAGCCAGTTATAATCATTTAAACTATTCTGCATTTATTCTCTGGACAGTCAAGTTCAGTTCCGTAGAAGTACTGACACAAGGATCTAGGAATTAAATTATAATAGAATATTCATTTATTCATTAATTCATTCATTCAACATATATTTATTAAGTACCTACTCTGTGTAGTGCCTCCTAAGAGAATTGGGCAACTGTAAGACAGTAGTTCCCCTTCCAACTCAAAAGGTCAAGAGATTTTTTGGTATGACAGAGTCTGGTCAGCAAAATAGAAGAATCCAGAAGTAGTTTCAGTAGCTAATCTATTTTAGTGCCATCAGACTCTCTGGTCTTCCATAAAATTATAAAGAAGAGAATATTGGTTGTCATAGCCTCCTTTCTTTCCTTATCTCTGCAAACCACCCCTTCCCACAGGCATCTTGTGGTCTCATCTGTCCAGGGCTCTCTTCCATGGAGCCTCACTCATAGCTACTCTCCTCAGATGCATTCAAGGTCCACATAAGACCTCTTCTAACTCCTTCACCCTATCTAAACGAACCTGCCCTATATCTCATTGAATCAGGTATTTCTGGGTGAATGCTAAATTAGTATTTCTCAATCTTTTTGACCTCCAGACCCTTTTACACTCTCAAAAATAATTGAAGACCCCCAAACAAAGCTTTTGTTTATGTGTTATATCTATCAATGTTTACCATATTAAAATATCTTAGTATTATCTTAGTATTATCATGAAAAACTAATTTTGACCTTGCAGATCCCCTAAAAAGATCTTAAGGAATCCCAATGGTCCCTGGACTATACTTTTAGAACCTCTGGGCTAGTATGGTACTTAATGCTAAATCTGATAAAGTATGGTACTTAATGCCAAAGCGTATCTGTGTTTCCAGGGTATTAGAATTCAAATAGTCCTGATCTGTGACTCAGTGTAGAGGCAACCACACTGGCATATCCAGGATAGCTGCTAGCACAGATTTTTAGATCTGCTTTACTAGGAAAGATAGCTGTTTAAGGGGTCAACAATCTTTTTAAATCACATTCACTAGTTCAGGGGAAAAGTCAGCACCCTGAACTTCAATGAAAATAGAAACGGAGAAAATACAAGCAGAGAAATAAAGACCAACAGACAGGGCTCTGACTGCCTACATCAAAGCAATAGTGCTATACACTTACATGCACCCCCAGGTGGAGAGAACCTTTACAACTGAGCAGTCAGGGAGCTCTGATCATATGGCCGCTTAGAATCTTGACCAGAGATTCACAAGATCCTTCTCATAATTGAGCCTCCAAAGAAAAATACCAACTCAGAGTATATGCAGACTTCTCATCGCCAGAAGGTATCAAACCCTTGTGAGTCAGTGCCTAATTAGAAATTAGCAAAAGGTGTGAAAGATTTCCTACAAGCAAGATTCCCTTAATGGATTCCCCCTGGGGCCTGTTAGTGGGTGGGGAAGATCTTAGGTTCCTTTAACATTACACTCAGGTAGATGGTCATAATAATAGCTATAAAACCTTGTTTCTTTTTATCCTCACAACAACCTTAAAAGATGGTTGATCTTATTATCCCCATTTTACAGATGAGGAAACTAAAGCAAATAGAAATTAAATGACTCAACCAGCATCTCACAGCTAGTGTCTGCAGCCAGATATCAACTCAAGCCATCTTGACTGCAGGTCTGGTGCCTTATTTATTGTGCCATCTAGCTGCTCTTATGCACATTATGCACTGCTCTTATACATTTATACACATTATAGTTCCACTGAAAGAGGTGATTATGTCAGCGTATGTTAAAAATAAACAGAAATTCATATAGATATATGCATTCAATAATCTCGAAAACTAGGGAGAAGCAGCATAGCGCATTGAGATGAACGCTGGATTTGGACAAAGGGAATCTGCATTAAAATCCTTTATTTTACCTCCTATGTGACCTGGAGTTTAGTTACCAGCCCAACTGAACAAATGCCTCTTTGTGTTTTAGTTGACTAATCTATAAAATGAATGATTTGATGTAGAAGTGAGGCAACAACACAAGAATGATCCACACCTAATATTCTTCTCATCCTTTCCCATTTTTTATAACAGAACTGAGCAAAGAGCTTAAAGAAAGGAAGCTGTAGGATAAAATCACGACATCTTTTGCTCTGCTAACCAACTGAAGAACAGCATAAATTCTTTGTAAAAAAAAAACAAAGGAAGAAAACACTTGATTGAAATTCAGATCACACAGCTTGCCTGTCATCCTAGAATGGCCTATTTGTAAGATAACAGGAGAATATAATAATTTTAAGCACTTCAAGTTCTTATGGTCTGTAGGCTTGGGAAATTTGTGTGCTCAGATGAACTGCCAAACAAATCTTTCAAGAGCCAGGAGAAGAAAGACTTTCTGGTATAAAAGGAGAAACACTACAGCTAGGTCATTGTAATGGAATTTTTCTTTAAGCAAAAGGAGACTAAGGGAAGATTAAAAATAATTGAGTAACATTTTATTTTCTGTATGCCAATACAGTCTGCTAGTATACAAGCAGCCTTTCATTAGCAAAGGGTATATGCTGGTATTTACAACTCACAGAAACTTGGCACTTTCACCCAATTTATTTTTACTAACAAGGGCTTTTGATTTACATATATTTTAAAAATGTGTTTTAAAGGTTTTTGGTGATATTTAAATTTCATGTAGTCACTCAAAGTCGTTAAGTTTTCTTCAATCAAATTTTATATATGAAAATTCCCATGATGAAATATTTCAAACTACTAAAAAGGACTTTAACTTTTTGCTGTAGTAGGGATCCCAGTGTGAAATATGAAAATTACTGAAAGCGTTTGGAATCTTTTGCTATTGTTTCACTTTGGATAAATATATTAATATCATACCTGCTAATAGAAGTCTAGAACATCGGCATGAAACCTCCGAGATTGACTGGGCCTGTCCTTATAGTATGAGGCTGAAAGTGGAATATGAAGTTCAGTATTTTGCAATATCTATAGCCTGTCCACAAGGAAAAACTGTTTGTTTTCGATGTTTGCTTTCAATGTAGTTTTTTTTTTTTTTGAGGGGGGAATGCAGGGCAATTGGGGTTAAGCAACTTGCCCAACGTCACACATCACACGGCTAGTAAGCGTTAAGTGTCTGAGGCCAGATTTGAACTCAGGTTCTCCTGATTCCAGGGTCAGTTCTCTATTCACTGCGCCACCTAACCACCCTCTTTCAATGTAGTTTTAATAGGATATGGGAGAATTAACTTGAACCAAAAATATGTCCCAATCCTAAAGTCCTGTTGAGTCTTCCTTTGAATATCTTTGCCATCCCCATCTTTCTTTCCACTGCTACTACCTGGTCACACCCTCATCATCTTACGCCCAAAGTACAGCAAGAGTCTTCTGTCTGGCCTTCCAGCCTTTAGTTGCTCTTCCTTCCATAGACTGACCCCAATTTACATTTCTGTCCTACTATTATTCTCCCATACCATTGGTTCTTAAACTTCAGTTGCTCTTCCTTCCAATCTATCTGGATATTACCATCTTAAATTTCCTAAAACACTAACTTTAAATGACCTTCAATGGGTCTTCATTGCTAAAAAGATAATGTCCAAATTCTTTTGTTTCTTTTATGCCCTTCCACAAATCATCCCTGATTCTTGAAATGCATTCTCTCTTCATCTCTGCCTATTAAAATCCTTCCATCTTCAAAAAGTAGCTCAGTGTCAAATCCTCCACATACCTTTGGTTGATCCCCACAGGTGAAAGCATTCTTTCCAACCTCAGACTTTGTCAGAAAACTTAGACTGCATTCCTCTGCCTCAATCACACTTGTGTTGATGTTTATTTTTATACGTTTTTTGGACCCTATTCATAAACTGTTCATAAACACAGTAATAAGTGTACCCTTTGCATTTATCATAGTGTCTGGCACCTAGGAGTTAAATAAGTGTGCTCCTTCCTTCCCCTCTAGCTTTTAAAATCCTCATCATCCTTCTGAAAACATTTCAAATATGCCCCTTCCATAAAGTCTTCTTTTTACCTACCTGAAGTGATCTCTCCTCTGATCTCTGACAGTCTTTACTACCTAGGCTGCTTATGTGGCATTTATCATTTACTGCCTTATATTTTTAGTGGCCTAATATCTATCTTGATTTTAAACTCCTTGAAGGCAGAAACTGTCACATATATAACCAGCAAGTATCATTATGGAAGCAACACTTTTTTTTTTTTACTTGGACATTGTTCTCTTTATTCTATCCTCTGTTGTGGAAAGAGGAAAAGTGATTCCCCTCCAACAAGTCAGTGGGTAGCCCTAAGGGGTGTACCCTTTCCTTTGATCTCCTCTTCTACTATCTACCCCCTTATCTACTAATGAGAAATTGTAGTTTTGCCTGAGGCTCCTGAGTTCAAAGCATCTTGTCTATACCCAATACAAATGGCTTGAGCAATTTCAGCCTGGGAAATCGGCCCCAAATCCACAAGAATCCCTTTCTCTGCCATTTTAGGGAACTTATAAATACAGGTTATTAATAAAATTCATAACCATGAAATCCTCTCTTCCATATGTCACTTGTCAAGCTGCCAATTATGGAAATCCCTAAGGTTCAGACAGAGATTTAGATCTCTGATCTATTTCAATTTTGTGTATTTCCTAACTAATCAGGGCTATCTTCCATCAGTCCCCGTATATGCAATCATTATACAAACATACAGTACACACCATTCATAATTGTTTGTGGATTTTATGTTAAGGGAACACACTTTCAAAGGCTTGTATTAATTCAGAAGTTCCTAAAAGGACAAAGATAAAACTAGAAGAAAGTCATTATCATTTGTAGACTGAGATAGAGACCATGAATTGGATTGAAGGACTACCAGTTCTGCTAATGCCGGGACCCTTTAATAGTCGTATGTGGGCGTGTCTGCATGTGGGTAGACCACCTGGAGATGGATAGAGGAGGTTCCTAAGACCATGGGAAATATGTGTTTTCTGATGGTCTTAGGTGACCCCTGTGACCCCTGTGAAAAGATAGTTTGATCCCAAAAGGGTCACAACCCACAAGTTGAGAATCACTGTGCTAGACTTTCAGAGAGAATTCATTCTCAAAGTGCTCCTGTAATCAATGGACTGGTGAGCAGGAGAAATTCCAGCTGATCGATATTATAAATTCCTAGTCAATGTGTCCACCGTTGCACTGCTGTCATTGATTGCATTTCTCTTCCCCATCTGGGCACTTCTCACTTGTTCTCCAGCAGGATGATTCTAAAAGCTTCCACTTGGTGAAAACTCCTCCCTCTACCTTAAAAACCTATGATAGATCTCCCACCATGGTGAAGACTCCAACTTCCAAAATTCTCAGTTAAGGGATTAAGCATTTTACTCTGCCTGTGGAGAAATTAGTCTGAGATCCAGTTACATACTTCTTTGTATGGACCATAATGCTTAGCATAGGGCACAGAAGGCACTAAATAAATTTTTTAAATTGTTATTTGTGTGATTAATTTTGATCGCTTCTGTACCATTTGAATAGAATTCTAGTTTTATCTCAGTGTTTGTCAGATTTCTGAGTTTACATCAAGTCTAAATGAGAAACTTCATGTATTCTCTGTTTAAAATGATTGTAAACAATAGTAAACCCCAATACAATCAATTAAACTTGTTTAATACCTAATTATATTTGAATGAATTTCAGTGAATAAAATATACAATTTCAGGCACTTCCTCTAGGTCTCTATAAGGAATATTTATTCATTTATTAAATCTCAATTATTTTTTCTGTTTATATAGTCAACATGTGTACTCTGTTCTTTTGCTTTAGGTTCTGCATTATTTCAAGTAACAGGTGTGATAGTGCCTAGATTCACCACTGGCTCATAAAATCCTTGAAGATTTCTTTGCATCTTTCATACTTGTTGGTGTAATTGTATTATAATATTCCATTATACTATGTACCACCATTTCTCCTATTGGTAGATATTGAGGGTGGTAACAGTTTTGGGATATTTTTTTGGCAATTACAATAATGTATCAGCAACAATATTATTTCTATACTGGGGCAAGTTTTAGGGAAATTAAAAGTCAGTGTTATATTCTCCAAACCACCCTAAGAAATCCTTTGTGCCTTACCTTTCCTGTGAATGAATGGTGTCTTGATTATTCCAGTTCTGTTCTTCCTGGGTAATGCTACCCTTCCTTCCTATTGTACACTGTAAATTCTGGACGTGCCATAGTGTTGATAATAACTGTTCTAAGATACACATTTATATTTCCAGTCTCAATGTTTTTAAGTTGTTTTCAGATGGATGTTGTTAACTTTGAGAAAACATTAAGCTGTAAGAGACTAATGCCAACAGCTAGTCAATGCCAGCTGCATTGACGATTTGGTTCATTATAAAAAATGAGTATCAACAATAACCAGCTTATCTTGCTTTGACATGCTACTATTTTAAGTTGTCAGATGACTGACTTAAAAATTATATTGCAAATTTGCAACCTTAGGCTTTAAAAAATGAAATTAACAATAAAGCAAGCAAAGGGAAATAAAAAGCTGTCACATACTTTTTACTTCTATGGCTAAATTATCTTTGTCTGCACCAAGACACATTTGTCATTTTAAAAAATGAAATGAACAGATTAGTTTCACAAATCCAGGGCCAATACAACTTAGGTCAAAGATAATTCTTTCTGTATTGGGACACATGTGAAATACATGTCTGAGGCTGCCTTCATTGGCCAAGTGAAATGGGAAATGTCATTGAGACTCAAACTTCTGGAAGTCTTTCTCAACTCCTCACCCTCTCTCATCTCTTCCTATCCAATCTATTGCTGAGATTTGTTGACTTTATGCTTGTAACATCTATCTTATGTGCTCTCTTCTCTTTCCTGATGATACTGTCACCCTGGTGCATCCTCTCATCACCTCACATCTGGACCATTGCAGTAGCTGCTGACTGGCCTGCCTTCCTCAAGTCTCTTCCCCACTTCAGTCTATCCTCCATTCAGCCTTCAAAGTGATCTTCCTAAAGCACAAATCTGGCCATAGCACTTCTATATTCAATAAACTCAAGTAACTCCCTATTACCTCCAGGATCTAATAGAAATCCTCTGTTTGGCATTCAAAGCCCTTCAGAACCTGTCCCCCTCCCACGGTAAGTCTTCTTACATATTATACCACCAACCTCCTCCAGCTCCCCCATACACTATGAGACCTAGAGACACTAACCTATTGATGTTCCTGGAACAAGACACTCCCCTTCCCAAATCTGAACATTTCATTGGCTATCCTCCATGCTTGGACCGCTCTCCCTCCTCATTGCCACCTCCTGACTTCCCTAGCTTCCTTCAAGTCTCAGCTAAAATCCCACCTTCTACAAGAAGCCTTTCCTGATGCCCTTAATTTAATGCTTTCCTGTTATTATTTTCATTTTCCCCCATATATGGCTTGTTTGTACATAGTTATTTGCATGTTGTCTCCCCCATTAGATTGTGACTTAAGAACAGAGACTATCTTTTTTCCTTTGTTTGTATCCTTAGTCCTTAGCATAGTGGCTACTTAGCACTTAGTAGGTACTCGATAAATGTTTGCTGATTGACCTGACTAATCCAACCCAGACAACCCTTACAGGGAATATAAAGGCCAGAACTTCAAAAAATGAAATCTTCTAAGTCAACAACAATACATTATTTTACTGTTTTTACACATATTCTGAAATTTCTCAAAAACCACAACAACCAACCCCAAAAACAAAACCACCCTTATTTTCTCCATCCCTAAACTCATTCCTTTAAAACAGCAAGATGAATGGAGATCAATTTTGACCTTTTGTACTTTCTTCAACTAGCTGGTTATGGGTGAGTAATGGGTAGGCAAACTTAATGATCTCATGGAAAAGACTTTCACTCATTGCTTAGTATATTTGTCACGAGGGTCAAGAGGCAGGAAAAGTCACACTAGAAATTCTTCCAGGAATGAATCTTTCCCCACCCCTGCCCCCCAGCCTCAGCCCCTGGCCCAAGCTCTGCCCTCTTACTGCCGTACAAAATGTGTCATGCAGTTTCTATTTCAGATGTAGTTAGAAGTCTGAGGAAAAGAACACAATTAAGGTACTTTTTTAAAGCTTTCTCAGAGCTTTCCATTGTCCGGATTATAATTAATCAGTCAGAGTGACAGCTGAATAGCCCTGCTTGTATCTAATTACCTAACCAGTTGTATTTATTAAATGACTATGTAGGAACATCATGGGCCCATTACCAGGAATGTGGAATTAATAATAACATATGTAACCCTTCCATTGACTTGGCATATTCCCCCTCTAAATTTGTTCATTTCCTCCCTTCCTTTCTTTTGGCAGTAGTTCTGCATTATTCAAAAGATATCATTTGATTAAGGTTCCTGATTATAAGGATAGTATAATGGAGATTTAGTTCCTGACAGGACCACTGAAGAGAGACATGTGCACATGGAAGACATGGGGACTGCTTCCAGAAGACTAGAGGACTGGAGCATTCTACTTTATAACCCCATCAGGTTAGGAGCAACTTTTTTTCCTTAAGCTACATAGCCAGAACTGTGGCCTCTTTAAAAAGATCTGACTTAGAAGCTTTGGAGTTTTTGTTGCATTCATTTCTGAGAAGTAATTCAGTCATGCCTTACTAAAAGAAAGGAGGGCCTTTTTTCCTCCATCTTAAACCAGATAGACCTGAGAAACAGACATAGGTCTTTGGCCTTTACATTCATTCATTCTTTTCCGTTCTAGTACCCGTTCTAGGTATTGGTAATGTCTGCAATCTGACCAGGGAGCCAGAGTCATTAGAATCCTACAGACCAAGACCCCAGGCCAGATGCTCCTCCTGGTTCAGTAGGGAAGCCCTGAGGAGCAAAGGCCCTTATGTTAGCCCAGCAGAAGCCAATCGCTTTGGTTTTGGAGCTGAACTTGGTGGGACTAATGCTATACATGAACTTAGTTAAGTTTATGAGTATAATCTCCCCCTCCCCAGACACTGAAGTGGTAAAGACAGAATTATGCCCCTAGGTGCTGAAGGAAATGTTTGTTTTTGCTATATGTGGCAGTTAGGTGACATTGTGGATAGAAAGCTGGACCCAAAGACAGGAAGATCTGACTTCAAAATTGACCTCATAGACTAACTAGCTGTGAGACTCTGGACAAGTTGCTTAACTTCTGTCAGGCTTAGTTTCCTCATCTATAAAATGGGGATAACAATAGTTCCTCCTTCCCAGGGTAGGGGGAATGGCTATTTGTAAAATACTTTGTAAAACTTAAAGGCATTAAAAACCTAAAATTTGTTGTGTTAAACAACCTCTATTCCTACTTGAACAAAAGATCTTTTGAACAAAGAGTGAATATGATGAGCCCTTTGATATAACTTCATGGCCTCTGGCTAAATGTTTTCCCACATTTTCTACTTCTAGTAAATGTTCACCCATGTAGCTTCACATTGAAAAGAAATTAAAAACACAAGAAGCATCAATAACTTTGGACAAGTATCACACATGCACTGAGAGAAAGAGATTTAAGAAAGGTAGAGAAATAGCAGGATCACAGATTTAGGGACCTAGCAGTCTTATCCAATTCCTTCATTTTACAGATGAAGAACTGAGGCTTTTAGAGGTCAACAACTGGTCCTTCAGGTTGGAAGTGTCAGGGTCAGAAAATGAGCCCAGGAGCTCCTGATTCCTGGTTGTTATCTTCCTTTTGCAGAGGAGTAAATAAAGAGCAAGATTAAGTGATTTTCCCATGGTCAGTCACACAGCCAGGAAGTATAGGAACTAAAATTTAAAACCAGGCCTTCGAGCTGAGATGAATAAAAAGCCGAGAGTGTTTCTGGGTAATTAATAATCAATGTATTAATTAGGCTAACAAATAATCAACAGATTGATGGTCAGTGGTCTCTCTTGGTAGCCAAAGACAAAAGACATGGAGACAGTCAAATGCTAAAATACCTTTGGGAAAATGGATGTCCCTGACAGGCTGAGATCAATCCTGACTGGTGAACAATCAGTGAGGAGGTGGACATATTAATGAGCAGGTAGGCCAAACGTCTTCAGCTCCTTCTGTGGAGAACTTGACTTGATCATGAGACTCAGCCTCTAGCACTCCCAGACAAGGACAACAGGGATCCATTTCCACCCAGGCTGCTTAAGTTGAACTATGTTTCAAGGGCCTGAGCCCAATGCAAGATTAAAGAGAATACTAAGGACTGGGCTTTGAATGAGGAAGCAAAAAGAGAAAAAAACCCTAAACCCGATATTAATAATTGTTTATTAATAATAATTTCTTTCAAACCTCAGAGTCTACTGATCTTCTCCATTTGGTAAAAAGGCAGTCCTCCAAGCCTGCCATCCTAAAGGACTGCATTCTTACAAAGAGTGAGAGCAAGGAGACTTCAGGATATGTCTAAAGTCTGACTCCAAACATTTTCTTCTGACTCTAATAAACATGAAAGTTAAAGAAGGGAGTGTTCCCTTTTGTCATTCGACTACCCTCTTGATCATCTCTGCCAACAGGAAAAGAGAAAGCCTGAATAAAACAGAAGTCTATTTTAACAATTATGCTTAAGGAGGGTTAGTCTACTGGTTAGGTAAAGTGTCTTCAGGTTCAAAAAGCTCAAAAGGATTCAGTCAAGTCTTTGAGCAATTTGATTCCTCTGGCAAAACAGATTTTTTCACTAGAAACCAGAAACTAGCAGAATTGTTTTTCATCTACTTTCTTTCTTTAACTATTATCTGAGGGAGCTAAATGAACTTTAGAGAGGCACAAGAAGAAAACCAAAATCATACACAAGTGGCCTCATAACGTCTTATTATTTTTTAAAATAATAATAATAGCATGGAAAAAATGGAAAGACAAAGTAACAAATTTTCACAAGACCAGAATGTACATGGTGAATGAAGGAAGGAATTTTGTTCAAATGTAAAGGGAAAAGTCAAACAGAAATGGAAACAGGAAACAGGAGATGAAGATGGAAAAGAAAAAAGAAAGAGAAATGCTAAGTTTTCCACAACATACATAGTTCTTAATTTGTTTATGAAGTAGACAGTTGGAGAGGGATTGTCTGCTGCAGAGAGAGAGCTGGGCTCAGAGTCAGGACAAGGAGTCAGGAAAACTAATTTCTGATACATTTCTGACTGGGTAACCTTGGGCAAATCACCTAATTTCTCAATGCCCCAGGTAAGTCTTTAAAACTATAAATTGCATAGAGTAAATCCATCTCTAGCACACATACACACACACACACACATTTTTATTGCTACTTCCCTAATCACATGTGCACTGAGATAAAGAGATTTGAGAGTGGTAGAAGAATAATAGGATCACATATTTAGAGTTGGAAGGGACCTAGTGGTCATCTTATTAAGCTTCCTCATTTTACAGATGAGGAACTGAGGCTCAAGGAGGTCAAGCAATTCTTAAACAGTAATTGCCAGGGTAAAATTATTGGACTTCAAGTCAGTGAGTGAGAAATGGTAATAATTCTTGTTATAAGGTAGCATTCCATTTATTTTTATAGTGGTTGCCTTTTTTGGTTTATAAATTTTAAAATAATGTACCATTAAAAAAATCATTTCACCATCAGTCTGCACTACTGTATTGCCCATTAATTTAGGGAGTATTAAAACTTTGGGATTTAAAAAAATTAGTAAGACATTGTATTCAAATGAATTTGGGGGGTACCTGTTATGTCATTGGTGTGGGGAATGCTGGTTGAAGGATTTCCTCTACCAATAGAGACCAGAACTTTACTATTTTTAGAAAGTTCCCTGGGGCACTGAAAGGGAAAGTAACTTGTCCAGCTGAATATGCCTCAAAGTCTGTGTGAGGACAATGCATTTGGTTTAAAGTAAATAATTTAGTTTATATTTCTATCTCTATCAGATTAAATACTCAGTTTAGTTCCACCTCCTGCCCCCCACCCCTGCCCCAGTAACTTAAGGAGAACAGTCTTGTTTTTCTGTTATTTGTCATTATTAGTGAAGGTAAAATCACTTTCACTCCTTGTTCCCCAATTCACTTTCCCTTGACTGCTTTGTAGGTAAACTGAGTTCTGAGGAAATCCCCTTGTAGAACTTGGAGATTTAAATTACCAGGCTGGAAAAAACCAGTTTACCTCGATTATCTTCAAGGTACAGTTCTTAAGATCACAGAACATATTCATATTGGTCTCTTCCTGCTGAAAATGGCCACCAGTGGTTTACTCTCTGATTAGGCTTCTCATAGTAAGTGACCCCTGTTTCTGGAGGTACTAGCAAAAGCACCACCAAAAGCAGGAAGACCAGTCTTCGTTTATTTTCCTCAGCACTGCCCATTCCCTACTTCAGTGAGGCAATCATGTTCCAATCCTGTATGATGACTAGTTAACTCTTCTGGGTTGGGCCTAACTCAGGCCAGTCTTCTGGTAGTTCATATTTGATATTGAAATGAAATGAGATACTCATAGGCCACTCAGTAGTCAAGAAAAGAGATTTTCTTCCCCATATTCAACAAGGAATATTCAACTGAATGAAACCCCCTTGCCTGAGCAGTCCATTGTTTTCTACTAGCCAAGAACCAGAGATTACCTGGAACTCTTTGTCACTCTTTTGTACTCAGGTGACAGGGAAGTGATGTCAACAGCTGGAGCCCTTAGACCCCTGAACCAATCAAGTCTTGAGAATGGTTTCAATACCTTTCAAGGAAAACTTGCATGGGATCAAGGGTTAGGATATTGCTCCTACCACAGATTTTTAATACAGTGTAATTCTAACACTCCTTGCTTCTCCTGATTTTTTTTGTTAGTTATCATCATAGTTATTTTATTATAGCAAATAAAGAAATAGCAAGAGAGTATTTATCTGTCTTTAATGAAATTAAACCACTCAGCCCAGAGAAGTATCCTCAGGTCCTGAAAGAACTGACAGATGTGATTGCTGAGTCAGTGATATTTGAAAGATCATGGATCTTTTTAAGGATCTTAAAGATCATGGATCTTTAAAAATCAACTGTATTGGAGCATTAAAATATCACAAACAAATGCAGAAAAGAATAAGAGTCATTCCTCAATGGGTAAATGACCAAAAGATATGAACAGGAAATTTTCAAAGGAAGAAATTTAAGCAATCAACAATCACATTTAAAATTCTTCAAATCACTTTAATTAGAGATTTGCAAATTAAAGTGACTCTTCAATTTCATCTCACCTATATCATATTGGCAAAGATGAGAAAAAAGGGAAAATGACAATTATTGGAGGGCCCATTGGAAAAGAGGTGCACTAATTTACTGTTGTGAATTGGTCTACCAATTTTAGAAAGCTATTTGAAACTATGAAAAAAAAATTTAATATACAGAAGAGAACAGAAGGAAGACCGGAAAGAACCACAGACAGTCAAGACAACTTTGAAAGTTCTGTGTTGAATTTATTATCCACTTTAAAGCAAGCTGCTCATTCTATTCTGCTATGTATATGGAAATGCATGTTTTATTTAGCCCTTCTTGACATCAGAATTTTAAAAATAACAATAAAAAAAGTTAAGGAAAAGATACCAAAAGATTGTAGAAGGGCAAATGTACTTATTTTTTTTTAAAAAAGGGAGAGAACAGTCTTCACATTATAGACCAGTGAATTTAACATTGATGTTTCAGAAAATTCTAGAACAAATCATTGAAGAGGTCATTGGCTAACATCTAGAAAGGGAATGTGTAGCCAGCATTGACTTCATTAAGTTATGATCTGTTGGTCATGTCAATCTAATCTAATCCTTTTTTGAAAGATTGCAAAACTAGTAGATAAAGGGAATGATATGGATATAGTTTCACCAGATTTTAACAAAACTTTTGATAAGGTATCCCACCCGATTGGGATAGAGATCAAGATGCCAATTAGACAGTATAATTAGATGGATTCATAACTGGCTAAATGGCTAGACTCAAAGAATTTGTGTTAATAGTTCACTGTCATTGTGAGAGAAGGTCTCCAGAGGAGTGCCCCAGGTATCTGTGCTTGGTTCTGTGCCTTTTCATATTATATCATTGATTTGGATAAGGGCACAGATGGTATGCTTATCAAATTTGCATATGAAACAAAACTTAGGGGGATAACTGACAGTAGCTATCATCATTAAGATGACAGAATCAGAATCCAAAAAGATTTTAGTAAGAACTTTGGACTAAATCTGAGAAGATGAATTTCAATAGGGATAAACGCTTAGTTATCCATCAGCTCAAAATGGCCAAGACCAGTTGAGATCAGCCTTGTGATCTTTCCAAGATCTGTGACATGCACACCAAGAGAACCACCCATGTGCTTTTCTCACTGTTGTTCCCCATCTCCTGCTCAGGACTTGTTTACCTTATGAAGCTCTGGCTAAAGTAGTAAACATTTTACTTCCTGGTGTTTCATCAATAGACCTCTCCTTCTTCTTCCTATGACTGTAATATAATCACTCTAGCAGGTGGTTCTGGTTGGCATTCCAGTACCTCATGCTCTGTGGTATTCAGAACTACAATTCCTCCACCTTGAATTACCTTGAATTGCAATTTCTTTACTTCTTTTGCTCCACTACTTTATGAATGGTTATTGGAGGTTGATATATTTGTAGTCAAGAGTGGAATTTGAAGACCCCTGTCCAATCTCTCACTGAACCCAACCTCAGATGCCTGGTACCAGTAGGGACCCCTTGTGTCCAGTCTGGACTCTGGCCAGAATTTCTGACTTAGATAAGAGATCTCTTGAATCATGGATTCCCATCTCTTTTGGTTGGGTTTTAAGATTTATTAGAAGGTTATAAGAGGACCCATCAGCAATTTAGGGTCTGTTTTGGCAGGTCCCCCCAAAGAGATAGCTGCCAGCTTTGTTTTGTAATTATGGACTACAGATTTATAAATATCTAGACCATTGACAAAGTCTGACTAAGAGAGATCGGAAACATTCTTGGCTTCTCTGGGGGTCATTTGATAGGAATAAGAATAATTTTTCACATACTTTAGACCATGTTAACCCAAAGGTTAGGCTACCAGGATGGAATGCTGTCTTTCGGTGGCTTCTTAAGACCACTAAAATGAGAATCCAAATCTAAATTTACTTCTCTCCAAGAAAAAGTTAACCATCTTAAATCAGACCTAAAGAAATCTGACATTAAAGAAGATACTGAAAAGGCCTTTTCTCTTTACCTTTCCCTTCCCCTGAGTTGTAAGAGCTGTCAACTCTCTCTCCCTCGATTCCTGTTCAAATTAAAGGGCATAGAAAAAATGAAGGGTTTCCAAACATCTTATACTCCTTAAACCAAGGCTGATCCCTAAGCAATGGCCAAGGAATTCCCTAAGGCACATGAAAATCCTACAGACTTTGGCTAAGAATTTCAAGTCATTCTTTTGATTTCCTCCTTTTCCCTGATTGCCCAACTTTTGAATGATTTACTAAAAAAAAACTCCTTTCCAGAAACCACTCTGTACTGGGCTGTACCCTCCCCTCGCCTTCCTCCCCACCTGAATTTTCTTCCTTGGAACCCTCAAGAATGCCCTTATTCAACCCCACCTCCCCTGCTCTAGGCAGACCAAATTAGTCACTTCCTTTTCACCTCTTTGTGGTAGAAAAAGCAGGGAATGGACTTGGAGTGCTAACTCAAAAGTATGGGGACAATTACAGACCCCTGGGCTACTATAGCAAACTCCTGGACCCAGTAGCTAGGGGCCTTCTACTATGCCTATGTGCCATAGTGGCAGCTTCTGACTTTTTGAAGCTTGTAGAGGGCATGATACTTGATTCTGACATATCTTCCTATTCTCCAAGCTGCAGAGGCTAATCTCAATTCACATCACAGTCAACATCTCTTAGCCAGCTGCCTGGTCAACTATGAAATTCTTTGTTTTGAGTCCTAATGTTCACATCACAAAGTATAGAACCCTCAGTCCTGCCTCCCCCTCATCAAACGCACAAGAGTCTGGGGAGCTGAACAATTTCCATAGTTGCATTGAGGTCCTCAACATTTCTCTGATGCCTGGGAGTGACCTTCAGGAAACTGAGCTCAAAAAACCTCACTGTTCCTGGTATACTGATGGCTTATGTCTTTGAAATTCCAAAGTAATATGTATGTATGTATGCATGTGTGTGTGTTTGTCGATATCTATATCTATAATATTATAGTGGCTGGCCCTCTTCCCTATGGCGCTTTGGTCAACAAGTTTGAACTGTAGACAGCAGAGTTTGTGAGCTAGTAGCAGGGAAATGATTCAGCATACCACAGGTATGCCTTTGGGATCACACATAACTTTGGGATGCTTTGGAGACAGAGGGGTTTCCTTACCTGCTCTTAGTCCATTATGAAAAAACAGTCAGCAAGTCAATTGGCTGCTTGACACTCACCTCCTCCAAAGGAATGGGTCATTATCAAGGTTTCTGGTCACTGCAGAGAGGATTTTTGCATGTTCAGAGGAACACACTTGCTAACTAGGCAGTCCATTAGGCAGCCTTCAATCCTTGGTTGCTGTTGTTCTCTCTCAGACCGTCAGCTCCAGACCCTATTCTCTGAATTTCAGCCCTAAGGAAATGGCAGCTATGCAGGCCAAATGACTACTGGGGCCAAGGAGTGCTTATGCCAGGAGGGCTGCCTCAGGGACCCTCAGTGTGGGCTTGAGACAGGCCTAAATGGCCTCATAGTTTTGTCTGATTCTCTGCCTTCCCACGATGGAGTTCTTGCATTCCTTTAGCCATTGGAGTGGCAACTTCTAAGTTTGGTCCACAAATATTGATGGGGAAGTTTTTGGAAGGCTGCTAAAGTGACTTATCAATCATGCATTATTTGCCCTAAGCATCATGTCAGTAAATCCTTGTTGCCACCCCCAAGCAAATTTCACCACCTTGGTGGCCCTTTCCACATCTGGCAGATGGACTTCATCCGGCTTCCAACTTCTGGATACAAATGTGTTATGGTTATGGTCTATAATGTCTTCCCGGTGGGTAGGCCAATCTCCTCCTTAAAAGAATATTACCTGCTTTGAAAAATTTGTAATGACAGGGGATCCATTTTACCAGAAATGTTTCTGATCTCTTGTCTTTTTGGTCCATTTTGTAGCACCTCCATTGTGCCTATCACCCACAGTCTTCCAGGCTAGTGGAGCATTTAAATGGAGTAATAAAAACCCAGCTGTCCAAATTTTATGATGACTTTGGTATCCTATGGCCCAAAGCCCTACCCCTGGTCCTCCTCAATCTCTAGGCTTCCCCTTTTGGGAAACATAAATTTTCACTTTGAAAATTGTTACTAGAGAGAGGATTCTGGGAAGATAGCAGAGTAGGTCAGAAAATTCCAAGCTTTCAAGATTTTCCCCCACATGCTATTGTGTTAGATAAACAGGTGGACTTCAGAAAAACCTGGAAAGATTTATATGAAGTGATTCTGAGTGAAGTGAGCAGAACCAGGAGAACATTGTACACAGTAACAGTGACTGATTTTGATAGACTTAGTCCTTCTCAGCAATGTAAGAACCTAAAACAATTCCAAAGGACTCACAATGGAAAATGCCATCCACATCCAGAGAAAGAACTATGAAGTTGGAGTGCAGAGAGAAGCAGACTGTTTTCTTCTTTGTTTTGTTTTGTTTTTCTTTCTCATGGTTTCTCCTATTCATTATAATTCTTCTACGCAGCATGACTAATGTGAAAATGTGTTTAATAGGAATGTATGTGTAGAGACTATAAAAGATTGCATGCCATCTTGGGAATGGAGGGGGAGAAAATTTAAAACTTATGGAAATTAATGTTGAAAACTAAAAATAAATAAATTAACTAATAAAAAATTTAATTAATTAAAAATATTTTTCCCCACGAAAGAGATGAAAGAACACCTCAGGGTGAATATTGAGCAGTAAAAATAAATAAGGGCAGAGCAGACATCCTTCTTGAACAATAGAACAAGATCAGAAGAAAAGTCCCAGGATGAAGAGTAAACACTTCCAGGCTAGGTCCTAGGTCCTCTAGGCTGGGTTGGGAGGCTACCCAAGTCCCAGCCTCAGGAACTTTTACCCCAGGGACAGTGAAGAGTGCTAGTCATCTGAGCTGAGGAGGAACAAGGGAACCTCTGCTGACAAGGAATGCCAGACCCAGCTTTGTAGCAGAGACCTTGGGGTGGGGGGGAGGGCAAGAAGGAACCAGCACATACCCAGGGAGTGCAGAAGCAGTGGGGCAGGGACGCCACTGACTGTGAGTACTTACTTGGTTCTAGTTCCAGGCTAGAGGGGAGAACTAAAGGAGGATCTGAGGCCAGAGGCACCACCTGCCATACCCCAGGACTAGAGGTGATTATAAAAACTAAACTACTACAAATTTTTTAAAAGTACACAGGCAAAGGAGAAAGAATCCAACCATAGAGAGTTACTATGGAAATAGAGAAGATTGGGGTTCATCTTCAGAGGAGGATACTGAAGCAAAGAAACCTCTTCTACCCCCCAACAATAACATCAAATGGTTACCTGCTCAAAAAGAATTCATAGAACTTAAAAAAGACTTTGAAAATCAAATTAGAGAGATTGATGAAAAACTAAAAATAAATAAGAACAACCCAAAGAAAACAAGATTATGAAAAGAAAGTCAACAATTAGAAAGGGAGATCCAGAATCTTAAGGAGGAAAACAACTCCTTGAAAATCAAAATTGAGCAAGGGGAAACCAGTGAAGTTATAAGAGATCAAGAAATAATAAAAACAAAATATAAGGAATGAAAAAATAGAAGAGAATATGAAACATCTCATAAGAAAAACGACTGATTTAGAGAACAGAAGAAGAAGGGAAAACATAAGAATAATCGGACTACCTGAAAGTTATGATAAAAAAAAGAATCTTCATACAATAATACAAGAAATAATTAAAGAAAATTGTCCTGAAGCATTAGGACAAGAGGGAAAAGTAGAAACAGAAAAAAATCCACCAACCACCATCTAAAAGAGATCCTATGAGGAAAACCAATAGGAATATCACAGTCAAATTCCAAAACACTCACCTCAAGGATAAAATATTACAAATAATAAGAAAAAAAACCAATTTAAATATGGTTGTACCACAATTAGAATCACACCAGACTTAGCAGTAGTGACACTAAAAGACCACAGGTCTTAGAACACTATATATCAAAGAGTAAAAGAACTGAGGTTCTGGCCAAAAATATCACACACAGTAAAGTTAAGCATAATCTTGAATGAAAAAAAATGGATATTTAAGGAATTGTCAGACTTTCAGGACTTTGTTTAAAAACAAACAAACAAATCCTCCGCCCCAAGAACCTGAACTTAATAGAAGATTTGTCATAAAAGAGCCAAGAGAAATGTAAGGTGCATACCAAAGGCTAATTACAAGGGACTCAATAAGGACAGACTGTTTACCTTTTATGCATGTAAAATGAAAAACATAAGTGTAAGATTGTTATTAGTAATTGGGTAGTTCATAAGAAAGACTGGGGTAAACCTGGGTATGAAATGACTTTAAAAGGTAAAACTGTTGAGGAACAGCTAGAAAGAGTAATTATCTTATACAAATAAGGTATGAGAGGAAGAACCAACACAGAGGAATTAGATGGAGGAGGAAGGCTGTTAGTTCTGGAAATCTGTTTTTGTGGGGAATGGGTTCAAGAAGGGACAATAAAATTTATCTAGAAGAGTATAAAAGTCTTCTAAATTCAGAAAGAAATAAAACACTAATGGGATAGGGAGTGGGGAGAGGATAAGGGAGGGAATCTCTAGAGTGGAAGGTGAGGGAATAGGTTAAAGAAGGGTATTTAGATTTAAGGGAATGGGAGGACAAGGAAGGGATCCTTGGGGGGAGGCTAGGTTAAGTAATAGGAGGTCAAGGTAGGGGGTAGAAGTAAAGTAGAGGAGTTAGGAGGGATAGAAAATAAGATATACAAACATAAGTAGAATTGTTAGGGAAAGCATGTTCATGTATGTATGTGTATATATGTATATCTATATATCAATATCTATCACTAAATATATCTGCACTTAATTGTAGCCTTTGGAGGGGAGGGGAAAAAAGAACAAAGTAAAAAGTGTACAACAGAGAACAAAAGAAAACTAACAAGGAAGTAAAAAAAAGATGGACAGCTCTCAGTACAATGTGTAGTATTTATTATATAGGCTTTCTTGAAATGGAAATTTTTTTGCTATATATTTTGCTGTGCACATGATATATTTTTTCTTTTCTTATTTTGTATTTGTTTCAATGTTTAAGTTTTTAATATGTTTCTTTTTCTTATTGCATATTTAAGTTTCAGTAATAAAAAATAATTTTAGTAAAAAAAAGATAGAAAATTGTTACTGGATGCCTCATAAGTCAGTTAGCCCCACTTGACCTTCTGGGAGTCAAGAGTTCCCTCATTTTCCTATTTCAAGAGGTTCACACAATCCATTTGTACAGATTAACCATCTAATTTCTCATTCCTATTCTAGGCTACCCTCTGACCAAGAGAACTCACTTCCAGAAACTGGGGATTGGATGCACCAGAAATGGCATCTCCCAAAGTATATGTTGCAGGCCCAACAGAAGGGACAATACTGAGTCATGCTAACCAATCAGTGTGTGGTCAAACTCCAAGGCATGGATAGCTGGATCTACGTGTCCCACCTCAAGAAGGCCCAATGCTTGAGTGGACATTGTCACCTATCAGAGACCTCTCCCTGTGTCTGATCAAGACTGAGAAGCAACTGACATCTATGATAAACAGCTCTCCCAAGATTCTGGTTGGGGCTGAGTCTAACTGATAGCTCTACTCTTTATTGGATTATTTTACGTTATCCCCTTTACTTTTTCTTACTGGTCCTTCTTGCTCTTTGACTTCCTTCACTATATGAACTCTTGGACTGCACTCTTGATCTCCACAGTTGTCTTCATGTATTATATCTCTTAACTTCACCCTACCCAACTGCTCTTATGACATGGGGACTCCCACTAATCAGACTGGGAAGGGCAATCTGCTGCCCAGGGAAACTTGGGGTTTTGACTCAACCTCTAAGGGACTTTTAAATCAGACCATCTCCCCAAATTACTTTTGCTTTGATTGCCTTTACAATGACTCCATTGGGTTTTGTTCCAAAAATGTGCTGACAGCCATCTTCACTCCCCTTGTGTGCACATATAGTGCCATGTCTGTGCAATGGTCCCTGCCCTTGAGGGACCCACCCTTTTTTATCTCTGTGGCATTAACTAATATCTTCTTCTCCTACCTTGGTAGTATAGGACCTGCAGCTTGGTCATCATGGTACCTGACTTTTCCAAGCTGGCCTCAATGCTTCAGAAATCTTCAACCTTGATAACTTTCTTTCCCTGCTAGCAATGCCGATCTAAACTTTTGGTTGAAAGCAGCCGCTGGGTTTGGATGGGACTTCACATGCTATTCCCAGGGTTTGGTAGCCTGGAGCCTGAAAATGCTGTGAGGGACCTTTCCACCATCCTGGTCAGTTCCTTTGATAAAACCACTATGGTCCTTGTGGCCTTAAACCGGCAGGATTCCTCCCTGCCGAGGCTGCATTGAAGAACCATATCACCCTTAACGCCGTGTTAGCAGTCTAGGGAGGTGTGTGTGCCTTCCTTGGGGAAGAATGCTACTTGTATGTCAATGCATCTGGTAAGATCTTAAAGCATCAAAGCTAATGTCAAGGTCCTTGATGCTCTTGGCATCCCCCTCACCTATGGGGATTCTTGGATTTGTTCAGCTGGCTCCTGGTAGGAAGGGGAGTGGCTTTCCCCTCCTCCCCCCCCCCATAAAGCCTTCTTCTGCTACTTGCCTATTTTATCATTTTTCTGCTCCTCTTAACGTATTGCAGTTCTTGTGCTTTGAGACTCAGAACTAAAGTCGCTGACTCCCTTACGGTCCAGCAGCGTGTGCAACTCCTTGAAGCCTCCACTGGTCAGCAGCACCAGCTATTGCCTTGACCATCTGGGGGTGAGTGTTCAATCCACATAAGCTACATGACCTTTGACACATTTTTTTCTCTAAACTCCTGAACTCTCAGTCATCCAAAATGGGAAAGACCAGTTGAGATCAACCCTGTGTCTTTCTAAGATCTATGCCGTGCACACTGAGAGAACTACACTTGTGCTGTTCTCACTATTGTTCTCCACCCCCTGCTCCATACCAGTCTGCCTTAGGAAGCTCTGGCTAAAATAGTAAACATCTGGCTTCCTGGTGTTCCAACACCAGGCCTCTCCTCCCTCTTCCTATGACTGTGATACAATCACCCTGTCTGCCTGGTTCTTTTGGGCACTCCAGTATCTCATGCTGCATGGTAACCCAAATTTCAATTTCTTTACCTTGAAAAAATTTCTTTTGTGCCACAACTTTATGAATGGTTACTGCAGGATGACACAGGACACCACTATCTCCTAGTATTCTCCCCCTACTTCTCTGACCGCTCCCTTTCCTGTCTCATTTGCTGGATCTTCCTCCAGCCTTCTAACTATAGGTGTCCCTCAGGATTTTGTCCTGGGTCCTCTTCTCTTCTCCCTCCATACTATCTCACTTGGTGATCTCATCAGCTGTCATGGATTTAACTGCCATTTCTATGCTTATGATTCTCACATCTCCCTATCTTGCCCCAGTCTCTCTGCTGACCTCCAGTATCACATCACCAGCTGCCTTTCAGACATTTCAGAGTGGCTGTCCAAGAGATGTCTTAAACTCCTTATGTCTAAAATAGAACTCATTATCTTTCCTCCTGCTTCTCCTCCTCCTCCCTTCCCTAAAGCTTTAGAGGGCAAACTCCCAGTCCCCAAGGCTCCCAATTTAGGAGTCGTTCTGGATTCCTCACTCTCTCATCTTCCCACCCTCAGATATCCAATCTGTTCCAAGACCTGTCAGTATCACCTTTGCAACATCTCTCCAATACTCCTTTTCTCCTCTGACATGCCACCACTTTAGTGCAGCCCCTCGTCACCTCACATCTTAAATACCACAATAACTTGCTGGTGGGTCTGCCTGCTTCATGTCTCTCTCCTCTCCAAACCACCATCCATTCAGCCACTAAAGTGATTTTCCCAAAGCACATCACTTCCCTTCCTGCCCCACCTCACAAACTCCGGTGACTTCCTATTGCCTCTAGGATCAAATACAAATTGCTCTGTTTGGCTTTGAAAAGTCTTCATAAACTAGCCCCCTCCTATCTTTCTAGTCTTTTTATACCTTATTCCCAACTGGTATTCTTCAATCCAGGGCACTGGCCTCCTGGCTGTTCCATAAACTTCAGTTCTCAACTCTAGGCATTTTCTCTGACTGTCCCTCGTACCTGGAACACTCTTCCTCCTCCTCTCTGACTACTCACCTCCTTGGCTTCCTTTAAGTCCTAACTGAAATCCCATTTTCTACAAGAAGCCTTCCCCCTGTCCCCTTTAATATCAGTGCCTTCCCTCTGTTAATTATCTATCTATCCTGTATATAGCTTGTTTTGTTTATATATGTTTGTATGTAGTCTCTCCCTTTAGCTTATAAGCTTCTCGAGGGCAGAGACTGTCTTTTGCCTCTTTCTGTATGCCTAGCAATTAGTGAAGTGCCCAGCACACAGGAGGTGCTTAATGAATGCTTATTGATTAATTTTAATTGATTGCTTGATTGCTTGAATGGAGAACACACTGGACAAAGTGACTGAGTATGTCTAGGGCTGCGTGGGCTCCTGGCACACACAGTTCTCTTTTGGAAAAAAAAAAGTCCCCAGATTACCTAAATGAGAAAGGAAATAGAAGAGAAAGGAATTTGAATGTTTAACAGTCTCTGAAAACACATACTCCAAAATGAAGCTAGAGGACCATGCATGGCAGGTTTTTGAGTACACAAAAATGCACTGTGTGAAATATTTCAAAAATCTAATTTGCAAAGGCCATTGGCATTGCTTGGGTGTGTTTGTAAATCAGACAGTCGCCTAAGTCAACTTGCTTGACTGAAGCAGTAATTTCCATGAAAAAACTCAAAATACCAAAACATTAATTGAAAAAAAAAGCACTTAAAAAAAAAACCTGTTGAAGAAGGGAGGGAGGGTTCATTCATCTAGAGAGGATAAGGTCAGGGCACTTTGTCATTTGTAAGAGTGCCTGAACCTTTTTTGCATGATTTTCCCAGAAAACAAATCCTTCAAGTTGTGAATAAATGACTCCTTGGTTTGTTTGCTTTATTACAACCCATCAGGAAATTTTATTTATTGTCCTCTCAGTTTCCACTAACCCCTTTGATATCAATATAGACTGTTCTTAATTATTTAATCTGCTCACTATTGTTTATTCCCCTGTCTTAATAAAACCCTAGCCAGCAGAATGACTTTTCACCACTTTTGCTATAAAACGCCCGCAGCATCTGTCAGGAGGACCAGCATGACAGGCCAGCAATCTGTTCTCTGCTGAACAACTGCAGTGTGGGACGGTGGGGGGTGAGGTGAATTCCATGCCCTGTTCCATCTAACCTTGCTGCTGCCCCACAGCTCCTCTCCCTCCTCTCCACTCCCATCTTCCCCGAACAGAAGGTCATAGATCATGAAATGTCAGCATCTTTGAGCTTACTTCTGAGACAGATGACAATGATGCTTAGGCAGGGACGTATGGGTTTCACCAGCTGCTTCTCAAAGTTTTTGTGACTCAGAAGGTCATGGAGGTGTTGTACATAGTGTCTTCATTAGAATGAAGGCTGGATGAACTAGAATTAAGCTCTGCCATTAACTGTGTACCCTTCATAGGGTCCCTTAACCTTTTCCACTTTCACTGGCTCATCTAACTAGGAGCAAGTAGGTTACTTTCTGAGGTTTATGCCCAAGGTACAACCCAAGTTCATTCAGTTCCACTTCCCTATCCATGGAAAATGACTGCTTTGAGATTTCACTGATAGCAGGTCAACTGGGGGCATTTTCCCATTCTTGTCACATACACCTTTCACATTTTTTATCTTTTGTCTGTGGGATTAATTTGGTCAATTAAATGATCTTTCCCATAAAACTTGCTGCTTAACTGAGGTGTCAAAAAATTTTAAATCTAATATTTTATGAATTAGTCTGATGTGTCATACTTCTTTGATTCTTTTTATAGTCTATGTTACGACCATCTGGATGCCTTCTTCCTCTTGGCATTTTGAAATAGCAGTCAAAACAAGTAGAGAATACTGAAAAGAGCAATGTACTCAAGCACATTACCATAATCCACAAACATTAAAACCGCAATACCTCATTCCCCTGACAAAGCTCATATTAAACAGAAGACTTGAAAGCATAACCGCTAGATTCACTAGACATTCACCTCTGAGGAAGAGTTTCAGTATGAATTAGTTTCATTTTAACTTCATTTAAATAACTTGGGGTCCAATCATGATTTTTGAAAAATTGGCAGCCTTTCCTTGAGGCCAGTAAGCATGAGAGAGGTTCTATTACATTTGTCCAATCAAACCTGGTGCAAAACTAATGCTCAGATTGAAATTCATTTTGAGCTTTGCAGTTTATCCATTACCCTATTTCTTCAGAATAGGTGTAGGTCTATTTTTTAAAATGAGATCTCACTCACAATATATCAATCTAAGCATCAAAAATTCAAGGATAAAATTCAGTGTTGTAGAAGTTTTAAGAGATCTCTTCCTTCTCACCCCTGCTCCAGTCACACTCAACTGATATTTCTGAAATTCATCACATACTTTAAGTAACTGAATTTACTATATCTGTCCCACAGGTACCACCCTACCTTGGGGAGTTTGGGGGTGGGAAAGGAATCTAAAACTGTCATGTGTCTCATAATTTGGTGAAAAATGAGTGGAAAATAAATGATTTATAGATTGCTTATATATGCAGTACACAGTTTAGTGGGGGTAGATTTAGCATTTTAATGAATCAATGAATCAAAATTTATTGAGCATAAGTAAAAGAAGAGGCAACAATGACTTAGTTGAAAATACCTGGACCAGGAAACAGAAGACTAGATTTCTAGTGTTGACTTATCTAATTACTAGCTAAGTAAACTAATTAACTTAGTTAATTTCTCTGATTTTCAGTTCCTTGTTAGTAAAATGATGGTGACAACACCTCTTAATTCTAGTACCTTCCCTCTGTTAATTATAGTTTGCTTTGTATATAGTTGTTCTTCCTTCATTTTTGAAGAGCACAGGCGAGATCTTGACTTGCATATGAACTGGATTTAAAGGAGACAGAATTGTGCTAAGGAGTCAGCCTCACTCTCTACTCCAGAATCATTGAAGTCCAGTGGCAAGACAAAAGTATGGATGACTGGTGATAGCCCAGGATGCAGTGAATGACCTTGGCATCTTCAATATCTGAGCAAGCTCTAAGCTCTCCACAGTTCCTGCTTCAGCCGCCTTCGTGACAACAAATTGTTCTCATCTACCCATTCCACTAGGAAAAGTCTTCACATGGCTGAGGTAGACATCCTCCTAACTCAGTGATGAGCTTGAGGCCCACTGGTTACCCTCAACCTGGTTTAGCCTGTCTGCCATGACAGTTTTACTGGAGTGTGTCTGCTGTACATGCTACAGCTTCTAGGAGCCACAAGTGAGAGTTGGGTGGCACATGGACACCAAAGGTGGATGAGCAACCCTGAAAAGCACCTGGAAAGCCCTCACACCAAAGAGAAGTTAGGAAGAGAAAAGGTCTTGGGGAAAAGATAATGAATTCGGTTTTGGACTCTTTGAATTTCAAATGTTTATAGGATATCAGGTTCCGAATAATCAATAAGAATTTGGAGATTGAGTATTTGAGGTCAGTAGAGAGGTTAGGACTGGACAAGTAGATTTGAGAATCATAAATATAGATATGATCATTGAATCCAAGGAAGCAGAAGAGATGACCAAGTGAAGTAATACAGAAAGAGATGAGAAGAGGCTGTAGAATGAAGCCCTGCTCTTGTTTTGATAGTCTGGATAACTAATGTGGAAAAACTTGGGGATTACAGTGGACTGAAAAGTCATATAAATCAATACAAGGAAGCCAAAAATTCTAATGCAAACTTAGAGTAGATGACATTACTAGAAACATTGTGTCTAGACCACTGAGGGTGGTAATCCTTGCTTTCTGCTACCCTAGTCAGACCCTACCTGTGATATCATGTTAAATTGTGGGTGCTCCATTTTAGAAAGGATATTGACAAGTTGCAGTGCATTTTATTTTATTTTATTTTATTTTTAATTTATTTTATTTACTTTAAGTTTACAAGATTCAGTTCCACAATCCCTTGAGTTTCAATTTTTCTCCCCTCCGTCCCCCCCCCCCCCATGGTAGCATGTAATCATGTATAGGATCTTGCAGTGTATTTTGAAGATGCCACCTAGCACTGTGAGGGGATTAGAGACACAGGTCGATTGAAGAAACTGGAACGTTTAACTTGGAGAAGTGATGACTTGGAGAGAATGGGTAGGAGTCAAGTTGAGTAGATACAACAGCTGACCTCAAAAAGGACCTCTGTGTGCTCCTTTACAAAAGTTCTTTAGCTTTCTGATGTCCTGCTTTGGCAGTCTGCTCCAGCCTATGGAATCTATAGAATAATTTTTTAAAATAAAATTAATAATTTATTGAAATGCTCATTTTCAGTTAGAGGTTATCAAAAACAAGATATGGCATTTTTTCCCATCCAAGTTCACAAATCTCATGAGATCTATTCACACATCCCTTGAAGGTCTGTGGACCCCAGGTTAACAACCTCTGCCCTAGAGGGCAGAACAAGAGCCAATAAAGGTCAATATCAGGGAGGCAGATTTCATCTCAATATAGGAAAAACTTCCTGATGATTAGAGAGGTTTAGAAATGAAATGGACTGCCTAGGGAGCTGGAGAGCAACCTCTCACGGGAAACAGGAACTGCCTTGGGACCATTTATTAGAGCTGTTGCCGAGGAAATTTTTGCTTCAGATAGGGATTCAACTTTGGATCATGCCTTGGGCTCCTTTGTGTTTTGCAATTCTGTGTTTCTGCATTTAAGGGTGACTGGCTTTCATGAGGAGAAATGAAAAGTATTTTTCCAGTGTGAAGTAAACAGATCAAGGCAGCTGGGTTAAGGGGAAGGAAGGATAGATGTGTCCTAAGGAGAGGGAATAAGCATTTTTATAGGGAAGGGAATAAGAATTTTGTACAGAACCTACTCTGTGTGCTTTTTTTTTGTATATTATAATTTTAATTTTTAATTTATTTCATGATTATATTTATTTTTTTATTCATTATTTTATTATTATTAATTGATTTAGTTTTAGTTTTCAGCATTCACTTCCATAATATTTTGAGTTCTCTACATTTCTCTCCCTCCTTCTCCTCTCCCCTCTCCAATATCCAAGGGGGTACACTTCTTACCCATAGCAGTCGTCTTCACCTGCCATCTCTTTATACCTCTCAGTCCCCCACTGCCACATCAAACAGAATGACCACCCCCGCTCCTTCACCTAACCCCAAGATGACACCCAACTAGGGCGTCATTCCTATGGCACCCCTCCCAAAAGGACTCCAAGTCCAGAATGAGTTGGGGGGGAGGGGCAAAAGAGAGGAAAAAGGCCAGACTCTATAAGGGATAAGACTCCTTCTCCCAATGTGACTGCACTCAGCCAAAACAGACTGCCTTCTGCCACCACCACCATCATTCAACTGAATTTGCCCCAGGCATAAGAATTCCTAGTTACAGCTATGGGTGTAGCCCCCATTTTCAATTAATAAATTGGTGTCCAGTTGTATTCTTCAAACTTAGATG
>CM053583.1:252641701-252685056 GCA_028627135.1 Pseudochirops cupreus | reverse complement strand
AAAAGGCCAGACTCTATAAGGGATAAGACTCCTTCTCCCAATGTGACTGCACTCAGCCAAAACAGACTGCCTTCTGCCACCACCACCATCATTCAACTGAATTTGCCCCAGGCATAAGAATTCCTAGTTACAGCTATGGGTGTAGCCCCCATTTTCAATTAATAAATTGGTGTCCAGTTGTATTCTTCAAACTTAGATGAGACTAATTTATAAGTCAATTTTCTCAGGCCCTGGTCACTCAAACTGATTGCTGAGGTTCCAGAATTTCAGAGGCCAGTAAATAGTGGAGAGGTGAGTGGTGCCATTGGCTCTGTGTGCTTTTTACAAATATTATTTCGCATGATCCTCACAACCTACAGAGTGGGTGCTATTATTATTCCCATTGTACAGTTGAGGAACTGAGGCAAATAGAGATTAAGTGACTTGGCCAGCATCACACAGTTTGTAAGTGTCCAAGGCTGGATTTGAACTCAGGACTTCAGGTCGAATGCTTTATCTACTGTGGACAGCTGCCTCTAACAGGAGATGAGTTAATATTTCCCTTTGACTCAGGTGCTAGGAAAAGACCTGGAATGGGTGTGAAGGTGGAAGAAAGTTAATGCTTAGATTGAGAAGGCTCATAATTGTTGTTTGTTGACAGTAGTCTTCATATTATACTTGAGTGTTCATACTGCCTTTTTGGTATCAATACAGACTATATTTTTTCCTTCTAGTTGAGCCTGTGCAAAACATGATCACGCACCTATTGGTTTTTTCCCAGAGTCTTTAAGCATGTTTTCCCTACCTTCCCCGTCTCCCAATATATAAAGGGGATTGAGTATAGAATTTATAGTCAGCCCTTGATGCTTCTTTTTTCTTTTAATTTGCCTTTCATTTTAATTCTGTGAATTTTTCCCGCTGCTACCACTACTACAGGTTTTGAGTCTATGAAAATACTGACTACATGTTTGTAGCAGAATTTGTGATTTTTTTAAAAAATAAATTTTATGTTTATTTTTAGTTTACAACATTCATTTCCACAAGATTTTGTTACAAATTTTCTCCCTATCTGTCCCATACTCACCACCCCAAAACAGTGATCCCATTGAATACCCCTTCCCCCAATCTGCTCTCTCCTATGTCCTCCTCCATCCCCCCTCCGACTTTCCAGTAGGGCAAGATGGATCTCCATATCCCAGGGCCTGCATATCTTGGAATTTGTGATTCTTTAATTTTCAAGTTGGGGAGGGCATAGTGGGGTGTGAGGATGCAAAGGCAGATTTTTGCAGATATAAAATACATACATACATATCTGTATATAAATTACAAATAAATCCCTATGATCCTCTGCCTTGTTTCCATGGCTACTGACCATTCAATGTCATAACAAAGCTTTACAGATATCTGCAAACTGTCAAATCTGAGCTTAAACCCTCCTCTCGTTACACACATGCAAGCAACTTAATATTAATAAATGGTTACAGACTGTACTGTGGTTTTCTTTTTATAAAAAGCATGTAGCATCCTTCACTTCACAAGCGATTTTTCATGGCCATAAACTGTTTGTCTAATATGCCCTTTGAAGTAGGGGCAACTTTTTCTCACAACTTCATCTTCTCATACAGTCTTTTAAAAAAAAACGAACAAAAAACCTCCCCATATAAGAACTGTTTGAGTGTAAAGTAAACCACAAATGTCCATATAGGTTTCATTGCTATGACAAGGACTTAATGGAGAGCCAGAACTGGTGGACATTCCAGATTTCCCTTAGATATTTCCAAAATGACAGTATTGCTGTTCTAAGTATTTGAAACTTCCTTTTAACTTAACACCATTTCGCCTTTTCAGACTCCTCATATATTTTTGAGACAAAAAACTGTACCCAGATGATGTTACAGTTTGACTATTTCTCATTGATCAATGTAAATTACCACCAGGAGATAGACAATACTTAATTTCCCGTTCTTCCTCACCTTTGCAAATGACCATTTATATGAAATTCTTTTTTTAAAAAAATATTACATAATATTAAAAAATATTACATACATAACAGCGACTGCTTTCCGAATTTTCAAGAAGACTACTACTTTGTGGATTATTATTTTTGCTGCATGGTAGTAGAGGTTTCCATTTCAGTAACTTTGCAATAAGGCAAAGTCATTTAAGTGTTTCTAGAATCAATATTTTAGATGCATGCATCTGTCTCAGACAGCAAGTTTCACCGTGGTATGGCTGTACCATGTGTTCCTCTTTGCAATTACTGGGATTTCTTATTTGTTGTTCGGCTACAAGATGGTGTGATTCTGACTATCCCATTTCTACTATAGCTATACAAGGCTTTTCTTCCTTGTTTTTGAGAAGATAAGAGTTTCCCCTAAGACCTTAAGAAATGTCTTGTTTCTCTGTATTTATGCCAAGAAATAGAAAGCAATTATCTATTTCCATTTCTTTTCTGTCACATTAGTTGCCAAGGTAATCCCCCTTGGATTTCCAGTGGGTGTATGTATTCCTGTTTCTAATAACCAATGAATGATCCTTGTTCAAGAACTCTGTGTTTTCTATGTGTAACCGTAAAAAGGTAGTCTGCTGTCAAGCACCTTCAGAATAGGGATGTGTAAAAACTTGTTGGAGAATTTAAAAACATATTCTATGAAGGCAAAACAGATATTGAGGGGGTTTTTCTTCTGTATTCATGACCAATATCTCAGAGGTTATGTAAAAATAGACACAATCAAGTGTGATGACTTTCATTCCATTAAACATGTGACTAAAGGTTTTTGTGGGTGGTAACTTGTATTAAATGCCTGTTGTGAACTTGGAATCAGGAAGACCTGGGATCAGATCTTGCCTTTGACATTAATTCTGTAGTCATACCATAAGAAATTAAATGCCTCAGAGCTTCAGTTTTCTGATCTACAAAAGGAGAGAGAGGGCTTGGACTGGATTACTTTTAAGGTTCCTTATTACTCTAAATCAATGATTTTATGAAAATGTTTCTCTGTCTCCTCCAGTAGAGACTACATTAGAAAAATAGTAAAATGAAAGAGTATACAGGGATTCAGACTGAGTATTAATACTAGTAATATATTTATTTAATTTATTTTCTTCTCAATTAGCTTATTGTTTCAGCTTCCTAACTAGTCTTTCTTTTTCCAACTTCTTCCTTCAATCTATCTTTCATGCTATGAACAGTCTGCCCAAAGCACTGTTATAAATACTGTCATTCTTCTGCTCAAAAAACTTCATTGTCTCCATTCCAAAGGTCACAGTGGAAGGTATAGGGGGGGTCTGGTTGGGGCTTTGGTATGGGAAGGTTGAAGGGTATGGGAATAATGAATCAGAACGAGGAGTAAAGTTTGGATGATGGCCTCCAGAGGTTTAGCAGAACTGGATGTTTAAGAGATGACTAAATGTGAATATGTTCATCATTAAGTGGAAAGCACCTCTCCTCTTCCAAGAGGAGTCTGGAGATCAGGTAAAAGAGAGGACAGAAGGAAATGGAAGTTGAGCCGGTGGAGATGTAGGTCTGATCCTGACCCTGGGTCACTTTTCCTCTTTCTTATTGGCTTCGGCTACCTGGTCTACAACATTGATGAAGTCAGAAACAGCTGTAGTGAAAACTTCATTCAGCTCTTTGTGGTCAGAAGGAACTGGTAGCACAGTGAATAGAGTGCTGGGCCTGGAGACAGGAAGAACTAAGTTAAAATACAGCCTCAGGCACTCACCAGCTGTGTGATCCTGTGCAAGTCACTTACCCTCTGTTTGTCTCAGTTTCCTCATCTATAAAATGGAGCTAATAATAGCACCTCCCTTGAAGGCTTGTTGTGACGCTCGAAAGAGATGATATTTGACAGTGTTTGGCACATAGTAGGCAGTGTATAAATACTTGCTCCTTTACGTGATTATTTTCTTTCCTTCCCACTCTCACTCTCTCCCTTGAAGATTCTTATGAAGATTTGACGTCAATAGGAATTCATCTTTATGGAGCTAGACATGAATAACTTTTCGTCTTAGCTATTTAAAATGTGACAGAGTATTTTCTTTCTGGAGATGCTAATAAATTTAGTTGACTCTATAAAAGTACATTCTCAGAGAGCTCTCCCAGCCAGGAGAAATCAGCTAAGAGAACAGCTAAGCAGCAGTTCGATATTGAACCTAATTCCCAGAGTATGTATGCTGAGATTGTTTCCTATTCCTTTACTGTTTTAGTCCTGATTAAATGTTTTGTAGTTGCAACACAGGTTCATTGTCTGGTCAGATACATTTGTGCAAAACAAATTTAGACAATCTTTCAAGTTTCAATGGCAGCCATTTGTTGCAATGGATAGAATACCAGTCTTGGGGGTCAGGAAGACCTGAGTTCAAATCCAGCCCCAGACACCAGTCGTGTGACTCTGGGCAAGTCACTTAACCTCCCTCAGTTTCAGTTTTCTCATCTGTAAAGTGGGGATAATAACAGCACTTACTTGACAGATTTGTTGTGGGGATTGGTGATTTAATTTACACGTAAAGTGCTTTGCAAACCTTAAATGTTATTGTTGTTAATTATTAGCCCTGTTACTGTTTTTCCAGTTGAGGCAGAATTGGTACTGGAGTTAAAGTGAGTTACATTTTTTGTTCAACATGCCCCACGTTGAACCTAATTTATGTCAACCCAGAACATTTGAATTATATTTTGGGGGGGCACTTATCCAGGCTTACTTATAGATAAATATGGAATTTGGAGCCATATATTCACACTCATCATGCACTTCTTCATGGCCCTTTTGATAACCTGCAATTTTGATTCTTTAGAGATCATGTTATTCCATGATCATAAACTTTATAAGAAAAAGCTGTTAAAATGATGGTTGTTTAAAAATGTTGGGAACAATTTGGGATTGTTGAAAGCAATTTCCAAAGTGCAACCCAGTTTGTGCTCTTCTCATTTCTCAGTTCTAAACCACATTTTCCAACATTTTTTTTCTGTCCTGCTTATGA
Organism: Pseudochirops cupreus; assembly: GCA_028627135.1. Lineage (NCBI taxonomy): Eukaryota > Metazoa > Chordata > Mammalia > Diprotodontia > Pseudocheiridae > Pseudochirops > Pseudochirops cupreus. Next base: position 252,680,097 of record CM053583.1, on the reverse strand, counting down.
CTTGGTTTGGTAGATCTTGTCACATTCTTCATTGAATTTCTTTTCTTTGCATCCTCTATAATACATATAGGTGCTTAAACTATAATGAGCAATGAATCAACATTCATTCAACAAGTATTTATTAAATGTCGATGCCTGTGTTCTTGGTACTATGTAGGTGGCAGGATACAAGTCCAAAGAATGATTATTCTTTGCTTATCTTCATTATCTTAAGGTTATTCTGAGCTCTAAAAGATTATTTGCCTTTGGTGCCAACCTAATCACTCCTTGGTCTCCTAGGCTGATATTAAGTTGTAAGTTGAGGCCCATGAAATTGTGTTTCTTCTTGACTTCGTGTGCATGATGAAGCCAAGTCAATCAGCTCTTTTATTCACTTCTCTGAGAGACCCTGCCCTTCCATTTAATTGTGACTTCTTAATATTTTCTGGTTTCATTTGTTGAGTGAGTATTTTCTTTTAAATAAGAAGTTTATTTAAACAACAAGATGCTTGGCTTGAAGAGAAGACTAACCAGAAATGATTTCTTAATAGTAATTCATTTCTACTGAAAGACACAAGTTGTTCTTTAGGGAACAACTAATTGGAAAAAAAAAGTATGAATTGTCCTTGGTTTTACAACAATAAATGAAAAACATTGATTATGCAATAAACAATTTTGATGTTGTTATTGAACAGTGAGAGCAAAGTAAATATAATAATGGAATATAAAGATAAAAGCTGATTTGAGCGTGCCACTAATGGAGAAGGGGGGGAAGGAAGGTTTCACAGAAGCAGTTTGTTTTTTGTTTTTTCTCTTTGCTATCTCCATTTGAGGCTGATCAAAACATAACCACCAGCCATTTGATTTAAAACAGCCATAACAACAACAACAACAAGGTGTGTATGTACAAGTTACTATCTATAATAAAGGACAAGGGTTGTGGGAAAGGAGTATCAAAGAAGAGACAAAATACACTGCAGTAATCAGGATAACCGTTTCCTACTTGTGAATGTGTTATTTCTCATGAGAGCAAGATTTGGAATACAATTGCAAGTTGCCTTCTGTCTACTGCTGGAACACATTGATTGTATCTTCACCATCCATATCCAACTATTATACATAATAGATTTTTATTAGTTTATTAAGTGCCTCTTAATCTTAAATTGAACTATAGAATCATCTTTCGCAGTCACCTTCAAATGAATGTGGTTGTTACTTTCAATCTTGACTCCTTCCTTAGAACTCTCATCAGCAATGGTTGATCCTGGACCACAGCTTTACAAAAGAGACACCGGAATTGTATGAAGTAAGGGAATCCCTCAGGTAGGTATTGATTATATTCCATTCAGCCACTCCATTCAATCGTATTCTATCCTCAATTCCACTTTATTTGGGAAAGGGAGTGGGAATATGAAATAGAGTGAAGCCAAGATTTGGAAACCTAGAGGAGATGTAAAGAGAATTCAATAACAACCTTTCTCTCTCTCCCTTTAAAATATGATAGAGATAAAAGTATTATAATTTTCTTAGGTGAAATTTGAACCACTTCCCTAAAAGTTAGTCCAACTATTGTATTGCCTCATGTAAACCTTAGTGTCAATTTTTAAATTTTTGGGAAACTAAGTGGTCCAGATTAAGGCAAACTCTAGGTTACCTGATGGAATTGAGTGGGAACTAATGTATTTTGAGGGATGCTTTGTAATCAATATCCCTGCTAAAAACTCAGAGGCATAAACTAAGATGTATTATTTTAGTTGGCATAAACTCGGAGTATCCTGAAAAAAAAAACCACTAAAACAATCCTAGGGGAATGTAAAATGGAGTAACTTCTCAAAACACAGAACTTTCTCATCAATGCCCTTTGTAATTTAGATGTCACACTCAGACACTCAGTCTATGGTATGATAAGACATGCAATAATTCAAAGGCTGAACCATCCATTGTTGGATTAAATACAGCTGTCGTTCATTTTGTGGGCACCCAATCTGAGTTGTTCAAAGTGAATCCAAGCAGGACATCCAGAGGGTTCACAACTCAGGTTGGTAGCTACCCCAACTTCTTAGGCTACTGATAGAGCTTTAAATCATCCAGCTGATAGGATGTGTGCAAATTACACTTTTGAGTACCAGCATTTTTCTGCTTTGTCAACCCCAGGAAATGAAGGGAGAGTAGATGTAGCAATGAAAGGGGGTGACTATACTAAAGGGAAAAAAGGTACTAAATTAGCATTGCACGTGGAAATAGGCAAGCTCTATTTTCAGAAGTATCAGGCATCATATATCTTAGGCAGTGTACTTTGTTTTGTCTCCTCCCTCTACATTCCATCTTTCCATCCCCTTTATTCCATTTACTTGTTCTATATTCTGTTGGTGGTTTAAACTCCTCCCACAAAAAGGAACACTAAATTGCTTTTAGATGCAAAATGTCAGTTGCTTTCCACAGAATAGGAAGTTCAATCATATAAATGACTATGGAAGCTAGTGCTCCACTTCCAACTTATCACTTAAAATAAGATTGTTCTTTAGCAGCTGTTTCACATTATTATGGAGTTCAGAAACTCATCCCACCAGTTACAGCATAGAGCATACCAATGATCCAAATACCTTTCATCCCTAAACAAATTACATTGTCCAATTAAAATCGTCAAACATGAACAATGCGAAGCAGGCTGTACTTAGCACATTTCACATGTTTAGACTGACGCATGACCTAGGACAGGTGGGAAATGACCACTGATATTCCCAAATAAAACACAAAGTTTCTGTGTGGTCACTGGGCAAGGATGTAATTTCTTCAAGGTCTGTTTCTTTCTCAGTAAAATTGTGGTCTTTTAAACTATAAACTGTGGTGAATTAGAATATTTCATGGCATATATACTTCCACAAACCATCCAATTCTATACAAAACTGTCTAGCTCTAAATAGAGTTGACTTCTAGGTAATTTAGATGACATCATGAATCACTCCTTCAGAAAGTTTTAGTTGAATATTTACTTTGTTTTCCAACTGTCTACATGTGTCCGGAACTTTGTGTATTATGAGAAAGGAGAGACCTAATTATCCAGATGTGCTGAAGAATGAAAGAGTCACATAAGAAATATCAAGGGGTCTAGATTCTCTCTCTCTCTCTCTCTCTCTCTCTCTCTCTCTCTCTCTCTCTCTCTCTCTCTTTCTCTCTCTCTGTCTACATATTTCTCTCTCTCTACACATATATATGTATATATAGTTTCCCCTTCTCCAATTATTTATATGAAATCACTGAACTTTCTCATTCTCCATTAAGCAATTTCTAAAACAAGCCCAGTTTATTGCTACTATAGGTAACAGAGAAGTTTCCCATTGGTATCATATTGGCTTTTTGTATCAAATTATATATAATTTTGAGACCTGAGGGACTCTGAATGAATCAGAGAAACCCCTCCCCCCACTCTCTATGCTACTCATTGCAGGAATGGAGAGTACACATTGAAACTATCCTTGCTAATAGCTCTTCTCCTAGCAATAAAATTTGTTAAACCTATCTGCCAGTTTTCATCTGAATTTCTCTCCATTACAGTCTGGTGGCAGGAGTAGGGATGAAAGCATATTCCAACAGATAGCTTTTTGGAGAAAGATAAGAAGGAGAGAGAAAAGGTAAGGTCCTGAGAATGAGAATCTTCCTTATAGAGCTTAGCAGCTAGATACCTAGGAGATTTAGGTTACAAGGGTATTATTCAATAGTCAAGATGTTGTACCTTTCAGAACCTTGAACAATAAGGTTGCTTAAGAAAAAGATATTAAACCCAAGGAAACCAAGGATTCTATTCTTTAGATGTTTCTGACAGTGACAGAAACTCATCTAGGAGAAGAAGTAGCAGAGGCAGACTCACAAATAGCCATACTTTTTCTGGTAATCACAACTCCCAGCTGCAAAATGGCAGACTGTGGATGAAGGTGCAGATGTACTGTGAGAAGGCGCTTACTAGCACTTGAGACACGTTTCAACAGAATCCCAAGGATTCTTTAGAAACCTGGATAGTTCAAATTATTGATAAAGTCATCTAAATTATGCCCATTGTGGAAGAGAAATGCATTGGCCTGGGGGCTTGTAGACTAACTCCTTCCTGACTAAAATAATGGTCATCCAGTAGATCGCACAGAGCCAAGCTGCTCCATTAGAATGGCATTACACAGACATGAAAGAAACATATATTGTCAAATCTTGCCTCAGATACTTATTTTGCTCCAGGTACATTACTCTTTACTATGCCTGACTCAAGTAATGGCATTAAGAGATAACTTCAGCAGGAAATGGATCTGTCACTTGATGGGGCAGCAGGGTAGGGGGTGGGGGGATTTCAGGGTACCAACCAAATCTTCTCCAAACTCCACAGATGGAATGGTACAGTTTATAGGTCAGGACCTGAGGGATGGGAAGGGGTTGTCACCCCAGCCTGAGGCTGGTGACATAACATCACAGCTGTCAAGGAGAAATACCAATCCAGAGGGGAAAAGTGGACGTTTGGTTACTGTATGATGGATACCCCAATGGTAATGAAAGAATCTCGCCAATTCTGCTGTACAAGCGGCATATCCACAATACTAGACAATACCACAGGCAAATGTGGATCCTTCTTTCCCATGATGCTTCCCTCTCAGATGTACAGAAATTTAAGGTCAGGACTTAAATATTGTCTTTGTGACCAGTACTACAAACTTTATAATTATACAAACTTAGGTCATGAGAATCAGAAGGATACTTCCTAGATACAGTTGGTATGCCTGTCTTGAACCTAGCAAATATCCCAAAGGACTTAATTTCTGTGATGCCATTGCCTCCCCTACCTTTATCCCTGGTAAATAATGTGCTGTGAAGGTGTTGGCCTGGCTCTTCTCTATTTGTTGAGGATCCTCCAACTTTTATGAAAGGGTTGCCTGGGGAAAGGGGGAGGATCAGTTGTTCCATCAGTATGTAAGGACCTTTCTTCCATCACCAGGGGTGGCAGAAACTGAAAAAAAAAAAAAAGATCAGGAACCTCTCCTTAATACTAGCCCAGGTAGCCAATGAGTCTGCAGAAGCATTGGAAGTACAGGCCCACAGTTGGGAGTTCCCTGGTCTAAATGATAATAGATAACATCCTTGACTATCTACTAGCCATGGCCACTAGCAAACCACCTGCAGATATCATGAAGTTAATATGGAGTGAGGCCCCTATTTCTCTGGGACACAGCCAGGTATGGGGGATCTATTTATTCAGGTACCTGGAGTGCCTGAATCCCAAGGATCCCTGGATAATTCCAAACGTTGACCTTCTACATGACAGATATAGCCATAATCCTAATCACAAACTGCAGTGCGCAACAAAACATCCAAGGTCAATTTCCTATTTCCTTCTCCATTGCAATATACCTGCCTTGAAGGGAAGTCCTTTTGATGTGGATGATGGAAGAATGAGATCAGAGGTCTGGATTGTGAGCTGATGAAAACCAGTTTGACTGGAGCAGTCTCAGACCCTCCCCTAACTCCCTCTTCAGCATCTTGCTGGCACGGTACCATTAGGGTTAAAATCTCTACTTCCTTGCTTCTTATTCCTCACTCCTTATTAGGCGATTTAGAAAATACCCACACTTTATTGGTCTCACATTGGTATCATTCTGGCTATTTGTCTCAAACAATATGTAAGTTTGAGCCTTGAGGGATTCTGGGCCTTCCACTGAAGCATGGAGACCCCACCCTGTGGGCTACCCATAGGCATGGAGGCCACACACAGAGCCTGCCCCTCCTAGTTGCTATTTTTCTTTTTCCCTTATGAGTAGTAATAAAGTTTGTTAAAGCCATCTCTGTGTGGGCTGCTGCTTTTCATCTGAACTCTCCTTTATTACAAATAAAATAAAAGTAGTAGCTAAAAAACACCCCCACTCTTCAAACACATCCTGACATACATTCCAACAAATACACATAGAAAGAGTGGGCACACACTGAAAGCACTTGTTGGGGACACATGTGGCCAAAGTAATTGGCACATAATTCTGGAGCTCTAGGTCTTCAATGGCCTCTCTCTCTTGGGAGAACCCTCACACAGTTCATGCCTGGGAGTGATACCTGTGTGGATGGGTTGCTCCACTGGGCTCATTCCTCAGTGGGTCTCTGATAAATGAGTCCACCTGCTAGACTCTCCAGGCTTGCTGTCTGATGAGCAGCTGCAGATTTACTACCTCCAGGTTCAGGCTCAGCAGCAAGCCTCTGCTGAGGTACAAGCATTTATTTATTTTAATTAATTAATTTTTTGTTATTTTTGTTTTGAGGGGGGAAGGCAAGGCAGTTGGAGTTAAATGACTTGGCAAAGGTCACATAGCTAATAAGTGTGTCAAGTGTCTGAGGCCACATTTGAACTCAGGTCCTCCTAACTCCAGGACCTGTGCTCTATTCACTGAGCCACCTAGCTGCCCCTAGGGGAAAGCATTTATACAGTGCTTTAAGGCTTGCAAAGTGCTTCACAAATATTATTTCATTTGAACCTTTTAGCAATTTTGGGAGGTAGGTGACATTATTATCCCCATTTTATATTTAAGGTAGCTGAGGCTGAAGAAGGCAAAGTGACTTGCCCAAAGTCACACAGCTAATAAGTGTCTGAAGCAGTATTTGAACTGAGACCTTGCTGACTCAAGTTTAGCATTGAATACACTGTCACCTAATTGCCACTTTCCCAGAATGCTTTGTTTCAACCCCTAAAAACAAAGGAAAGATTAGACTGCAGTTAAGTTTCCCTGAGGCTAAATTGTAACACCTGTGTCCTCAAGCATATTGAAAAATATTTTAAAGACAATCTCCTGAATTTCATCACCTTATCAGTCTTAGTTCTACTTCACAGATATCATTGCTGTGAAGCTGCACATTTAGAAAAAGGCTTAGCTGTGACAAGACTGGCTCATAATTTCTTGAAGCCTAACCTGGACATTATATGAGGAACTGACATTACTACAGTGAAGGTGTACATGGATAACAGCTAAACTCAGGCTAGTGGTTCTGAATAAATCTGTTATGGTCAGAGAAAGCTTAAATTATTTGTTATGTTTGTAGACCTTCATGGTCTTTCAAGATCTGGAACTGGAAATTCACATCTGCATTTCTTTCATCCATGAGGGGAGTTGGTTATTAAATTTTAACACATTCAATCTTATTTAGTCAAGATCATTTATAAATTAAATAGATATCATATCATAAAACTCCTAAACAACTGCACTCCATTACTTACATGGGAGGCAGCACAGTTAATGAGTGTCTAAGGGCTAAAAATCAATTCAACTTACAGGCATTTGGCAGCTAGAACAGTTGTGAACATGTCAGAATGTTGATAAACACTGATTAGTATTAATATCTTACAAGTTTTCAGCCTTATGATAAAGATCTAATTTTCTTTTTTTCCTTTAACCAAAGAAACAGTCATTAGATTGATAGTTTTACCATTAATTTCACCAAGTTACTGTAGCACATCTGTGTTTTTAAAGAAAGATTGAGTTTGCAAGTTGATTATTTTGGGGACTAGACCTGTGATGCCATTGATGCAGGTGTTCCCTGTGAAGAAACTCCTATCAATGTAGGTCAGCACCTTCTCTGTAATTTGTATTCATAGACAGTGGCCTAGAGCACGGAGAGTTTGAGTGACTTCCCCAGGGCAAACACAGCCAGAATTTTGTGTCAGAGGCAGGACTTCAAACCAGACCTACCTGACTGAGGTCAGCTCTCTATTCAATATACCATTCTGCCTCTCAAGACGCTGCAATACCAAATTAATAAGTGAGAAATTCAGTTAGCCAGTGGGGTTTTTTCCTTCCCAACATCAAAAAAACACCTTATCTGATTGACTTTCCCCCCATGGAATTGATTGAATTAACAAATTGTTTTGATGTCAGAAACTCATTTAAGTTGCCAGTCAAAGAGTTTTTGTGCTGTGATGAAACTTGGAGTGGTTAGCGACCCAGAAATAAGTACCAGGTTAATAGAGTCGATGTAGCTACAAACTATACATAGAAACCCTACTTGAGAGGTAGTGGCAAGTCCCTTTGGAGATAGACATAGTCGTTTTCCAGATATTAACCTAAGTGCAGCACACATGACTAAGGTTACACATAGACACATTAAAGGAGATTGAGATTGATCAACATTGTGTTAATGTGCATTCCTCAGCCTTAGTCCCACTGCACAGATGCCTTAGATGCATTGCTACATAATTCCAAAAAAGTCTGTCCAGTGACAGATTTGATCACCACTTCCTGTAGCTCTATCTTTGCATTATGCAAAAAGTCTAGGAAGATTTGATACATCAATTTTGTAGTTTGTCTCTTAATTCATAAATGCATTTGCAACAAAATATCATCTGCTCTCCCATTACAACTTTTTGACCTGGGCTGCTGACAATAAGCAAAATAATCCAGGTTAAACATCATTACTTGCTATGGGATGAGCCAAATCCTAAACCCTGCTCCCACTCAGGGCAGGCTAGTTTTTTGTTTTTTGTTTTTTGTTTTTCTGTATTGAGAACTACGCCAGCTAAACTGTAAAAGGGATACTTTATAGAACTTGATAAAATAACAAAATTCATTTTGAAAAATAAAGGTCTAGAACAAGGAGTTGGCAAATGACAGCCCATAGCCCAAATCTGCCTCCCTACCTGTTATTGAACACTCCATGAACTAAGAATGATTTTGACATTTTAATGTAAAGTTTCATTGTATTTAAAAATGTAAAAACCATTATACATATACATATATAAGTATACTGCATACATATATACACATTGTCCATCTGTATATGTGTATATAAAAATACATGTATTTAAATGTTTCTATATGCTATATAGAAAAAGATATTTTAAAATATTATACATACTACAAAATATAGATATATGCATACACCAAAAGCCAGTCTCCAATAACTAGGTGATCAAAAGATATAAACAAACAGTTCTCAAAACAAGAATTTTAAACCATTAGCAACCACATGAAATAATGCTCCAAATCATTAGTAATAAGAGCAATGCAAATCAAGAGCACCATGAAATATCACCTCACACCCTACAAATTGACTAAGAAGACAAAAGATGGGAATAATCAGTGTTGGAGGGGTTGTGGGAAGATAGGCATATTGGTATATTGTTGGTGGAGGTGGGGTCACAAAGAGTTGGACACAACTGAAAACTAATGAACAAGAACTATATATGGGATGGCTCTTTGGGAGGGTCAATAAGGATAATGGAGAAACTGCTGAGGTTAAAAAAAAAGACATCTACAAGGAGGGATTCAGGCAGATTATAACAAATGCCCCTGGTTCTTGTTGTCCAATGAGCTATCCTTCCTTTTGATATCTATTTATATAGGAGCCATTAAAAAAATGACAACAGACCAAGCTTTCCTGATTCCATCCGTTCTAAAAGTACCCCTTAAAAAGCCAATGCGACTTGGTGGATAGAGGACTGGGCTTGGAGTCAAGGAGACCCAAGATTAGTTTCTTACACTGCAATTCATTTCAATTCTTGCTATATCTTCTCATAAAATATAAAATATTCCTTTGTAAAGGCTAAATATTAATTGGAAAAATGCTACTGGGATGCTAATCACCAGATTAATCAATGATATGAGGGAGATGCTAACAATAACTATCACTTGACACCAGAGACAACACACCAGAATGAGGTCCAGAGCCAATGGCATTAGAAAGACATGCTCAACTCTTCCAGGCACCCTTAGAACTCATAAGGGAATATATATTGTTTTGGGGACCTGACTTGCCACTGAGAGTGGGAGTTGAGATAGAGATCCTCACGGTTTATATGGGTGACATATATAAATCAGAACATATAAGGTAAATACAGAATAGATGAAATATAGGGCTTGAACCAAATTTTGAGGTCTTCACGTCCAATGCTAGCATGAATTTATAGAGTGCCTTCCAGTGATGACAATCTAGGGTTATCTATTTTTTGGGCCCAATTCTGATTTCATTAGTGTAAGACAGCTTCTATATGGAAACACCCTATGGAGTCAACTCATCTGCAATCTGTAGAAACTTACCTGGGGGCATTAAGAGACTCAGTGACTTGCATATGACTAATATAAACCTAATAAGTATCAGAGGCAGGACAAACATTGAGCTTTTATGATTTGTCTCTCTGGAGGATGTTGATACTTATGGTCCCTTTGTGAACCCAATCGAGGTTGATGAGGATGGAAGGAAACTCCAGCCTATTGGGTGAGAGAGAAGTCTGTAGATCCTATGAAGGCTTAAAATAACAAAGAGATGGGAGGGAAGAAGTAAGTATTTACAGAGTACCTATTATGTACCAGGCACTGTGCTAAGCATTCTACAAATATTGTCTCATTTGATCTTCACAACTATCCTGTGAGGTAGGTGTTGTCAGTTTCTCTATTTCACAGTTGAAGGTAGTGAGGGTAATTAAGGTTACGTGTATAGATTATTTCTTTAAGGATAATCCAAAAACATACATTTGGATAAGGACACTTTGTTGCACATTACACTTTAAGTCTGAAGGAAAACTAATAACATATTTACATAGTGCAATGTACTTTATATAGAGCGTCCTTGATCCTCAAACAATACTATGAGGTAACTGCTTATTATCCCCATTTTACAGATGACAAAACTGAGACTAAGAGCTGTTGAGTGACTTGCTCAGGGTCATACAGTTACTAAGTATTTGAAACAAGATTAGAACTTAGGTTTTCCTGATTCACTGCATTATCCAGTGACCTTAAAATAGATCCAGTTCTTTTGACTAGCTTTGCTCATAGACAACTAAGAACACAGTTACTAATCTATCTGTATGTCAATAGAAGGAAGGCTCTGAATTGTTTATATCAGGTTGCCAATTCATTTGAGCATCTAAATGTGGGGGACCAAGTCTAACAGATTCTTGAGTTTGTGTCTGAGTCCAGAGACTTGTGACTTGCTCCGAGTTCAAGGACTCACTGAGCTATGTCCGAGTGCAGACTTGTTGACTTGTTCGAACCCAGGAGGGTACAAAGTCCTCTCTGGCCAGGTGTGCCATATCTTTCCACAAGAAGAATATTTGGCAATCAGTATCAAGAAATATTGTTGTGTCTGTTATAAGCAGTCTGGGCATGCAGGAAGCAGCCTTGGTAGTCAAGGTCTTTTGCTGATATCTATGTTTAGCTGAGTGCATCTGTGAGAAGCTGGTAATCCTAAGTCCACTGTAAAACTTTCCATGTATAAACGAGAAAGATATATAATCAACTATACTACTCCATTAAACCAGCATTGTTATCCAACTATGCTTGCCTAGCCTGATTCTCCGTCAGCTTCAGTTGCTGGCATCTAAAGGTATCCATAATACCAATAAAGGTATCCAAAATGTTTGTTGGGTTGTATTTGCTTGCCTCATTTATTGCCTGTTGATCTTTTTAAATTAAAGATTGTTAATAGCTCCACTCACTGTTTCAGTAAATCTCCAAGATATAGGTCATCTTGGGTGGTTAATCTGCCACTTACTCTTTCCTTCCCTCTACCCCAACAATAAGGACTCTCTCTTCTGGTGCAGAGGCTTTTGGAGCTCAAAACTATTTCATTCAAATATAGCAGTGGCAAAAGTTTATACATATGCTTTGTTTGTTGAGTTAGCTCCATGCCTTGGGCTAATTCCACGCTGTAAGTCTTCTGGATGTCATTGTTTCTACTCAACACCATGGAAGCATTCAGGTAGAGTAAATTTAGCTGAAGATTGGAGGACAAGTACCTCAAGAGTACTTCACACTTCATTAATGAGAAAGAACTGAGGTTTCCCCTGATCTTTGCCTTGACTATTAGACAAATCAAGAGTTTGGTCATTTGCATGGCACCCTTCTATTCTAGCCACCAGTTCAGAACCATGGACCCCTCTAAATTCTTCATTCCAGATAATCTGCTCAATATTAAAGTAAGCTCTGGGGTAGAGCTTACCTGGTTGAAAATTGGAGGTGGTGGGAGGGAACAGATATCTTCTTATAACTAGCCAAGACCCAGAAATTCACTAAATCCTTATCATGACTATTTGTCCATTTGTTCCTCTCCTGTTCCTCCTCCTCTCCCTTGCTCAGCATTGATAAGCAAATCAACAATACTGTTGCTACTATGGTGAATGTGACAGTCTATGGCTCCAAGAATCTCTATTATTCTGAGTCATAGACTGCATAAGAAAGCCAAAGCTCCCTTACCTGACCACTGTTCCCTAATTCCTCATACCCATCCATGTCAATTCCATCCTTCCTATGTTCCTATGCTACTGTATACTACCCTTCCAATGTGTCTTCTAGAATCTCATTCTTCTGTTAACAATTGGTCTTCATGTTAGACTTGGACTTCTTCCTGGAAATTATTTTGTATGTATTGTATATTCTCCAATGGAATTTTAAGTTTTTGAGGGTAGGTACTGACTTTGTGTCTCCAGTGCCTAACACAGTGCCCCATACCTAATAGATGCTTGGTAAATGCTTGCTGGATTTAGCTGAATTCTGAAAAACAGGTTTGCTAATGGAACTTTGTAAGCCAATGGAACAAATGTGCTATCAGGAAGGAAGTAATGCAACCAGCACATAAACTTTGGGAAGAGAAACAAAAAAGAAGACAAAATGGCATTAACAAGGAGAAAACCTGTTTCTCGATCTGCACCTATTTTTCCATAATGAGATTGTGAGAACCATACTGCGCCTCTGGTGAGGGGTGGCTCTTCACATGAGGCAGGAGAGGATGGAGGTATGATGGGACCACCTAGGGAGAAATCAGCGTACAGCTCCAGATAACCAGTGTCAGTTCTTGTGAAAGAGAAAGAGACTAGCTACCCGGAGTCCCAGGTGCCTCAACTGACTGGATATGAACCCTGTCAACCTCAAAGGCAGTGAGTACAAATGCAGATATTCTTGACCTTTTATTCTTCCAAATTAATTTTGTTATTGTTTTTTCTAGATCAATAAAATAATTTTTTTGGTAATTTAATTGGGACGGCATTGACTAAGTCAATTAACTTAGGTAGAATTGTTATTTTTATTATATAGGCTCTGCCCATCCATTAACAATTAATATTTCTCCAATTATTGAACTCTGACTTTATTTGTATAAAAAATGTTTTGTAACTATGTTTGCGTAGTTCTTGTGTTTATCTTGGCAATAACACTCCCTGTCATTTTATACTGCCTATGGTTATTTTAAATGGAGTATCTCTTACTATCTCTTCTTGCAAGATTTTCTTGGTGATATATAGAAATGCTGATGATTTATGTAAGTCTATTTTATATTCTACTACTTTGCTAAAATTGTTTTAACTAACTTTTTCATTGAATCTCTAGGATTTTCCAAGTATCCTATCATACCATCTGCAAAAAAAGATAGTTTTATTATCTCATTACCCACTGTGATTCCTTTTATTTCTTTTTTCTTCTCTTGTTGTTATTGCTAGCATTTCTAATACAATATTGAATAATATTGGTGATAATACACATCTTTATTTCACACCTCACTGGGAAGGGAAGGGAAGATTGCTGATGGTTTTCAGTAGATGCTTCTTATAATTTTAAAGAAAATTCCATTTATACTCATGCATTCAAACTTTTTTTAAAAATAGGAATGAGTGTCATTTTTGTCAAAAGCTTTTTATGTATCTATTTATATAATTATATGGTTTTTAAACATTTATTATTGATATAATCAATTATCTCAATAGTTTTTCTTATGTTAAACCTTCCCAGCATTTCTAGCATAAATCTCACTTCATCACAATGTATAATCTTTGTGATACATTGTTATAGTATTTTAACTACAACTAGTTAGTATTTTACATGCATATTCATTAGTGAACTTTTTCTATAATTTTCTTTCTCTGTTTTTTTGCTCTTCCTACTTTCATATCAGCATCATATTTGTTTCATAAAAGGAGTTTGGTAGGATTCCTTTGCCTGTTATTCACAACAATTTATTTAATGTTAGAATTAGTTGATCTTTAAATGTTTGATAGAATTCACTTGTAAATCCTTTTGATCCTGATGTGTCCCCCACCCCCCCTTAAGAAGCTCATTTATGGCTTGTTAATTTCTTTTTTTGTGTGTGATGGATTTATTTAGATATTCTTTTCTCACTTTCCTATGTTCTTGAGTTGAGCTTAGGAATTTAGCTTTCCCCTTTTGTTTAAAATTATAGTTATAATTATTGCAATTATTAAGTTAAAGTTATAAAGTTATAATTAAATGAAAAGTTATCTCTTAGAGCAGTAGTTCTCAACCTTTCTAATGCCATGACCCTTTAATACTCGTATGTGGGTGTATCTGCATGTGGGCAGACCACCTGGAGACAGATAGAGGAGCGGTTCCTAAGACCATCAGAAATATGTGTTTTTCCCATGGTCTTAGGCGACCCATGTGAAAGGGTCATTCGACCCCCAAAGGGGTCATGACCCACAGGTTGAGAACCACTGTCTTAGAGGAAACCCCAAATCTCTTAGAGGAACCCCTCTCTTTTCTTTTGGGTGCCCCTGGCTTAACTTTCCACCTGAAGGGAGGGCTCCTAGAGAGCTGCAATTAAACCCTGACTCTCCCATTGAACCCAAATCTTCTCTGAGCTAGAAAACAAGGACCCCGTTAGAGAAAAGTTGTAATTTTGTCCATCTATATTTGTTTTGAAGTATTGTTTTGTGTTCAGTGTGACAATTTGGAGAAAATTGGCAATGCAAAGGGGAAAATCTCATGGGGACAATCCCTTGAAGGAATTTTTTTTTTCCTCAAAGAAGACCCTAAATTGAGGGTGGAGAGTAATCACAGTACCATAGTGGTACTCTTCAAAGTCTATGAAGACTTCAGAAACCTTCTCTTCTCAGTCAGAGACAGGGATAATATTGGCCTGAAAAAGGGTTTTTATATGTGCACATTGGTTCTCTTTTGGCTCTCGTACTAATGTTTAATGTTGTCGTTTCTGTTTATTCAAGTAAATCATGCTATTTTCTTCCCATGACCCGATCATCCTGGGAGTGTTGCGTAGCAGATCTCTAGAGGCATCTAG
Organism: Pseudochirops cupreus; assembly: GCA_028627135.1. Classification (NCBI taxonomy): domain Eukaryota; kingdom Metazoa; phylum Chordata; class Mammalia; order Diprotodontia; family Pseudocheiridae; genus Pseudochirops; species Pseudochirops cupreus. Next base: position 252,665,082 of record CM053583.1, on the reverse strand, counting down.
TGGCCAAAGTGGGAATAGCAACATGCTTCTCTTTTCTGTTATCTGTTTCTGTTTCTGTGTGTGCGTGCGTGTGTGTGTGTGTGTGTGTGTGTGTGTGTGTGTGTGTGTGAAATTTCTGAGTTTTCTAAGCCTTCAGAGCAGTAGTCTCTCTCTGCCTCCTGACTATGGCCAAGTTAAAAGCAGACAAGAGACATAGATAAGAAGGAGTCTACAGGGAATATATGGCTTCATAAACTAGTCAGAGATTAAAATACAATTTCTCTCATGTGAATTTCTAAATTGTGATTTGAATACTTTTATACTTTGATCAAGATTTCTTCTGTTGACCTTGAAAGCAATCAATTTGGAATGTCAGAAATTAATATTTTAAAAAGCTAAGCTACTTTTGTAAACCATTTTATAGTAAATGTTGTTAAGAATTTTAAAAATGTTCCAATTGCTCTGGAGAACAATCTGAAATGATGCCCAAAGAACTATCAAACTGTGCATACCCTTTTATCCAGCAATAACACTACTAGTTCTCTATCTCTAACAGATAACAAAAAAGGGAAAAGGACATATTTGTATAAATAATTATAGCAGTTCTTTTTGTAGTGCCAAAGAAATAGAAATTGAGGGGATGTCCAACAATTGGGGAATGACTGAACAAGTTGTGGTATATCATTGTAATGGACTACCATTGTGCCATAAGAAATGATGAACAGGATGCTCTCAGAAAAACTTACACAAACTGATACAAAGCAAAATGAGCAGAACCAGGAAAACATTGTACACAGTAATAGTAAAATCGCATGATGATCAGTTGTGAATGACTTAGCTCTTCTTAGCAATACAATGATATAAGACAATTCCAAAACTCATGATTTAAAATGCTATCCACATCCAGAGAAAGAACTAATGGCATCTGAATGAGGATTCAAGTATACTATTTTTCACTTATCTTTAATTTTTTCCTGTTTTTGGGAAGGGAAGGAGGAAGTATCAATGTCTTCTTTCATAACATGACAATATGGAAATAAATTTTGCATGATTGCACATGTATAACCTATATCAAACTGCTTACCATCTCTAAGAGGAAAAAAGGGGGAAAGAGGGAGAGGAATTTAAAATTTTTTTAAATGAATGTTAAAAATTGTCTTTACATGCAATTGGGGGAAAATAAAATATTATTAAAAATAATTGAAAAACATAACTCTTTTGATTTGGAAATTACTGAATATTATCTGGAAATTTTAAAGAAAAGAGGGGAATATTGAATCTGCAGGGGAAATTCTATCTAGGTTCTGATCAGTGACATTCCAAAGTGAAGAGTAAGTACATTAAAAAAAAAAAGTAAAATTTAATTTGGAAAAAATGCGTTGTGTTACTTCTGTGAATGACATAAAAGAACTGAAATTTTGTTTGAACAGATCAGGCATTGTTAAGTTTTTGCTTGGTTCTTGTCCTTCATTCTTGAAAAAGACCAAAATAATATCACTATGATAAAGTCAATGTGTATACAATGTGTACAACTGTGGCTGATCAGACCAATGTGAGCTCAAAAGACTGTATCACATGTCAGACACAAATAGTCCACATAAACATTTGGAGTGTACATGTCTCTAAATTTGTGCATCTCATGTTTCTTTTGAGCTACTACAATTCTGCTTCACTCATAGAGCATAGTGTCTTTTTTTGAAGTGGACATGTCATGCTGTATAATCCTGTGCCAATGTCTCCCATGTCATACAATTGATTTCAAAGTTCTTCAGAGAGACCTTGAAAGTGTCCTTGTATCACTTCTTATGACCTCCATCTGATTGCTTGCCCTGTGTGAGTTCTTCATAAAATAGTATTTTAGATAAAAGTATTTTTGGCATTTGAACAACATGGCCAGCCCTTTTTAGTTGCACCCTCTCTAGTAGCATTTGAATGCTTGCAATTTAGTTCAAGAAAGGAACCCAGTGTGTGTACTTTATCTTACCAGATGATCTTCAGAATCTTCCTAAGAAAATTCAAGTGGAAATGATTTGGTTTCCTAGCATGGTCTAGGTTTCACAGACATACAACAATGACGTAAGTACAATGAGTCTGTAGATCGTCAGTTTGTTAAGCAATCTAATACCTCTTCTCTCCCATACTTTCCTTCAGAACCTCCCAAACACCGAGCTAGTTCTGGCAGCACTTGTGTCAGCCTCATCATCTATGTGCACATCCCTGGAAAGTATACTGCCAAGGTAAGTGAACTTAATCACAGAATTCAACATTTCTCCATTTGTTGTAACCAATGGCTCTACATATAGATGGCATGGTGCTGGTTGGTGGAGAATCTGAGTTTTCTTGCTGTCAATTGTTGGGCCAAAATTAGTACAAGTAGCAGAGAATCGATCCATACTCTTTTGTATTTCAACTTCAGAGGCAGCATTGACTGTACAATCATCTGTGAACAAAAAAATCAGGCACCAGTTCTCCTTCCACTTTGGTCTTGACTTGTAGTCTTTTCAAGTTAAATAATTTATCATCAATGTGGTAGCTGACCTTGATGCTGTTTTCATTCCTGTTGAAGATCTCTGACAACATTGCTGAAAGTGTCATGCTCAAAAGCAGGGGAGCAAGTACACAGCCTTGCTTTACTCCATTGTTGACTAGAAAAGTGCAAAATCCATTATCTAGACCCATGAAAATACAACGTCATGAAATTGAAGTACAACACTGATGAACTTCAACAGTCAATCCAATTTTGACATAATTTTCCACAAGTCCTCATGCCTGACAGCATCAAAGGCTTTGGTCAGAACAACACATCTGTATTCTGCTCCTGGCATTTTTACCAGAGTTTTTGGGCAGCAAACTCCATATTGCTTTTTCCTTGGCCCTTTCTGAAGTCACATTGGTTCTCAGATAGATGATCCTCTTCCAGGGGAAGGATCAGTTTATTAAGTACTCTGGCAAGTATCTTGCCAGCAATGACTAAGAGAGAGACCCCTCCCTTCCTTTCTCTCCCCCCCCCCCATTGAATCATCTATTTCCTTTACCTTTATAGAGTTAGACAATGGAGGCATCCTTGAACTCCTGGGAGATAAACTCCTCTTCTCCTATAGCTGGAAAATATCAGGCAGTAGCAAGACAAAAATCAAATCAATGCCTCAGGACACATGACTTACATGTGTATGATGACTTTGGTATCTTTAATGTCTAGCCAAGCTCTAAGTGCTCCCAGAGCCTGCTTCGACTGCCTTCATGGCCATTAGAACAAATTGTTCTCACCTTCGCATTCCACCAGGGGAAATCTTCACATACTTTTGATAGACACGCCCCCCCCCCCCCAACTGACCAATTACTCCTCAGTTATCCTCAATGTGGTTTAGCCCATCTGCAGAAATGGTTTACTGGGATGTGCCAGCTGCACATGCTACAGCTTTTTGGAGCTACAGGTGAGAGTTGGGTGAACCAGATGGATGCCAAAGGTGGAAAGCAGCCCTCACACCAGAGGTACTAGTCTTCCCTGAGCATACCCTATACTCCAGGTAAGTTATTAACTAATGTTGGGAGAACTTAAAGCCATTCTCTTGTACTTTATGAGGATCATTCTGGCAGTTGTGTAAATGATAGATTGGAGAGGGAAAAGATTTGAGTCAGGGATATCAGTAATTGTATTAGTCCAGACAAGGATTGACAGACGCCTAAACTAGGGGACTTTTGAACTGAACAGTTTGAACTGAAAGACAACGGTCTGAGCATGATAGATTTGTTAGTTAGACTGTCAGTAACCAATAAATTGGGTCAATGGTCTTTCTCAAAGACCGAGGTTGGGCTCACCTTAATATGGTTTGGGGGAGTACAGAGTAGATGAGGAAGACAATGCAATTGGTTACAGGATAGACAGCATCATGGGGTTGAGGATGACATGATTGGTTATATTAAGAAGAGAAATAACTCCCATGTGGAGCTACTAACCCCCCTGTCATAAAAGGATGCTTGATTGACTCATCTACATATTGCAGACCTTTTTGGGGTACCTGAGTTAGCAGACTCCCTAGGGCCTAGTGCCTAGTGCCTAGTTAGGGAGATAAGACTTTCTTTCTTTCTTTAATGGTGTAAGGGCACCATATCTCTTGGAGCTTACTTCAATACTCAAAGATAACAACAGATGTCTTGGCACAATAGGTTTCAAAAGAAAGTCATGCCCCCATGTAAAGAGGAGGATGGAACTGCTAGGGATGGTCTACCCAAATAAAGAAACAGACGGAGTTCCTGGTCATGCTCAGACAGGTCCTTTGGCTCAAGAAATGATTGACAGCTCAGTGTGCCTTTCTTTCTAGAGCTACCTGGTGGGGTTCACAGACATAAGAGACAAGTTATGCAAAGGGTATGGAGGCAAGAGATGGAATGTTGTGTGTGAGCAATAGGAAGGCCAATTTGGCTGGACTATAGAGTTTGTGAAGAAGAGTGATGTGTTATGAGTACAGAAAAGTAGTTTGGAGTCAGGTTGTGAAGGGCTTGAAATGCCAAATGAGGAGTTTATATTTGGCCTTACAGGTAATAGGGCTTGACTAGAGTTTATTGAGTAGGAAAATAACATGGTCAGGCTTGTGTTTTATGAAAATCAGTTTGGCAACTCAATGGTGGATGGATTTAATAAGGAAACCAGTTATTAGGTTACTACAATAGTACAATCAAGAGGTAATGAGGGTCTGAAGTAAGGTGGTTGCGGTTTAAGTAGAAAGAAGGTATTTGGATGCAAGAGATATAATAAAAGTAGAACCAACAAGACTTAGTAGCTAAGTGACTAGCTGAGTGAGAGAGTGAGGGCTTGAGGATCAATCAATCAATCAGTTAATATTTATTAAGTGACTATTATTTGCCAAGCAATGTGCTAAGCACTGGGGTTACAAAAAAAAAAAAAAGCAAAAGACAGTCCCTTCCTTCAAGGAGCCTACAATCTAATGGGTGAGATGGTATGCAAATAAATATGTACAAAGCAAGCTATATACAGAATAACAGGAAATAACTAACAGAGGGAAGGCATTAGAATTAAGAGAAATTGGGAAAGGCTTCCAACAAAAGACTGAAATTTATTTAGGACTTAAAAGAAACTAGGGAAATTGGTAGTTGGAGTGGAGAAGCAAGAGCTTTCCAGGCATGGGGGACCACCAGAGAAAATGTCAGCAACAGAGAAATAAAGTCTTGTTCCTTGAGGTGTGTGTTTTTGTGTATATGTGCATGTGCTCATGTGTGCACACACATACAGATGGATACTATTGAAGTTTATAGATTAATATTCAATCTAAAAGTTATTAATGGAGTGTGTGGCTGTTTCTGTTCCTAACTGATCTAACACAATGCTCCAGCATAATAAAAAAGGAAAAAACTCTGGGAAGAATGAGAAAAACTGGAAATCTCCATCATGTTCCTGTTCCTAGCTGGCTACATTAGAGTTTTGAGGGAACTTCCCTTTGGATGAGGTCAAGGACTATCCCTCTGGGTTGAGCTGAGTTGTCTTGCTCCCAATGGGAGAGCTCCTTCATTCTGTATTGTCTGGTATATATTGTCCTATGTGTGTCTTATCTGTTTTCTGTTTTGCTATGATTTAGATAAATGGAGGTTTTTTGCTATTCACATTGTGGAACTGGTATTTTGTGGGAAAGAGATCAAGCTTAGGATATACAACTTGGGGTCTCTCTTCCTTCCCAAAGTGACACAGTGGTCAAAAGTTAGATGGAACCTAGTCTTATCCCCTAGACTAACTCTTTAGGGAACCTGAAAGACATAATTCAAGCATGGTATCCCTTCTCCCTGAGGAAAGCAGATTGGTTTCCTCCCACCTCAACTTCCTCCCTTCCCTTCTGGAAGGAAAGTTACACAACACAGAAATTAGGTGAGTTTTTTGTAGTTCAATGTAATGGAGTCTGACTTGTATTTCCTTATTACTGAACTCATCTAACCTCTCTGTTTTTGAAATTCTTCTTCATAGATGAAGAAGAGAAGGTTAGAAGTGCTAATTCAATGACACCTTTTTTAACAGTAAGAAAATTGAAAAGCAACCTGAGAATTGGAAATTTCTTGTTTTTTTCACACCAACAATTTTCCTTTAGGAGTCTCATGAGAAAGCTTCTTTTTTTCCTATGTGAAAAAGATTTAACCTCAAGTTCAGAAAAACGTTATTTAAATAGTTATTAGTTTTGTTATTATGCTAAGAAGAGCTTCTTATTTGGAAGTTACAACCATATTTTTTCTTAAAATTTTCATTATTCAATTTTAATGTTCATTAGATTTGATATTTTCTTTTTGTGATATTATGCTTTAAGAAAAGAACACTGAATTCATTACATATATGTTTCCTTGGTTTTGTATGAGTCAGTGTTGTTATTATCATAATGGGAACAAGCTGCCAAATGTCCTCTACTTTATCCATAAGATTTATGGTGCTTTATTGGAGCTTAGTCAAACTTCAAAAGATTTACATGATAGTGGTATTATTTCTAGGGGAACTTGATGGAAATCAAAAGGACAAACAAAATGGGTTGTGATTGTTTATTTCTTGCCTCAGATGTAACATGAGGTACAGACTATGTTGAGGCACATTTCCTGTGTCCTGAGGTAGGGAAGAAGTAAAAAAGAGTCATTTAATTTAACCCAGATAGGAGTAAAGACTGGGGATCCTATGCTGAAAAGGTAGTGGAAGAGCGGTCTTCCAGTAACCCAAGCAGCTGTTTTGAGCATTTGTTGGGTGAAGCTTGATATATGTATATATAGATATATGTATATATCTATCTCTCTCTATATATATATGTGCATATGTGTATACATTTATACACATATGTACATAAACACACATATACATATATAATATAAAATAGTATTAATAATCACATGTGAGGAAAGATAAAAAGGAAAAGCATCAGTGAAACAAAAAAATACATAAAAGAGGACAGTAAGTAGTTCAGAAGGGGATGCAAACAGGATGGTTCCGTTACTATTGTGTTAAATTCAATATGCAGTTTCGAAAATTGTGTTAATATTTCACAAATGCCCATAAATTTTTTTTGTTTTATTCTGTTCTTTGTGTATTGCAATGTTCCTGTTTGCTGATAATTAAAATTCAATTTTTTTAAAAAGGAAAATTTAAATTATAAAATGAGGCTTAAAAATATAGAAAATAGACACAAAAGCCTGCAATCCAAAAGTCTAGCTCTAGAGAAAGAGTAACATTTACCTAAAGCAATAACAGTAATAAGTGGAACAGACTTTTAACAAGGGGCAACTAAGAAGTCTGTGATGACAGTGGAAAAGAAGTGGCTTTGGAAATAAAGAGGGGAAGAAACAAAGCTTTGGGACTTGACAGAGAGAGAATTTCAGCAAATGACAGCTTGACAGGCAAGATGCTGAGCGTCCAATAGAGGTGTTTCCACTGCAGCACAAGACATCCTTTCCTCCTCAACGTGGTAGATGCATTTTTCTGGGAGGGAACTGTGGCCAAATTTATCACCTAAAGAAATATTAATGGGGCAGTTAGGTAGTAAAGTGAGTAAAGCACCAGTCCTGGAGTCAGGAGGACCTGAGTTCAGACTCTTGATGCACTTACTAGCTATGTGACCTTGGGCAAGTTACTTAACCCCAATTGCCTTGCCTTCCCCGCTCCAAAAAAAAAAGAAGAAATATTAATGCACCTTACTGAAGAGCTAGATATGTAACAGTGAATTGGAATGTCACATAATTAAAGAATAAATGTTCTCTGAACATTACATATATATCAAAAATTCACAATTTTTGCTGTGAAGGACAGCTAAGCAGATCAATGAGTAGAAGTGAAGAACTATCACCAATCTGGCATATTCTCCCAGTGATGTTTCACAATAACTTTGCTAAAACAGCATAGCCAAACTCCACCAAAAAATTGTGAAATACTGTTGGAAATCCATTTGGCCATTTTATGCCGTTCCTATGACTTTAATTTCCGTCTGTAGTGGCCTTTACCTAAAGTCAGGTCACCTAGGAAGCAATTAATGATGTTAACTGGTTTTCCTGTGTGAAGCTAGAAATTGTACATCCCCATTCACATAGGAGCTCTTAAGGACTGGGTCCAAATAGTGTACTTTTAGGGGAAGTTGGTAATTTCATTTGTAATTGGAAGCAAATAAATAGCCTGGTCAAATAGCAAGATGGAAAAGTAATATGCTCCATTCAGCCCATAGCCTAACGAAAAATACATCTCTGTAGATCATTACCCATTCTGTCTCTCACATTAGGCACATCTCTTTTGCTGTCCCCCTCTTGTTCCTAAGGAGTATAAAGTGACCCACACATTAAGTCAGGGCAGTAGCCGGGTAAAAACTTTCCCTGGTAATGATGTTGTCTTTCCTTTTTTGTGTTATTAGATTTTATTTCCAAAGATTCTCTTTACAGCAATTGGCATACATCAGAATAATTATTTTACTCACTGGTTGTGTCTAGGTACACATAAAATAGTTTATTTTCAATTCCAAGCAATGTCACTTTGTTTGCGAAGCTGTATTTTCAAGTGTTTTCCCTTCTACAACCTGAACAGAAAATTGACTTAAAATTTCTTCTAAAAATAGGACCCGGGCCATAAGTTTACCTTGAGACCCTTTTGTCATAGCTTTACTCTTCCTCAGAAAGCTCATATCTTTCTTCCAAATTTATGAATGTGTAATTAAGAACTTGTCTTCTGTGCCTAAATACTTGGAATATTGTCTGGAAAAAAACCACAGAGAAAAACATTCAATTACTATAGGACTATTCCTGAAAGCTTTTTAAATAGGACAAATCAAATGACATTCTTACTTTATGGAGCCTAGAAAAATTGAGTGCTTCATGTTCAAAGACATTTCTTCTCTGAAGCTTTGATATGCTTGATTAGTTATCCATCTCTAAAGCCCAAATATATAATTCTCCTGAGTGAACAATATTCTGTTGATGGAATATTAGCATTAATGTGGCTTCTATACAGTATATTGCATGAATCAGTCAGTCAATCAGCTGACAGGTAAAAAATCTGTTATATTCAAGGCACTCATCTAGGCACTTTGAGGAAAAGAATAACTAGGCTACTACATTATGGAAACCAGCTGTTATTAGGCTGCATTGTGAAGAATATAAAGAAGCATCATAAATAGCTTCTACCTTCGAGGAACTTACAGTTTCAATGACAGAATAAATGTAATTATGTGAAAAGTTAAATAACAATAAGTAAAACTATATGCAAGAAGATAACATGTGACAGCATATTCTAAGACAGTATAATTAATTAACAAATAACTGTAGTAGACAATATTTACAATACTTTCCAATAAGTGAGAATTTGCTATGGGTTACAGTGGATTGGTGGAAACTTTCAGAAGAAAGATCAGACTTAAGTTGGACTTCAGATGTTGAGTAGGATTCAATTGAGACCATCTCTGGTCATCCTGATCTATATCCAGCCACTGGACCCAGATGACTCTGGAGGTGAAAGTGAGGCTGGTGATTTTGCGCAGCTTTCCCTCACTCAAATCAATTCACTTGCATATCATGGCAGCACCTCTCTGATGTCATGGTCCTCTTCAAGAATGAAGGACAAGCAACAACCTCTGTGAGTAGAAAAGGAGCTATCCACTCAGGACCAAACTGGAATTTCCTTCCTTCCTTCCTTCCTTCCTTCCTTCCTTCCTTCCTTCCTTCCTTCCTTCCTTCCTGTTATACCTGAGGGTGCTCTGCCCAAAGGGAATGTACATTTTTCATTTCTGAAACATTTTTCTTTACTTGGTTCTTTTCTCTTAAAGACCAGCCTTAACCCCCAAATCATTCTGGCTCTCCAAATCACTCTAACTCTCATTGATTGGTCAATAGTAGGTCCTAAGCCAAGTCCTCCTGGGTCATTGTTTGGGTCTGGATTGACTCCAAATGAGTGTAAATAGCAATTGTTTCTGTTTTGGCCACAAACCCTGAGGGTCTCCCCTCCAAGATATGTATGTGTATATACACACATGCATACATATATATGTCTGTACATAAATTAATTTATTTAAAGAGGCTATTCTTTGCCTCATTTCTTATTAAGGCTTAATCAGTGAATAGGTATTGCTTCAGTCAAACTGAGACCTGTTAAAGACTTTAACTTGAAAAGGCCAAGGTTCCCCACTCTATCCTGGGCCATCTCCAGTTGTCCTGATCTATGTCTGGTCACTGGACCCAAATGACTCCCAAGGTGAAAGTGAGGCTGGTGACTTTGTACAGCACTCCCTCACTCAAATCCAATTCACTTGCATGGCAGGGCATTACCTCTCCTGATGTCGGGGTCCTCTTCAAGAAAGAAGGACAAACAGCAGGATTCAATTAAATAGAGAAAAAAAGAGGACGTCAGATTTGGGAAACAAAAGACAAGCACAGAGGAATAGTATGCTATGCAGTGAAAAGTTCTGATCTGTAGGTGTGATAACTTTTTCCCTTTTAACATGATAGTTAGAAAACTAAATGTTTAACCATCTCTAGAATACTCATTTGCATTTGGTGATTTATTGGTAGTTTCTTTGCATAACTGGTAAGTTTCTGGGCCAGGAAAATTTGCATTCTATAATTCAAATAAAAATCCTTCTGTTTCTTTTTGTAGGCAAGCATCTGGATGTTAGCATCTGCAATTGTGCCTAGGAGCCAAGATGCAGACAAGCATATTGGGAAACTGACTTTTCATTGTGTCCTTGAGGAACTTATTGTAGTGAAAACTTTAGTCCAATTATCGTTTATACTGTGGAACCAAATTTCCAGGGAAGTTACTAAAATTACACTGAAGATTCTGGTTTGAACTTGCTTTAAGTTTCAAGCTGGCATCTCCTAGGGTTTTTAAGTTCAAACCATTTCCAAACTGTCTTGTTGTATTGTGCCCTGGAGCAGCACAGCAGTGTTGCGATTGTGTCTAATTAACCTCCTGCTAAATGCAAAATGTCAGGAAGGCCTAACACCAATATCAGAGAAAGTTATGTTTTAAATAGAAATTGAACTCTTGTTTCAGATCTTAAGTCCCCTGCTCTGATATTTGGCAAGATATTAGTCCTATTTGCATTTCAAAGATAGGATTTTAATAGGGCATATAACTTAGAGAAGTTCACACTTTCAACGCAGGAGCTAGAGATGGCATAGAAAATTTTGTACTTGAATATTAACTTTGCCAGTATCCTCTTTAATCATTTTTTTTATTGCCAAGAAAAAAAATCTGTTGTCAGAATAACACCAAGTGATTGTCACATTCAAATTTTTCTTTGTTCAATATTATCGGTAGTTCAGTGGGGAAATCAAAAGACTAATGTTAAAAATATAATGAAAAGGTTACGTTCAATATGGTATCTATATGTATACACATACACATGTATACACACATACATATGTAACAGATACATACATATATGCAAATGAAATAAGTTTGGTGATTATAACAGAATAAGTCAGTTATAACTGCACTTCTTTGTTTGCAAGGGAGTATGATTATAAGGGTGGGGTGTGGGACTCAGGGGGGAATGGCAGAAGTTTGAAGCAAAGGAGCATTATTAGCACTTTTTTTTAACTTAAAAGGATAAATGAGCTAAAATTTGGTCAATTTGTTAAATAACTAGGTAACTGGTCATTAAAGTTATAATGGTATATTTGGTCATATGCATTGACACAATATGAAAGTTATAGGAGCTGGACTCAGCTCTTCATAATACTTGATGATAGGAGCAATCATTGATTTCATGTGTTTCTTAGATTTATTCAATCCCAGAAATTATCAGAATCTCAGAGTATGGAGGGACCACTCAAGGACCCTCTAGTTCAACCTACTCTTGAACAGAAATCTCCTTAACAACATCTCTAGCAAGTAGACATCTGTCCAGTCTCTGCATGAAGAATTTCAGGGAACAGATAATTAACTTCTTTCATTGACATTCCTTTCCATATGTGTATAGCTTTAATTGTTTTTTTATTTTAAATTTTTTGAATTTACAGTTGCTAATTTTCCCTCCCCACATATCATGCTCTATTGAAAAAAGAAAAATAAAACCCTTCTAACATACACAGTCAAGCAAGACAAATTCCCACATTGACCATGTAAAAATGATTGTCTCATTCTGTCTTAAGTTAATCAATTCTTTGTTAGGAGGTGGGTGTCATTCTTCATCCTTTGTCCTCTGGAATTCTGACAGGTCATTGCATTGATCAGAGTTCTTAAGTCTTTCAAAGTTTGCTTTTACACTATTGTTATTGTATAAATAATTTTGGCTCTTCTAACTTCTGCAACAGTTCATATATACAAGTCTTGGCCAGATTTCTCCATTACATTCATATAATAAAATTTTTTCAGCCGTTCCTTAATTTTAAAGACATCCCCTTAGTTTCCCATTCTTTGCCACTATGTAAAGAGTTGCTATACATGGGTCCTTTTGATCTTTTGGGGTTATAGGTCTATCAGTGGTATTAATATATTAAAGAGTATGCACAGCTTAGCAACTTCTTTGGCATAGTTTTAAAGTGCTTTCCACAAAGGTTGGACCAGATTACAGCTCTACCAACAATGCATTGATGGACTTGTTTCCCACAGCTCCTCCAATACTTGTCATTTTCCATTTTTTTGTTAACTTTGCCAATCTGAGGAGTGTGAAGTGGAACCTCAGGATGGTTTTAATTTGAATTTTTCTGACTATTAATGATATGGAAGGTTTTTTTGTATGGCGATTAATAGTTTGAATTTCTTCCTTTGAAATTTGCTTCTTCATATCTTTTGATTTTTTTTTTCTATTGAGAAATGGCACTTAGTCACATAAATTTGAATCAATTCCTTTCAGAAATTAGAACTTTAATCAGAGAAACTTGCTGCAAAGATTTTTTCCCCAATAAATAGTTTTCCTTCTAATCTTGGCTACATTCAACTGCATCTTCCTTTTAAAAATTTCATTTTATTCTTTTCAATGATTAAAAATTGGTTTTCTCTCTCACCTTCTCCTTCCTTCTATTGAAAAAGAAAGAAAAAAACCTTTATAACAAATATGCACAGTTAAGCAAAGCAAATTCTTTATCCAAATAAATGTATGTCTCTGCCCTCTTTTTATAAAGGAGAAGGTGCTTAGAGAAAAGGAACGTCACTGATCTCAATTTGATACCATCTGCTTTTCTCTCCTATCCTTTTTCTCTTTCTTTTACACAGACTCTAATCATAAGCATTATTTCTTTCCTTTTAAACCACTCTGTGCCAAGAGTTTGTTTTGCTTAGGACTAATCTCTCCCTTAATTTGTCCTTCTTAGTCTCCTTTTACCTCCTCTCATTTCCCTCCCTTTTCCATGTTGAATGAAAAGTATTTCTGCACTCAAAAAAGAATATGTTTTGGGAGGTGAGAGAGGAAGAAGTTGGAGGGAGATTATCTCACATAATTTAAAAAAAACAAACAAAAATTATGTGAGATAATCTCCCTCCAACTTCTTCCTTGCTCACCTCCCAAAACATATTCCTTTTCACTTCCTTTCATTTATTCTTTTAAGGCCATCAAAACATAAAGAAAATCAGTCCTAAATCCTCTCATTAGATTATTAGATTCTTTGGGGAGACATGTATCATCTTTTCACATTAAAATGTAAACAGCTCATCTTTATTTGGTCCCTTACGTTTGTCCACTCATATTATTCTTTTTTAAGTTTCTCTTGACTCCTGTGTTAGTATTTCAAAGTTTTATGCAGTTCTAGTCTTTTCATCAAGAATGTTTGAAAGTCCTCATCCCTTCTTCTGGGCAAGTTATTCTTGATTGTCTATCTATGTCTTTTGCCTTCTGAAATATTATATTCTAAGTTTTCTGTGCCTTTAAAGTGGTGGCTGTTAAATCATGTGTGCTTTCATGTTGTGGCTTCTTTTTATTTGAATTCTTTCATTCCAGTTGCTTGATGTATCTTTTCTTTGACCTGGAGGCTCTGGATTTTGGCTATAATATTTCTAGGACTTTTTATTTGCGTATTTCTTTCAGGAAAAGAAAATAGTGAATCCTTTCTGTTTCCACTTTGTTTTCTCCTTTTAAGGTTCTGAGCAGTTTTCTTTTATGATTTCTCAAAAAATGATGTCTAGGCTCTTTTTCTGGTAATAGTTTTCTGATAGTTCAATGATTTTTCTTTTTGAAACTGGGTTTCCCTATTTTGCCCAAGCAAGAAATGCAGTAAACTCTCACCATTCTGATCCCATTACTGATTGTCATAGGAGTTTTAACCTCCTTTCATTTCCTGATATAAACCAGTTTTCCCTTCCCTAGGCAGCCTGATGGTCCCCAGCTCCCAAGGGCTTACAACATTGGTTCAAAACCAGTGGACACTGGATTGGCCTACCCCACTGCAACTCAGAACTCCTGAGCCTAAGTGATCCACAAGCTTAGCCTCCTCAATAGCAGGGATTATAGATACGTCTCAAAATGCCCAACTAGTCTAATGATAATTAAAATATCTCTCCTTGGTGTGTTTTTCCTGTTAAACTGAGTCAAGATGACCCTCTCTTAGTCTTTACCAAGGTCCCAAGCATAGGCATCCACCTGTAGTAGTTCTCAGACTGTGCTGTCTTTGGATAGCACTGGCATTCCCTTAAATGGTGAACTATTGGTTTCACAACAATTTAGACAATCAAACCTGAAATCAAAACTTAAAACAATATACAATTATAGTCCTATGATATTATTACCTCAAATAGCAAAATTTCACTAATGATAGATTAGGGCTAGGTTATCATTGTTCCTTTCATGGTATAATATATATTTAATAATAAACACATATAAGGACACCTTGTTTGTTCTTCGTTTATAAATTTAAGAATAATGACATTCTGGAATTTTTACACATACAGAGAATATCTGATAGTTGACTCACAAATCCTGGAAAACTATTTATTTTCTGCTACTAGCAATCCTGAAAACTTCCTTACTTTGGCTGGGAGAAGTCATGGTCCTTTATGAGTTCACCTAAATAGAAAGTCCTAAGAAACCTTACAGAATTGAAGACTTTGCAACTTTTTTTCTCAGCAGTAAGTTATTATTACTATCCAATTTAAAACGCAATATAACCCCATTAAATTTTAACAATTTTCAAATATTTTGACCGCATTCTTTTAATAGCTAAATTCATAAGCTAATGTTATTGGAATTAAAAAGAGAATCACTGTTATTGTTAGCAGAGAAGTTGCCTTTTTAGAAACATTTTCAAATCAATACAATTCTAATTGCCCACTCTATTTTAAGCAAGATTCTTTACATGTGAAAAATGATTAGGATGTTATTCTAAACATTAATCACCATAAATGGGCTTCTTAACAGTGTCAAATGGAAAAAGGAAGAGAAAAATTTGCAATCACAACTTCTCTTTTAATTCAGAAACGACTCATTAAATTTACAACATAAGAAATACAATAATAACATACTAGTAACATCTAAAACCCAGTAATCCAGTATGGATTGATTACATTCAATAGTTAAAATTTGTATGTTACATATATTATACCATTTATATGTATGTATACACGTATGCATATATGTATACACATACACATACACCATATACCCTTCAGCATCACATGGTTTTCCCAATAACCTTGGGAAGTGGATGCTATTATTTATCCCCTTTATACAGACATAGTAATTTGCTCATGGTCACATAAAGTTTCTGAGACTAGAATTTAACTCAGATTTGCTTGATTCAGACATTTTCCCTTATTATTGTATTATTTTTTAATTATTATTTTGTTTTTTCTCAATTACAGGTAAACAACAATTTTAACATTAATTAAAAAATTTTTTTTGAGTTTCAAATTCCCTCCCTCCTCCCTACTTGAGAAGGCAAGCAACTTTATATAGATTATACATGTGTAGTCCTGCAAAATATTTCTATGTTACTCATGTTGTAAAAGAAAACAGATTTTTAAAAAGCCAAGAAAAATGAAGTCCAAAAGGTATACTTTGATCTGCATTCAGATTCCATCTGTTTTTTCCCTCTGGAGGTGAATAGCATTTTCATCATAAGTCATTTGGAATTGTCTTGTATCATTATATTGATGAGAATAGTTAAGTCATTCAGAGATGCTCAATCATATAATATTGCAGTTAGTGTGTATGTTGTTCTCCTGATTCTGCTCACTTTACATGAGTTCATGTAAGTCTTTCCAAGTTTTTCTGAAACCATCCTATTCAGCTTTTCTTTTAGTACAGTAATATTCCATCACAATCATATACCACAACTTCTTCAGTTATTCCCTAATTGATGGGCATTCCTTTGTGAGAAACATGCTTGTGGGGGTCACAGGACTTCCTAGGCAGGGTCAGGGAGTTAGCCAGGACAAGCTTCTGCTGTCCACTGCTTCCCTGGGTGCCCTTAGGAAGATTTACATGATATATTGCTTAACACAGCAAACCCCTTCTCACTGAAAGAACTCACAAACAGAGTGGAAAGAGGAATATACTTCCCAAAAGGAAGCAGGTGTGGTACTCACTAGGAATATCCACACTGATAAGGAAGCAGGAGTGAGGTTATACATTTCTGTCCTTCCTATTAGAGTTAAGGGTTAGTTCAAATTCCTCAAATTCCTCACTTTATTTCCCTACATTCCTTCTTTATGCAGATTATGTAGGTGTGGTAGTGAGAATACTTGTGACTGGGTGTGACTTCTAGGGTCTGGAGTTTGTCACCCCCACTTTTCTAGTTTCCCCTGGGGCCAGGATGGCCATTGTCTTAGTAAAATAAGATAAACTAGCTTCACCGTGGCTATTATTTCCCAATAACTTTTGTGGGAGCAAAACAAGATACCATAATATTCCCTCTTATACCTTGTAAGGCCACACACTAGCAGCTTTCCAGAAAAATGCTACTGTGAACAGCTTTTAAGGTTATGATTACACAGTATAGTGAACGCTCTATTTATTCCATAACAAATCAGAGCAAAACATTCACAGTAAATCAAGGTACAGAATTCACAGTGTTCCAACTTATTACAGAAAATCAAAATATAGCATTCACAACAACTTATCACAGAAAATGGCCACATAGTTTCCACCACAGTGGTCACCAAGTTTTGAACAAAGAACAATCATTTAGTAACTCAATCATTCCATCATCTCAATCATTCAATCATCCTTAAGGAAGTTTGCCTCCTTAAGGGAAACAATGTACAATAATCAAAGTCCTCCAGTCACAGGGCACACTAAGTTACAAATCAATTACTTATTCAGTCGTCAATCACTAAGTACAATCATTTAGTCAATCAATCATTCAATCAACTCAAGCATTCAATCATCCTTCATCATTCATTATTCAAATCATCAGAAAATACACAAACCCTCCAGCTCTAGGTCATTAATAAATTACAACTTCTTAGTCAGTACACAGTATCCAAGTAAAGTCTTCTTTCAGCTTAACTTGGGGTAATCTCTCAGATTCCCTGGATCCCCTTCCATGGTCATAGATCCTATCTGGATTCACCAAACTGTCACCTGGGTTCAAAGGCAGACAGTTCCCAGTGCCTTATCCAGATCTCTGTGTAGTTCCTGCTCCACACTGGAGCTCACAGTGTCCAGTCCATCTCAAATCCTTCATAGTCTCTGTTCCCGGGGAAGACAGGGCTTAACAAAGCCACCAACAGGTTCATACAAATTACCAACATCATGATCATGCTTTCTCAGTCTTCAGCAGCTCCAGCTGGCCCTCAGAAATCCTCAGCAGCCTCCTCAGCAGCTCCAGCTGGCCTGTGGACTCAGCAGAAGTTTCAGCTGGTTCCCAGAATCAAAATCACTTCATCTAGGTTCTCCAAATCAAAATCATTCTCTCCAGCCTGGGGGTCTTCCCTCTTCTGCCTCTCTGGTGCCACCAGCTTTTGCCTCCACAAAGCCTGCTCCAAGAAGATTTGACTTTCCCAGCCAGGATCTTTCCTTACATACAGACAGCATTAACTTCCTGTTTCAGCCAACCCCTTCCTATTACATCAGCTACAGGGATTTATACCTTTTGTTTTTTTAACAGAGGCTTAATTAATTACTAAGTGTTAAGTGCCTGTTAATTTTGCCAATACAAAGGGATCTTCAAATTCGAATTACACTATCATTACACATCTTCAATTTCACATTCTTTAATCCCATAAAAAGAGCTACTATAACTATTTTGCACATATATATTTTTATGCTTTTTCTTTGATATCTTCAGGACACAGACCTAGTAGTAATATTGCTGGATCAAAAGATATGCACTGTTTTATAGTCTTTTGGTCTTAGTTCCAAATCATTCTCCAAAATGATTGGACCAATTCACAACTCCACCAACAGTGCATTAGTGTCCCAATTTTTCTCTCCAACGTTTGTTAGCTTCCTTTTCTGTCATGTTAGCCAATCTGATATATATAAGTTGGTGCCTCAGAGTTGTTTTACTTTGTATTTCTCTAATCAATAGCAATTTAGAGCATGTTTTCATATGATTGTAGATAGCTTTGATTTCTTCTTATGAAAACTGCTGGTTCATATCCTTTGACCATTTATCAATTGAGGAATAACTTACATTCTTTTCCATTTCAATCTGTTCTCTATATGTCTGAGAAATGAGGCCTTTATTAGAGAAACTTGCTGTAATATTTCCCCCTAGTTTTCTGCTTTCCTTCTAATCTTGGCTGGGCAAACAACAAATTAATGCATTCAAAATTATCCATTTTATGTCTCATAATACTGTCTATATCTTATGCATTGTTATCTTAAATAGCAAGTGTGTTTTAGATTATCCATTCTGATTTGCCACAATTATAAGTTAATTTCAGGACAAAATTTTAACCAAATTAAATCTAGATTTATAACCACTGTCAGTAATATTTCATTATCACTTTTCCCAAGACTCTACTATGGCACTCCCAGGTACCATAACTTATCTTTATTTCCCTTCAATTCACCCAAAAAGCAAATTAATTCCTTTGTGTTCTTAATCTAGTCACACCTTTCCTGAGGCTTTTCAGATGTAACTCTAGGAAGGTTAAAGAGAATGTGGCTCATATAAAATTTAGATTCAGAAAGCTATTCAGCTACTAAAAAACAGCTCCTGGTAGAGATCTTTAATTTTACAAAATTAACTGGTTTAAAAATACTTTACAAAGCTTCTTTAAAACACACAATTTAGAAAAGTGATATAGAAACTACAATTATTGAGATTCAATTCATTGGTTCTTTTTGTTTGTTTTATTTATTTTTTTAAAATTTTTTCTTAACTTTTATTTATTTTAGTTTACATCATTCATGTCCACAAGATTTTGAGTTACAAATTTTCTCCCCATATTTTCCCTACCCACCACCCCAAAACAGCCATCCCATTGTATAACCCCTCCCCCAATCTATTCTCTCCTATGTCCTCCCCCATCACCCCTCTGACTTTCCGGTAGGGCAGGAGGGATCTCCCTACCAAGTACCTGTGTATCTTAAGTCCCAGTTGGATGTAGTTAATAATAATATTAATAATCATTGTATATATATATATATATATTAATATTTGATTATAGAACTTTAAATTCTATATTTTCTCTTCCTCCCTTGTCACCTACCCCCACTGGAAGGACAAGCAATTAAATACAGGCTGTACATGTGTAATTATGGAGAACTTCTCCGCAGTGGGCATATTGTGAGAGACTGATTATATGTCCCTCCTCCCTCAATTCATTGGTTCTAATGAAAATGATTAAATGTAAATTAAACAGTAGTTCTTTTTTGACTATCTTTTACTATCATGCTCTACAAATTCTTTGACATTTAAAATCACTTTGACATTTAAAACTACTGTCTTAGCTTCCCTTAATGAATTTCTACCAATATCTGTAATTACCAAATTCAATGTTTCATATGCAAAATTGTTTATGTTTAATGCATCGTAATCTGCTAAATCTCTTGCCTTCTTTTTCTTATTCTAAAGGATTGAATGTTGGGACTTTTATCACTAACTTATTTTATAATAAAGTAGATTGCTATCTTTTTCTTGCTTTTCTGAACAGCATTCTAATTTTTCCTTTATTTTCTTCTTCTTTTCTTACAAAAATTGATCACCCCGGGTGCATTTTGTGACAGTACTCCAGCATGAGTGTCAGTCCTGGGAAAATATGGGGTTCCCCTATTGACCCTTGCTTTCTACAGCTGGATTCACAGTGCCGTACTTCCCTAGTCTAGGTAATGTTGTCAATAAGTTAAGTCCTTGTCTGGACACCAAGTTTATGTCTAAGGAAAAGTCCATGGATCAGCAAATATGTTGGAGAAAATAACTCCTTGAAGAGTTTAAAGCTAAATTCATTGTCTATTCCAATGCTTTGTTTCTAAAAATTAAGTTCTGGTGTATTAAGAAAATACATAAAACATTCTTCCAAAAGTGATTTTACTTACTTTGAGTTGCCCTCTGATTCAAACAAGCTTCTTTCTTTTCTTAAAATTTAAACTGCAAACTGAACTTCACTGAAATTAGCTTTAGTTACCTTTTCTCTAATCAGTAAAATCACTCCTCCTTCTTACATTAAAATAAATCACTCTACAGAGAGTTATTTAAAAGGTCTTAAGTGATTAAAACATTCTTCCTTAAATCAAACTTACTAAAACATATTAGCATTAACTTCCAAACCACAATTTGGATGTTTTCAGTAGAGACTTTACAATTTACTCACCAATTTAGTTTTTAATTAATTTGGAAACTCATAAATTCCTGTAAATTGAGAACAAACTCCCTTCCTCATGTCTCTTGTCTATCTCCCCAACTTGGCCAAAGTTAGGAAGGAAGGCAGAGAAAACGATTTACTTTCTGAAGATTTTAAAAGTTCCTCAGAAAAAGTTTTCATTAATTTTGCACTCTTTCCTTTGGCTAATCAGCTCACAGGAAGAAGTAAGTTTAATTTACATAGACACAAAACACAGATAATATGATAAAAGAGATACCAAAATATACTTAGCAGCAAATTTTTTTTTCCTTATTACAGACTTAAAGTTTAATTAAAAGTCATTCAATACAATTTTCTAAATGCAATCTCAAAACTTTTGATTTGTCCTTTCTTCAAACCAAATTTAGCATCCATTTTAGGTCAATTATATTTTTTAAGTCCTGCTCTTTCTTCCTACATTCTCTAGCAACACAAATAAAAGCTCTCGTGGTTTGAGTGATTAGGGATTTCATTTTCCTCTTCACTATCAAATTTTGTAGTGTCACTCTGCTGGTTGGCAGAGTCAGAGGTCCTGAAAAGTTGATAGAGTCTAATAATGATAGCGTGCTAGAGTCTGTTTCCTGGATTTTTAATGTTAAGGGTGATATGAATCCATCTTTCCTCAGGAGGGAAGATACTAGAAGATTGTCCCTCAATTTAAAAAGAAAGCGAATTTTTCCATATAGCAGATGTTTCATAAGGAGGAGGAGGAGAAACTGAAGGAAAGTGAGGAGAGAGAGAGAAAGGGGCCATTTAAGGGGTGCTGGGCATTGCCCATCAGATGATACCACTGAATAAAACCAACAGTTAATTTGGGAGATGTGATTGTTTAATAGACAATCACACCGTTTCTTTACCCTATAATAATCAAAGGTGACAAATGGAAGCCAAAATAATTTATCAGCTGAATCTCTTGAACTTTTGAACTAAATTTTACACAGTTTATAGCATTTTTTGTTCTCATACTTGGCTAAACTGGGAGTTTTTTTTCCTAGTTCTAGGCTATAAAGAACTTTTCCAGCAGGGATCCTTTTGGAATGCCACTACTAGAACCCATTGATCTCCTGGCACATCCCCTATTCCCAAGGGAATTTCCCTGAGATATCTGCCAAAGGAAGTCTCCCAAGGGAATTAAAAAAGGGTCCTTCCCTTACAAAACTGCCAAAGGAATATAGTGAGATTGCTCTTGGACTATAGTCACTTTGGAATTTATCGATTTCAAATGACTTGCCTTGGCTCAAAAAGAAAAATGAGTTGAACTCAAGGGGTAGTCCAACCTCTGGGGTAATCCCCTGCAAAGAAATCCCTCATGAGGTCATCCCAGGGCCTTACTCAAGTCCCATCTGGGTCACCAAAACTGTCACAAGTGAAATCAATTAAGGACTAATGGAATAAAATTTGAGCATATCAATGTATTAGCAAAGCTAGCAATTGGTGACTAACAAAACTTTTTTATAGTCAGTAAGAAGGAACATAAAAAAGGAACAAAATTACAAAATTTAGAGTAACATGGACATCTCTGATTTCTGATTGGTTTCAGTCAAAAACAGGGAATTGATAGCCAGAAATTAAGGAACTGATCTATTTATGCAATATTAAGCAATAAATATCATTTTCACTTACTGGATGAAATAGTATGGAAGTATCTGATTAATGGAATGTATTACATCAGCAAGTTATGACAACATCAATCTTATATAAGTTTTTTCTGAAACATGAGTAAAGCCTGTAACAGGAATGGGGAATTCTAAGTGGGAAGCTACATCTCATACTGTGAAAAAGAATCTAAACTGACAAAGCCTTCAAGTAGATTTGTCAGTATCTATTTTTGCTATTCACCGTGCCATGAGTTGATTGGGGGGTAGAATGGGGAAGAACTACTTCTTCCCCTAACTTGGCTCTGAGAAATAGATTTTGGGTTTGTTATAGGACTCTGAAGATCTTCCCTGCCTCTAGGCCCTTTGATAGGCTTAAGTGACTTTGAGAACCTTCCCTGATTTGAAAGTGTACTCTGCCCCCTAATAGGCTGAATGTGGTCACATGGAGCCTTTGTTCTTCGGGAATGCCCACACTTTGCTACTTTGTGATTAGGCAGTGGGTCAAGAGGGTTGTGACATTCTCTGATCCAGGAGAAGGCTATATATACCCTGTTGTGAGTTTTTGCTTTGGGGCTCACTTTGGAAAGAGTTGTGTGATTTGGCCAGACTGAGACTTTGGGCAGCTGTTGAGCCCCCGGCTTTGAAAACCCGGATGTTGATGCTTCCCTCTCTGGCAACTAACTAGGTATGAATGTAATGATCAGACAATTGGAAGCCCGTCTGCTGATCTGTTTCTTTGTCTGCTTGTAACTTCTGTTTGTATTCTGTTTGTATTCTCTGAAGTTCACAGTGTTGACTTTTCCCCCTGAACTAAGTAAATGATATATGTTTGATTGATTAAAGTAAGATTGTTAACTGATTTTGAGTTCTTTCCTTTAGAAAAGCAGATCTAAGAATCTGTGCTAGCAGCCACTCTGGGTATGCTAGGGTACTTGCTGATACAAATTCAACTGGGGACTTGAGGAGAGTAAAGCTTTTGAAGAAGCCAAGAAGCCAAGGCTGCCATACAACTGGCCCTAGATTTATGGCCGATGCAAAATGGTCTGGTGGAATTACAAGTGACTGTACAGGATTATTACGCAAACTGGAGTTTGTGGCAAAAACAACAGAGCCAAAATGTA
>CM053583.1:252583163-252641201 GCA_028627135.1 Pseudochirops cupreus | reverse complement strand
GTGAGGTTTTGGTTTGGGGCTCACTTTGAGAAGAGTTGTGTGATTTGGCCAGACGAGACTCTGGGAAGCCGTTGAGCCCCCCGGCTGTGAAAAACCCAGATGTTGGTGCTTCCCTCTCTGGTAACTGAATAGGTAACTGATGTAATGGTCAGGCGCTGGAAGCCGTCTGCTGATCTGTTTTTCTGTTTGTTTGTAACTTCTGTTTGTATTCTCTGAAGTTCAGGGCGCCGACTTTTCCCCCTGAACTAGGTAAATGATATTTGATCGATTAAAGTAAGATTGTTAACCCATTTTGAGTCGCTTTCCTTTAGAAAAGCAGATCTAAGAACCTGTGCTAGTAGCCGCCCTAGGTATGCTTAGGGTGCTTGCTGATACAAACATGGACATAGGTAAGGTAGTATGAGGTCAGTTGAGAAGGAGAGCACGTGATTCAGAGAAGGCTTCTAGTAACAGATGGCTCCCAAACTGAACCCTGGAGGAAGAGGTTCTAAGAGGTGAAGGACAAGGGAGCAGCTCCATCCCAGGCATGGGGACAGGGAAGGAGAGGAGGTGGGAGAAAGGGACAGAATACAGTCTGTCCAGACTCCCAGAGATAGGAAATAGAATGTTGAGTTTGAGAAAGAGTAGGTCCATTTGAGTGGAACGCAAAATTTGTGAAGGGGAGTTATATGAAATAAGTCTGAGAAAGTGCTGTGGACTAATGATTTAAATGCTAGGCTGGAGAGTTTATATTTTATCTTTTTGAGCATAGGAGTGACATGGTTAGACCTATGCATGAGGAAAAGAAGGATTTCAACAGGAAAGATGAATATATATTGTATATAATAATATAATATAATAATAAAATATATATTATACATAATATAATTATTGTAATTATAATTACAATAATTGTAATAATATTGTATATAATATTGTAATAAATAAATAAAATATATATTATATAATATATATAATGTATAAAGCTGGGAGAGGGCAGAAGGAGATCAGGGAACAGCCAGTAGTCAAATTTGGGCAAAACATAGAGGAGGATGCAAAGGAGAGAAAAATGAAATAAAGCTTGGAAGGAAGGCTGGTACAAGATTATAGAAGGTCTTAAATGCCTAAGGAAATCTTCAAAACATTTCCTAACAAAGTTTAGGAACTGCTACAGCGGTTCTCAACCTGTGGGTCGTGACCCCTTTGGGGGTCAAATGACCCTTTTACAGAGGTCACCTAAGACCATTGGAAAATACATATTTCCAATGGTCTTAGGAAATGAGACGCTGCTCCTCTATCCATCTCCAGGAGGGTCTGCCCACATGAAGATACTCCCACGTACGAGTATTAAAGGGTGGCGGCATTAGGAAGGTTGAGAACCACTGTGCTAGAAGTTATTTCTTCTACCAGTAGAAAGCGTAAGGATAGGAACCAAGTCTGTGATTCCATTGTTGGATGGCACTCCCAGATGAGTAAACTCACTCTCACAATGCAGGTAGATCTTCTCTGCAGCTCAGAATATCTTAGAGGGTTGCTGAGAGTACAGAGAGCATAAGCAGCTTATTCAGTCACAAAACTAGTACCCAGGTCTTTCTGACTTCAAGGTCAAATCTCTATCCATTATCCCATTTCACTATCATTGAAATGATGGTTTCCAGATCTTCTACAATACCTTAAAGAATCTGTCATTCCCTCTGTACACTAAGGCAGTTTCTAACCTCCAATACCACTGGGAGTTTTTTTTTTTTTTGCTTTTTTTGGAGGGGTGAAGGCAAGGTAGTTGGGGTTAAGTGACTTTTCCAAGGTCACAGAGTTAGTTAAATGTCAAGTGTCTGAGGCCAAATTTGAACTCAGGGCCTCTTGACTCCAGGGCCAGTGCTCTATTCACTGTGCCCCCAGTTGCCCCTCCATATCATCTTATTAGAGATTTCATGGTTCCTGCACACCTTTGCTGAGGAACCTCTCAGATAAAAGACACATTTATCACCAGGTTCTAGCCCAAAGCTTGCTTTCCACTGGTAGAACTAGGTATGAAAAGGCATCAGAGGACTTGAATGGAGACTGTTTAATGGCACTTTGGTTCAAGGAAATAATAATAATAATAATGATAATTGCAGCTAATATTTGTGTAACACTTAACTATGCACCAGGCCCTGTGCCAAGTACTTTACAATTATTATCTCATTTGACCCTCACAACAATGCTGGTAGGTAGGTGCTATTATTATCCCCATTTTACAGATGAGGAAACTGAAGGAAACAGCGGCTTGCCGCGACTCAGATAGGAAGTGTTTCCTGGGTTTATAATCTATAGGCCAAGGAATGCTATCCAAGAAAAGGGATTTTTGTGTCTCTTCTGCTGAATACAGTCCAATAACTTATAAAACTTCACGTTTTTGAAATTGCAGTTTCTCTTTCTTGGATTTAGCCAAAGGCAAAATGCAACTCTCGCTAGGATATACTACTCTTAGACAACTTTTGGGAATTTACTTTACTTTCTAATTATTTTTTTTCCAAAACTTTGGGATGCTATTGGGCTGAGAAGATAAAAAGAATCTGCCACAATTTGAAAGATTCACAGTCCTTCTCCTCCCCAGAGGGTAACTATGAGATGAAACAAATATGTGCAGGTTCATGGGCGAAGGAGTATTTAAGAGCATCAAAAAGTAGCCTTAACACTAATCTCTATCTCTCTGAATTCACACCCCAGTTCTACTACTCACTGCCTTGTGTAGGCCTGAGCAAGAAATTTCAGGGGGACAGCTAGGTGGCACAGTGAATACAGCACCATCCCTGGAGTCAGGAGGACTTGAGTTCAAATCTGACCTCAGATACTTGACACATTTACTAGCTGTATGACCTTGGGCTAGTCACTTAACCCCAATTGCCCTGCCTTCCGCCCTCAAAAAAAAAAAAAAGAATTTTCACCATTTGATCCTCCAGTTCTTCATCTGCAAAATAAATGGGTTGAATTAATTGACTTCTGTGGTCCTTTCTAGTTCTAAATCTATGATTCTATGAACATTTATGTGACAGGTCTGGGAGTTGTAAGAATGGTAACAAAGAAGGAGAGTCACAGAGTGAGCTATAGCAGATAAGGGAGTAAGAGAGGTATTTGGAGTAGGGACTATGAGATTGGCTGAATTATTGTATGTTTGGGGTTGGAAAGAGAATGTTTTCCTTTTTGTCTCAGCTAAACTCTTGAGAAAGTCAACTGCATTAGATGACTCCATTTCTTCTCCTCTCATATGCTTTCAAACCTTTGATAAACTGGCTTCTGATCTCATCATTAACTAAAATAATTTTTTCCAGAGTCACCAAGGATCCCTTAGTTGCCAAGTCTATTTTTTCCTTAATCCTCATCCTTTTTAACCTCCCTGCAATTTTTGACACAGTCAATAAACATTTTTTCCTGTATCTCTCTCTCCTCTAGGTTTTCATGATCTCTTCTCTTCTCTCTCTCTCTCTCTCTCTCTCTCTCTTTCTGTTTTCCTCCTACTTGAAAGAAAATATTAGCACTTACTCTCAGTCTTCTTTGCTGGATATTTATCTAAGTTACTTCCACTAACTATGGATGTTCCCCAAGGCTCCCTATATCCCTAGGCCTTCTCATAGCAAAAACAAATGACCTGGAAAGCAGATCAAAGAGAAAAAAATTAAGAATCATTGGACTATCTGAAAACCATGGGGGGAAAAGAGCCTATACATGATATCTCAAGAAATCTTAAAAGAAAACTGCCTACCTCTCTTATAACCAAAAGACAAAAAGAAGCCACTGGTGACCTCCTGCTAGAAACTCCAAAATAAAAACTCCCAGGAACAACATAGCTAAAATCCAAAACTCCCAGATCAAAGAGAAAATACTTCAGGCAGTCAGAAAGAAAGAATTCAAATACCAGGAAGCCACAGTAAGAATCACATATGATTTAGCAGTCACCATTATAAATAAAGAAACAGGTGAGCTTGGAATATGATATTCCAGAAAGCAAAGGATATAGACTTACAGCCAAGAATAATTTACTGAGCAAAACTAAGTATGATCCTATGGGGGTGGGGGGTGGAATGCTTTTTTAATTAAGTAGAGTATTTCCAAGCATTTCTGATAAACAAACAAACAAACCAGAGCTGAGTGAAAATTTTGAAGTTCAAATACAGGAGTGAGTGAAACAGAAAACATATATAACCAACAACGAGGTTCTAAAAAAGGACAAGCTGCTTACGTTGTAATGTGGGAAGATGATACATGTATCCCCTCTGAACCTTATCTTCCCCAAGGATCACAGAGGGAGTCTGATGAGATGGAAAGTATGGGAGCGGTTGTTACATTGTGACTTTAAAAGAAGAATGGAAAGGGGAAAGGGGTATAGGCTAAGAGGGAAAAGAAGGTTAGGAAAAATTACCTCATATAATAATAGTGTGTAAATAGAAGCCTACACAAATAAGGAGGTAGAAGGAGCATCTGACACTTGGAACTCACTCTTATCTAAACCAGTCAAAGGAAAGAGAATACACAAACAGTTGAATACAGAAATATAATTCATTCAACAGGGAAATAATAATAACTTATATTTACGTAGCACTATAAGGTTTGTAATGTGTTTGAGAAATAAGTTGGTGGCATAATCATTCTCATTGCCTGAGGAAACTGAAATTGAGAGAGATGAAGTGATTAACCAAGTCACACAGCTAGTAAGCAGACTAGATTTGAATTCAGGTCTTTCTGACTCCAGGTCCGGGGCTCTACCCAAGAGATCACCTAACTACCTCCAGTAAGAGTGAATGGGAAGAAAGGAAAAGGGGACATTAGAGGGAGGGTAGATTAATAATTTATAGCACTTCTTGAAGTGTCACAGAATTGAAATCTGAGAGGGTGCTGTCCATCCATTGGGAATTGCTGGATGGTTCTGCAGTAAAAGCATGTGACGATGGGCTGTTACGCTATAAGAAATAATGAATGGATTGATTTCAGAGAAAATTGGGGAGACCTGTGTGAACTGATGCATAATGAAGTGAATAGAACCAGGAGGACAATTTGTACAAGGATACAACATTGCAAAGACAAATAACTTTGAAAGACTTGGGAACTCTGATCAGAATAATAACAAACCATGTTTCCCAAGGACTAATGATGAAACATACTGCCCCTCCTGATAGAGAAGTGAGAGACATTCTGAATGTAGAATAGCGCTCTGTGTGTGTGTGTGTGTGTGCGTGTGTGTGTGTGTGTGTCTGTCTCTCTCTCACACACACACGCACACACACACACGCACTTTCTTTCAGACATGGTCAGTGCAGAAATTTGTTTTGCTTAACTATACACATTTATAACAGGTTTTCTAAAAAAAAATTTTTTTGGCTTTTTGGAGGGAGAAGGCAGGGTAATTGGGGTTAAATGACTCGCCCAAGGTCACATGGCTAGTAAGTGTTAAGTGTCTGAGGCTGGATTTGAACTTAGTTCCTCCTGACTCCAGGGCCAGTGTTCTATTCGCTGTGCCACCTATAATAGGGTTTTTGTTTCATTTTCAATTGGGGTGTGGGAGAATATAAGAAGAAGGAGCAGATTTTGTTTGAACAAAAAAATTAATTTAAAAAAGGTATCTAGTCGACTTTTGTAAACCTAAGCTCCAAAATAGGACTCTAGGCAAGTCACTTAATCCTGTTTGCCTCAGTTTCCTCATCTGTAAAATGAGCTAGAGAAGGAAATGGCAAATCATTCCAGTATATTTGCTAAGAAAACCCCAAGTGGGATAGGAAAAAAACAGCAGCAATACTTTTAGGCTCTATATTTTTCAGAATGATAAGATGGATCAATTTGGACAGTGTACTAACTAAAACTCATACAATATTAATGTCACCCTATACAAAGATTATCACTTTTTGGTCACTAAGGAGAAGAGGATAGATATTCTTAGAGTACCTGACAGAAAGATCAAGAAACTGAAGAAATGCTTTTGGAATAAGCAGACATCATATGCTTTAGTCTGAACTCTGTTCCATCCAGTTTTCACTTTCTGAATTTTATGTGTAACACTCTGCTACAATAATTAATTCATTTTAAGCTTAGGAGATATATGATGGCCCCTCTGTAGCTTTAGAGGGTTTATTTTAAACAGAAAGTTATTGAGTTCAATCGTATTTGCTCTGACCCCTTAGGCAGGAAAATTCCTAACATTTGGATACAGGTTAGCCTCTTTACCTAAATTTATATTTATATCTGTCTCCACATAACCCCTGGCATCTTTGTGGCTGAAGCAAAATTCAAGTTATTGGAAACATTTGTGTAACGAAACTGGAAATTGTATTACAGTGCCTGTGGATAGATGGGGCCCTTGAAGAGAAGTTGAGGGAAAAGATGACTTTTTCTCAGGACATCCTGAGTCTTTTTGTAGATGCCACCCTCTCAGACCCACCTTGGGTCTTCTGCTTGTGGCTGTTTGTCTTTCATTTTGAAGTGGACCAATGATATCAAGGGGTGATATCTTGACTTGCATATGAATTGGATTTAAGTGAGACAGTGTTGCACTAAGGGGCCAGCCTCACTCTTCTAGTCATCCAAGTTCAGTGGCAAGACAAAAGTCAAGATGACTATAGCCTAGGATTCAGTGGATGACCTTGTCATCTTCCATATCTAACCAAGCTCCAAGCACTCCATAGCAGCTGCTTCTGCTGCCTTTATGGCCATTGGAACAAATTTTTCTCATCTGCCCATTCCACCCAGGATAGTCTTCACATGCTTGGGGTAGACACTCTCCTAATTCATCAATGGGTTTGAGGCCCATGGGTTACCCTTAACCTGGTCCAGCCAATCTGCCTAGATGGTTTATTGGGGTATGGCTGCTGTGCATGCTGCAGCTTCTTAGAGTCACAGGTGAGAGCTGAGTGCCAAGTAGACACCAAAGGTGGATGAGCAGCCTTGAAAAGGGCTTGGCAAGCCCTCGCACAAGGTGCTAGTGCTCCTACAACATGCTTGTGGAACCCAGTGGTTTTTACTATCTCCTTTCTCTGTTACAGCTTATGTTCTCTTTCTCCTTCTGTTACACCAGAGATGCTGGGTTTTGGTTCACTTTTGCATGACCCTACTTCTAACTTTTCACTCCAAGACCCTTGAAATTTCTTTCTGTTATGTGATAGTTCCTCTAAGTTCCTTACAGTGTGACCAAGTCTATCACAAATGGCTTTAATTGGCTCAAGGAGGTATAGGCTCTCTTCACACCCTGCTCTGATTCATTGATTCTATTGAGAAGTGTTCTTGCCTAACAAAGGTAATTATTTTTATGAGAGTAGGATAATCAATGGAGCCTTGCCTTTTGATATATTAATGACTTTCCCCTTGTTGTTCAGTCTTTTTTCAGTCATGTCCAACTCTTCATGTCCCCATTTGGGGTTTTCTTGGCAGAGATACTGGAGTGGTTTGCTATTTCCTTCCTTAGCTCATTTTACAGATGAGGAAACTGAGGCAAACTGAGGTTTAAGTGGTCAGGATCACACAGCTAATAAGTGTCTGAGGCCAGAATTGAACTCAGGAAGATGAGTCTTCCTGATGTGAAAATAATTTTGATACTGCTATTCAATCTAATGAGTATTTACTCAGTTTATTAAGATGTAATGGGTATTAGTGATTGTATTAGTGAATTAAGTAGAATACAGTTGTTTGATTTAGCTATGTTAGTTAATGCTGTAAGAACAATAGTCATAATTAATTAACCCACCATGTATGATGATAATATTACTTATGTTTGATTAATAGGATAGATTTATACTCTATTAGGTAGACTTGTTAAGGACTTATATTAATGTGTGTTAACAATTTGACGTGTTAGCACTATCTGCCCTGTTCCACCTCCCCCCACCCTAATACTGTAAGAGAACTATGTTTAAAAAAAAACACAGCTTCCTTATAAATGTAGCTTGTTGATAGTTCCAGAACATTGCTGACAAAGTACTAGTGGTTGATTGACAACTCTCTTAGCCAATCATAGGAGTCCCCCCCCCTGAAAATGACCAATCATAAATTGTAATGTATCATTAATGATCCCCTGAGATCTATAAAAGGGCTTGGTTATAGTGAGCAAGGGGCATCTTTGACCAGCAGGAAGGCCTTAAATCCAATTGCTTAGGGAATCACCAGTTTCCCCCTAAAATTAATTATGCTCTGAGCTCTGCCTTAATTTCCATTTGTTGTTGATTGGATTTTTGCAGCCCCCTGACTACAAGCTCAGGGCTCTATCCGCTGCACCACCTAACTTCCAACTACTTAAATATCTTCAGTTCCCACCAGAAACAGAAAACAACTGCTTATTTTAGCTTTCCAAAATATCCTCCCTGTTACAAAACTCACCAAGTCTTTGGCTTCCTAAGCAGTTAAATTTTATTACAGTAGGTAAAGTCGAGGATGGAGAAAGAGAGGGAGAGGAAGGGAAAGGGAACACATTGGCCAAATGTCAGGTGAAGGATCTAGAAAGATAAGAGTGTCATACTATATCTCACATCCAGAACTTTCACTAGTCCCTCCTTCTCCCCCTAAAAAAGACACAAAGGACTTGTTCCTCCCTTGTAGGGATTGTACAGACTAGAGGTTGTGGAGGAGGCATGCGCATAGGATACAACTGTATGACCCAACTCTGAACAAGGAAGTAGGGTGGGAATGGGAATGAGGAGAGAAAGGAGGCTTCCAAGTATGGGTCCTAAAGTAGGGGCCTGTGGAATTTGGTAAGGACAGTTTCTTTTCCTGCTTATTAAGGGGCCAGAGTAATAATATTAATTTACCTAAATGCAACTGGATACTCAAGTGACTAGAGCATCTGGGTAGTACAAAAGAACTTTCTGCTTATAGCTCTTTCCTGCTTTGACTTCTTAGTCCCACTGAGAGTTGTTGAGCAATTGCCTTGTGTTACAATCAACTTCCCAGTTTTGCAACCATGGGGAAGTCAGGGAAATCTAATGTGATACATAACCATCTGATATGTGGACTATATATATATAGTCCATATGTGAGATTGCTACTATAATCTGCATATTAACTACAAGTAAAGCTTAAATTTTCCTAATTTTTGGATAAAAATAAACAAATAGAAATTTTAATAATTTCTTCTTATATCCATATAAAAAATCTTGTGCATTCCACTCTGTAGACCACACCGTTCATTCTGTAGCTACTAAATA
This sequence comes from Pseudochirops cupreus, assembly GCA_028627135.1. Lineage (NCBI taxonomy): Eukaryota > Metazoa > Chordata > Mammalia > Diprotodontia > Pseudocheiridae > Pseudochirops > Pseudochirops cupreus. The sequence goes on along the minus strand of CM053583.1, from coordinate 252,632,061 downwards.
AAATACTGAGAGCAAGGAGAGGTAATGTAATGAAACATTAGTCTCAGTAGCTGAGGATCTCAAGTTGTCTTCTTTTCTGTTTTTAATTGTGCTTTAAAAAGGTGGCATTTGGTTAGAGGAAGCATTCAGGGAATTGCCTCATGAATTCCCTTTTCCTCAGTTAGTTTATGTCTGTCTATAACCATAAAGGCAAATGGGTCAGGGATTCTAGCAGATAAACAGTAAAAGAGAACAAAGCTAGTGATTAGATGAAAGATTTCAAATTGGAGCCCCGCAGAAATGTCTCTAAAAAGCAGCACTTACTGCCTGCCTGATATTCTGTACCGAAACCATTCCCCTTTCCTTTAGATATTCATCCTTGAGAAGCTGCAATCTGACCTGGTGTGCTCTATCCCGCAGTGACACTGGCACAATGAAGGTTCTTGGCTGGCATTCCTGCCCATGAGGAAGGGTATTTATAATGGTCAGAAATAACAACAACTAGCATTGATATAACACTTGAAGGTTTGCAAAGCAGTTACATAAATTATCACACTTCATTCTCACAGCAATCCTTGAAAGGTGGGGGCTATTGTGCTCATTTTACAGATGAAGACTCTAAGACTTAAACTGTTATTTTTTATTTCTAGTCCAATACTCTATCCACTGTATTACCTACATGTGAAAAGTATGCTATCTTACTTACCTCCTCTTAGCAATGCAAGGATCTCAGACAACTCCAAAAGACTCATGATGGAAAATGCTATTCACATCCAGAGAAAGAACTATGGAGTCTGAATGCAGTATTTGTGCCCTCTCTCTCTCTCTCTCTCTCTCTCTCTCTCTCTCTCTCTCTCTCTCTCTCTCTCTGTTTCTGCTTTCTCACGGTTCCTCCATTGGTTCTAATTCTTCTTTACAATATGACTAATGAGAAAATGTTTAATACTAATGTACGTGGAGAGCCTATATCAGATTGCACTTCATTTTGGGGTGGGGAAGGAGAGAAAGGAGGAAGAAAATTTGGAATTCAAAATTTTATAGAAGTGAATATTGAAAACTAAAAATAAATTATTTTTAATAAAAAAAGAAGAATACTATCTTGCAGGAGGAGAAGGGAGAAGCTGTGTGAGGATAGATGGGCGCACTGCCACCTCTACCACCACACCATGTAATGCTTTCATCATGACATAATTCATTCTAACATAAGAAGGACTGGCCAATGAGTGCTCAGTCATTATGAGCATGGGCCTGAAGCAATCCCCTATACAGACTTTGGAGGATGCACAGGTATTTGGTTCCTGGTATCATTCTAACCATATGGTAAAGAAATGGACTTTGAACTGTCTGTTGAGCTGGAGCTTGTAGTACATACATATACAAGACTCCCTGGAGAAAATTCAGTTTCTTTTCTGATGGTAAGCAAGCTCTATGGGCTTCCTACAGGTGGGATAGCTTCCTGCTGCCAGTTCTTTATCTCTTCACTGAGAGATAGATATATAGCCCATGAACATAAGCCACATGTTCTTTGCCTTTTTGTATTTGTTCTTTCCTATCCTCAGGTGAAAGAGTATTGACATGGACTCCAACTTCCAGATCTTTGGCAGCTTAATCTCCTGACCTTTTGAGCTCACAGGGTCATGCCAGATTTTGCCCATAGTCCAGCCCCATAAGAAATGAAGTTCGGAACAACCCAATCAACCCAGCAGGCAGCAAATCAAAGCCAGGCAAAAGAGAGTGACGGTGGCATTCTTCAGCTGTGCTACATTTAAAAGTGAACTTGATGGGGGTGAATGCAACTGCTTGATAAAAGCAATTGCTTTAATGTTGGTCCTCAGGGACCAAGGTGATACAGGGGAGCATACCGTAAGTGTCGGGAGAAGTGTTTTGTAACTTCTGCTTTTGGTATATCTTATTAATGTTGTTTCTTTTTGTTGTTGTTCAGTCATTTCAGTTGTGTCTGAATTTGAGGGTTTCTTGGGTAAAGATACTAGTTTGCCATTTCTTTCTTCATCTCATTTTTACAGATGAGGAACTGAGGCAAACGGGGTTAAGTGATTTGCCCAGGATCACACAGCTAGTAAGTATCTGAGGCCAAATTTGAACTTAGGGAAGATGTGTCTTCCTGGCATTCTATTCACTGCACCACTTTGCCATTCCAGTAATATCTCTATGTACCAGTTAATTGATGTTAATTGGTTAAATGATACTGAAGTGCTAATCACTGGAGTGTATTGATGATAGAAGATACTAATGGTAATGGATATTTTATATTAGGGAGATATTTGATAATGGGGGTTTTCAAGTGGATGGCATTAGAGAAAGATGCCTCCCACCCATTGGTACTCCTAGAACCCTAAAAAGGTAGCCAGTCTCACTCTAGAAGCCTGAGTGACTAATGTGCGTTTATGTTAAGAGAGGAAGTCCAGAGCCTTTGCTAGGCTAACCTCCTAGCTTGGGAAGCACCTCCCATTTCATCTATTTAGATTTTGACAAAATTCAACAATATTCATTAAGTGTCTGTTATGTCCCAGACATTGTGCTGGGGATGAGAGGCAAAAAAGGAAGCAATTCTTGCTCACAAAGAATTTACATTCCAGAGGCACCATGTGCTTAGATAGTAAATACAAGGTAATTTCAAGAGAGAAAACATTGGTACCTGGAGGGCTAAGAAAGGACTTTACAGAGAAGTTATAACTGAGCCAAGCCTTGAAAGAAGGTACAAATTCTGAAATGTAGGGTTGTGAAGGTGGTGCATTCCAGATATGAGAAATAGACTGTGTGAATTAAAAGCATCGATACAAAAGACCAGACAATAAATTCAAGAAAAAAACTAGTAGGAGACTTTGGACTCGCACGAATTGATATAATGGATTTTGGTTTCTCCTTCTAGATTAGATTGTGCTCTTTGCTACAGGAAGGCCTTTCCTTCTGGTTCAGCTGCCAGAGATCTGTCAGAATGGAGAGCAGTATAGTTTGATACACTGTGCAGAGCAGAGAGTATCATGGGACTGGCACAACCTGAAAGCCCTCTGGAGTCTTTGGTAGGAGCCCCTTCACACTTTCAGAGTCACAGGACTGGTTTAATACCAACAACAACAACTCCTTGATTGAACCACTTAAGACAAAGCACATTCCTCACAACATCTTATGAGGCAGGCAATGCAAGTATGATCATCTCCATTTTACAAAGACGGAAACTGTGGCTCAGAGGACTAAGATAATTTACCTCTAGTTATTAGGCTACTAAATGTCAGAAACAGGACATGAACCCAGGCCCTCAGACACCAAGTTTGTTGCTATTTTCACTATACTATGCTATGCTATGCTATGCTATGCTATCTCTGATTGTAAATTTCATATTTCAGAGGTAAAGAATCATATTGGCTTTTTAAATCACATCAATATAAAGTACAAACTAGAATTTCTAAATCTTTTTTGAAGAAAATGGGTTATTTTGTCTGAGATTGAATAGATGAGTTTTATTCCAAGGACTGTTTTTTAAAAAATTCAAATCTTTTTCAAAGCTAATGTACTAGGAAATGACTTGTAAATATGGCTTAAAAATTAAATTAAATTTGAAGGTCACAATTAAATTCTTAAAGAATAAGTGAAATCTCTTTAAGATTCTTTCATTTGTTGCCTTTAGCAATACAGACTTGTCTACTGGAACTGTTCACCTCCCAGGATGCCAGTTGGCTAGCTAGTGTTGCCATAGAGACATGAGACAGAGAAGTAACAGAGCAGACACTGGAACTTATCAGTTTGGTAATTTGGGACTTGTTAGGAGAGATAAGGAGGAAAATCTTACATTTTGAAAATCACAAAGAAGCATGGGGCTAAGGTTGTGGTGTTAGAAGGCAGTCATGAGCTGGCCTCCTTCCCACCTGCAAACCCATGAGCACTGAGATTCTTTTGGGCTCCTGCTTTAGGACAATGAGGATATATTGAGACAAATACAGGTACCCACCCTCCCTTCTCCCTAATGACCCTACCATATCCCCTATTCTGGGTGAAAGAACAACCCCTTCCTTAACAGTTCCACTTATCTAATTTATGTCATCTTTCCCTGTTGAAGAAGAGGAAAAATTTAAAGGGGAGAAGGTGATTCTGCCTCTCTAGCCAGAAAGTATGAGCTTTTACTGCCTTTTTGTTGCTAACACTTCCTTTCACTTGAAATTAATGAAAATGTAACTGTCACTAATGCTGACTTAAATGTAGTTAATGACAGTAGACCAACAGAAATCTGGAAAGGGAGTGTTTCCTTCTGTCCTTTAAGAGACAGAGATAAGGCCTCCACTATTCATTTTCTGTTCAAGGAAGGGTAGGAGATTCTTGGATCCCTATAGGACAGAGCAGTGTATAAGCCTAAATAATCATCCCTTAGACTAGTTAGAAAAACCAATGACAGAAACACAAGTCTATAGGAAAAGCTTCTTTCAGGGTAAGGTCTGGGGAACTGGGGAGCATTAGAGGTCCTAAAGCAGGGTGCTACAGTCAGCTTTGCCCCTGGATTTCTAGTACAAAATCCAGTTCCCCATAAGATCTTTCCAGTGAGGCTACAGTCACTGGTACTATGTAGTGGCAACCACACTGGCAAACCCAGGATGGCTGCTAGCGCAGGTTCTTAGATCTTCTTTACTTGGAAAGATAACTGTTTAACAATTTCTTTTAATTACACTCACTAGTTCAAGGAAAAAGTCAGCACCCTGAACTTCAGAGAAAATACAAGCAGAGAAATAAAGACCAACAGACAGGGCTCTGACTGCCTGAATCAACTATACACTTTACATACTTCCCTGGATAGAGAGAGCCTTTACATCTGAGCAGTCAGGGAGCTTTGAACATATGACCACTCAGAATCTTGAACAGGGAATCACAAGATCTTTCTCATAAATGAGCCCCTGTAATGGTAATGGGATTTAAAGATCTTCTATGCCCCTTGTATTGGCAAGCAAACAGGTACTTAGCACTTAATTCCAAGTTCATGATTGTGTTAAGTATTAAGACCCAGAACTTGTGAATCCCACAGTAGGATGGACTTGCTGATGTGATAAGAAGGGGTGGATTAGGGAAGAGCTAATACCATATATAAGGAGAGGCCGAGGCTGGAGAGGGTAAAGATTTTGAGAACAGAACTTGTGGTGGCAGAACTTCTTCTCAGAGCCAGCCAGAACTACTGCTGAGAACTTCCAAGAGCCAGCCTGGTGAGTGAGGAGAGGAGGACCCTTGTTTGAGGGAGCCTGTTTTGTTTTGAAGGCTTGGGAATGTGGGTGTTCACAGCATTAACTCTGTGTACCAACTTCATGGCTACTATAATGACTTTGACCTTCTGGTTTTGGGACTCAGTTTTCTGGTATTTGAATAAAGGCTTTAGTTCTGTCCTCCTGTTACTTTTTGTGATTCACAACTATACCAGCATATTCATAACCACTGTGGGTGTTGTGAATATCAAATTGGTGTTACAGCCCCCAAAGCAAAATACCAATTGGGGTATACATACATTTCTGAGAGCCAGAAAGCATCACAACCCTCATGACTCAGTGCCTAGTTAGAAATTAGAAAAAGGTGTGAAAGCCTTCCTACAAGCAAGCCTCCCCTAAGCAAGATTCCCTTAATGGGCTCCACCTGAGCCCTATTAATGGACAGGGAAGATCTTAAACCCCACTAACATTACACACCCTTATTCATACTCAAGTTACTCTTCTTTAATCCTAAATGATGGCACATATTAGGGGAAGGCTGCAGCTCTCAGAGTAACAAGATAATTTGATCCTAATGTAACAAACTTGCCCTTTTTTGTCATCCATAGAGTTCTATCCACTTGATTCCAGTGGTCACCATTTTGTACATAAAAGGATCACAAAAACTCACTTGGTCATATGGATCTCTCTCTCCTTTTCCCGACTTGAATATCAGGAACCTACCTAAAGTAATTTTCTGTTCACCTTTTACTTGACCAAATGTTTACTAGTTTCCCTATACCAGGGGTGGGGAACCTGTAACCTCAAGGCCACAGGTACCCCACCCCTGCCCTGTACCCCAGAACACAAATCCTGAGGTGTCTAGGGGCAGTTGGGTAGCACGGTGGATAGGGCTCCAGCCCTGAAGTCAACAAGACCTGAATTCAAATCTGGACTCAGATACTTATTAACAGTGTGACTCTGGGCAAATCACTTAACCCTAAGTGTCTGAAAAAAGAAAGTGCATTGGATCACCCTATGAACTGAGAAGGCACTCTCTGCTGATGGTGGTTGGCTCCGGCCTGCCTTGGTTAAAGAAAATACTTCCTTAGCATTCCTTCTAAACCTTAGGCTTAGAATTTCGCCCCAAGGAAACAAGAATGGAATGGGAGGTAATGGGAAGAGGCACTCCAGGAAGGAAGGGGCTAGCCCCTCAGCTAGTATGAATTTCACTTTCCTTTCTATTATGAGCCAGGTGATGTGCTAAGAGCTTTACGAATATCTCATTTGATATTCACAACAATCCTGTGTGGGAGGTACTATTATTATCTCCATTTTACAGTTAAGGAAACTGAGGTGTACCAGGTTAAGTGACTTGTCTAGGGTCGTGCAGCTAGGAAGTGTCTGAGACTGGATTTAAACCAATGTCTTCCTGACGCCAAGCCCAGCACTATCTAACCACCTCATGCTAGTCAGGCTAGTTTTTAGCAATATTCTAAGGACTTAATCCATGCTAGATAGGGTAGTTTTTCCTTAAATGGCACTGACGTGCTTTCCTGGGGTGCATGAATATAGAAACAACCAAGAGAAGAGTAGAGCCAGTTCCTTCCTCGGGCTTCTGACCAAAAACCAGCAGCATAATCAACATCAGCACAAGAAAGCTATGTTCAGTTAATTCAGGGCTATATTTTTGCTGATTGCCTTTTCTCTTCCTATAATCTCTGAGCACAATTCTTTTTGTCTCCACAAATATCTCATTTCAGTCTGATCCCAAACCTGACCAGATGTGACCTATGCTACCCTGTCCTCAAAGAGCTTACACTGGAGAGAGACATCACACAGGGGAAATGATGTCCAAGGAAGGGAGTTATAGTCTAGAAGTCACAAAGATGGTTAGTAGAACAACAGAGCAACCAATTGACAGACCCTTTAAATAGTCAGTGAAAATGCTGATTTATTTAGTACCTCAGTCAGTCAGTGATTATTCAGCACTTACAAATTGGTCAGCACTGTGCTAAGCACTCCGGATACAAAGCAAGGCAAAAACACTCCCTGCCTTAAAGAAGCTCAGTCTAGGAGGAGAGACAACAAATGCCTAAATGGGCACATCAATGGTATATACAGAGTGAGACCAGCTCTGCACAGCTGGGGATCTGGTTTGGTTCTCAGAGCAGGAGCTGGAGGGGGAATGGATGGGGAAAAGGCAAAGCCAAGCAGAAAATATCTCCGGAGGTGAGGATGGGGACATCTGCTCCTGGGAAAGGGCTTAACTCCTCCTAGGCAGGGTTTCTGGTGGTCTGGTTTAGAGGATGGAGCAGCAGTAGAACCAAGAAGGGAGATAATGACTGGGGCAAAGATGAGGACCTGGAAGGATTGCTGGCCATCAACCCCGCCCCCCCCACAAAACAAACAAACAACAATTTTTTTCTGAGTCATGAGGCCAGGCTTTGAAAGCACCAGTACTCTAGGAGTAGGTCCAATTGCTACAACCTGAGTGAACGTACACTGGCTAGGGAATCAAGAGACTTGGATTCTGGGGCCGCTAGGTGGCACAGTGAATAGAGCACTGGCCCTGGAGTCAGGAGGACCTGAGTTCAAATTTGACCTCAGACACTTAACACTTAACACTTACTAGCCATGTGACCTTGGGCAAGTCACTTAACCCCAATTGCCCAGCCTTACACCCTCTAAAAAAGCAAAAACAAAAACAAACAAAAAAAAGAGACTTGCATTCTAGTCCTTGCTTTGCTACGGACTCTGAGTTTGTTTTTTCTTCTGTAGAATGAGGGGTTGAAAAAAATTCATTCAGCCTGTACGATTCCTTTGGGTTCTAACAGACTGTGAGTCTATGAGATTTGGGCTCTTTTTAGCTGTCCTTCAGCTCAGTCTCAATTTCAGTAAGATGAACGAACCATCTTCTGTGACCTTGGGCACCTCATTTTCTCTCTCTGGGTGTCAGTGTTTTATTTTAGTTTCTATAAAATTAAGCAGTTTGGCTACAGGGACTTGCAAACTATGGTTGTTATTACCCATTTTTTGTTCAGCCTATGAGCTAAGAATGGTTTTTTTACATTTTTTCAAAAATTATAAAAAAAAACCAAAACAACCAAAAAACAAAACAAGAGCAAAATATGTTGTAGCACATAAAAGTTACATGAAATTCAAATTTCAGTGTATGTAAGTAAAATATTATCGTAACACAGCCATACACACTCATTTATATATTATCCATGGCTGCTTTTGTACGACAGCAGCAGAACTGAGTAGTTGAGAGAAAGACTATAAGGTTTTCTCTTTCCTTTGCAAGGCTGTTCAATGCCCTACAAATCTCAGCAACCCAGTTATAACTCAGCACTAACTTTGAACCCAATTAATGGTATGAAGGGCTTTGAATGCCAAACAGAGCATTTTGTATTTGTTCCCATAGGCAATAAGCTGTCACCGAAGTTTATTAAGTGGTGTGTGTGTGTGTGTGTGTGTGTGTGTGTGTGTGTGTGTGTGTGTGTGTGTGTGTGTGATCAGATTAGCATTTTAGGAAAATAATTTTAGTGGCTGAATGGAGGGTGAATTGGAGTGGGTGAGGAGAGACTTGAAGGAAGCAGATGCACCAGCAAACAATTGCAGTAATCAAGACATGGGGTGATTATGGCTACACTATAGGAGTGGCATGTCAGAGGAGAGAAGGGCACATATTCAAGAGATATTGCAAAGATGAAACTGACAGGCTTTGGCAACAGATTGGATATGGCGGGGGGGAGGGAAGGAGAGAGGAGTCAACGCTAACTCCTACATTTCAATCCTAAGAGGCTCTTTGCCTCCTACAGTAATAGGGAAGACTGAAGAGCAATGGGGACGGTGAGAAGTCAGCAGAGAGATTAGAGCAGATAGGTAGATCTGAGAGTCATCAGCAAAGATTTGGTAGTTAAATCCATTGGAGATGATGAGATCACCAAGTGAAGTTGTATAGAACAAGGAGAGAAGGGAGCCCAGGATAGAACTCTGAGGGGCACCTATGATTAGAACATGCAATCTGGAAGATCTTGCAGAGGAGACAGAAAAGGATCACTCAGAGAGGCAGGAGAACCAAGAGAGTGGTGGTACCCCAAAAACCTAGAATGAAGAGTAAATCAAGGAGGAGAGAGGGATCAACAGTGTCACAGGCTGCAGAGAGGTCAAGGAGGATGAGCATTGAGACAAGTGACTAAGAGGTCACTAGTAACTTTGGAAAGAGCAGTTTTGATGGAACGACATGAGCTGTTTTTGCTACTGTATCGCATCATTGACTCATATTGATCTTGCAGTGCACTGAAACCTTTACATCTTTTTGAGATGAGCTGCTGTCTAGCTATATTTTCCTCATACTGCATTTAATAATATGATTGTTGGAACCCAAAGGTAAGATTTCATATTTATCCATAATAAATTTCACCAAATTAGATTCAGCTCAACATCTGAAAATTCAATAAACCTACATCTATGTCACTGTTAAAGATGTTAAACAGTACAATATCAAGCAGAAGTCCCTGAAGTAATTCATTGGAGACCATCTTGCCTTCTTTTCCATAAAAATTATACAAAAGACTTTGTCGAATGCTTTACTAAAATCTAGGTCAACCTTGTCTACAAACTCGCCCAATATTCCCCAGTATTAGGCCTTAGTAGATTGTACCCGATAGCTATTTTTTGAAAACAAGAGTGCAGTTTTATCAGGGACATAGAATTAAAATCTGCACAGATCTCTTTGAGAAAATTTAAGCTTAAGGAAGAATATGTAAATCAATATCAAAAAATTAGCCGAATCAAAAACGACTTTGCATAAACTTTAAGAATTTTTACCAGCAACACACACCATTCAGAAAGGATTCACACCAGAGAAGGGCAGAGCTAAAATTAAATTTGAAAAATCTGTTAAGTTTAATCTGCATTATTAACATTTGCTCCATCACTTTCTAAAGTCTAGACATGCAGAAAAAAGATTTTCACAAAAAGCTGGAACAAAGTAGAAGAAGCAACTGTTGGGAAAATATTTCCAGTAAGACAGAACCATCAAAATCATTCTTTGGGAGTCCTGTTGTGGGGGTGCAGAGGGGGAAGATGGGACAACGGGCATCTTGCAAATCACCCAGAGAGTAAAGCAGAGATAGGGAGAGAACATATGCCCAGATGATGGGGTCAGCAAGCCTCCCTAGAGGTCCTACAACCTCCCTCCAAAATCTGCCTTCAGGGACAGTAAGATTTCTCTCAGTATTGACCTTCATTTTTATATCTCCTCTAAAATGCAATGCACATGGATGTTCCTTCCACTCAGGGATGTGCTGCTGCCAATTCCAACTGGCTTTAAATTTTTCAGTGTGAGCATTGATTCCTCAGAAGTTGGCCAATGCTACAAATCAGACTTTGATTTGTTATTTTGTTGATTGACTAGACTTAAGAAAGTAATTGACAAAATGTCAATGATGCAGATTAAACCTAAAAAGTATATCATTTCTACTTTTTTCCCCCTCAAAGAATTGGTTGTTAAACATTTGACCGGTACCATATCCTTCTTTTACTATGGTGGTAGTTGTTCATTACCACTAGTATTTTTCTACTAGTCATTTGGCCTTAGAAACATTCTCACATCTCTGCCAAAGATTTATTCTTTTTTATTCACAATTCTCTTATAACTTGACACATTATAAGCACTGTACTTAGTGTGTCTCCCTTCATCTACAAAAGGAAATTATTGAAGGATTATAAGCTTTAGTGTTAAGGGTGGCGGTGGGGAGGGTGTCCATGTGAGGCAGTTACCTACAATAGCTTCCACTAGGTGCTGGCGTGGAAAGCTCAAACTCATGTAACATAATTTTGCTGGGTTTGGTCTCTTTCAATACTGTTTGATCCAGATGGAGTTCCATCCCAAAATTGGCAGTTCTTTGGAATGTCTCAAAAAGCATCATGAAAGAATAGAACTGGCCTTGGAGTTAGGATGTCCCGGTTTCAACTCCTGCCGTCAATTTGTACTGGCCATATAACTCTGGACAAGTCCTTTAACTTCTCAGTTACTTCCAGCCGCCTTCTGAGAATATAAATTACAGAATAGCTTCCAATTTGCTTTGGTAGAAGGAGTTTCCTCACTGAGAATTCCCAACACCAGTGAACTTACAAGTCCAAGCAGCTTAAAAAATAGTATATCTTATTCTCGTAGGCTTCTTTCTGAGGTTGTCATTCCTAGGTGAGAAGGAATCATATATGCAGAAGTTTATCCCTCCTCCCCAGAATAGAAATCCATTTTGCTATGTTCTGGTCTCTTCTGAACTGAGACAGATGAAAATAAATCCAAAAAAATTCTGAGTAGATCTGTTAGCTCACTTGTATAGGCCCTCAGGAAGAGGGAGCCCCTTTTGTCCATCTTCCTAAGTTACAGGTAGACAATCATCTGTCCCTGAAATCCAGTCAGAAGTTGTTCTGTCTTCTGGAAAAGTCACCAATGAATATGCCCACAACCTCTTCTTTGAGATGGTTCCTATAAGTTATCCCAAAGACATCCTGCTCTGTAAGCTCATTAAGTTGATTGATGAGCACATTAAATTGATCAGGGAACTTTTATGCTCAACCTCCCTCCCTCTCTCTCTCTCCCTCTCTTTCTTTCTCTCTCTGTCTCTGTCTCTCTCTGTCTCCGTCTGTCTGTCTGTCTGTCTGTCTGTCTCTCTCTCTCTCTCTCACACACACACACACACACACACACACATACACATACATTCCTACACATTCTTTTCTTTTCTTCCAAGGTTCTTTAAGCGCTAAGCAAACACAATGAGATGGGTATCTGGATTTCAGTTACATTCTTTTCTTCATTTTTGGAGGAATCTGTGCTTCTTCACTGATTAAATGGACTTAAATTGGATTATTTTTATATGCCCTATTTCCTATAAATTCAAGGAAACTAAGGTGCACGAAGATGATGTGATTTGCTCAAGGTTAAACAACCGGTAAATAGTAGACCCAGTTCTCCTGACTCTAATCTAGTGGTCTTTCTACTATTCTATGCTGCATTTCCAGCTTAGTAAAATGTAATCTCCTCGAGGGTAGGGACTATTTCCTTTCTTTCCCTCTGTTCCCAGTGCCTAGTAGGGTATATTATGCCGTAGGTACCTATTAAATTAATTGTTGAATGTTAGAAAGTGATCACAGAAGAAACAAGGAAGACAATGTGGTGGCCATAAGCAGCCCAAAAGATACTTCTTAGACTTTTGACATTGGAAGAATATTGGGGACTAGTTAAAACCCTTTATTTTATAGAGAAGGAATTTGTAGTCCTGAAAAAATGAAATGACTTGCCGAAAACCACACAGCTAGTCCACAACAAAAGCAGGATTGAAAGGTTAGTCTTCTGAATCCAATTCTGGGTCTCTTTTCACTATATAACACCTATTCATTCATGCCCTAGATTGCCAACAGTCTAACCTAAATCAAAGTTTGATTTCATAACAGGGAATTTAACTGGCATATATTGTGAGAAGAGATTTTCACTTGTCCTAAAATATCTTGTTGATCAGAAGAGGTTATATGCTTTCAGTAACAAACTTTCTAGATCAAGTCTACCACCACTCATATTCTGTTTTAGGATTTGCATTTCCTTTCATTTTAATCCTAGGGGAAAAAATGGACAAGTTAACAGATGGTTTCAATACATACCCTACATTTGTTAGGCTTTAAAAATACCAGCAAAAATCTTGTTTTAGTTCAAAATGCATTCTTAGGGATTAAAAAGGGATATTTTCTATATTTCATTTAATATTACATATATCTAAACCTCAATACACTATAATTCTGCATCTTTTCATCATGATTCTCAGATCTCTTATACTTAATTCCTTCTGCAATGCTTCATCACAGTATGGAGGTGAGCCTGTGTTATGAAAGGCTATGCCAATAGAATATAAGCTTGATGAAATCCTTCTAAACTGAATTCAAGTGGTGAATCTGCTGGAAATGTGTGTGTGTGTGCATGTGTGTGTGTGTGTGTGTGTGTGTGTGTGCGCGCGAGTGCATGTGTGTGTAGTTTGAAGTCAAAAGTAAAAAAAAAAATTAGAGAAGTTCATCATCAGAAAGTTGGCCACCAAGTGACAAATATTTTTTCTATAACATGTAAGATGGTGTAATATTTGCTTGTGAGAGACATACTCATACCAATGTAATCCTGAATCCATACTCATGATTCCAATTTCCTTTTAAGCAAGATTTACTGTGTATAGTTATATGTAAACTGAGTCCCAAAGCCCATTGGTATGGGACTCTCTCCTCATCATTGGAGATCAGTTCTTCCCTGTGCCTAGGGCACAGGGGGAGGGAGTGAAATTGGTGAGAATGAGAGTTTCTTCAGTCTTTTCAGCTTCAAGTCTTTCTAAACTCTTTGGGCTTCAGGTGCTTCAAGAGAAAAGATGGACAATGCCAACTTCACTTCAGGTTACTGAAGGAAAAAACTCTCCAAGCTGACATGGGAAGAGGGGGCAGTTGCCATCATGTCCCTATGCCCAGCTTGTTGTACTAGAGACTTTGGGAAACTTCCCTTTGGGTGAGAGCTAGGTCTCTCTCTTGGTTGAGTTATCTCAATCCCAATGAGGTATCGTATCCTTCCTTCTGTATTGTCTAGGATAGATAGACAGAGATAGATAGATAGATAGATAGATAGATAGATAGATAGATAGATAGATAAAGATAGATTCTCCTATGCATACTTTCTCTGATTTCTGTTTTGCTGTGATTTGGATAAATGGGTTTCTTGGCTACCTAACATATGTGTTCATTGTGGAACTGGTATTTGGTGGGAAAGGTGTCAAACCTTAGATATAAAGTTTGGATCCTCCTGTTTTCCCCAATAATGAAATAACAATCAGAAGTTAGATTAAATCTGAAAATCACACTCCATAGACTGGACTAATAATATTTAAGGGAGCAGATAATATATAATTGTAGCCCAGTACTACCTCTCTCTGAGGACAGCAGAGTGACCAAGCTCCTGGCCCCAACTTCCTGCTTCCCTTCCTGGTAGGAAATGAAGACTTCCTTGGAGAAGAGTAGGGGGAGAAAACTCTAGAAATGGTTTTTCTGCCTTCCCTTGGGTCACACAATGACACCCCTATGCTACATGAACAGCCCTTGCTATACATACTATATTTTCATCTAAAATGTTTCAAGATTTGCAGGTATGTAAAGCTTGAGAAAATGGCAAGGTGAGAAATAACTTTGGGTACAACGCCCCTGGACCATTCCAAATAAATGAGAAGTGCACACACGCATGCATACACACACACAATGACTAAAAAAAAAAAAGCTATGGTGGCCTGAAAGAACAGACTGGATTGGTAGATAAAAGCACTCACAGAAGAGAAAGGTATGCCAGTAAGGGTATATATTTTTAGCAAGGAAGGGGAAGGGAACGAAAAGGAAACAAGTATTTATTAAGTGCTTACTCTATGTCAGGCTCTGTATGAGAACAAATAGAAACATTAATAGAATATTTGATAATGGCAGACAAATGCTGACTTAGGAGAAATGAACTAATAATTGAAAAGCAGAGGCTTCTCAATGAATAAATACTTAGAAGCAATGAAAATTGGTCAGATATCACCTGATGAAGGTTAAAATATTTAAAGAAATTTCAGGAAGCAACCCCAAGAGGCTGCCAAGAGGTTCAGAAGAGCAAACACAAAGGGATCCCGTAGAAGTGGGAGAGGATGAGACGAATATCTTACAACTTGCTAGGGAGTGGAGGTAAGGATAGGAGTGAACATTTTAGTGGAGAAGTTTCTCCAATTTAGGGTTGTACTTCTGGGTGCTAACTGGTCTTAATGATTCTAAGAGATTGAAATGAAGGTGTGGTTTCAAAGGGAGTTTGGCATGTCATCAAAAGTCATCAGTGATAACAGAAAAAGTAAAGAACAAAACTAGCTCCCCCTCTCCCACACTTAGGTTATAGGATGCTCTGCCTTGAGCCCCACTGCCTCTTTTTTTTAAAAAAATTTTTTACATTTAATCTTTATTTTGCTTTTTCTCAATCACATGTAAACAAACATTTTAAAAATTTTTTTTATTTTGAGTTCCAAATTTTCTCCCTACCTCCTTCCCCATGCCCATCCTTGAAGAAGGTAAACAATTTGATATAGAATATACATTGCAGTTATGCACATGATTTCCATATTAGTCATGTTCAAAAGAAGATACAAACCAAAAAAACAAGAATAATAAAAAAAAGTTTTAAAAATATGTTTCAATCTGTATTCAGATGCTATCAGTTCTTTCTCTGAAGATGGGTAGCATTTTTCATTGTAAGTCCTTCAGAATTGTTTTGGATCATTGTCTTGCTGAGAACAGCTAAGTCATTCACAGTTTATAATCATATGATAGTGCTGTTACTGTGTACAATGTTCTCCTGGTTCTTCTGCTCACTTCACTTTGCATCAACTCATGTAATTCTTCCCAGGTTTTTCTGAGAGCATCCTGCTTGTCATTTCTTATAGCACAAGAGTATCCCATTATATTCATATACCACAACTTGTTCAGCCATTCCCCAATTGAAGCGCATTACCCTCAGCTTCCAATTCTTTGCCACTATGAAAAGAACTGCTATAAATATTTTTGTTTATATAGATCTGTTTCCTTTTTCTTTGATCTCTTTAAGGTATAGACCTATTCCTCCTGCCTCTTTTGAGAATTAACACTCCTGCGAATAAATTCTAAAGTAAGCTAGAAGAGCAGAGGAGTAAGGAAAAGGGTGTAAGGAAAACATTTCTCTTGGAAGAGGGGTGAGACATTAATTTAATTGTAATTAAAGGAACAGATGATGTGCAGCAGGTGGTGGTAGGGAGAGCAAAAAAGGATTCTGAACAGGAGAAAAAAAGAAGAATAAAATAAAGAAGTAGGAATGTAGACAGCAGGAAGAGACAGATGTGGAGAAAATATAACAATAAAGATAAACTCAAAGAATTTGGGATTGGATAGGATGAGGCAGGGATGGGGTGAGTAGGAGGTAACTGAGACTGATAAAGCTAATGCATGATGCATAAAGCCCTCAAATCCTCCCTGTGCCCTCCAGCCTAGACTACTAGGCTAGGTAACTGCAAAGGAGCCTGACACCCCGATTTTCCACCATTTGAAAGTTGAAGCTATACTGCTTTCAGGGCACAGCTTTTCTTGCTGGTCCCTTTTTTCTTTCTCATGGAAATTTATACAACAGATGAAATAAGTCTAAGACTTGAATTAGGATTCATATGCATTCGGAAAGGTTATGAAAATAACAGATTCTTTCATTGGCTTCAATCCCACTTCATTTTACTGAGGGAAATTACCTACTATTACTTGAAGTGTTTTGGCTTACCTCCACATCTCCCTCTTACCCCAGGCATTCAACTGGCCAAGCTCAGGTTGATGAAGGCTGTTACATTATGCAGTTTAAACTACATAAAGTAAACATTGAAAGTAGGCAATCAAAGAATAACAACTGCAGATATAAGAGCAAAACTGACTTTTCTCTCCTCAATCGCTTGTCCTTTTATAATGAGAAAAGTTCATAGCTATAAGGACAAAAGAGATCAGGAAAGGAGACCATTAGCCCCGGATGTGTTAACAAACCGCAGAAATTTGACCTGTCAGCCGAGCCTACTCTATTATGTGTTCACAGACACAGCTAGTGTCCTGACTCCTAGATATTTTGATTAATAGCAGGAAACAGGCATTTCTAAAACCATAGAATATTAGTTCTAGAAATGACGTTGGAAAGTATGCTAGTATAATGAGGCCTAGTGAGGTATGGTGATTTGCCCATAGCCACATAACTAGTTACTTGCAGACCTGAAACTAAAGCTCAGATTTCCTCATCCTTGTAATTACTATTGCACCTCTCTGTTGTATAATTTTTTTAGTTGTAATTTGCGATTTCATCAGTGTAGGAAACTCCTTTTATGGAAACACCAATTCAATTCACTGCAATGTTAAATGACTTGCCACATGCCAGACACAAGATTTAAACTCAAGTTTTCCTGATGCCATTTTAAAAGTTACTTATTTATCTATATTAATTTTTGTAATTTATTTATTTTTGATAGAATTTAATTTTTCCAATTACATCTCAAGACAATTTTAACATTCATTTAAAAAAAATTTTGAGTTCCAAATTTTCTCCCTCCCTGCACCTTCCCCTCTCCAAGACAGCAAGCAATTGGATATAGGCTATACATGTTCACTCATGTAAAACATATTTTCACGTTAGTCATGTTGTAAAAGAAGAAACAGACCAAAAGAAAAAAAACTATAAAAAAAATAAAGTGAAAATAGTATGCTTCAATCTGTATTCAGATTCTATCCAGACTCTGGATATGATAGTGTTTTTCATCATGAGTTCTTTAGAATTGTCTTGGATCTTTGTTTTGCTGAGAAGACCTAGGCCATTCATGGTTGGTCATCATACACTGTTACTATATATAATATTCTGTTTACTTCACTTTGCATCAGTTTATATAAATCTTTCTAGTTTTTTCTGAAATCTTCCTGCTTCTCATTTCTTACTACATAATAGTATTCCGTTATATTCATATACTACAACTTGTTCAGCCATTCCCCAACTGATAGGCATACCTTTGATTTCCAATTCTTTGACCATTTGCCAACTGGGGAATAAATTGTATTCTTAAAAATTTGACTCAGTTCTCTATATTTGAGAAGTTTAAAGTATTTCTTTATATACACAAATCCATGAAGACTTTTTAAAAATTACAATACATGTTGAAAACAGATATATTATCTCCATTCCACAAATGATTGTGTCAGTTTATTGTAATTTTAGCACTTTTTCTACATTATATAGAAAAGAAAGATGTTAATTAACCATAAAGATTTAAAAAATGGGTTTTATATGTCTTAATATTTACCTTCAATGATTCATTAAGAAGAAAAATATAATCTCATAACTTTAAAATAAACTGAAATAATTTTCAGTGGTCTAAATGAAAAAGTTAATCTACAAATACAATTTTGTTGGGTTATATGAGCATGTGGACTCATCTAAAATTAAAATTAATTATTTGGTATCACAAGCAGTAATAAAAGTTAAAATCCTATAAAGTTATTCTCTAATGGAACATGAATATTTCAGTATTCACTTAAGTTTTTCATCTCTCCCAGGTCTTCTTTAAGACTTTGCTAATTTCATTATTAATCTCATCTTTTTTATTTAGTAATCATGAGTTTGGCTTTGCTTACCTTACAGACTATTACTTGAGGAGTTCCCTTAAGGTTTTCTTATCAGGTCATAATTCAAACGCTATGTCTTGATAATTAAATGAAATTCCTGGAGCACAGATATAGTATCTCACTTTTCACTTACAAGTTGCAGAGCATTGTTCTTGGAAAACATTCAGTCATTTTATTCAGGATCTTCATATCTTATAAAGCTCTTACTAGAATCTACTTCTGTTCATACTAAAGCAATCATAACTGTTGTATCTTCACCTGCAAATGTGAAAGCTCTCTGATCCTGAGCCACTGCCTTTAAAAAATGCTCTTTTCTTTTTCAAAATGTCTTTCATACCTATCACTTACTTACTCGTGATCCCTAATGCCACTACCTGAGCCCAGGCCATAACCACATCATTCCTGGCCTCTTACAATAGCATCCTAGCTGCCTAAACAGCTGTCAATTTAGCCTTTCTTATATACTTAAATTACTTTCTTATTTACATAATTACATTCTTATATACTTAAATTACTTTCTTATATACTTAAATACTACTTTAACTACGTTCATCCCTTGATTAAGAACCTTGAATATAGCATTCTTCATTTCACAGATTGCCTAAATTCTATAAATTCTAAAACAAATTTAGAAAAGAATAATATCAAGTGCCTTCACAACCATGTCAAGAGAATGGTTTTTTTAAATTAATTTTTAAAATTTGGTATTTTATTTTTTCCCCAGTTGCATGTAAAAATGATTTTTAACTTTTGTTTTTAAAACTTTGAGTTCCAAATTCTCTCCCTCCAATGTACATTTCCGCCAATTACGATAAATAGGTCTTCAAAATCCCTACAATGTTGCTTATTTCCATCTCTGAATATGTTTTCCATTTTGCTCAATGTGTGGTGAAACATCACGGGTTTTTTAAGATTTGAATTTGTATTACTATCAGTGAGTTGAAGCAATCTTTCATACGGTTGTTAATAGCTAGCAGTTCTTTTAAGGATTGTTTACTTATATCCATTGACCACATATTCACTGATAAATCGTTTTTGCCCTAACATAATTGTCTTAGTGCCTTACTTTTTAAAACTGTCCAATGTAAACTGGAGACCTCTAGGGGGACTTTGACAATATAGTTGTAAGCACATTTCCCAATTATATTTATAGCTTTCTAGTGATAATACTGTGTTTCTTAATCTGAGTTTCCAGTAGCTTATTTATTTTAAGTAATGAAACAGTAGAGGTCTCTGAGTGAATTTATTCAATGCCACTTTATAAATATCTTCTAATTAGATTTCTAGGTTCCTAGCAGTAATGCTTAATTAGATATTAAACTTCCTTATGCAATGTGTAAGGAGCAAAGCAATACAGATTGTCATTTTTTGTGTGGGATGTTTTGGAACTGTGTTTTGAGTAGGCATTTTCCTAATAGTAATATTGGATTCCTTCAGTTCAATTTAGGGCATTTTAACTACATACAGTGATTCAAAACCATTGGGGTCCTCTTGGTGGAATTATTGCCCTTTCATTCTCTATGTGTTATGGACTTAGATGTCCAAGTTTTTACTGGCACTATTTTATTTCTTCAGCCAGATTTCAGAGATTCTAACTATTTGTAACAAGAAAATACATAACCGGAGCCTTCCAGGTGGACTTGTCCTATGGAATTGACATTGGAGTTGACTCTTCTTAGTTCCCTAGCTTCCTAGTGATACAGAGAAAAGGCACTAATCGAAGCAGCAAGATTCAAAAAGGCTTCTTGCAGAAAATGGAATATAAATTTGGACTTGAAGGAAAGCAGAGAAGCAAAAAGGCATAAGTGAGGAGTCCAGATGCAAGGGATAGCCAGTGCAAAAGCGCAGCATCAGCAGATGGACTATTTGTATGAAAAGAAGCAAGGCTGTCACTGGCTTGTAGAATTGATGAGGGTAGGGAGTAAGTATAAGAAGACTGGAAAGGTAGGAAGGCTCTAGTGGAAGAATGGCTTTCAAACCCAAATAGAGTATTTCTTATTTTATTCTAGAAAAATAGGGAACCACTAGAACTTACTGAGCAATGGGGTTACATTTAGATTATTGGATTCTTAGAAATATTTAAATCCTACAATGACTTTTACAGCATTCAGGGAATTTAGAATGATCCAACATAAACTGGAGCCATCTGGCGGAACTTTTGACAATAAAGTTAAATGTATCATTTCTGTTTACTTTGCTAGTGATACTATTGGGTTTCTCTCAAGTCACATTGTATTCTATAAGAACACAACGTGAATTGAAGTTCTCTGATAGACTTATAGAGTCATGGCTTAAGAGTTTTCTACATAGATACTGCTATATCCAGCTCTTCTCTCTGCTGACCTCTAGTCTTGCATGAACAACTTCTGTTTCCAACACATAACAAATGCTGCTCTAACCTCACTTTGTACAGTTCCCAGTCTTAAAACTAAGTAACCAGGTCAATACCACACTGTCCTCTACTCTCAAATCCATAGTTCCTTGTCATCTTGCTGCTCATTGCTTGACAAACCCCAACTGTGGATTACTCCTACCATATTCCTACCCTGTGCTACTAAACTGACTAGAAGTTATGCAACCAACTTGTCTAGAATCAAGTTAAATATGTGTTATCTAATTTCAACCAATCTTTCACTGAAGCAAAGCAATCCTTTTACTCTATCCATATTAATTTCTATCCCAATCCCCACAGGAGCTGAATTAAACTTTCTCTTTTCTTCTCAGGCTTGCCATACCTCTGCTTCTCCCTATCCTTTCAGCTGAAGAACTTACCTATAATTTTCATAACAAAAGTGAGGCCATTCATTGTGACCTCCCTCTTGTCCTCTTCTTTCCATCTCAGAATCCTTTATTAGCATCCCTCTAAACTCCTTTCCTTTCCTCTAGTTTCCTCTTTTTCCTCTCCCTGTTTTCTCTTGTTTCCCCGTTGAGTATTTTTCTACACAAAACTATCAGTTGTAAGTGTGGTTGTGTGAGTGTTCTACCACTCATTGACCAGATCAGATGAAATTGATGTTTGAGTGACTCCTGGTCTTCACTTCATCATTTTTTATAAAAACTTCCACTTTAGCTACCCAATTATGTAAGTTTTTCCCTACCTCAAATGAAAAAATAGAAGGCAATGTGAAATATCTCATTAGAAAAACCTCTGACCTGGAAAATAGATCCAGGAGAGATGATTTTAAAATTATTGGACTACCTGAAAGCCATGATCAAAAAAAAAAGCCTAGATGCCATCTTTCAAGAAATTAGCAAGATAGAGCAATTGGGGTTAAGTGACTTGCCCAAGGTCAAACTGCTAGTTTTTGCATTAAGTGTCTGGGCGGGATCCAAACTCAGTTCCTCCTGACTCCAGGGCCAGTGCTTTATTCACTGTACCACCTAGCCGCTCCCCCACCCTATTTTTTTTCATCATGACTTTCAGATAGTCCAGTGATTTCTTAAATTGTCTGTCCTTGATCTGTTTTCTAAACCAGTCATTTTTAAAATATTAGATACTTCAACTTTTTTCTATTCCTCCAGTCTCTTGACTGTTTTAATATCTCCTTTGTCTAATGGAATCATTAACTTCTATTTGATCCATTCTAATTTTCACAGAGTCTGTTACTCAAGTGAAGTTTTGTATCTCTTACACTAAGCTACAAATTCTGTTTCCAAGGCTCTCCTCCATGCCTTTTATTGATTTTCCAATTTTTTTCTTCTATTGCTCTCATTTCATTTGGAATATTGTTTTACCTCTTTTTAAAACTCTTGTATAATTTTTTCTATGAATTCTAATTGATTTTGTGGTCAAGTTATACTTTTTCTTTGAGGTTTTGTTTGTAGATATATTGGAGTTATTCTTCCCTCTAGGTTAATGTCTTGGGAATCCAGCACCATAATAGATCGTTATCTTTTTGTTTGTTTATCCATTCTTTCAGCAATTTGCCTTATGCAATCCTGTTGGCCTAGCTAAGAGCTCTGGAAACTACCATTGCTTCCAGCCCCCTGGGAAATCCTGTACTGCTTTCTTGGGCCTGAAGCTGGGTCTGTGATCACTCCAGGCAACCCTAGACTGCTGGGCCAAGCTCAGAGTTCTGGGCACTGAGTCTATGATCCTAGTTTACCTTTGTTCCACAGAATCTGCCTTCATCACTTACCTATATGCTGAATTTGTGACCTAGGGCTATAAAGATGACCCAGTATGGTTTCTCCTTTGATTCCCCCTACATGTTTTATAATTAAAATATCTAGTTTTTTAGTAGCAAAAGTAGGTTTCCTTAGGTAGTAAGATTCCTGTTTTTTAGCTGTGTTTAACTATCCAGCATAAAAGGAAGCTTTTTAGATTGATTCATTATATAAGTGCTTTCTACTTTGATTTCTAGGTTCTTTGATACATGTCTCTTTTAGATGGATATTGAACATTCCAGCTTTTTAGAGCAGTATAAGACAACTTAGAACTTTCTATGTGGATGTTTTGCAAAGTATTTCAGTATTTTGTTTTGTTGTTTTTGTTTTGGCTAACACTTCTAGGTTCTTAGTGACAATATTTGACTTGTTCAACTCAATTCTGTAGCATCTAGTTCATGGGGTTTCTATGAGGACCAAATGACATAATGTACAACAAAAGTATTTTCCAAATTTGAAGAGCTCTCTAAAAATGTAAGTTATTACTAGATACAAAATTACCTAAGGTGACACCATTTCTTTGGTATAGTAGAAAAGGAGTGAAAATCACATAGATTTTAGACTATCAACACGTCTCCATACCAGATCTGTGCATGATGAAGAATTGGCATTTAAGATGAAATCTAGAAGAGCAGCTGGCCCAAATAAACATATCAAGAAGTATCTGTAGGATCCTATGAGAAGAGTCTACTCACACATCAAGTTATCCTGAACAGCAGTGTGATATGGGAACAGAATACTTCTCTATGGCAGACCACATCTTCAGTTACATAATCCAATCAATCACGAAACATTCCCTAAGCACCTACCTTCCATGTACAGTGCTAAGGGCTGGGTGTACAAAACCAAAAATGAATTGATGTCTCAATATTCAGAGTATCCTGAAGAAGGGGTTTTGTTCTTTTCTTAAGTGTACAACAAGGTTATGGAGAATGCATGGATTTTGTTCTTAAATCATGCACAGATATTCTCTGTCTGGTTTGTGTAGTACCTAGAAGCCGGGGATGAGAGGGTCTTTCTTCTGTCCATGCACAATTCAGTGTTGAAGAACTTGTGTTATGTGAGGAGGAGATTTGCCTGTCTACTGAGCTAGAAATGCTGATGACTTCAAGGCCTACGAGGAAAGAAGATAATGAGTCCCCTAACTGATTGCTAAGTCAGAATTTAACAGACATACAAAAAGAGCCATCTAAAATGTGGCCATTCTAACAGCAGACCACTCAACAAAGAAGGAAGTTAGTATTCTTGCATAATATATCACCTCTCCAGAAGGCAAGATAACAGAAAGGAGTCTCACTTTTCCACATGAAGTATGAGGTTATTTTCAACTTTCGCACTTTCAAGATGGAACTTATGGGATCAGTAGGTGTATACTTAAAATTTACCTCCATAGAAATTTTGGAGACCATTATTGTAAAAAGGCTTTTGTGTTAGGACTATCCTAGTCCCCATTTATCCCTGCTGGCAAGTCTTGAGTAGATGTTAACCTGTTTATTGTACCTATAGCATGCTTCAGAATCTGGCTCAAGGGTATTAAGAATTAAGTCAGAAATTCAGGCCATGAACAAACTTAATGTTTTGCCATGAAACACTTAAGCTAATGACTATCTTTGGATAAGTGAATTCTTGGCAATCAGCCAATGTTATGAGATCATACTCTTATTAGCTATAAAGTTACAAAGTCACACATAGGGTAATTGAAATTCTCTTACACTCTTGATTTCTTCCTCTCCTAACTTTCTTCCCCCAACTAATTACCATAGTGAAAGCATAGACCTGGAAAAATAGGAAGGTAAGTTGGGGAAACAGCATCCTTTTCTTGGGACTTTCATCAACCTGCATCCTCCTCTCCACCATGGTCATTGAACCAAAGACCCTACTCCCTCCCTCCCTTTCTCTCTGCTACGGCTCAGTTCTCCTTTTGCTCTATGCTTCAAGCTCCAACTTCTCAAATCCAGATGCCCAGATTCTTTTCCCCCTGAATCTGACAGCTCTTCTCTTTTATATAAAGTTCTTAGGTACAACATAAGGGGATTGATGGAAAGTGTAAACTTTCCCAGATGGAAGCAGAGACTAAAGAAGGATCTTGGTAGGTGGGAGCTCAGCAGGAACTTTTTAACTCCATAGGGATGGTCCAGGAGTACAGCACCTGCCAGCAGTAAGCTGATTACAAGTGAAAGACCTGCTATCTCAAAATGAATATAAATTTCCATAGATGGACCCTTGACTGGCCCCCTGATCTACTGAAACTGTGCTCTGCCTAGACAAAATTTTGCTATTTCTCTGACTGCGTCTGTCTTACTGCTACGAGGTCCTAGTTAATTTTTCCACTATCCACTTCTTCCCCTTCTTACGCCTTAGAGATGCCTTGTAAACTAGCATTGCATACCGTCTGGAATTATGTGTTCTCTTTAAAGTTCATTTGGTTCTATGTATTTGAATGAGTTTTGTCTCCAGATAAATATACAGTGATTTTTATTGCACTCTCAGCACTGTGACTGTTTGTTGTAAAGGAAATGAGGAGGAAAGGGGGAAAAGAGGACAAAAAGAAAGTTCAGAAGTAGATCAATTTCTCTAGACATAATTGTGAGCCTATATTAAGTTCTCTCCAATACACAAAGAGGGACTTCACTATGATTTGGCTCCCATGTGGGCAGGGATATCTGGAAGACTACCCACTATCTGGAAGACAATGAAGAAAACTAGAAGGAAAATTGATATCACAAAATTTATGCACTAATGCTTATGAGAGACCCTCAGAGTCTATTTACTCTTTTAACAAAGTTTCATTGCTGTCTTTTGTTTTGATCCAACAATCACCTGTTTCTCAGTAATTACTCCTTTAAAAATATATTTCATTTTTTAGAAGTTAAATAAGACCATATGATTTATCCATTGTAACTGGCAGGGCATATAACACTCCTTTATGATTTACCTTTTCTTAATAAAGAGACATTGTGATAGAGTGGATAGATAACTCTTCTCAGACTCATCTCTGACATATACTGGCTGCATGTGACCCTGGGCATTCAGGTAATCTCTCTGTGCTCCAGGCAACTCATTCTGACTATAAGATCAGGTACAGATCTGCATTTGCTTCAGGGAATTTCCTTACTAGTTCTCTAGATCAATAACATCACAGGTATGCCCCAAAGCCAAACTCAGATAGAAACTATGTTTTCATATTAGTTATCTGAAACAGGGCTCCACTTGTAATGAAGTACAATCATATCCTTAAAAGTTCCTTGATGGACAGAGGACATTTTAATTTATTTTTACTCTGTATGCCCAGTGTCTTGCACAGAGTCCACCTTCTGGCTCTCCCTGAGACCTCCCGATGACAGCCTCCCTGGTCATCCTCTCCAGACCTGGCTGAATTTTCACTCATTTCCCCACTCACTGGTTGGAGTGGGAGAGTTGGAATACTCGTTGCTCTCCATTGCCCTCTCCTGGCTTTCCTGCTACCACCACCATCTCCTCTTTTGAGGGTCACTTGATCCATATTTACCTCCCAATTAAAATTCTGGTATAGATTGCTTACCCAGCCTCTAGCATATTCCCCTCCTTTCCTCAATTAATACAAAATGTATATTGATGCTCCTTTAAACATTCTAACCTCCTAGTACTTCAATTTACTTATTTTCCATGACCTACTCCTCCAACATACCTCAGCCATATACAAAGACCGTCATAGTCTTGATCTTGCCATTACCCACAAGTGCACCACTTCCACTTTCGTTAACTCTGAAATTCCCTTGTCTAATCACCATCTATTGTCATTTTCTGCCTCCTCCTGCTGCATAACCCCTAACCCTGTTCTTCATCCTTGCCACAACCTTTAATCCCTTAGTTCCTCCCAAGGCCCTCACCCAACTATACTCTCCTTCCTTCCACATCTTGACCCCATGGGGAATGAGTTCAGTTCTACACTCTTTTCTTCTTGAGTACTTTAGCCCTTACTGATGATCTTGTCTGGCCAAGCCTCAGGCTTGGACCACTCCCACCATCCACTGCCTCTGCCCCTGCACATCTGCTGCTTGACAGAACTGAAGACAATAATAAAATCGTACTGATTGGGTCCACTACACATTTATGTTATATATAACCCTGCCTCTTCTGAGCCCTCACTGCTGCTAGGCAATCCTTTCAAATCTCTCTAACTCACCATTTTACTCACCACAGCAGCTCTCTAAGCCCTCATTGTTTCTCAAACCACACATGACTGTTCCTCCCTCCATCCTCTCTGCTAAAAACCTTGCCTCATATTTTACTGAAAAACTTGAGGCCATCCACTGAGTCCTTCTCAGTCTCCTTTACTGACTCTTCATCTACTCACTAACCATGGATGTCCTCTAGGGGTCTCTCTTGGACCCTCTTCTGAGACAATGAGGTGGCAGAGTGCATAAGGTGTGAGACCTGAAGTCACAAGACCTGAGTTCAAATCCAGCCTCACAGGCTTTCTAGAGTGTGACCCTTGATAAGTCTCTTAACCCTGTCTCAGCTTCCTCAATTGTAAAATGGGGATAATAGCACTTACTTCATAGGGCTGGTTTGAGAGTCAAATGAGATAATTGTTAAGTGCTTGACACAGTGTCTGGTGCATAATAGACAATGAATGCTTTTTCTCCTCCTCCCCCTTCCCTGTATACTGTGTTACCTGGTGATATTATCAGCTATCATGGAGTCAATTATCTCTCTGCTGATGATTCTTGTATCTGCTTATCCATTCTGACCTCTCTGATGCCAGTTTAACATCTCCAACTGCCTACTGGATATTTTAAACTGGATATCCTATAGACATCTTAAGCTTAACATACCCCAAAACTGAACTCATTATCTTCCTCCCAACCTGAGAAATCCTCCCCACTTTCTAACTTCCCTATTACTGTAGAGGGCACCATCGTCCTTCCAATCCCTCAGGCTCACAGCCCAGGAGTCATCTTCAACTCTTTATTCTCCTTTATCCCCCCTTCTCACATTCAATCTGTTGCCAAGGCCTGTCAATTTTGCCATTGTAACATCTCTCACATATACTCCCTTCTCTCTTGTGCTGTGACATTGCCACCATCCTGGCGTAGACCCTCATCACCTCATACGCGACTGTTTCAATAGCCTGATAGATTTCCCTTCCACAAGAATCTCTCCACTCATCTTAGCTGTCAGTTATCTTCCTAAAATACAGGCTTTACTCACGTCACCTTTCCCTACCCAATAAACTCTAGTAGCTAGCTCTCTGTTGCCTCCATGATCAAACAAAATCCTCTGTTTGGCATCCTAAGCCCTTTATAACCTAGCCCCTGCTTACCTTTCCAGTCTCCTTACATCTTTGATAGTGACACTGATGTTCTTGCTGTTCCTCCAACAAGGTATTTCATTTCTCAAATCTAGATATTTTCACTGTCTCCCATAACTACAATAATCTCCCTCTTCATCCTCCATCAACTACTGACTTCTCTGCTTCCTTCAAGTCTCAGTTAAAATTCTATTCTCTGTAGGAAGCTTTTCCTGATATACTTTAATGCTAGTGACATCCTTCTGTTTGTTATTTACAATTTATCCTTTATATAGCTTGCTTGTATAGAGTTGTCTTCATGATGTCTCTCTCCAGTTAGAGGGAATTAGGTAGCAAAATGGAGAGAGTGCCTGGCCTGGAATAAAGAAAACTTGAGTTCAATTCCAACTTTAGATACTTAATAGCTATGTGACCCTGGGTAAATAACTTAATCTCTGTTTGTCCCAGTTTCCTCAATTGCAAAATGGGGATTCCTGGGGCTATTGTGAGGCTCAAATGAAACTATATTTGTAAAGTGCTTAGTAGTACCTGTCACATGGTAGATATTTAACAAATGTTTATTAACTAGTGTTTATAAAATGTTTGTTAATTGAATATAATTCAAGTCCTTAAATCTGGAAAGATTACAATAACCAATATTTTTGTAGCTCTTAATGTTCACAAATAATTTTTTCATTCACTCTCATATTTATGTGCAACGATATTATGAGGTAAGTGCTGAAGAAATCATTCCCATTTTGTATATGAAGAAACTGAGGCTCTAAAAGATTCAATAATGCCCATATTTACATAAGTGAACAAGGTCTTTCTTGACTCAAAATCTAAGAATCTTTCTACCATAACACATTGCTCCCTTTATCCAGAAATGTAGAGACGTGTTACTTAGCAATGTAAAGATTAGAAATAGCTTGCGTGCTTCTATTCGCTTGATTTTATTTGGATGGAATTTTATTTTGACATTTCAGGATAAGGTCTGAGCTGAACTCCTTCAGTTTCACTCCATTCCACAGATGTAGACTTCAGGGCGCTACTCCATGACCGCACACAGCTGTCTTGTTTACGCTGGCTTTGTATGGCAACATGATCCTTCTGATTTTGACTAGGAGCCCAATCTACCTGGGTGTTAGGAAACAAGCCTGACCACCTGGCAATTTTTATCAGTGTTCTAAGGTTATGGACAATCTCAGTGGAGTTTCTTGTGCTGGGAGGTACATCGTCCTCTTCTATGCTCTACGTGTGTCTCCTACCTGCTCTTATATAAGGTATACTTCTAATGAGTTTGGTCTTTTTAATGTTTTATTTAATTATTGATATTTCACATAGATATTGATATTTTCTGTTTTTTTTTTACATAGCCATAGTATCCCATGTATTCCTGCCCCAGCTTTCCCCATGATCCATCCCTCATGACAAATAGTATCTTTTTAAAGAGTCAGCATAAGTGATGGAAACATTGAAGATGTCCAAAAACATGTGCAACTTGCAAAACCTGTGGGCCTCCCGCTTTCACACATGAGTAGTTAGGAAGATTCTTCTCATTTCTCTTGATTTGATTTGAGCCCTTCATTCAAGATGATTTTTATGATTTTGTTACATTTACTTTTGAATTTTTGGTATGTCATTGCTCTTTCCATGTAAGCTGTGGTTGTCATTGTGCATTTTGCCTTCCTGTCTCTGATTACTTTACTCTGCATCAGTTCATAAGATCTCTCCATGCTTCTCTATATTTATCACACATCATTTCTCATGGTACATTAGTATTCCATTACATTCATATACAACAATGTGTTTAGTTGTTCCTCAACTGATGGACATCTACTTTGTTTCCAATTCTTAGCTATCACCAAAAGTGCTGCTATAAATATTTTAGAGTACATGGGGACTTTTTTCTTACTGATAGCTTCCTTGGGGTGTAAGTCCAGTAATAAAGTCTCCGGTTCAAAAGGTATAAACATTTTAGTCCCTTTATTTGCTTTCCAAATTGTGATTGCTTCTGATAGTTCCAAATCACTTTCCAAAACGGTTGTACCACTCTCTGAGAGTCATTGACAATGTATTAGTGTACCTATCTCTCTACAACCTCTCCAACTCTGACTATTGCCATTGTTTGTTATTTTTGCCAATTTTCAAGGTGTGAGGCAAGATCTCAGTTATTTTGACTTGCATTTCTCTTATTATTAGTGATTTAAAGCACTTTTGTCATGTAGTTGTGAATACCTCATGGTTGTTGTTGTTTTTTTGAGAACTGTGTGTTCATATCCTTTGACCACCAATCTATTGAGGAATCGCTATTAGTCTTACGTACTTATTAACTGCTTAAATATCTTGGATACCAAACCCTGATTGCAGAAATTTGATACAAAGATGTTTTGTCATTTGATCACTTCTTTTCCCTTCTTATACTAGATGCATTAATGTCCCCGCAAGAGCTTTTCAATTTCAAGTAATCAGTTATCAGTTTTATCTTTTGTTATTGTTATTGTTTGGTTAAGAATGAATCTCTTGGCCATATCTGTTAGAGGCATATGATCTGTTTCTCTTCTAATTTTTTTAATAGTATGATTTTCAATAATAAAATTATGCATCCATTTAGAATGTATTGCGGAATATGATTTAACATTTGATCTAGGCCTAATTTCTCCCAGATAGCTTTCCAATTTTCCCAGTAATTTTTTGTAATCAAATAGGGAATTTTTCCCTAGGTAATTTATGTTTTCTATCGTATCAAACACAGTGTTATTGAGTTTCTACTGTTTTTGAATTTCCCTTGTTTCATCTTTTCCACTGATCTCTTTATTCTTAAGCCAATACCAAATGGCTTTGATGACTGCTGCTTTATATTGTAATTTGAGGTCTAGATTTGCTATTCCCCCTTCATCCTTACTTTGTATAATTTCTCTTGATATTCCAGATCTTTGTTTTTCCTAGTAAATTTTGTTATTATTTTATCAAGTTCTGTAAAGTATCCCCTTGGTACCTTGATTGGTATAGCATTAAAAGTATAAATTAATTTGGTGGTATTGTCATTTTTATCATATCAGCACAGTCTAGCCCTGAGCACTGAATAATCCTCTTGCTATTTAAGATATTCTTTATTTCTTTAAGGAGTACTTTGTAATTTTTAATTGATTCTAAACAAGTCTTTCATGTACATTTGGAGATTTATCCCCAGATACTTTACGGATTTTGTAGTTATTTGGAATGGAATTATCTTTTTCTATTGTTTCTTATGTCTTATTGTTATTATATAGAAATACTGTTGATTTTTGAGGATTTCTTTTGTAGCCTGCAACTTTGCTAAAGCTATTGTCTCAATTAGTATCTTTGCTGATTCCCTGGGGTTTTCCTGACTAAACCATCTAATCATCAGGAAACAGGGTTAGTTTTATCTCCTCTTTATCTTTATTCCTTTCTCATCTTATTGATATTGCTGGCATTTCTAGAACTATGTCAACTAATAATGGAGATTAGAAAAGGTTCTAGGGAATCCCCATTGCATATGATACTTGCTCTGGTATTGATAGATGCTTTTCATAAATTAAAAAGATACTCCTATGCCTATATTTTGCAGGGTTTTTAGCATAAAAGAGTGTGATACTTCATCAAAGATTTTTTTCTGCATCTATTGAGATGGTAATGTGATTTTGAATGTTTTAATTCTTAATATGAATAATTATGTTGATTATTTTCCTAATATTGAACCATCCTTGTGTCCTTGGCATAAGTCCCACTTGATCATAATGAATGATTTCTTTAATAAATCATTGTAGTGTATTTGATAGGATTTTGTTTAAAAATTTTGAGTCAATGTATATTAATTATATTGGCCTATAGTCTTATTTTTGTGTTTTATCTTTCAATGGTTTTTAAGTATTAGGACTATATTTGGCTCATAAAAGGATTCTGGTAGGGTTGTTCCTTTATCAGTTTTTGAGAATATTTTGTGAGATATGGGTACTAGGTGTTCTTTAAAAGTTTGATAGAATTCTCCCACAAATCCATCATGTCCTGGAGTTTTTTTTTTCTTTGATAGTTCCTTTGTAGCTAAATTTATTTCCTTTTATCATATTGGGTTATTTATTGGGTTGTCATCATATTTAGGTTATGGCTAGGATAGCCTGGGTCTTTTACATTTTGTAGGATATTCATCAATTTTTTTGTGTGTTCTCAGTTCTGTTAGCATGTGACTATTCCTAACATGTTCTGCTTGCTCTTTATTTCTTTTGATTTTTTTAATGATTTCACCTTGCTCATTTGCCATTTTATTAATTTTTTTTTCTGTTCTCTTCTTTTAATCAGATGAGTTAAGGGTTTATCACTTTTATTAGTCTTTTCAAGGAATCAACTTCATAGGGGTTTTTTGTTTCCAATTTTTGTCACCTCTAATTTCTAATATCTCTTCTTTTGTGCTTATTTTAGATTTATTATTTTTAATTTTCAAAAAGCACATTCAGTTCATTGGTCTTTTTCTATTTTGTTAATATATGATTTTTAAGGATATGCTTTCCCCCAGGAACTGCTTTAGCTGCATCCCAGAAATTTTATTATTTTGTTTCATCCTTATTTTCTTTCATATAATTATTAATTACTGTTACATTTTTTTGTTATTATCTAAGATTTTGTTGTTAAGTCTCCTTTTAGATACATATCTTTTGTTTGTGGTCCCTGAATCAATTTTTATTCTGATTTCATTATGATGTGTAAAGTATGTATTAACTATTTCTGCCTTTTTACATTTGTTTGCAATATTTCTGTGTCACAGCACATTGTTAGTCTTTGTAAACATCCCATGTGTTGCTGAGATATATGTATATTGTTTTGCTATACCATTTAGATTTAGAAGATGCCGTAAGTCTTTTAATTCTAGTTTCTCCAGAAATGTGTTTAGTTGCATATTTTCTCTTTTGTTTATCTTTCTATTAGACTTATCCAACACTGGTAGAGGGATATTGAAGTCTCCTATCATGATTTGATGCCTGCACGTTTGCAGCACCAACCAAAACAAGAGAGAGCAGAATGAATAATCGTGGACCAGGTGGAGATTGCATTCATATATTCATTGCATGCTAAACAAATCTCAAATAAGCATCTGAGGATTAGGGTTTATATACTGTAGCTGAAGTCACATAGTTTGCTACATGAGGCACCTAACTTGCAACTTTGCAGGAGGCTACTTCTATGGGACACTTCCCTGCTTTCTTATCCCATGCATCACTACTTTATCTATATTACTCAAGCAGCCAGGGTTTAAGGGACTGCCAGAATGTTCCAACCCTCCTTTGCATGAGGGATGAGTAACAGGGGGTGGTGAGTCAACATCCTGAGATACTGGGCCTGGGTTGGGGGAGACAAGCTCAAGGGGATCCTTGGTCTGGATTCATGCCCATGGCAGACCCCTCAGAGCTAACCCTCAACATCGCCCCCTACAATGATTGTGTCACTATCTATGTCTTTTTGAAGTTCAGATAACATTTCCTTTTTGAATTTGGATGCTAAGACACTTGGAGCATACAAGTTTATTACTGATATTGGTTTATAGTCTATGGTTCTTTTCAATATAACATAGTTTCTTTTTTTTCTCTTTTCTTTTTTTTTTTGACTGCTTGTTTTTGCTTTGTCTGATAGCATGATGGTAATTCTTATTTTTTTATTCACTTGATGCATAGTAAATTTTTTTCCCATGCCTTTATTTTTATTTTATGTATACCTTTGTTTTTTACACGTGATCCTTGTAAGCATCATCAGAATGTAAAATGCTATTTTCTTATCCAATCTGTCACCCTTTTTTATTTTATTAGACTGTTTAATCCATTCACATTAAAGTTATGAGTCAGATTTATATTTTCCTCTATCCATCTCTAAAATTGTTTTTTTAGTTATGATTTTCACCTCTCTCTTTCTATAAACACAATTAGTTTACTAATTAGTTTACTTTAATTAATTCCTTCAATTAGTTTACTTCAATCGTTTTTAATGTGGCTCTATTCCCACTGGCTCTCTTTCCCACTCCCCTGATCCCTTTTTTTGGTTTGTTACTTCTTTCCTGTTAGGGTTTTATTTATTAGTTCCTCTCTCCTGCTTTTATCTGATTATATATTTCCTTTTCTCCCCTCTTAGTTAGTTGATTAGTTTTCCCCTTCTTTTCTCCTTCAGCCAATCCTATTCATTAAATTTTAAATTTCTTTTTTTTCTCCACTTCTTTCCAAAAAGGATTTCTCTTGCTTTCTTCATTATCTATCTTTGATGTCTGTTTACTCTACGCTGTCATTCTCTAATTCACAACCTCTGTAATCTTTTGGTCTTTCTCTTTTCTTTGTATTCTTGAGGCATTCAAAGCTTCCGTTACAGTCTGTTTCCTCAAGGCTCTTCCTGCCACTGCTTTATGGGCCTTACCCCATGGATTCACCTTTTCTTTTGTGCCTCTCTCTGAACAATACCAATTATTGCTGGTTACCTTCTCTTGTTGACCTTTTTGGTTTTTTTCTACATTTGCTTGGAAACCTCCTCTTGTATCCCACTCTCCCACTTCTCCAGGTGCCAATTACTCCCCACCCCCACTCTCACCTCGAAGGAAAAATAGACTTTTCAGGCACCATACATCCCAGGCCTCATCCGGGATAAGATCCTTATCTCCCTTCACCCATAGGATCATTCTTCAGTGGAATCCTCTCCCACCTCCAAAGTAAGGCCCAATTCCTTTCCCCCTTTTCAGTCTTTACTCCATTGTCCTTATCCACACCCCAGTAGGTTCTTCTCTTTCTGAGACCACAGAGATCACATTCCCCTCATTGCTAGCCATTGATTTGACTCTGGAGTATCACTCACTCCTCTCCATCCTCCTGCTTCCCTCCTTTTCTTGTACCTCCCCATATTTTAACATAGTTCCACAAAAGAAGTATTCACTTGTAGTCAGGGGGACACTAGGTTCTGTCCATAATGCTTCCTGCCTGTCAATTCACCATGACCTCTACCAGATTTTCACCTTCACCTCAGTCTCTTTAAATATATTTAAAAAGAAGTCTCTTACTGATCTTTCTGTTCTCACTCTGCTGCTGGTGCTGTCTGTATTTATTTACTCTTCCTGCAGTTCTGCTGTTTGGGGTGTTCAAGAAGCAAATAGCCCCTTTAGGTCTGGTTTTCTTCCTAAAACTGTTTCAAACTCCTCTTTAATTGAACATCCATCTTTTGTCTTATATAGTTAAGCTCAGATTTGTAGGATAAGTCACCCTAGGCTGCATCCTGGGCTTCAGAACACGTTATTCCATTCCCTCCTACTTTTTCCAGTGGGTATGGAGAATCTAAATGCTCAAATATCCTGTCCTTTGTGTTTGAAAGTTGTTCTCCTGATAGCTCGTAGAACTTATTGCTTCTGAATTGAATTGTTCGATTTAACCAGAGATGTTGTTAAGGTAGAAACGACAAGACTTGGCAATAGATTGGTTATGTAGAAAGTGTTCTAGAGAGGATTTGAGGATGTCAGTACAGTTATAACACTGGAGAGTACCCTTGATAGTAATAGGAGAGTCTGGAAGAGGGAAGGATTTGGGGTAGGGGAAGTGGAGATAATGAGGCTTTGGACATGATGCTTTTGGGATGTTTAGATTACTTTCACCTGCAAGGGTGTGTGTGTGTGTGTGTGTGTGTGTGTGTGTGTGTGTGTGTGTGTGTGTGTCTGTGTCTGTGTCTGTGTCTGTGTCTGTGTCTATGTCTGTGTCTGTGTGTGATTACAAAGGAAAGGATTCATGGAGGACATAGTACATAAAAGAGGCCTTGAAGGAAAGAAGAGACTTCCAAAGAAAGAAATTAAGGTAGAGAGGTATCCCTACCTTAAGGGGGATTGTATAATCAAAAAAGCCCAGACATGAGAGAAGTCAGAACAAAAACAGGGGATGGAGGGCAGTCTAGAGATTGATTGGGTTATAGAATTCTTGAAGTAATATGAGTTATGGCTAGAAGTTTAAGTTAGAGCCAGGATTTCGAGTCTGTTGAACTCCACAATATTGAGTTCATACTTTATTTGACAGGCAATGAGAGCTATAGAAGTGATTTGATAGAGAAGGGTATTAGGAAGATTTTGCATGTAATAATAACGCAAAAGATAGATTGGAGAGAAGGTAGGCTGGAAGAATGAAAAACAGTCAGGAGGCTATCATAATAATCTAAGCAAGAAGACATGAGGACTGGAGCAAGGGTAATTACAGTAGAAAGAAGAATATAAATGCCAGAGATTTGAATCCCAGATCTGTGTGATTTTGGACAAGTCCCTTTTTCTCTTTGGGGTTCAGTTTCCTCATATTTAAAGTGAGAGGACTCCTAAGGTTCCTTTCTACTTTATGCTCTATGATCCTTTGATAATTTCAAATGCAGTTGACCCAGAATCTCATTGCATCCTGCCCATAATAGCTAATTCCGTAAATTCCCAAGTAGGGCATTCAGTCATGGTCAGTAGTGATAGAAATTATTAGATGTGGATAATTATTTACTAGAAACTGAAATTGCTCTAGCAATAATTCTCACTGAAATTTAGTGCATAATTTCCACTGCCTACTATGCAACATTAGTGTTCAATAGATGTCAAAAAGAGAATGATTGAAGAAATACTGCTCAAATGCAAGCACAATTCTGAATTCCTACTGACTTCCGATATGACAGCCTTCATCTCTGGTTTCCCTTCTGCAAAATATGACGTCTGAAACACACTTCCAGATTGATAAAAGAAAGGCAATGTATAAATACAAAGTTTTCTTAAAAGTTTTGTGATCACACTCCTATATGAAAATAAAAACTTTAAAATAATAATATTTAATCGATCTCTGTCTAGGAAAGAAACATCTTTTTAATGGGGGCTTTTCTTTTCTGCCTAATTTTTTTCTCAGTGTTTTACTAACACACACATATGCACATTACCCATCTAAGTGAACCCAAAACATTAACCAAAAATGAAAATTTCTTTATATTGGCATGTTAATATTACTTTATGAGAACTTGGAATGCATGGCATAGTCTATCACAGAATCCAAAAGTTAGAGATTCCTTGTTGTCAAAATCAGATGATCCAAAGGCATCTCAAATTTCTTCTTAAAAACAGAACTTGTTATCTTCTCCCCCAAACTGCCTTCTCTGTCAAGGGTACCACTATCCTCCCAGTTATCCCTTGCGGCCGACTCAGTGTCATCCTGATTCCTCACTCTCAGTTGGTTCACATATCCAATCCACTGACTAATCTTCCCAACAACTATCAATATACACTCTTTATCTTTACTCCAATAGTCTCATCTGAACTATTTCAACAGCCTTCTAACTGGTATCCCAGTCTAAAGTCTTTTCCCAATCAATTCATTTTCCTCTCAACTATCAAAGTGATTTTTCTAAAGTATATTTCTTACTATGTCACTCTCCTCACCTGCCACCTACTTAGTGAACTCCAGTAGCTCCTTCTGTTTAAACCCCTCTGGCATTTAGGGATCTGTGAGGTAGGTGCTATTATTGCCCATTTTACAGATGGGGAAACAAACTTGAGGTTAAGTAACTTTCCCAAGGGTCACACGGCTACTAAGTGTCTGATACAGGATTCAAACTCAGATCATACTGGCTCCAAATTAAGCACTCCATAGAAAATGGACAGAAAAAGAGAATGTGACTTAATAAACTACATTATATTTGCTGATTTTCATGGACAGACAGACTGATTGCTATTATTCTATCCCCATTCCTACTGCTCACCAGGCTCACAAATGAATCTAGATTTGAAGTCGGAGGACATGGGTTCTAACTTCTCAGGGCTCTAGTTCACTCATCTGTAAAATGAAAGTGTTGCACTAGATAGCTCCCTTCTGGGGATCCTGTAATACTATAGATTTAGAGCTCCAAGGAACAAATAGTCTATCCACCTCATTTACTCATTTTACTCTCATTTTCTGAGAGAGATTGCCTGAGGTAGGATTAATTGAGGTGTGAGTGGTGAAAAGGAAAAAAGGAGATGTCCTTCTATTGCCCCCAAAGAAAGAAGGTGGTAGAAAAAAGATGTCAAAAAGTTCTCCGTTGCAGATGAAGAAACTACTTCAGACGTAACAGATGTAGCCTTCCTTCCCTTAGCAAGTGAATTATACACCCTTAGGACAGTTGGAGGTCATCATTCAGTGAATTGTATTTGAAAACTTGCCAACCAAGCCCTGCCATATAGCTCCTGTGCGGGGAATGGAAATGGGACAAGGATAAAGAGAAGAGCGGGCAAGGATTATGTTATAAGGCACCCTGGAGGGTATCAGTAAGAGTCAAAATATTAACTGAGTGTTGGAAAACTATAGCTTGGGAGTCCTGCCTGGCCTGTAGTGATCAGAGGAAGTGACAGTTTGAAGAAAGGCATTTTATAACTTCAATTCTTATGCACATCACTACAAAAGGCAACTGGCCCAGTAAAGCATTGTTGAAAGCTATATTGACTCTGTGACCTATTGTTCCCAGCCCTACTTACCAACCAGTGTTAAGGGAGGCTCTAGTGGGAAAGTCTGCAGCTTTTTGTATCACCTGCTCTTCATCATGTACGCCTACCTACAAATTGTTGTGTTCTTGCTGCCTTGGGGAGGAACTGAGATTCGAGGGCTCAACCTCTTTCACTGATGTTGACCTATCTGGATTGCCTTAAAGTTACCTATAAAAGTTGTCTCCCCCTTGAAGCTATTGCTGACCTTCAATCAGCCCTTCAATGTGTTGCTACGTTGACGTATTAATAATAAAATACTTTTAATTCTCTTTGTCCTGAGTTTTGCCTCATTAATCAGGGTGAAAGGGCATATAAAGAATTTTCCTTTCTACAGGTTTCAGATAGGCTTTATATGGACTGGGTTTGGTGGGGGAGGGATCTTGGTCACTTTTCTAATACACACAAGCAGAAGAGTATCCTTACATGGAGAGCTCATGATAGCATATGAAAGGGTTTTGAATCCTCTTGCCCACAAATCCTATTTATCCTCCTTTCAGGTGTGATGTAATATAAAAACTCATTAGAAGGTTAGCAAGTACAAGTAGTACCCAATTTACAATCAGATTATGGTCCATAAATTTATTTTGAAAATCTGTTGCTTAGAACTAAGCACGTATTCTCATGAACAATGCTAAAAATGGTTATCAAGGCCCTCTGCCCACCTGAGAAAGCATATTGAGTTCACAGTGTATTTGAAATAATGTGCATTTTCAAAGCAAAATAGAAAGCAATATTATGGTAACATTAGTAGTTAGAACAGACAAGTATAATTTAAAGTATGATTTTTTTTTCCTTTTTATAATCTTGAATGCTGGTGCTTAAGAAAAAAGCTTTTAGTCAGAGGATAATGAAGAGGTAGGTGGGGACTTCTATTAAGGTTCCAAAGGATATTTTGGGGAATTCTTAAGAATTTCAGAGACTGGATGCTCTAAATTTTTTATTCAGCCAGTTTTACTTTAAAACTTAAGGTTTTCTTTTTCCATCTTAAGAGAAGTGTCCCATATCCCCAGCCTCAATTAATGTAAAGTAGCAAGGTGCTATGTGACCTGAGATATCCTTTATCAGATAAGAATGCCTCTTTGAATTGTAGAATCAGCCATGTGTCAACAATTCATCGACACCTTTATTGAATGGATCTGTTAGTCAATCAAAGGCATAAACTAGAGGCAAACAATATAGTTAATCAACTTGGAGAAGAGTGAAGTGCTTCAGCTCTTGAATGAAATAAGATAAGATTTTAAAATGTACTAGGAAAAGGGAAATCTACCAACTGCTTTGACAGTTAAGACTGAGGAGTTGAAACCTTATACCTATAAAGTGGAGGGAGTGGGGAAGGAAAGGAAGAGGGATGTCATGTTCCCTCACCCCCTGTGTCATAGAGACTGGATTAATAATAAATAATGCATTTGGTTGAGAGACAGGCTAGATATATTGAGGAAAGGATTTTGACCTATTCCTGTCAGAGACAAGTGCAACTTCAGGATTCTCCCAGGGCCCCAACCTTTGGGGCTGCCCAATAGACAGCTACACATACAGCTCAAGGGAACTTCATGGGGTCTCTAAGAAGAAAGAAAAGGACTTCTATCCAGCTAGAAGCTGTGAATTACCCCTTTGTCACTTGTTCTTGACAAACTTGAACCCACTTTTCCCTGGACTCTATATGTACCTTTGAGAAAGTGTGTCCTAGATTGGAGGGGGGAGCATGGGATGGGACAGCGGTGAAATGTTTGTACTAACTGTCCTTAGTATATCACCTCAGTAAATACCTTTAAACAAAATTAAAATAACTCTGGTTGAACTAATTGATATCAACTAGAAATCAATGGGGATAACACCAGTAATGGCTCATGAGTCATACTAAAAATCCCCACCCTCACCCCATTCCTAAGGGTTTATCCCCAAAGAGAGAAGTGGTCAGCCACCCTCCTGGTATCTTATAAGCTTAGTCTAGCATGAATTGGGAAAATGAATCAAGAAGGAGTGTTACATTTGATACAAATTTATCACTGATACTATTCTGCTTTTCAGCTATGACTGTATTCTTTCTGGGTGGTATCTGAAAAGAGAGGTGACTCATAAACGGAGCTTAGAAAGGAAGAAAGAAAAAGAGCATGACAGAGAGAAAAGAGAGCGAAAAGGAGGTAGGGTTCCTGGGGTAACTGAACAACTGAATGAGAGAGAAGGAAAAGGGTCAAAAAGGGATAGGGGTACTTGTAAGAGAGCTTGTCTGAGGTGAAATTACTTGATCTTAATGGTGAAAGTAGAAAATAGAGGGATTTCACCTTATTCTCCAGCCAGAAAAAGAGAAATTATTTGGGTCAGACAATGCCCCCTGCAGGACATCTGGCCAAGATACTTTTAATCCAGGACATCTTGGTTGCTCATCTGAAGTGAGACTATATCTGAGAGGGGAAGAAACAGAATCACAGAATTGTTCGAGCTGAAAGGAACCTTAGAGACCACCCATCCTAATCCTTTCAGAAAACTAAGAAATTAATAAAGAAATTTAAGGCTTGCTTAACTCATACATCTGGTTGGTTGTTGTCCTTCATTCTCCAAGAGGACCAAAATGACATCACTACCTTGGGGCCAAGGTACAGCATGTCTGTGGAGTGGCAAAATACTTGATCCAGCACTCAGATAATTCCCGGGTGGTCTGCTCCAAAAAAAGATACTTTTGGTGACACGGCTTTTTCTTTGAAGTCAGCTTCCAAGAGTATTCTTTGCAACACAGCCACGTATTAAAGGAATTATCCAACTATTGATCAAAGGCTCTACCCTAAGATTTTAGTCACTTAGGTGTTAAATCTTTGTTAAATTATCTATTCTGTGCTATTTCCAGGATATGACAGACTACCTAAAAACTTCCTGTACTAAATAGTAATAAGAAAACTTGAGTCCCGTTTCTTTGTCTCTCTGATCTATAAAAACCTTGCTCAAAGAATCAATAAATGGAGCTCTATGCCATGAACTGCCTGCCTGGTTCATTCTCTATCACATCTCTGACCATGCTTAGTGCTGGATATTGAGCAACTCACAGCACATGTCTAACTGTGCTTGATCAGATCAATATGAGTTCATAAGGCTCTACCACAGGTAGGGCACAAATAGTCCAGGTGAACATTTGGAGTAGAGATGACTTTAAACTTGTGCATCTCATATTTCTTTAGAGCTATCATAATTCTAATCAATTCAAAGTTCTTCAGAGAGACCTTGAGAGTGTCCTTATATGGTTTCTTCTGTCCTCTATATGTGCGCTTGCCTTGTGTGAGTTCTCCATAAAATAGTTTTTTATGCAAATATACTTTTGGCATTAACATGGCAAGTCCAACAAAGTTGTTACCTCTGCAATTGAGTTTGGATATTTGACAGTTCAGCTTGAGAAAGGACCTCAGTATCTGATACCTTATCTTGTTAGTTGATCCTCAGGATGTTCCTAAGACAATTCAAATGGAATCAATTCTTTTTTCTGGTATGGTTCTGATAGACTGTTCTGGTTTCACAGGGATATATCGATAAGGTGGGGACAATGGCTTTGTTGATCTGATGAGCAGAAGGATTTCAGAAAAACTTGGAAAGACTTACCTGAACTGATTGAGTGAAGTGAAGAGAACCAGAAAATTGTACATGGTAACAGTAACATTGTGAGATGACCAACTTTAATAGAGTTAACTCTTCTCAGCAATACAATAATCTAAGAAAAGTTCAAAAGACTTATGATGGAAAATGCTATCCACATCCAAAGAAAGAACTATGAAGTCTGAATACAGATCAAAGCACACTGTTTTCTCTTTTTTTTTCTTTCTCGTGGGTTTTCCCTTCTGTTCTGATTCTTCTTTCATAATATGACTAATATGGAAATATGTGTAAAATGATTGTACATG
This sequence comes from Pseudochirops cupreus, assembly GCA_028627135.1. Lineage (NCBI taxonomy): Eukaryota > Metazoa > Chordata > Mammalia > Diprotodontia > Pseudocheiridae > Pseudochirops > Pseudochirops cupreus. Next base: position 252,589,845 of record CM053583.1, on the reverse strand, counting down.
TATAGCCTGTATCAGATTGTTTGCCATCTTGGGGAGGAGAAGGAGAGAGAGAAAAATATTTGGACCTGAAAGTCTTAAAAAGTGAATGTTGAAAACTGTCATTGCATGTAATTGGAAAAATAAAATACTACTAAGTGGAAAAAGATATAAAATGAAAAAAAGAGAAATATCTCTTTCCTTTTACCCCTGAAATACATATTTATTGAATTTATATATCAGCTGCATGTGGTTGTATATATGTATCTGTTTTGCCTCCTCCTTGATTGAAGATACCTTTTCTTTTAGACAGTAAAAAGATAATTTAGCTATATTTATCCAAAATTTAATTAGGTGAAGAATAGCATCTTTTCACACCCATTTACCCCCAAATTCATTTTTAGATGAAATGATAAGAAGTATCGCTGGGTCCACAAGGAATGAGGCACTTGCATTATCCATCTCTATGAATGGTTTTCCCCTTAACTCTGGACCCAGGAATATGGAGGATCTTGGCCTCTGGAGAGAGGAATCAAGCTCTCTGACTTGACAGGTGCCTTGGGGAGAATCACTAAAGCTTAGATTTTGATCATACACAAAAGGTTAGTGGTAGTTTAAAAAATATTGACTGGATAATATAAAATGAAGCATAAGACAGTTATTTATTCTACACAAAAAAATTCTTAATGCAAAGAAACTCACAAGTGTGCATTAACAAAGACAACCAAAGCAGCAGTAATAACATAACTGTTGCTATATTCTCTTGGCAGTTAACACTTAAAACATCACAACATGAAATATTTCATAGGACTACTGAATAGACATTTCATCTTTTCTTCAGGACTTCACTGTCCAAAAAAGTCCCTCCTGGTCAATTTCTTCTAGTAAGTCAGGTCAGAGTTTGGGCTCATTCTCTTGCTGTCATCTTCTCAGAGAATTGCTGATGTATTTTCTGGGAGCTTTTCCCAAATTGCAAGCAGCACCAGCTAAGGAGCTTCCAAACTCTCCAGTTCATAAGGTAGGCTCTAAGGCTAGAACATTCATCTCAGGATCACGTGTATCCAGGAAAAAAACACAAAGCAGAAGAGGAAGCTAGGGCTCTGTGATCAAGTTTTAAGCTCCCCTAGGCCAGAGCATGTTCTATATGTCATGCCAGCCATTAGACATTTCTATCAGGATGGGGAGAGGAAGGCAAAATATCCTTCTGTCATCTCTCCAGGGAAAGACAAGTTTTGCTCTGATCAGCAGACAGGAAGAGAAATCTGGTTACTTCATTTAAGATTCAATGAGTTGGTCATTCATCCAGGCTTTTAAGTAAAGTCCTAAGTCTACTGACTCAACATTCTCTCACCCCCACCTCTGCTTTAACTATCAGAGGTCTGGGTATCAAAGGACCACCCTTACTTTGTTAAGTTATCCTAGAGATGAGCACCTTTCCCTAGAAGTGACTAGGGCATATGTTCAGTACCCCACTGGCAGGGGAAGGGGAGTCTACTATTACCTTCTCACTTCCTACTACTTAGAGAAATTCCTAAATTATAGAGTCAGAAGGACAAATTATGTTTTAATTTAGATAGAGTTCAATACCCTTATTTAGCAGATGAGGAACTGAGGACAAAAGGAATTAAGTTACTTAAACCTGGTTCTTCTGACTCCATGCCCAGCAGACTTTTCATTGTACCATTCTGATGGAGTGCAAAGAATGCTACATTTGGAGTCTGAGTCCTTGGGTTTGAATTCTGGCTCTTTAAATTGTACAAGTCACTTCATCTCTTTGACTCTCTTTTTTCATGTATAGGATGAGAAGATTTTACTAGGTAATATCTTGGATCTCTCCTAGATCTATATTTTATAGTCTTATTTAGATATTATATGCAAATTTGTTTTATAAAATTAGTGGCATTTTAACTATAGTCCCAGTATTCTTGAGGCATCTTATATTTTACAGTAGAATTATTCAAAAATATGCCATGTCCTATCATACAGATTTACATAATTCATACCCTTGGCTTACATATTTAAAAAAAATTTTATTTATACAACTCTGAGATACCGCATTACGCTATCAGATTGGCTAACATGACAAAACAGGAAAATGATAAATATTGGAGAAGATGTGGGGAAAAATGGAACACTAATGCATTGTTGATGGAGTTGTGAACTGATCCAATTATTCTGGAGAACAATTTGGAACTATGCCCAAAGGGCTATAAACCTGCACACCCTTTGATCCATCAATACCACTACTAAGTCTGTAACCCAAAGAGATCATAAAAAAAGGTAAAGGCCCCACATGTACAAAAATATTTATAGCTACTCCTTTTGGGGTGGCAAAGAATTGAAAATTGAGGGGATGCCCGTCAGTTGGGGAATGGCTAAAGTTGTGGTATATGGATGTAATGGAATACTGTTGTGCTATAAGAAATAATAAATAACTTAAAAATCAATCAATCATTTTTCTGAAGGAAAAACCTGGAAAGACATGAACTGATGCTGAGCGAAGGGAGCAGAACCAGGAGAACATTGTACACAGTTACAGTCTCATTGTACGATGACTAATTTTGATAGACTTGGCCCTTCTCAGCAATGCAAGGTTTTAAGACAACTCCAAAACGCTCTTGATGGAAAATGCTATCTACATCCAGAGAAAGAACTACAGAGTCTGAATCGAAGATTGAAGCCTACTATTTGCTCTCTTTTTTGTTTTGTTTCTTCTTTCTAGTGATTTATTCCATTGGTTATGATTCTTCTTTACAACATGAATAACATGAAAATATTTAATATGAGTGTCTATGTAGAGCCTATATCAGATGGCATGCCATCTTGAGGAGGTGGGAGGAAGAGAGGGAGAAAATTTAACACTCAAAACCTGTGGAACTGAATGTTGTAAAGTAAAAATAAAGAAATAAATTAAAAAAAAAAAAAAGAAATGGTGAGTAGATGGACTTCAGAAAAACCTGGAAAGACTTATATTGACTCATGCTGAGTGAAGTGAGCAGAACCAGAACACTGTAGAAAGTAACAGCAACATTGTGCCATGACTGACTTTGTTAGACTTAGTTCTTCTGAGCAATGCAATGATAATTCCAAAAGATTCATGATTGAAAATGCTATATACATCCAGATAAAGAACTATATAGTCTGAATGCAGATTAAAGCATACTATTTTCCCATTTTTGTTGCTTTTTCTTTCTCATGTTTTTTTCTTTTGTTCTGATTCTTCTTTCACAACATGACTAATGTAGAAATATGTTTAATATAATCATATATGTATAGCCTATATCAGACTGCATGCTGTCTTGGGGATGGGGCAGGGGAGGGATGAGGAAGAATTTGAAACTCAAAATCTTAAAAAAGTGAATATTGAAAACTAAAAATAAATAAATACATTAAAAAAATTTTACCTATGAACATTAAAATTCATCACTCAACATCTGCTGATTATTTCTAAATCATAGACTACTGTGGAATGTTATGGTGGCTGTGTTTGCTGATGTGGTATATATTGGGACCACCTCCCTTCTGCCCTCTGCTTCTGCCTTTCTGAGGCCTTATTCTCATTCAAGATTCAGCTCAGGAGCTATCTTCCTGACTACCTCCTTCCCCCTTGTTGCTGTTGCTTATCCTGTTTACTTGTTCTATTTCCCCATCCCCACTCCTCATAGAATGTAATCTTCAGGGCAAGGAACATTTCATTCTGGTCCATTCACAATGTTTTACATGTATTTTCATACTCTAAGTGTGAGACAGCACAATTAACATTTGCTGCTGCCAGTCCAAAGGAAAACCTGGGGCATAGTCAAGCCAGTCTTACTGAGGACTTATTCAGGGTTGGTCTTTTTTTTTTTTAATTAAAATTCCATGAAAAGAGAATAGAAGGCTAATTCTGGAGTAGAGGATCTGGGTTCAAATCCTGTCTCTGACACTTGTGCCCTCTGCTTCTGCTCCCTCATCTGTGAAATGAACGGGTTGCTTCAGATGGCTACTGAGTTCCCTCCCAGCACTAAATTTATTATCCCGTGTTCAACAAGCATTTTTGATGTGCCTTTCATGGACAGAATACTGTGCAGGTGTTAGGCAGATTCTGACCAATGCAATGATAATTCCAAAAGACTCATGGTGGAAAATGCTATCTACGTCCAGAAAAGAACTATGTAGTCTGAATGCAGATCAAAGCATACTATTTTCCCTTTTGTTGTCCCTACTCTTATGGAATTTACAATTTTAGGGAAATTTTACACAAGAACAAATAACTTTAATAAGCAATGTCATTGTGTCACTTCAGTTGAGTCTGATTTTGTGTGATCTTATTTGGAGTTTTTTTGGCAAAGATACTAGAATGATTTATATTTCCTTCTCCAGCTCAATTTATGGAAACAGAGGCAAACAGAATTAAGCGACTTTCCTGGGGTCACACAGTTAGTAAGTGTCTGAGAACAGGTTTGAACTCGGGTCTTCCTGATCCTAAGCCCAGCACTTTATTGGCTGCGCCACCTACCTGACCAAAATGTACAATTACAGTAAGGATATCCAGATGTAACAGATTCAAAATTATATCCTCCTCCTTTTGATGTTTCCTATTGGCCAAGAACGCCACGGAAATTTACCATCCTGGATATACATTTTGATGCAGCCTTATTTTTGAAGTAAAAGCACCTTTTTAGATGCTGCTATGTTCTTATAGCAAATGCAAAGGAATATACATCTCAATTACATCTTACTTACTCTGTTAGTGAAGACAATGCATGCACGGGCTGAATGTTCTTGAAATTGAATTGTTCTTCAGATGACATGTTGTCTAGGATTACTAAAGCAGATCATTTTTTTAATCAATAGCAACAAGTTTATTTTTATGACTTGTACAGCTCTTGTGAACTTAATTTCAGTTACAAACTTAATTCAATTACAAACTGATTTAAATCAAATTCTATAGTCATTTCCATAGAATCATAGGATTTTAGATTCAGAGCTGGAAGGAACCTTACAGTTCATTGAGTGCAATTCTCTTATTTTACAAATGAAGAAACTGAGGCTGAGAGAGTCTAAGTAACTTGCCCAGGGTTACCCAGCTAGTAAGTGTCAGAGGCTGGATTTGACTCCGGTCATCATCTTGAATCCAAGACTCATGCATTATCCATCTCTCCACCTGTAATAGCAGTCAGACTTCTCTAAAAAAAAAAAATGAAGTCAGTGAGCTTTACCACTGAAGACTTCTCTATTAGAGGTGCTACTAATATCTCCAGATTCTCCCCACACAATGTTGCAGGATGAATAGAGCACAGCAGCAAATCCAACTGAGGGAACCCTGTGCTCCTAGCTGATTCTGCCTTGGTTGCAGAGAGACAGCCACAGTTGTATCTTTGAAGGTTTACTGTCATTTTTCCAAAGTGAGAAATTAAAACTGCATGTACATATGTTTGTGTATGAGTTTTTTTGCGTGAGTTTTATATATGGTGTGTGTGTGTGTGTGTGTGTGTGTGTGTGTGTGTGTGCGTGGTATATGCATATGTGTTGTGTGGTGTGTTTCTGTATACTAGAAACAAAAACACCAACTATTCAGCTACTGTGACCCAGCTTGGTCTGGTACAGCATACCTGTGTCTGTAACATCAGCACACATTTTGCTTAACAGCATTGCCAGTTACAGAGGCTCTTTGTAGATTATGAATTAGGGAAAATTATGACAGGTCAGAATATTTGGAAACATGTACCATACCCTTTCTCTGAGATCTCTCTTCCATTCAGCAGACAGTCTGTCACTTGTATTATATTATGAATATAAAATAGGACAGTCTGCATGGATAAAATCTCTTTCCAAAGTAAAATACTGTCATCTAGAGGATGCTCGCCTAAAAGAAAATCTTTCTTCCCTACATGAGGTTTCTATAAGCAAAATAAATAACCAAAAAAATATCATGAAGAGCTTTTGAATTTAAAATAGACCAGTATTTTAAAAGATATAAATATATCCTCCAAGAGGTTTTTCCTATTAGTCTTAACCCATACTGTTCATTTCCCTGTTTTTCAGAACATAATTATATGCAGTTTATATTTTATTACCTACAATTTGCTTAGCATCATAATAAGCAGTGAGGTACAATGGATAGAACATTGAACCTGGAATTTTAATTCTCCCTTTGAGACTTACCTGAAGAAGGTGCAACCAGTAAGAGACTCAGTTTCTGAAGCGGTAATATAAGGAATATAAAACTTCAATCACTGATCACAAGAGTATAAGGAAATGATTTGCAAAGCTTCACACAAATGGGAATAATAATAATTATTATGTATATTATGTAGCCTCACCCCTTGATAAGTGGGAATAACCTATAGTCCCAAGGCTTATCCCTGAAGGGTAATTTTGTGCTTGTGAACATGGGCTCTGTAATGCTTGTTCTAACTAATTAAATATGCTGGAGCTTCCCTTTTTCACAACAGAATCAGACAATGGAGTAGCACAACAACTAGCCAATCAGGAGGACTTCTGATGCCCAGGGCTGCTTGACATGCCAATAATCCTTTGTGGTGACCTAGAGTAAACACATCTGGATGTGCAAAAAATCAGCAACTCTGAAGCCAATTAAACTCATATCAGCTTTGAAGCAGACCCTGAGCCATTCGGTGGTTTATAGACCTTCAAGACACATCCTTATCTTCAGAGATTCCCCTAACTGTTGATCATGGGGTTCTCAGACACATCCTGTTTT
>CM053583.1:252562085-252582663 GCA_028627135.1 Pseudochirops cupreus | reverse complement strand
GGCCATTTTCTGTGATAAGATGTAATGTTGTGAATATTAATAATGTTTTGAATGTTTGTATTGATTTGTAGTGGAATAAACAGAGTGTTCACTCTATTTTGTAATCTGAACTCTAAAAGCTGTTCACAGTAGCATTCCTTTGGGAATCTGCTGGTGCATGGCATTACAATCATTCAATCATCCTATCATTCACTATTCAATCATCAGAAAATACACAGACCCTATACCCCTAGGTCACTAGTAAATTACAACTTCTCAGTCAGTACACAGTATCCAAGTAAAGTCATCTTTTAGCTTGACTCAGGGTATTCTCTCAGATTCCCTGGATCCCCTTCCATGGTCCCAGATCCTACCTGGAGTCACCAAACTGTCACCTGGGTTCAAAGGCAGACAGTTCCCAGGTCCTTATCCAACTCCCCATGCAGTCTCTGTTCCACGCTGAAGCTCACAGCATCCAGTCCATCCCAAATCCTTCACAGTCTCTGTTCCTGGGAAGTCGAGGCTCAACAAAGCCATAAACAAGTTCATACCAAGTACCAGCATCACCATCATGCTTCCTCAGTCTTTTGGCAGCTCTGGCTGGCCTTCAGACTCAGGAGAAGTTTCAGCTGGTTCCCAGAATCAAAATCATTCCATCCAGGTTTTCAAAATCAAAATCATTCTCTCCAGCCTGGGTCTTTCATCTTCAGCCTCCTTGGAAGTAGCTGCTTCTGCCTCCACAAAGTTACTTCAAGAAGATCTGACTCTCCCTCTCTGGGGCTTTTCCTTATATACAGTAATGCCCCTCCCTGTTACATCAGCAACAAGAGACAAGAGTTCATACCTTCTATTTATTTAACAGAGGCTTAATCTGAACTAGGTGCTAAGTACCTCTTAGCTTAACAATACAAAAGGAACTTCAAATCTTATTACTGTTACAATGACCAAGTCGACTCCTCTTTTCTCCTTTCTGGGGTAAGATGAATTGAGTCCAGGTTATATAGCTCAGAGAAATGGGAAAGTTAAAATTCTTATAAAGAAGTCAAACTATTTTATAGATTCTAATGTTGAAAAGTCAAACTGTCTTTTTAAATCAAACTAATTCTCAAGTACTGATTCCAGTGACTAGATACAATTTGCAATTAATATAGAATAAAGCACAGTACCAATTTTCAATTTCACAGTAGGAAGCAATATTGCAAAAGGGAACCTAGAAGTAACTTACAAACTATCCCACAAATTAAGAGCACATAAATTACTTGTCTCATAGATTAGGGGAGTATAGGGCCACTGGAAATTGTTTAATAAATTAACTAAGGACACATCCTGAAACTATGAGCTAAATTTAGGAAAGCTAGCTAGGTTTTAATGTAGTGGCTTGTAGGTCTTTCTAACTGCCTTCAGATAAGCTCTAAATATGGTCAATAAGACCAGTAGAACACCAGTAAAATATTATCTTAATGAACCAACCCTAAGGTATTACTGATAATTTTGAGATGATATAGATATGTTAATGAACTAAGCCTAAGGTGGTATGTATAAGAGTTATGCTCCATCCAAATTCTATAAAATGGGACCCCAAACTCTTAGCCCCCAAACACTTTTCCACTTGCTGTGGCTTGATGCTGCCTGACTGCTCCCAACTCTGATCTACAGCTCCATGACTCTCTATGTTCTTCTCCATCCCTATTTTGTGTTGGTTACCTTTGTATTCTCTCTGCCTTATTATGAAAGTGCGATTGTGGTCTTTCCCCGAGAGCATCCAAAGAACTATGTGTATCTCTCTCCTTTTACCCAAAGGGACCCCATTGTGGTTGCTCTTTAGTTTGTAAACTGGTAGGCCCAGGACTGAGACTCTACTCTGCTTACAGGCACCTACCTCTACTGTGAATGAGCAGGGCACAAAAGATGTCACTGGTAGAAAGGAAGGGTGCACAGATGAACCTCATGTTCCCTAACCAGGAGAGAATTTTGCCCTTATCTGGGTCACAATAAATAAATGAATAATTCCATAAAATAATGATTCACATGTGCCTCCCTCCCCAAAACACCCTGTTTTATTGCCTTTATGTCTGTTTAAAAAAATATTTCTTATAAGCAACAGATCATGGGATTTTATCTTATATAATGTGACTTTTTTCATTTTATTGGATTGCTTAATCCATTCACATTTAAAGTTATAAATTAGGTTTTTATTTTCCTCTGTCTCTAATATTAGTTTCAATACATAATGCCCCATAACAATCCACCATCTCCACCTGATTTCTGCACTCACTCTTATCTTCTTGTGTATATTTAGAAAGAAGTCTCTTAACAGTCTCTGTGCTATCACTGTATTGTTGTTGCTGTTCTTGGTTGCTACGTTTGTCCTCCCCTTTTGCATTTCTATTTTCTGGGGTGTTCAAGAAGCATATAATCTCTTCATGTCTGACTTTCTTTCTAGGAATATTTCAATGTTTCTTTAATATTGAACACCCATCTTTTTTCATTTATGGTTCAGCTTAGATTTGCAGGATACTTCACCTTGGGCCACATGTTGAGCACCTTTACTCTTCAGAACACATTATTCTATGTCCTACGTTTTCTGGTGAATACAGAATAGTCAACAGTCTTGTATTATTTGAATTTCAATTTCCTTTCCTTTGTATTTGCAAATCTGGTGGCTTGCTCAATTTGGTTTTCCCAGTGGAACTGTTAAATTTAACCCCATGTGCCATAGAGTTTACAACTTTGGTATTCTTCTTTCTTTCTAGAGGTGACCTTGTAGTTCTTCTGATTGGCACTTTGTTTTCTGTTTTAAAAAGCTCTGGGCAATTGTCTTGCTTTAGCTTTTGCAAAATGCAAGTTCAAGTTTTTTTTGGTTTTACTTGTGTTCTGAGAGAACAATAGACAATCCTTAAGTTGCTTCTATGTCTCCTTGTCTTCTGAGATTAATACTTCTTTTATGTAGAATATTTTCTTTCAATATTATTGCTTTTTGTTTCCTTTCTTCCTGATTATCCTTCACTCTCATGTATTTGTATTCTCAGTTTTTCTCTATTTCACTTTATTTGTGAGACTTGCCACTATGAATTCAATTTTTCTATCCTGTCGATTATTTTTGGTGGGCCAGTCATAAAGTTCAGCTCTCACAATTTTCATTTCTCTTTTAAACCACTCAGGAACAGCATGTTGTGGTCCCACAATCTCCTCAAAAGCCACAGGGTCAAGGGGGGCTAGGTGGCACAGTTAATAGAGAACTGCCCCTGGAGTCAGGAGGACCTGAGTTCGGATCTGACTTCAGACATTTAACACTTACTAACCATGTGACCTTGGGCAAGTCACTTAACCCCAACTGCCCTGCCTTCCTCTTCCAAGAAAGCAAAAAAAGAAAAAGCCACAAGGTCTTCTGCCTCAACAGCAGTTGAATAATTTTTCTTTGTTTTGCAGTATTCATAGATGCCTGAACTGGTTTCCTAGATCTGTTGGCCATATTTCCTTCTGGTGTTTTCTTCCCTGTTATTTTATCTGCTCATGCTCAAGGTCTTTAAGTTTTCTTCCTGCAACCTTAAGTAATTTTGGTCTTTCTCTCCCTTATTTCTCTCTATTGCTTACTTTCTGATTCTTTCCTCTCTGATTCTCTTGGTTTCCCTGGGGACTAAAAGTCAAAGTCTCTCAGCCTCCTTTCATGCTGAGCATTCATGGTTTACCACTCCAGGTCTCTACCACAAGTGACTTTTGGGGTGGACAGAACTATCCTCAGCCGGATATTAGGCCCTTTCCCTAAAGTTTAGTGGCATGTCACAAGGGCCCCTTCTCTCTACTCCTCCTCCCCAGTGTCCTGCCTCATTCCTTCCATTTTTCAGATCTCTCCGATCTAGCAATAGTGAATGTTTTCATATAGTTATCTCAGCCTCAGCAAATTTCCATACCACTAAGAGGAGGCAGGGAGCAGCATATAGAGCTGAACTCTAATACAAGCTCAGACGTGTGTCCTGCCCTTCTGTTCTACAGAGTGGGAACACTGCCACTTTGTAGGCTATCTGAGCCTCAGCAAATTTCTGCTCTGAGGCACTGAGAAGAGCTGCTGTTGATGGGAATGTTGCATTTTGCTGTACTGCAAGCCTGTTGGTCCCTGGTTAGGGAACATGAGGTTTATCTGTGCACCCTTCCTTTCTCCCAGTGAAGTCTTTTGTGCCTTGCTCATTTACAGTACAGGTAGGTGCCTGAAGGCCTGGGTTGCTTGTGTAACCTTGGGCAATGAGGGAGTGGGTGCTCAATGAGCTTGAGTTATCCATTAGTTTTTGGAGTTTTTACTTTCTTGGGGTTCTTGGTGTCTAGGACCATGGAAATAATTGAAATTATTTTATTTCTATTTTGGAGAGGTCTGAGAGGTCATGAAGATCAGAAAATATACCTAGTCCTTTATCTTGTTGGTCATGCAATGGATCTCCCAACAAAAGTGTGACAAGCCTATATTTACATACTTTGCCCATTCCTGTCACTGTAAGGACTGTCTCTTCATCTCTAATGATAACAAATATGAACAGCAGGGAAGGTTTGTCACCATTTTGTTGGGAGATATTATTAGCTTCTCAAATGAAGGTGCTCCCTTTCCCCCTAAACCCCTTCATTGGGAATCTAAGTCCAAAGGAGAATGAACAATAGGTTGTGGTTGTGGTTTGTCCTTCACTCTCAAAGAGGACCATGCCATCAGGGAGATGATGCCATGACTTGCAATTGACTTTGATATGAGTGAGGGAGGACTGTGCCAGTCTCATTTTCTCCTCCAGAGCCACCTGGGTCCAATGGCTAGATATCCATCAGGACAACTGGAAATGGCACTGGATGCAATGGGAGACCTTGGCCCTTTCAAGCTAAGGTCTTTTCAGGTTCTCACTTTGAGTGAGGCAATGCCCATTCAGTGAATAGGCCTCTTTCAGTAGTGAGTCAAGGGATGGCCCCTTGATGAGTAATAGGTCCAGGAAGAATGAAAAGACAATTCAATTGAATAAGCAATTAAAAAATTCTGATCAATTTGTACTTTCCTTCAAGGTTAGGATCTTGTGGTATTGTAAGATTAAGAGATAACAGAATTGGTGGGATAGAAGGATGAGTAAAGATCAAAGAAGAACTCTAGCAGACAATGTTTAAACCAGTGGTTCTCAACCTTCCTAATGCCAGGACCCTTTAATAATCATATGTGGGCATGTCTGCATGTGGGCAGACCCGCCTGGAGACAGATAGAGGGGGTTCCTAAGACCATAGGAAATACGTGTTTTCTGATGGTGTTAGGTGACCCCTGTGAAAGGGTCATTCGACAATCCAAAGGGATTGTGACTCACAGGTTGAGAACCGCTGGTTTAAACTATTATAATCAGCAGAAATTGTAATAAACACAGAGAAGTTAAAAGTTGGAATTTATTAATACTAGGAAATAATAACAAAACGTAAACTTGTTGAGTTCAGGGATTGTTTCAATTTTGCTCCCCTCTAGTGTCTGACAATAAATGCTTGATAGACGAATGAGCGAATTGTAAAAATTCATAACCACTGAAGTATAATTAAATGTAAGGCCTTTGAGAACAGGATTTGTGCTTTACTATTTGTAAAGTTCTCGTGCTTAGTATGGCACAATTGTTACATAGGTATAGCCAATGAACATATATGATTATGTAAATAGGATAATTGTAAAGCTGAAGAGGAAAGAACAAGTGTCACTCACCATAAGGGCATCACTGGGCCTTTCCATCTGACTTGCAGTGGAAATTTCCTGGATGTGTGGCCTTCCCATTTTAGAAAGTGAGCACCTTCAGATCAGAAACTATCTTGCCATTCTATTTGTATTCCCAGTTATTAGCATAGCACTTTAGAACTAATAATCCCTTAAATGATTTTTCATACATTTATTCACTCATTCATCTGTGGATCCTTATGAGTCAAGAGCACTCTTGCGCAACACTAAACAAGAACTACTCAGGAGAGATGTTTCCATGGGTAGGAAAAGAAGGGTAATAATTTTCCTGGAAGTTTTTAGACAGGACTGAAGTTACCCCCATGGCTATGTGTGAGTAAAGAGGACAGTGGCCTGACTGCAGGTGTAGTAATGAAGTGCCAAGATTGTCAGATCCCAAGCAGAAAGATTGCTAATTTTTGAACTGGAAGACCTGCATTCAAGTCCCATTTTTGACACTTAATCCTTATGTGACCATGGGCAAATTACTTGGCCTTCCTGGGCCTCAATTTCCTGGCAGATGTGGTTCCTGAAGTTTCTTTCAGTCATTGATCTTAATCAAGTTATTAAATGCCTCTTACACATGTCAGGCAACGTGCTAAGCACTGTCAAGACACAGAAAACGTGTCCTCTATAAGTTATAGTCTAATAGGGGAGACAAGTAAATAAATACATACATACAAATTGAGCTATATACAGGATAAAGAAAAAATAATAGAGAGAACAGACTAGAATTAAGAGACGTTGGCTAAAGCTCATTGGGGAAGGTCGATTTAGTTGGAACTTGAAGGAAGTTGGGGGCAACTAGGTGGCACAGTGGACAGAGTACGAGGCCTGCAATCGGGAAGATTAATCTTCCTGACTTCAAATCTGGCCTCAGACACTTACTAGCTGTGTGACCCTGGGCAAGTCACGTAACTGTTTGCCTCAGTTTCCTCATTTGCAAAATGAGCTGGAGAAGGAAATGGCAACTCACTTCAATATCCTTGCCAAGGAAACCCCAAATGAGGTCACAGAGTTGGATACAACTGAAGAAAAAAACTGGGAAAAAAAAAAAGGAAGCCAGGGAGGTCAGTAGGTAGAGTTGAGGAGGGAAAGCATCCCAGGCATGAGGAATTACAGATCTATGACGCTATAGTCCCTTTGTCGCTGCAAAATGAAACTAGAGAGTAATGTGCATTACCCTGGTGCTAACTAACTGGGGCATGATTGGAGTTAGAAGGAATTTACTCATCCCAACCCAAATATGGGGTGAGAAATATTATGTAATGGGTAGAGATAAATAGCTAACATTTATGCAAGGTTCTTTACGAAGTACAAAGATTGTTTACCTCATTTGATCCTTACAACCACCCTGGGAATTATTTGTAATATAAATATTAAAAGTCTAAGTTATACCTATTTTACAGATGGTAAGACTGAGAGGTTAATTGATTTGCCCATGGTCACACAGCTAAGAAGTATCTGAGGTCACATTTGAATTCAGGTCTTTCTGACTCTAGGTTCAGTACTCTTATTAACTACTACTTAGAACCTTAGATTAGAAATCTAGTCTTAGAAAAAGGAAGACAAACTTAAGACTGCCTCTGACACATATATTGCTTGGTCCTGGGCAAATCACTTAACTTCTCTATGTGCAAGACAACTTTCTAAGACTTATCAACCAGATGGAAAAGCCCTCTAATCTGTGGATGGCTGGAACACAACAAAGAAGGCCTGAGCCGGGACAGTCAGGAACAGAAGTTTACTTTCAAACTGAGGAAAACACCTTGCAAGAAGGCAAACACATGCCGGGACCCTGCCCTAGAGAGGGTGGGCAGGGGACTGAAGTAGTGTTGGCAGATCTCAATACTTATATCTATATGGCTATGCAGTGAGCCGTAGCCCTGACAATGAGGAGTAACAGCAACAACGTGACAAATTTGATTCGTATCAGGGATTTGTGACCAGAACACGGATACAGCAAGCGCTTGTCCAAGCTCAGAGAATACGTGGTGCTGGCCAAAGTAATACAATAATTACATGAAACAGTTCTGGGATTTTGTTGTTGTTGAGATCATGCAGAGGACGAGTCAAAAGGATTGTTGTTATGCCAAACTAAGGGCACAGCTTGCTGGCTGGGTCTTAGCTCTGGAAAAACATGTTGTCTCCTAAGATCTTGGTAAGATTATAAACTGTAGGACAGTAGCTAATATTCACTGAAATAAGTTTCCTCAATGGGGTTTCTCTACACCAACAGTTTTCAAACTTCTTGGTTTTAGTATTTTTCTACACTTAAAAATTATTGAGGATTCCCAGAAAGTTTTTATTTTATGTGGGTTATATTCATTAACAATTACTATATTCAAAATGCAAATAACAAAAATAAATGAAAATAGTTTTGATCTCATGGTCCCCCTGAAAAGATTTCATTTCTAGACCCGACTTTGAGAACCACCACTCTACCAGGTGTCTGCCATCTGACATTACTTGGATGTGTCCTAGTTAGAATAGCCCTTTCACTCCCAAGGCTGCTGCTAGGGTACTTCTACACTGAACTGCTTCGTTTCTTCTCTGCAGAACAGTTTCTATCTGCTACCGATAGGCTCTATTCTCTAAAGGTATCGGTGCAGAGTAGTGGTTCAAACCCAACCCTAGGCAAGTCACTTAACACTGTGTGACATCCGTTTCCCTATCTGTAAAATGAGGAGTCAGACAGGAACTGGATTTGAAATGTCTACAGGCCATCCTTGTGGAAATGTCTGGGAGGCAATTGGTAACTGAACACTAGAATTTAGAAAAAGAGATTAGGCTTCATATATTGGCTTGCAGGCATTTCAAACCCAGTTTAGATGATTCCAATTTGGGCCAAGCCCATGAAAGGGAATCCCTTGGGTCACGACTGATTCCCCATGAGACCATTTTGGGGTTTTTCTTGGCAAAGACTTGCCCAGCTTTGGATCTGAACTCAGGTCCTATTTGACTCCAGGACAGGTGTTCCATCCACTGCACCACCCAGGTGCCTCAAGTGAATAAGGGGAAGAATTTCTTTCTCTTTCTCTTCCTTCCCACTATGTCTCCAGAAACTGGACTAGGAGGATCCATACATCCAGGTAGGTATAACAGTATAGAGAAATATTCAAAAATACATAGGATTTAAAGACAAGGCAATCTTGTTATAGAATGATTTATATTATCACATTTTATTTATTTATTTTTTGGCAAAAAGCTTTTAATACATTTTCTCATTTAAGTCTTGCACCAAGTCTGTAAGGTAGGTACTAGTGGTATTATTATTTTTTTTCATTTAAGAAAGGAGGAAGCTGAGGCTATCAGAGGTTTCCTTTGTCCAAAGTCACACACCTCATAAGGGTCAGAGGCAGTGATGAGGTTCTACAGAATGAGTTGATTTATCTCGAGTCATCATATAACATGTTCCTTGATTTGTAGGCTGTAAACAATCACAAAGAAGAAGGTCAAGAATGTGTAGTATTCCTTCAGATAATATGTAAACTAAAACATGTTTCACATTTTGTTTTGGAAATTTGACTAATGAACTACTGGCACAGTAACATCTATTCAAATACTTTCTACAATTTAATACCAGTCATTTTGTACAATATTATGGAATAAATGATGTTGAAGATAAGGACAGTTAAAGGCAAACACACTTCCTGATACTAAACAGTAAAACAAAGATTGTAGGACTAGAAATAAAGCACTTTAATCATATGTTGTCATATGACACTTGCCATTATTTCACTTATTTCATATAGTCTCTCAAATGTAACTGTAAATTGTATTCTAAGACCCTCTATTTTACTTTGTATCCCTTCACAATGTTTATGAAAACAGAAGCTAATTTTAAGTGTTTCATAAAATATTAGGCAAACTTAGGTCCCACTGCACAGTTCTGGTAGCTACCATCTTACTGAACTAAATTTGGTATGAGAGTCAACAGCTTTCTACGGTTTTGTCATCAACTAATCCCAAGAATATGATTTAAATTTCAAAGTATTAAAGTATTATATCCAATAATTAAATAAAAAATTTTTGTTTACTAAAGATAACACTGACAAAATCTTTACCAATAAAACTTCTTAAAGAAGAGTATGCATTTTTGGCATCTTTAAAATTGAGGCATCCTGGTGTTAAGCAAGCCTTGAATTTGAATTTTACCCCAGATATTTAATAGCTGTGTTACCCTGGATAAATCCCCTAACCTTCATGTTTTTTCATCTGTAAGATGAAGGAATTGGACTCAATGAGCTAAAGCTATAATCCTGTTATGCCAGATATTAATTCACAAATAGGTCATTTAGAAAACATCTTTGAATTACATAGTGGTACTTATTTTTATGAAACAATTTCCGAAATGTACAAATTATATTTTAGAATCATAGATCTTGTACCATACAGGGTTATCTATTCTAACCTTCTAATTTTATTTATTTATTTATTTTGGTTTTGCAGGGGGGTGGGGAAGACAGAGTAATTGGGATCAAGTGACTTGCCCAAGGTCACCTGGCTAGTGTGTCAAATGGCTGCATTTGAACTCAGGTCCTCCTGACCCCAGGGCCGATGCTCTATTCACTGCACCACCTAGCCACTCCTACCTTCTAATTTTATAGAGGAGGAAACTGAATCCTAGGGAAGTTAAGTGACTTCCCCAATGGGGTTACAGAATTACCAAGTGACAGAGGCAGGGTTTGATGAATTCAGTATTTAAAAGAAGGCTACAATGACTCCTTTTGTAAAGGAAGCAAATACTAAAATGGATGTGTTTTCTCTTCAATGACCAAACTGTAATCCAACCAGGCCCGCCAATCCATAAACTCAACCCAAGGGGCCTTTTTTGATTTGCCTTGACCCCTGAGAATACCAGGGGAGTACGCTGACTATTCGTTGGTTAAGTCTACTTCATCACAGCATATTATATGCAAAACTTTCAATTAAGTTGCAACACAGTATCCTTTTCAACATGAGTGAAGTTGTTTGTCATGAAAATCATGTTTTTGCACATTGTTTCTGTCCTGTGCTGAAGAGGTCTTTGTAAATTTCTTTCGGAAGGAAAAGCGTTCATGAAACCCAGCAAGAAAAAAAAATTGTAACGACCACCCAGTGAGTTAAAAAGGTTTTTTAAAAAAGAAATTCAAGTTTAAAAGACCTGAATTGTTTTTTCAATAGACAGAGGTTTAAAATTGATAAAAACATGCTAAACCCAGTGATAAACAAGTTACTTAAAGAGAAAAACTAAGGCCAGATATACTATGAATTTTATTTAGTAAAATAAGTTGTAATAATGTTTAGCTATACATAGGAGACAGCTGATTTTCCAAGGCATCTTCATTCAAACAGGAAATATTTTAAAAAACATTAAGCTATTTTCTAAGTTAACAAACGCAATAGTATCTCTATTTTAAGCAAAACCAAAAAATTTGGCAGGTGACTGGATATAAAGTAAGCCTCAGGGACCAGCACAGCCCGAGCCCAAACCCCACATCGGGCTGTGCGACAACTCTTAAGATTATAAATTGCAGAAAAGGGTCTCGCACAGGTGGAGGGCGGGCCCTGCACCCACCGTCACAGGCCCAGTACATGCCTATGTGCACAAACACATCATGAATCCATTACAGAATGCAGTCTTAAGCCCCGCTCATACAGACTGGGCTTTTGGCACCTCTTGGCTTACTCTAACGCAGGGCCTTGACCTTCTTTCCTTGCAAAACTGGGACCAGAGCCGGTCTGTAACCCACCAATTCTTGCACCCGCAACCAGAGGTCAAGGTGCTGCGATAGGGGGAACAGGAAGGGGAAGGCAAGTCCACATCCCGCCATTTGCTCGGTAAAGTCTCTTCCCAGGCCGGGAGATAAGGGAGTAGGGTTTCAATCTCTGCCAAATCTCACGATTAAAGAAGCGGGCAAGGGAGCGGATGCCCCCAGGAGCCGGGCTACGGCAGGACCCCCCCGCGGCGCCCGCCCTGCCCCTCCCCCCTCCCGGTGCCAGCTGCTCCCGTAGCGTCGGAGCCGCGGTCACGGGCGCGCGCGCCGGATGCTCTTCGGTTAAAATGGCCGGAGAGGGAACTCCCTGCTCCTCCCCCCGCGGCTGGGCCGCCCCACAGGCGGACTGAGCCAGGTCTTCCGACAGTTAGGCCCCAGCGCCGGCCCGGCCCTTCCCTACCCTCCCCCGCTCACCTGGCTCCCTGGCCACAGCATGAATCCCCCGCCGCGCGCCCGGGCCGCCCGCAGCTGACATCTGCTCCCGGGCCGGGCCGTGAACGAGCAGCGAGTGAGTGTGCGTGTGAGCGCGCGTGTCTTGCTGTCGCGGCCGGCGGGGGGAGGGCTCTCGCCTCTCCCTTCTCCTACCCCCCTCTCCGCCCGGCTCCTTCCTCGGGGCCTTCTATATGGGCCACCTCCTCTCGAAGGTGCTGCGTAACCGTCACAGCCAGAGGGGACCCCGGTGCTGCTGCTGCTGGTGCCGCCGCCGGCGCCACCGCCACCTCCTCCGGCTGCCCCGCTTGCCCCCGGCCAAGGCTCCCCCCCTGCCCTCGCCTTCCCCGTCGCCGCCGCCCCGGAGCTGGGACTGTTTGCTCCGCGGGCCCTGCATGCTCTGCTTCATCGTGCACAGCCCCAGTACGCCCGCCCCTGCCGCCGGCCTAGAGGAGGAGCCGCCGCTGTCTCGGGACCGGGACCGGGCCTACCCCGCCGCCGCCTGGGAGCACCTGGCGTACCGCAGGGTGGCCGAGGACTGCGCCGCCGCCGCCCGCCACTTTCTGCTGTCGTCGGCCGCGGCTGCCGGCTCCTCGTCCTCGGTGTCCTGCTGCAAGGAGCTGGGCCTGGCCGCCGCCGCGGCCGCCGCCGCCGCCTGGGAGCAGCAGCAGGACAGGAGCCTCTTCTTCCCCGGCGTGAGGCCCATCCGCTTCCTGGGGCCGCCGCCTCCCTTCCAATTCTTCCGGGGGCAGCCGGCGGCCGAGCCCCCCGCCCTGCCCGACATGGTGTGTAAGCGGAAGGGGGCCGGGGTCCCCGCGTGCACCCCCTGCAAACAGCCCCGCTGTGGCGGCGGGGGATGCGGGGGAGGAGGAGGGAAAGGAGGAGGGGGCGGTGCGTCGCCTCCTCGGCCCCCCGAGGCCGGCGGCTGCCAGAACCCCGAGCAGTCCCCGGCGCCGCAACTCTGCCCCCTGCCCACGGCCTCAGGCTCCTCGGACTGCGCGGGCGCCGTTCTGCGGAGGGACCCCGCGGGCGACAGCATTGGCGGCTCGGGGGCTGCCCCGGCGTCCGCCCCGCCGCGCCCGGACGGTGGCGACCCCGACTCTCTGGAAGCCCCCGACAACCCCAGCGACGGCTGCCGAGAGCCGCCCCCCGAGACCGCGGGCATCAATCAGCTGCCGCCCTCCATCCTGCTCAAGGTGGGTCTGGGCGTGAAGGAGCGTGGGCGGCCTGAGCCCCCACCCGCGTCCCCGCCTCCGGGGGCTGGCCCCTCGGCCCCTCCTCGGGCGGCTTGGGGCGGGCGGGAGGCCCCCGGGTCGGGGGCCCTGAGAGCTGGGGGCGGGGAGGAGAGAAGCGGGAAACCGATGTCACCCTTCTACCCCTAGGATCCGAGTGCAGACCCTCCCCTCCGTGGAGTGGTTGTGTGGTCCTGGTGAAGTGTTGTCACATTTCGGAGAAGTAGATGAAGAGGGGTGTGACTTTGTTTTTCCAAAAACGTTACAAGTGAAATGAAATGGTATTCCATGCAGCAAATATTTAGTAAGCCCTTACTCTGCAAGCTGTTGGGGATACGAAGACACCTCCCCCCCCCCCCCCAAACAACAACAACAACAGCACAAATAAAAAGCTCTGTGAAACGACTCTTCCCCTCCAGGAGCTAACATCCCACTGGGGCTTTGCAACAGGTACCGGGACGAGTCATTACTATGGAGAGTCTCAGGGCAAAGTGAGACAAACCACTTGTGGAAAATCTATTGTAGGAATGAGAAAAAGGGGGGATGTTTAAAAAAGGAGGAAGCACCTGTGCTGAGCCTTGGAGGAAGATGAAAAGTCTGGAAGGTGGGGATGAGTATTGGAAATTTTCCAGCTGAATCCTTACTGTTGCTAGGTGACAGAAACATGTACCTCTTTGAAGTCTCATAAAGTCTGGTGATTTGGAGATAAAGGGATAGACTGCTAGAATTTTATCTTGGAAGTTTTGAGTAACAATCTACTAGTTACATTTTTGTCATTGTTTGGTGACACACTTTTATAATATTGGCCAGATTATATTAACTTGTCTCCTCATATTCCCTTCTCCCCAGTTAATTTCAGCTGCCCGTAATTTATGACTATGAAATTATGAACCTGAACTACAAATGCTTATTTTGTAATTATTACAAATGTATTATATATATATGTATGCATATATATATAAAAAATTGCAAATTATTAAATACAGTGTAGTTTTGGGAGGATGGCACTAGCAGTTGGCTTCTTGCAGAAATCTTGTTAACAGGTGTGTATTAAGTGCCTTTAAGCCAGGCATTCTGGTAAATGCTGTGAAGACAAAAAAGCAAGGCAAAAACAGTCTCTGCCCTCAAGGAGCTCACAGTCTCTTGAGGGGAGAAACTTCCAGACGACTATGTACAAAAAAGTTATATACAAGATAAATTGGAGATGATCTTAGAGGGAAAGCACCAAATCTTGATAACCCAGGAGAGGCTTCTTGCAGAAAGATTTTAGCTGAGATTTAAAGAAAGCCAGGAGAAGGAGATAAGGAGAAAGAAAATTCCAGGTAAGGGGTGGGGGGGGTGGTATTGAGGGGCCACTGGCAGCCAGTAAAAATGCCACAGGATGTCCTGGATTTGGTGGAGTAGGGGAGTCACATGTTCAAATCTGTGCTTTAGGAAGTTACTTTGGCAGCAGTGTTTAGGATGTACTCTTATGAGATGAAACTTGAGGCAGAGACTAAGACTATTGCAGTGGTACAGGTAAGAGATGATGAAGGCCTGAATTTAGGTGGTGGCTATGTGAGTAGAGAGAATGCCTTAGAAGATAGAAACAGCAAGATTTGGCAACTGACTGGATACAAGTCTTGAGGGAAACTGAAATTGCGAAGATAGTGGTGCTTTTGACAGAAAAAAAAAATTAGTACATGTATGTAAATCTCTGTGATACCCAGCTTGAAATGCCCAATAAACAGTTTGTATGCAGTTCAGGGAGGGACTGGACTTGGATATATAGATCTGGAGTCATTCGAGTTAAAGTGATAATTAAACACAGGGGAGCTGAGGAGGTTGCCAAAGATAAAAAAGATAAAACCTTAAGGAGTGCCCGCAATGGGGTTATGATATGGTTGATGAATTAGTAAAGGAGTCTTAGGAGTAGCCAGATAGGTAACAAGTGGACCAGGAGAGAGTACTGTTGCAAAACATCAAAGAGGCAAATCCAAGAAATTAGGGTGGGTCAGCAGTGCTGAGCTCTGCACCTGTAAAGTGGTTGGCCTTGGCAAGAAGAAGGGTCACTTTTTTGTCAGACTTAGAAAAAGAGAGAGTGGGTTGTCAAGGGGTTTTGAGACAAAAAGAATGGGAGAATGGGCTAGTGTAACTGTCCTCAGTGTTCTCAGTAAAGTAAAAAGGCTAGCTGAGAGAGGTTGGGAAGGAGTAGGTAGTAGGTATGAAAGATTGAAGAGGGAGGAGGTTTGGGTGAGGAGTGAGATAAGGAATTAGAGAAGAATAAAAAGACTATCTTGAGTCAACTAGAGCCTATTTGAGGTTGGATATTTTGAATTTCTAATGTAGCCTGTCAACAAAGGTGAGAGACTACACCTGCTTAATTCAGCAGCTGGTGAATAGGAGCAGAAGAGGTGACACAGGGAATAATCCAGGGTTGAGTTTTGTTAGAAGATGAGCAGGAAAAGTGAGGGGCTGATAAATTCTAGAGCAGAGCCCAGTGAACAGTTAAAACAGTTAATTTAGTGACCCTTAGGTCTTGACTGGAAAGGGTAGAAAGTGAAGTCAAATCAGAGTTAACGTCCTGGAACAGTACCTAGGATTGGAGGAATTGGAGGTAGTGGTAAAGATGAAGAGTAGGTATGGAGGCAAGAGGCAAAGGGAGAGATAGAGCAATATGTGGTGAGCTAGAGGAATGTTAGAGTTCTGATTAAGGAAGTGTAATGCTTGTGGTTCATGGTGAAATCCAAGCATTATCCATACGAGTGACTGATGTGGAGTGAAGGAATAGGTTGAAGGATTTAAGGAGGTTGAGAAAGTGGGAGATTAAGAAGTTTGAGGGAGCACCAGTGCAAATGTTGAAGGTTTCTAGTATTAAGTGAAAGAGCTGGAGAGGACAAACTCTGAAAAAGGAAAGAAAATGACCTCAGCATTGGGAAAACAACCTTCACCATGATTGGGATTTTGTGTATTCTTAATTGAGGAGATATCAAAGGAGGTGAGGTGGCAGTGATGTTGAAAATGTCATTGGGGAGCTGACTATTCTGACTTTCCCTCCAGGACATGTTTGTGTGATTGCTTGCTTCTGGGGTGGAGAGTATGATGAGGGTTTCAATTTCATCATTGTGAAGCCAGTATGAGAGAAAAAGGTCCATGATGAAGGAAATCTTGTTCATTATGGAATGGGAATTCCAGAGGCTTAGTAAAAGAAGGTGACAGGGGCTGGAGTGTAACATGAGTGGGGTGGGGTTAAGGAGAGTGGGGATGAGAGGGCAGGAGGTGAATTAGTGATAGATTGCCTCAACATGGCCAAGGATTGATTAATAATACGTGGAAAGGGAGAGAAATAGAATGTGGGAGATAGTTAGCCATAGTATCGTGTGGCAGATGAATAGTAAAGCTGTATTAGTCTGTTTTGGTGGGGGAGTTTCCACATTTGTAGCAGGAATGAAATCTCTGATTCTGAGCAAAAGAAAAAAATTGGCATGGAATGTAACAAATGTTAATTTTGTGGTTGTATCTGAATTGAATGTTTCAGATACAAAATCATGACTGAACACTTGGCACCAAGAAACGAAAGTGCTTAACATTTCTAAGTCATCAGCAACTCAGTTACCACAAACATGATCTCAGTATCAGGGCAACCTGCATTTTGCAAGATTTGAAAAGAAGGGAGTTATGGTAATAAATGGATTTTAAACCCATTTCCTACCAACTGCCACCCCCTAATTCAGTGTACTACAATTTATTTGGCTTGGTTGTTTTCATTTTGTTACCAGGGTATTATCTTTATTTTTTTTGGTTATGCCCTTAAAGCCCATTAGTCTCTTTAGTGTTGGTGATTGAAATACTGGCATTAAAAAAATAAGCTAGGAATTAAACTTCTGTAGGCTTTTAGAGGTGGCGTCTTTGAAGTTTTGGGGGCTACATTAGCCCAGGTGACTTCTTAGACCCAGTATAGAGGTTATTTAAGCTCATTTCTTGTCCCTTGATTGTTCTTTTTACCACTTTACTCAGCAATACTTTCATTATCCTCTTAATAATTTCATTATCTCTATATACCCTCATCCCCAGAGCCTGTTTTTTCCACACTGGAGTCCACATGCCTTTTCTAGACACCTATTTTTGTCATGTTGTTTATCAGTCTTTTTCCAGGAGGCCAAAGCTATGTATGACCCAGAGGTTGATGACTCTCTTTGGGAGTGGGATTGATTTCTTTTTCTTTTTTCAGTCACTTAGAAGGTTTCATTCCTTGCACCTCCCCTACCCCCAACTTAGAAGGTTCCCTGTTTCTGTTTGGGTTACAGTCTTAGCTAAAGTTGGCCTTCCTTGAAGAAGATATTGTTCTAGGGAAGTAGGAAGATGAGAGAGCATTTTGTTATATTGCTCTTTTTAGCCTAAAAATAATTTGGCTTGGTTATTCTCTAGGAAAACTCCGCCTCTACAAGGCTGTCTTGAGAAGAGTGACAAATTTTAAAATCCTTTTTGGTTTTGTGGGCCAACTTTGGGAACCTAAGAACCATTTATTTATAAAAAGGTTTGAATTCAAACCCTTGACCTGGAAATGAACTTGTAAATTAGGAACTGTTTATATAGATAAAATTCTGTTAAACTGAACTCTTAAGTTCAAATTTTTCAGCAGTATAGAATTTTCATTATTTCAAGCAATAGATGACATAATTGTGAGAATTGGAAAGTTTTTGTTGCAGATAGGTATGTGTATATATATCTCATATTTTTTGCTATGATGTTTTGATCTAGCCTTTTAAGAAGCTTAAATCCATATACTATAATTAATCATAATAAAACATAATACTACTTTAGGATTTAAAATTTTTGCATTTTCCTTGTAATTGAACTTGGGACAGTTTGTGGCAGTTATTATGTTAAGGAAAAGGGGAGAGCTTATCACAATGAATATTTACATTTTTCATTTTAAATTTGTATACTTAATAAGACAACTCTGATGGACAGCAAGTAAAAGATCAATAATTATTTTTCAGTTTTTTCCCCTACTCTTGGATAAATTGCTTATATATGGAGCTGCCTATTTTACATATGTAAAGTAGAAATAATTCATTACAAACATGTGAAAAGGAGGATTCTGAAGGTTCTACATAAGCATGAAATGATTTTATATTCTGCATAAATTTGCTGTCCACCCACATGAGTGAATATAGCTTAATCAATACTTGATTGTTTAATAATTAGCACTTGTGGGGTGGCCAGGCGGGGCAGTGAATAGAGGACCAGCCCTGGAGTCAGGAAGACCTGAGTTCAAATGACCTTGGGCAAGTCACTTAACCCCAGTTGCCCTCCAAAAAAAAATTAACACTTGAAGGAACTGATATTTCCTCAATGTGGTGACTCATGCAGAGGACTTCCTTTGCTGCCTTCAGGGGTTGCTGTGGCAATGTATCACTTGGGACCAACCTTCCTTTGATGAGCCTGATTACAGATAGTCTACATGGTTCTTTGACATCAGATAGTCCACTGTGCTTCTACTTGAAACCTTTCTGGAATAGCAGGATATGCCACAAATGTCTTCCATTGGAGTCTTTGAGGACTCAGGTTAACTTCTATTCCGTGTAAAGCATTGGAATAGGACTGCAGTGGTTGCAGTTACCTCAGATTGTGTTTTATTTTTTATCTTCTGAGTTGGCCTTTTTGTCTCAACCTCTCATTTTATTTCTTTCTAGACTTTCTGGTAGTTGGAGCACATCTCCTCTTTCTCTTGGCTTGAGCTATTTGGCCTTGAAATTTTTCTCTGTTACCCTCTCTTCCTCTTGAGGGACCTATTAAATATTTTTTGTTGTTGTTGATTATTCATATATTTCTGTCCTTACTTGTTTTAGCCGATAGACTGCTAGACCTGGCATCCAGGAAGATTTGTGTTAAAATTCTGCTTATGACGTTTGCTAGTGGTATGATTCTGAACAAGTCACTTGACTTCTCCCACTTGACAAAGTGAGGATCAAGTGAAGTGTGTGTAAAGAGCTTAGGAAACTTTAAACCTCTATATAAATGCCCCTTGACGATCACTGCTCTTGTTTTCTTCAGTCTGATTTTTTTGTTAGAGCCGTTCAGATTGAAAGAGTATTAGGACAGGTTGTTGTCTTGGGTATTTAATGTTGTTTGGTTGTGGGTTTTTTGTTTGTTTGTTTGGGGGTTTTTTGGATTGTTGTAAAGGTAGATGAAAGGACTTTTTGTTAATGGATGTCACGTAAGTATAAGGATGTAAACTCGTCTTCTGCAGGCTCATTGAAAGCAATTCCAGTATCAGACAGGAGGATGATGGTGATGATGTGTATGCTTCATCATGTTTCCACATCATTTTGATTTCTTCCTCTAGGATGTCTTACCATGACTTTGGAAGTCTTGCAGCAGACTTAGTGTAAGATTCCAGGTATTACCTTTCATTTCATTTGCATAACTTCTGCTCATCTATGTAATCACTGTGTATTAGTGACTCTCAAAATCCTGTCAGTCTTGAATCTCTTGTGGTTCCCAGTATCCCCTATATTGCCTCTCTCTCAAAGGGAATGAAATGAAGAACTGGGGGGTAGTTGTCAGATAATTGAGAAGTGAACAAACTGCTTTTTTTAAGTACATTGCCCAACATGTAAAAATTATGTTTTAAAGTCAATGATTAGTTTGTTGTATTTATAACAATCAGGCTCATTTTGTACACCTTGTAGCTTATGTAGTTACTTAATAAATTAGTAACCCAGGAAAGAAGGAAACCAGTTTCTCAACATCATATAACTGGATCTGGAGGCAGCAGAAAGAGAAAGGGGGAAATTGTAATTCCATGAGCTAGTCATATTCCTCAACAACAATGTCCCTTCGCCCAAAGAAGCAAACAACAATACCTCTCCCCCCCCAAAAAACACTGTTGCATTTACAGCTAAAAAGAAAAGTATTTCCCTGTTTATTTCTGTTTACCGTACGCCTTTTTTTCTTCACAGATATTTTCTAATTTGTCCCTGGATGAACGTTGCCTTTCTGCATCATTAGTTTGCAAATATTGGCGTGACCTCTGTTTAGACTTTCAGTTTTGGAAGCAGTTGGACCTTAGTAATCGTCAACAGGTATGAAGTATAATTCTGAGAATTATGTACTTTCAGCACATTCAGAAATCTTGTTTGCTATATTTCACATACTTTTTGGGTTAAACACAACCTGTGTTTAATATATAAGTACTACCAATTTTTTGCCTGTAAATATATTTAAAGGTAATAATAATAATAGCTAGCATTTATATAGTGATTTAAGGTTTGTGAAGTACTTTACAAATATTTTCTTACTTAATTCTCACAACAACCCCGGGAGGTAAATGCTATTTTTTTTATTGTTTTTTGTTTTTATTTTTTTTTGAATTTCTTAACTTTTATTTATTTTAGTTTACATCATTCATTTCCACGAGATTTTGAGTTACAAATTTTCTCCCCGTCTTTCCCCTACCCCCCCCAAACATCCATCCCCTT
>CM053583.1:252516453-252561585 GCA_028627135.1 Pseudochirops cupreus | reverse complement strand
GGTTTGTGTGGTTTTCTAAGGACTGTATTTGTGATCAAGATATTTAGTAATTGTAAATCCAGATTAGTGACTGATTAAGTTAATGGTTGCCCCATGAGTGGAAGTTTAAGTATTCTATTGTGAATTGATTGAATGATTAATGATTGAGTTGCCCCATGAGTGGAAGTTTGAGTATTCTATTGTTTCTTGTTAATGACTGAGTTGCCCCATGAGTGGAAGTTTGATTCTATTGTTCCTTGTTCTGAATATTGTGGCCACTATAGTGAAAACTGTGTGGCCATTTTCTGTGATAAGATGTAATGTTGTGAATATTATAATGTTTTGAATGTTTGTCTTGATTTGTAATGGAATAAACAGAGTGTTCACTATATTTTGTAATCTGAACTATAAAAGCTGTTCCTTTGGGAATCTGCTGGTGCATGGCGTTACACCTGCCTAGCACTTGTCTGGAGACAATGGAAGTGGTGGGTGTTCTGGGGACAACTCCAAATGATAATAAATGGTGGTAGAACCAGCAGTTTACTGACCTAACTTCTCCTGGTCCCTTCACCCTCGCATCCAGCCAGGGGCACTTGTGTAGTTGCTGCCTCTCAGATTTGATGGGTTCCTGAGATGATACAAGTTGCGAAACGCTGATGATGGAAGAATCAGACATTTTCCAGATGGAGACTAGGGGGGGGTTGCATCCATAGAAGCTAAGTGCTACTGTATCCTTGCTGTGTTAGGGCAAAGTAAACATTCAGTGGCTTGTGAGTGCCTTATCTCAACATCGAACAAAAAAAAGAGGTCACTGGTTTTAGAGCAGAACCTACAGCAGAAAACCACAGTGGGGCCCTTGGAAGCCACAGAAGCAACTGTTGTAGGCTTAGTAGTGACTAGTATGAGCATGGATCAGATGGGGATACTTCACAGCTACTTTGTCTCTAGTGTATTTTTCCTATGATATCATAGAGACCCTTGGAGATCTAGTATTACAAACTGTAAAGATCTAATGTGAGGGGACCTGACGGAAGGATGTCAAGAATAGAGTAAGAACCCAGGTGACTCAGGAGAGCCCAAACAGGACCTTCGCCATTCCACCCAAAAAATGCAACAGGGGGGCAGATTCTAACCCTGACAGAAAACTCAAATTCAGGAATTAAAGCTGGAGAGATGAGCAAACCAAAGAAGACACTGACCAGTCTCAACAAGTACTATAAATCTAGAGATCCTACCCCTAAAGGACTGAGTAACAGTAACAATTGCAAACCACTAACTCAAAGGAAAAAAATAGGCTTTCTACAAAGGAACTACATGACTATTTAAAAGAAAAAAAGCAAAAATTAAAAAAAGGAATAAAATCTCAAGGAAAGAATTGGAAGGAGAGTAGCTTAGAAGAGAAAATAGCAAAATGGTTGGCTAGGTGGTGCAGTGAATAGAGCACTGACCCTGGAGTCAGGAGGACCTGAGTTCAAATGTGGCCTCAGACACTTAACCCTTACTAGCTGTGTGACCTTGGGCAAGTCACTTAACCCCAATTACGAGTAGCCTTCCCCCCCTCCACAAAAATAAAGAGTAGCAAAACATATTGAAGCATAGACTTCCCCAACTAGAATAGACTGAACAGAAGTCAATGTGCCTCTGTGGTGCTCCTGTCAGTAATAGCTAAGCTTTGAAGAAGTTTGTGGGGTTTTGTGTGCAGATAGGGGAGGAAAGAGAATGAATTTTCTTTTGGACCACATGAATTTGAGATTACTGTGGTACATCTAATTAAAAATGTCTAATACAGTTGGAAATATGGGAGTTGATCTCAGGCAAGGCAAAGTCTGTTTTCAATAGAACAGGCTGTCACCTTCATAGACATGATAGTTGAATCCATGGAAGGTGGAAGTTGATATCACCAAGTGAAAATATAGAGTGAGGGAAGAAGACAGTACAAGACAACTTTGGGGTACACTTGCAATTAGGTGGGACATGAGTAATGAGTGAGATTGGGAAAGAGTACCCAGACGAGGGGGGAACCAGGAGAGAATATATCACACTGACCCAAAGAGAGGATCATACCCAGGAAGTCAAAGTAGCCATACAGTGTCTAAATGCTGCAGAGAACTCAAGGATAAAAAGTAAGAAAAAGTCAAATTTGTCAATTAAGAAAACATTGGCAACTTTAGAGAGATCAGTTTTAGTTGAGTGATGAGATGGGAAGCCAGATTGTAAAGGGTTAAAGAGTGAGTGAATAAGAGGACAGCAATTGGAGGCAATGGGGGTTAACTTTTTTTTCTTTTCTAAAGGGAAGATAGATATAAAATGACAGTTTGAGGGGGAATGGTAGAGTCTATTGAGAGTGTATCATATCAGTTTGGGGAGGGGAACTTGTTCATAAGTAGCAGGGAAGAAACTTGAAGTCATGGAGACACTGAAGATTAGTGACAAAGAGTAGATAATGGTGGGAGCAGCCTGTTAGAGAAGATGGGAATGAATCAAGGAGACTTGGAGAGAGGTTGCCCTTGGTGAGGAGAAAGGGTTACTTTTCCATACTTGTTGATCACATATGTGAGTTTGGAGATGTAGAGAAAGAGAGAGAATAAAACTTAATGGTGAATGGACTTTATTTTCTTAGTAAGCTATGAAATTACCCCTAATAATATTATTTAATTGCTAACATTTATGTAATATAGCCCTTTAAGGTGGCAAAGAGCTTCAGGCATGTTATCCTATTTGATCATTTATGTGCTCTGTTTGCCTATTTTGTGTTGATACAAGTTTCATAAGTTTTCATAACTTTCATAGGTTTCACATTCATTAGCTTTCTTGAACTAAAGTTCTTTGACATTAAGGATCAGGGTATTTCTTTTATACTTTCACACAGAGGTAGAGTGTCTGCTTGGGAAATATCAATAACTAACAACAAAATGTACATCTTTATGCTGTTGTGATATTGATATCCACTTGAAAATATTTCTAGAAAATGTTTTTTGCACATGGTTTATAGTAGGGGAAAGAGGAATAGTTACTTCCAATATTGTAAGAATTTTTAAAAAGGAGAGAATGTCTTTAAAAATCAATTAGTTGATTAGCAGGCATTTTTAAAACATTTACTTTGAGTCTAGCTTTGTGCTAGAGGAATCTCCATTTCCATTTTAAGAATCATAACTGTTACTTTAATGAAATTTTAACTTCACAATCATATTCTCTTCTTCCTTCCTATCCCACATACAGTATAACATAGTAATGGTGTGAAGATTTGCTTTAATCAACAACTCAATTTTAAAATTTGTTTTAAAACTTTTAAACTCTTTGAGGAGCAAGCACTGTTACATTTTGTTTGTATCCCTCATATCTAGCACGGTGCCAGGAATATATTAGGTGCTTAATAAAATGCTTGTTGATTGATTACTGGGATACGCTTACCTAATCATGCACTTTCTTTTGCTCTTTCTACTTTCTACTACTTTCTACCCTCTTCTCCTTAGCATTTCTGGCTAAATAAATATAATTTACTATGGAGTCTTACTTCCTCTCTTCTTTGAATTCTTCAGTTTCCTCCCTCCTAGCCTAAGTTTATGTGTAGCCAAATGCTTCTGTCACGTCTAGTCATTTATAAAGTATACTTATAGTATATTTAAAAATATATCTTCTCCCTCCCATTTTGAAAAAAGGTTTCCCTACAGTCATTTCTTTTATCACACTTTGCTTTGTCTAACAGTGTATTACTGAATACTCAAGAAATTGGTACAAGGTGAATCACAGAAAGACATTGCTTAGGTTTCTAGGGTCATTCTTTTGTATATTTTTTCTGGATTGTTTATGAATACATAGTTAAAGTCTCATGGAAATGCACTGTTAAGAATTCTTCATTTGTAGGATGTTGGTATAGTATTTAAAAATAGTTACTTTTTTCTTCATTATTTTATTATGGATTTAATGGAGTCTACAAACATGAAAATTTCTATATACAGAGAACAGAAAGGATTACATGTAAAACTATGAATCTGTATCATATATAACTTTTAAAAAAGACTGTATTGAATTTAGTACCTAACACTATCCTGCTTGTCTGTTTCTTTCTCAACTTTCTTTTGCTCTTCTGTATATTTAAAGAATATTTCATTAAAGTTCCTTTCTTTTTTGTTTTGTGTGTAACTGTCACTCTCTCCAGTCCTTCTTCCATCATATTCTTTCCTCAAAATAAAATCCTTCCCATTTAGCAAATAAGTATAATTTAACAAAACACATTGGTCTAGAAACGTGTTTGGAAACAAATGACTCTTTCTACATCTAATCTGTCACCTCTTAGGAAGTAGGAAGTCTCTTTTGTCTTCAGTGTTCTAGAGATATTTCATTGACCAGAAATTGTTATTTCCAGTAATATTTCAGACGGTTCAAAGCCAAAAAAATCTAGCACCTTTTAAAAGTTTTAAAATATTTGTTACTTTATCTAAATATGAAAATATAATAGCATGGTTCTGATTCTCATTTAGCAAAGATTGTAATTTAATTAGCTCATAAAACTGTCTACTAAACAGTTAAAATTTTATTTCATGTATATCTATACAGTTTGAAGAACCATCATTCTCTGTATTGAATAAACTGCAAATATGTCTGAGTTTAGTGTGACAACAAAAACCTTCAGGATTTTATTTATTGCTGAAATGTAGCTTAGCATCTCACCTTTGTCAATTGTAAGGTTAGTAAAGCTTCATAGCAGAAATACAACACATTATGACTTTTTTTCCCCCTCAGGACAGAAGATATAAACAAACTTTCTATTGGACTTGTTGAATATGTATTTCATAGTAACCACCATGAAGTGCACAGCATTTAAGGGGATGAAGAATCAGAGATAAAAGATATACATTCAAGAAGGCTTGGTTTCACAGTTGATGTATAATCCTTTCTGTTGTCATTGGTACCCTAACCCGATACCCACCAGAACAAAAGGAACTGAATTAGAAATTGTGGGAGCTAGGGACTCTTCTCTTGGCAGCACATCTCAAGGCCCATAGGCATTGTCAGGTCTCAGTTTGATGCCCTTTATTCTTTCTGACAGATGTGAGGTAGGGTCTGTGAGGGGAAAGTCATTACTAGAGAGAGGGCAGTGTCAGATCAAAAGTAACCAGTGATCAAACAAGGTAAAGGGCTGTGGAAAATAAGCTCTCTTTCTGGCCTCGACACCTGTCTGATCACTGAGGGGAATAGTCCTTGTGTGTCAGGGTGAGTTGATTTTCTTTGATGTACAGTGAATGAGAAGTAGAAATGGAAGCTTAACTGGAATACATAAAATGTTGATTTCCTGGTTTTTTTGAGTAATCAACTCATTATTTTGTCTTTAATCAGAGGTTCCAAAAAACGATTCCATTTGTGAAGCAAATATACCCATACTAACATTTGCTATTACCAATAATCGAAAGCAATAATAAGGTAATAGTTAATAAACAAATTGCTATGAAGTACAACTGACTTTAGGAAAAAAAACAATGATTTGTTGCAATTATCTGAGAACAGATTAATTTACTGTACACTGAGTGGTATGACTTCACCAAATAGGATAATTTTTATTAAACTGTCTATATTACTCTTTTTTTTTGCTAAAAATTTAAAAAGTTAAAACAAAATTCTGGTAACATTTTGTCTATGCATGTTTTATATGATTTCTTTTTATTGTTTTTAATACTACATAATTGAAATTGTCCAGGAAAAGTATAGCAATTGTGTCTTTGTTTAACTTAGTGATAAATTGACATTTGGGCCATTTAAAAATTAGCTTTCAGATGTAGTTACTATGGTTATATGAGAAGGAAGGCTTATTCTGATATAAAAGTGCTTAATATTAGCAATGTGGATATGCATTGAGTAGTTCAAATGATTGAATTTCAATGCAAATTCTTAGGCAATTAATCGTTTTGAAAATGTAGCCTAACATACCTGCTTAAGTCTTATAAAAAGAGATCTGAGCTTTAGATTTATAAAATGCTTTTGTGTTTCCTTAAGATTTTTTTCTCTGTCCATTCACTAATCTTTGCATGAGCTGCCAGAATTTTAGTGACCATGATAGCATTGGGGATTGAAGAAATCATTTTTTCCTTCTTTGTTATTCTTGGGATGATATTTCAGATCTTGCTTCTTCACATGAAAATATGTAACATTTCTGTATATATGCATACATGTACACATGTAGGCACTAAATAAATGGGTTAATGTGTGGAAAAATACTTTCAGGTAAAATGAATTATTTAGCTTCTTACAAGCTAAATTTATTGATTTTTACAAATAATCTTATATTAGCGAAATTCTAAAATTAACAATTTTCAGAAAGATTTTAATTTCATTTTTTGTTTTCAAATAAATTTGCACTTAAAAAACTATAGAGTACTATATAGATTTGTTTAATTTTTGTTTTCCTTTTGTATTTCTAGGGCCTAGTCCAAAGTAAGCACTTAAAAATGCTTGTTGAATGAATTTTGATGTCCTATGGTAACATTAGCCTACAAGGTCATGTTAGTCGTATATCTTAAACAAAAATCATAGGCAGGTACCAGTCCTGTTTGAAAACAAAATATTTTATATGTGAATAGGATTGTTCCAGGTAATTTGTTTTGAAATTTTTTGGAAAGGTGGAAAAAACTATCTAAAATAACTGTTTACTCTCAGCGTAATTTTCTCTAAGCTTGATTTCATATTCAGATACAGCATTCATAACCTTTTTTTTGTTTCATGGGGAAATGGTAGTATAGTGATGACTATGAACTCCTTTTCAGAGTTTTTAAAATGTGTGTGTGTGTGTGTGTTGACACATTTTAAAAACCTCATAATTTAAAGAAATGTTGAATTTCAGTTAGCAGTTAGTGAAATAAAGATAGAATTTTTCCCCATCCAATTTCAAATCTCCTTGAATTCCATTCTCTGACCCTTTGGGATCTGTAGACCCCAGATCAAGAACCCCTATTTTTAATAGATGATGATTCTGTCCACAACATTACAAAGTGGGAATCAATTTGCAGAAGTTGGCACCGTTCCAGTTCATTGTAGAGAATAGTATTCCCTTGACTGTCAGTCTTCTGAGGGACAGCTGACTTTGTAGTCTTTCATTGTGGTAGAGGGGTAAAAGATTGGGTTCTATTTTTAAAAAGCAAGAAGGAAAGAGAAGAAAAACTGTTAATGTACTTTGGGAAATTTTTGTTTTCCTGAAGGAAAAATGAAAATTTGATTTCTGGTCAGTTGGTTGCTATAAAAACTGACCAGTCATTTATTCATAATCATCATGATATATATTACAGTATTAATGTTGTGGGGAGAGATTATTTTGTACAAGCCAGTTTTAAGCCAGTTTGTTTCTAGGTCATAGTTAAGAGTGAAGCATAATAATACTTAAGCAAATAATTTAGTTTGTCATCATAAAACTTTAATTTAAAATTATTCCTCTAGACATTTACACTTTCCAGCCTCACATTATCATATTTAAAATAGTCTTAAAAATGGTGAACAGAAAATTACATTTTAAACTCTTTTAAGTTTTTGTCTACCATGCTTGTTCTACCATACCAGTTTGGTATGGAAATGAATTTCAAACCTTAAATTATTTTTCCTTGTTAGATATATCAGCTTATTTTGCTATATTTATACTCCTGCCATTGTTCATTTTCCAGAATGGATTCTGTCAAATAATTTCTTCTTTATTACTTTTTTACCTGTAAGAAGTTAATCAAATAGCTTATTATTGCTTTTGGAAAATAAAACTCAAAAGTACCTTTTATCTTTTATCAGTTGATTTTTTTTTTTTTTTTGCCCTTTAAAGCTCACAGTTGGGAAATTTTGCTTTCTTTTAAGCACTAAAAATTAGATCGGACTCATTTAGCAAACATTTCTTTAAATAACTATTGTGTGCAAACGATTATTTCCAAAGTTACCAACAGTTTCTTGATTACCAAATCTATTCTTAATCCTCCTCCTTCTTGACTTCTTTGCCACCTTTGATACTGGCAAATCTCCCTCTTGATACTCTCTTCTCTCTGGGTTTTTAGGACCCTACTCCTGGCTCTCCTTGTTTGACTTTTTCTTTTCAGTCTTGTTTGCCAGGTCTTCATCCAGGTCATGTTGGTGTTTTACAGGGCTCTATCTTGGTTTGTCTTCTTTTCTCCCTCTATATTTCATTTTGGTGAATCTCATGGATTAATTTAGTTCTGTGCTGATGATTCTCACGTCTGCTTTTCCGTCCCTGAAGCCCTAACTACTCTGTTGCCCTCCAGTCTCCCATCTCCAGCTGCCTATTAGGCATCTCAGACTGAATGTGCTGTAGATAACAAAACTAAGCCCATTTAAATTGGTTGCTATAAAACTCATTATCTAGCGAATAAACTAATGAATTCATATTTTCCCCAAACTCTTCTCTTTCCCAAACTTGCTTTTTACTTTTGAGGGGACCACTATTGTCCCAGTCACCCACCCTAGGTGTCATCATTGACTCTTCACTCTTACGCTCCCTGTCCAATCTGTTGCTAAGACCTGTTGATTTTACCTCTGTAACGTCTCTTCCTTGTTTCCTTTTCTCTCTTGTTACACTGCCTGTATCCTGGAGCAGGCCCTTGTCAACTAATGCCCAGACTGTTGCAGTGACTAGCAGATTGGTCTCCCTGCTGCAAGTTCCTTCCTGCTCCTCCTCCACTAGGCTGTCAAAGTTTTCTTCCTAAAGTTCAGGTCTTACCATGTCATGCTTCCTGCTCAAAAACTTTCTGTAGCTCCCCCATTACCCATTACCTCAAGGACCAAATATAAAATTGTGTTTGCTGTTCAGAGCGCTTCCTATACTATGTGGGTCCCCTTTGTCTTCTCCCTTTTCCAATCTTCTTACACCTCACACCCCTTCAGGTACTCTGATTCAGCGACACTGGTGTCCTTGCTGTTCTGTGAGTGAGACACTTTATTTCCTGACTCTGGGCTCTACTTCATGCATGGAATACTCTCCCTCCTCATTCTACATCTTGGCTTCCCTGGCTTCCTTCGAGTCCCAACTAAGGTGCCCCTTTATACAGGCAGTGTTACTAATCCCTCTTAATTCTAACACCTTCCCTCTATTGATTATCTCCGCTTTATCCCGTACATAACTTGTTTGTACATAGTATGTTTGTATGTTGTCTCCCCATTAGACTCAAAGGGAGGGACTGTCTTTTATCCCTTGTATTCTCAATTCCTAGCACAGTGCCTGGCATCTAGTAGATGATCAATAAACATTTATTGACTGACTGACTTGTAGGGACGTAAAGAAATATATGACATGATCTCAAGGAATTCACAGACTTTTTATGGAGATAAGATACACAGAGGGAAAGTAGTAGTATGAAGCCCTCTAAGTATGGAGTAAGTGCAGATTAAGTGCTATGAGAAGTCATAGGAAGATACAATTGCTTTTTTATTCATTCTTTCTCAGGATGTGGGTTATTGATACTTCAAAGATGCTCTCAGAAAACTGTTCACAATAGGTGCCTGGTTACTCCGTTAACCTTAAAAAATTTTCTGCAGTGAAGTGCCATCAAGGGTATATAATAGAACTTTTAGAAGCTCTGTCACAAACGTAATTCCTCCCAGTAAGACTTTCCTCATGTTTTTGCAGAACATAGTATTGAATTCTGCTCGGCTGATAAAGAAGCAGAACACTAATGGCCTTATTAGAATGTGACAGAATTTTTCTGCAGTGCTCTTTAGCTAATGCAGACTAGTTTTTTGGGGAAATGTAAATTTAGAGAAGGCTGTTTTTACATAGATTTCAGGGGACATTAAGTTCACTACATTTTAATGGAATGTGATGAAATAGTGCATAGAAATTACAGTTAAGAATAGAAAATTTGAATTGTATTCTGTAGCCTGTCCCTTTTATAAAAGTACATGGAGGACTTAGAAATGCTTAGGTAATTGCCAGTAAGTAGTACGTGTAATGGAGGGACATGGAAGGAGATATGCTTTTTTTTTTGTACTGTATTTTTCAGAATTCCCATGTTTTGCCCTTGATCACATACCCTGCCATCCAACTGAAGAGAATAACTTAATATTAATAGTCTTAGAGTCATTAGTCAACAAACTTTTGTTAAAACTGTTATATACCAGGCACTGAGCTAAGTGCTAAGGATACAAATAAGAAAGACAGTTCCTGCTTTCAAGGACCTTACAGTCTAATTAAGGGAAGATAATACACAAAAGGAAGCTGAAAAGTGGGACAGCAAGGCAGGACTGAAAGCATGTAGTTAGTTGCAAGGTGTTCATGGGCTTGAAACCAAGCAGAGCAGATTTGGAAAATGAAAGACTCTTAGAAAGCTGAAGAATAATTGATATTTGAACTGAGACACACAGAAAAGAGTATTTTCCTTTTTGAACTTAAATATTCCAGCCCAGCTGAACTACTTTCACATCCGTTTTCTGTCTGTGCCTTCATCCAGACCACTCTGGCATCTGGAATGCACCCTTTCATCTCTGCCTCCTTGTTTATATCTTACATTGGGAGGCCTCCCCTGATGTCCTCAGGTGGCAGTGTTTTCTGTCTCCCCAAATTATTTTAGCTATCCTTCTTTGTGTCTATATTGTATCCCTTCAATAGAATGGAAGCTTCTTGAAATCTAATAGAAACTGTTTGATTGGGGTGGCTAGGTGGTGCTGTGTATAGAGCACCGGCTCGTGAGTCAGGAGGACCTGAGTTCAGATGTGACCTCAAAGATAAGGAAGCAAGAAATGGAAAGCATCCTTGCATGGCGCTATAATTAATTTCTGATACTCCAATGCCTGTCACAAAACCATTTGATTATAAATACAGGATTGCTAACATTTATATAGTAATGGAAGGTTTTGTAAGATACTTCACATACAGTATCACCTTAGATCCTCACAACAACTCTGTGAGCTAAGTGATCCATTTTATAGATGATGAAACTGAGACTCAGATTAAATCATTTGTGAAAAGAGTTGTGGCAGTGACACTGAATATGAGTAATTAGAGGAATTTCATTCTCCACTGGGGAAGAAGTATGTATACTCAATGGATCTATTCAAGTTTTTTTTTTTTAATAATACAAAACTATGAGAATTGCAAGGGTTTAAAATTCACTCAAATGATCAAGTAAAGCAAACAGTAATAAATGCATTGTTATGATTTTTTTTCCTTATTCAGATTTTAAACATTTCTATGTCAGTACCTGGTATTATTTCATCAGGTTTTTTTTTTCCACTTTGTACTTGACCTTTTCCTTCTCTGTACAGTACTTAACATCAGGCTAATTGTACTACTTATCATTGGCAAGTCCGGTGAATCATGATATATCAGTAGGAAGGAGTAGAGTCCAGCTTGTACCCTCAAAGGAATTCTTTCCACATCATTCCTGACAAGTATATCTTTTCTGCTTTAAGAAATTTGATGAAAACAAAAAGAACTCTGGTGATTAGAAATCATCTACCTACAAATATAGCTCCTTTCACTTTTAGATAGCTTCAATTGTTAGGAACTTCTTCCTTTTACAGAATCTTGAGAGTTAGAAGTTGAAGAGAGAAGAAATTCCTTTTTTCATATGAGGGGGCAGTTTTAGCAAAACTGTGGATGAAAGATGCGAGATAGTTATCCACTCTGTTACAGAATATGTGAGGGAAATAATCTGAGAGATGGCTGTTCTAAATAACTTTAAAAATCATTTGCTTTCAGAACCATCAATCAATAATAAAAACTAGTCAGCTCTGTTAATGGATAGTTACAGAAAATTGCTATTTGTATACAGGTATTTTCCCCCTTATTGTAGTTTTGTGAAGAAAACAAAAACAAACAACATTTTTCTTTGCATATTATTCCTTCATTTTTTTTTCTCCTTTGAAAAAACAGTTAATGGCTACTGATAAAGTTTCCTTAGAGAAAATAAAAAAACATCTTTCCACCTCTGCCTTTGAAACTGAATGAAGACTATAATAATTCCTTACTTAATGTGCTTTCTTAACATTTGAAATTCATTTCTGTCATTTGGGGGTATTTTTTCTTTGAATTTTGTACCATGTCAGAAAAAGGGTTAAAAGAGCATACGGTAGCACCTGGCTAGCTTGCTGTTGACTGGTACCATGGACTTCTTAGTATATTCTCTCCCCTATTCCTTCCTCTCTCCCCCCATTCACTTTTCCTGCTAACATCCCTATTTCTTTCAAGAGCACCATCAGTTTTTCAGTCACCTAGATTTGCAGAGTAGGAGTCACTTTTGACTCTTTACCTCATCTCTCCCCCCCATCCCTCAACAACCTTTGTTGGGGGATGGGGGGGAGAGATGAAGTCCTCTTCTAGAACAAAGAGCAAAACAATAGCATGGTGCCCTCCCCATCCCCAATACAGTTAGGTACCAAGTTTTGTCAGTTCCACTTGCAGGTTCTGTCCCCTTCTCTCTGGTTGTGGTAAGGGAGTCAGAATACTCCTTGTCCCCCATTGCCATCTCCAGATGCTCCCTCTACCACTGTCACTCAGTAACCTCTCCTTATTTGAGATTCAGTCCCATGCAGATTTATCCTTCTTTCCTCGGTGAGTTCAGTGTTTGACTCCTAGTCTTTCCACGCAACTCCTACACTCATACTAGGGGACTTCAGCCTGCATACTAATAATACTTCTTAAAATATACTACTAACTTCCCTTACTCTCCTCAATTCCCATGACTCATCACCAAACTATACATATGCTTGATCTTGGCATTATTCCCCAGTGTTCCACTTCCATGTTCATGAACATGAATTTCCATTATCTGATCATAATGTTATTCTGTTTTTCTGTCTCCCTCATGACCATCAATCCCGATCTTCAACTTCACCTTAATCTCCAACCTCTTTAGCCTTTAGTTCTTTCCCAGGCCAACATCTCTGTCAGTCCTTTTGTGAATCAGTTCAACTCAATACTTGAGTCTCTAGCTCCTTTATCCTGTTGCTAAACATGTCCCAGAACATGGATTACTTCTACCATCCACTACCTTTGCTTCTCCTCACTGCTGTGGAATAGCATTGGAGAAGATCATGAAACCGTGGTGACTGAGTAACCTACAAATTTCTGTTATATAATTTCAACTGGACCCTCATAGCAACAAGCCAATTCTTTTTTCTCCTCCATAAACAGTAAGACTATTTAGTTCTTCACAGTAGTTGGGGCAGCGATTGAAGCCTGGAGTAAAATCAGTATGCATTTATTAAGCAATTACTGGTTAATGTTGTTCAAATGCCAAATGGATGCTTGCCCAAAAGAGTGTTTTATGGAGCACTCACACAGGGTAGGCACTTGCATGGTGGTCAGAAAAAGTGATAAAAGGATGCTCTCAAGGTCTCTCTTCAGAACTTTGGAATTGATTGTGTGACATGCGAGACACTGGCACACTACCACTCAGCATAGAGTACCCTCATCAGAGAAGGTGCTGTGCTCTGTGAGCAAAACAAGAATTGAAACAGCTCAAAAGAAACATGAGATGCACAGATTTAGAGAATCCACCCCAAATGTTCACATCGACTGTTTGTGCCCAACCTGTGGCAGAACATTCAGAGCTCATATTGGTCTGATCAGCCCCAGTCAGACACAGTGACTTTCCTCTCTCATAGTGAGGTCCTTTTGGTCCTCTTCAAGAACAAAGGATGGACGACAACCAACCAACTGGTATGCAGTATACACAGCACAGAGCACAGAACAACATAGCTTGTACAGAGATGTTGGCATGCAGTGATTGCTTAATATGTGCTTATTGATTTGACTTCAGACTTCACTGGCTGTCTTCTCTGCCTGGAATGCTGTCCTTCACTTCTGCCTTCACTGGCTACTTCCAGGACTCAGCTCTAATTTCACTTTTTGCAAGGTTCTCCCCTGCGCTCCTCAGGGGAGTGTCTTCCCTCTGAGATTACTTTTCAATTTGTACTCTATGTAATTTGTATGTACAAAGTTGTTTGCATGCTGTCTTCTCTATTAGAATGTGAGCTTACTGAGGACAGGAACTGTTTTTGCCTTTTTTTGTATTTCCAGTGTTCACTGGTCTGGCACATAGTAAATTCTTAATTAATGAAATGCTTCTTGACTGACTGGCTAGTTTTGGTACTTTTATCCTCTTACCCAGACCTTAGTTGGCTTCCTAATTTGTTTCACCAAATTCTTTCACTTCTCTAATCCATTTTCCACACAGTTGACAAATGGATATTTTCTTCTTCTTCTTCCAAATGGACATTACTTGTAAAGTGTAGATCTCTGGCTACATCATTCCCTTGATCAAGAAGCTTTAGTGTTCCTCATTGTCTCTATGATAAGATACAGATTCTTTTGACATTTGAAGACCAACACAAGGTTCTGGTCTACCCCTCTAGATTAATTCTGTGTTACCAAACTGGCTTATTTGGCTCTGTCCTATACGTGACTTTCTATTTTCTGCCTCTGTGCCTTTGCACAATCTGTTTCCCATCCTCAGAATGAGCATACTTCTGTATTTTGGACCTTGAGTTTCCTTCAAAAGGCTCAAGTCAAGTGCTGCAGCCTTTTTGGTAATATTCCTGATTCTCTTAGTTGTTAGTACTGCCTCCCTCCACAAATCAGCATTTCTTTTATATATATTCTGTGTTTGATTATCTGTACATATGTTGTATCCTGTCTGAATATAAGTTCCTTGAGCTTGGGTCTGTCTCCCATTGTACCCCCCAACTTTTATCCTCAGAACCTAGCACAGTACCTGGCACATAGTGAGCACTCGAGCAAAACACATTTGATATTCCCAGTTAATTTTCTGTCTTATTTTCTTTTTCATCTTTTCTTTAGTCTCTCTTTGATTATCAGAGATAGTGTTTGACTGATGGTGGACTGTTAATTTCTTGATTAAGGGGAAAATCTAAGTAATGGTTCCTAATGACATTGGAGTTCAGCATCAAGTTGGCCTTACAGCTGTTGTTTGTTTTTTCTCCTTTTAGTGAAAAGCTATTTTAAGTACCAAACTTGAAAGGAAAAGAAATCCTAAATGCAAATACTCTTTTTAGTTATATTGCAAATTATTCTGTGATTTCCATTTTGTAAATTTGCTTGGTTATTCAAATTGATACCTTTCCATATGGATTTTTAGATTATAATTTTCCATTTAAAGTATTTTCCTAGCAGGGAGATAGTTGAATCAATGGAGTATTTGACTCGGAGTCAGGGAGACTTAAGTTGAATCCTGACTCAAATACTAGTTGTGTGACCCTAGGAAAGTCATTTAACTCCTTTCAGCCTTACTTTCTCATCTATACAGTGAAGATAATAATAGCATTTAACTTATATGTTTGTTGAGAGGATAAAATCAATTGATTTAATTTGGAACACTGAGTATTACAAATCAGCATGGTTTCTGGATGTTTGAAATATCTTACATATGTGAAAGACATTTTAAATTTTAAAGTACTTTATGTGTATTAGCTATTTATAACTTTATGGACTTGTCCCATTAATAAGTTTGTGCTAGC
The DNA here is from genome assembly GCA_028627135.1 of Pseudochirops cupreus. Classification (NCBI taxonomy): domain Eukaryota; kingdom Metazoa; phylum Chordata; class Mammalia; order Diprotodontia; family Pseudocheiridae; genus Pseudochirops; species Pseudochirops cupreus. The sequence goes on along the minus strand of CM053583.1, from coordinate 252,546,150 downwards.
CTTGACTTCCAGTACTGCACTCATATTCTTTCCAGTTTATTCCCCACAACATTAATTCTAGACCAGGGCTTCTTAAACTTTTCCTGCTCCTGATCTCTTGTTGCATTTTAGTAGCTTCTTTGTGTTCAGTACTGAAGTTTCAGTGAAGTTGCCAGATGCAAAGTGAGCAAGTTCTGTCAGAAACACCTTGAATTCATTACTCATTTGATTTTGAATTAATTTTGGATCATTGCATGTTCAGAAACCTTTGACTGTTGCCAAATTTTTCACAACCCCATAGTGGGTGACCCACAAGCACTCTAAATCTAGACTTTCTCCTCCATTTGGATAAATAGCTAATTTTCTTCCCTTTATTATTCTCAGTTGATGATTTCCTTGTCTGCTTTTTAGAGAAAATCAAGACTAAATGGAACTTTTATCTTTATCATAACACTGGTTACATATTTCTATCTCAGAGGAAAATTTGTTTTCCTCTAGTTAACCCCTCCAGCTGTCCTTTGGACATATTCTTCTCATCTGATGTAGGATTTTATTCTTATAATTATACTTTTTTTTCCCCTTAAACCTTTCATGCAACTTTTTCTCTTATTTTTTGTTGTTCAGTTCTCTTAAAAACCTACCCATAAACCCCTATATAAACTTCTCTTCATCCTGTGACTTGAACTATTTCCTATATATTTCTCTTTTATTTCCTATCTACTTCCCTATTAACTACTTGGAAGTTGACTTTTTGCTACAACTATTTATCTGAAAGGCTATAATTAACTTCATTCAATCAATAAGCATTTATTAAGAACTTAAGTTAAATGTTGTGTTTAGTGTTAGGGATATAAAGAAAATGCAAAACAAGTTTCTTGTCCTCTAGGAACTTATATTCTAATGGGGGTGTTAACATGTACCTAGCCATTTATTTGGAGATAGGGAATAGACCAGTGATTTCATTGATTTAGGCAACTTCCAGGCAAGGAAATTCCCTCTACCAGTACAAGTTGGTACCTTCTGTGAAATTGATACTCTTAGGAGGCTTGAGGAGAGAAGTTCTAGAACAGATGCTATGGTGAGTAGTTAAGAGAATAAGTTAGAGGAAGAAGACAAAGCTCCTGAAGCAAGAGATTAGATAACATAAATTTGTAGTGGATTCAGTCAACATGATTTTGGATTTCCTCCAGCTTTATTCAGTAGCCTGTGAGTAGGAGTGTAAGAGGCTGGTGTTGGGAGTTATCCAGGGTTTTAATTCCCTGAGACGTGAGAGTAGGATAAGACAAAGGTGCCAGGGATTTGAGAAGATAATGTGGAGTTGAACTCTCAACCAAGAGGTCAAAATTAGAAAGAGGAGAATATCACCAGAGTGAGGCTTATGACCTGAGAAAATACAAAGTTATGGAGAGGACTGTAAGTCACAATGAGGACAAAGATTAAATACAGGGTGAGATGGAATAATAGGAGGTTATAATTGAATAAAGGAATTTCAAAGTTCTTCATAATGAAAGTAGAGCACATTATGCACAATCATTTTACTAATCAGAGTGTGGCATCCCTGTGTATACTTGAGGTAGAGTGGAAAAGTGTGGATAATGTGAATTGAGTAGATTTAGGAACTGCAAGGTTAAATTCTTTAAATGAACTTTGGTCTATATTGAAGTCCCCTATTATGAATATAGGAAGTAAGGTGGAGAGGGAGTCTATGAGCCAGGCACCAAATTCATTGGGAAAAATAAAAGATTGATGAGAGAAGAAATTGCCTAACAGTATTAGAGAATGTTCCAGAGGTTGGTTCCCATTGATTCAATTATAATATCTATCCCTGTGATTCTCAGATCTACTTATCTAGCCCTAACCTCTCCGCTGACCTCCATTCTCTCATCTCCAACTGCCTATTGGACATCTCAAATTGGATATGCTGTTGGCATCTTGGACCCAATATGTCCAAAACCTGAACTGAATTATCTTTCTCCTCAAACCTTCCTCTCTTCCTGACTTCCCTCTTATTGTCATCTTTCCAGGCTTTTAGGCTCACAGCCTAAGTGTCATCCTCAGCATCTTACTTTCTCTGGTGCCAAGGCTGATCAGTTTTTATCTCTAACATCTCTCCCACATTCCCCTTTCTCTCCAGTAACACTGCCACCACCTAGGTGCATTTCTTCACCACTTTATGCCTAGACTATTGCAATGATCTTTTTTATTTATGTCCTTGCCAGCAAGTCTCTCCCCGCTCTAGTCTGCCCTCCACTAGCTGTCAGAGTGACTTTCCTAAAGTGCAGGTCTTTCTAGTAGTGGAAAGGATCACTAGGAATGCAATGTTTTCTAGGCAGAGCTAGGTTTCAGTGCCAGGAGATGGAAAGGGCAAAAGAGGAAAATATTTAAAATGAAAGGAAATGGGGCAGCTGGGTGGCATAGTGGATAGAGTACTGGCCCAGAAATTAGGAAGATTTTAGTTAAAATCTGACCTCAGATACTTATTAGCTGTGTGACCTTGGGCAAGTCACTTAAACCCTATTGCCTCCCCCCAAAATTGAAAGGAAGCGTATTGCTCATTGACCTTGAGTTCCTGAGTGTACAGTGGAAGGAGTAGATACATTTGGAATGAGATATTGAAGGGGTACAGTTGAGGTATATGGAAATTAAGGAACACATCTGGAGGTGAGGGAATTGAAGTTCTTCTACAGTTGAAAAGAAAGTATTACTAGATTATATAAAGAGGAGAGGACACATGGTATCCATTGGGAACTGAGTATTAGTGGGTAATCCTCTGATGGGGCAAATGATTAAAAGGTTTTTTTAATGCAACTGTTGTTTTATATGTTTTCAATTAATTATTCCACCATCCCTTCCAATTGGTGGGAAAAAACAGAATCCTTACAAGAAATATGCATAGTCAAACAAAACCAGTTTCTACATTGGTTATCTCAACAAATCAACTCAATAAGCACTTATTAAGCATTTGCCTTGTGCCAGGGACCTAGCTAAGCCTTGGAGATACAAAAAAAGAACAGAACCAGTTGTTACCTTCAAGGAATTCACATTCTAATTAGACAGACAGCATGCAAACAACTACATACATATAAATATATATAGTGAGAATTGGAGGGGTACCTTAGAGTGAAGGTTCTAGCTTTGAGGGAGACAGAGAAGGCCTCTTGCAGGGGGTAGGATGTGAGGGGAGTTCTTACAGAAGGCCAGAGGTGATGGTGAGGAAGGGGAGCATTCCAGGTATGGGGGACAGCCAGTGAACAGGTCCACAGTTGGGAGTCAGATGGATTGCCCTTGAGGAGGAGGAAGAGGAGCGATATGACCAATGTCACTGGATTGTAGACTATGTAGAGAGAGGAGTAAAGTTAAGACCAGAAAGGTAGGAACGGACCAGGTTACAAAGTGCTTTAAAAATCAAATATTTGTTCTGTATTTGATCAGGGGAGAGAGAGAGAGAGAGAGAGAGAGAGAGAGAGAGAGAGAGAGAGAGAGAGAGAGAGAGAGTGTGTGTGTGTGTGTGTGTGTGTGTGTGTGTGTGTGTTTGTAAGAGAGAGAGAGAGACAGAGACTGATTCAGATTTGCACTCAGGAAGATCACTTTGGTAGCCAAGGAGAAGATGACTTGAAGCAGGGAGAGAGACTTTAGGAAGGGTGACCAGCCAGAAGACTATTTCAATAATCTAGGTGTGAAGTCATGAGGCCCTTAACCAGCATGCTAGCTGTCAGATGAGAGAAGGGGTCATATACGAGACATCTAGAAGTAGAAATGTCAAGACTTGGCAGGAGATTATACATGTGGAATAAGTGTAAGTGAGGAATTGAGGATGATAATTTAGAGAGTGATTTGGAAGGGGGTGGTGTCCGTGACAGTATTGAGGAAGTTTGGAAGAGGGAAGAGTTTGGTTACAAAGATAATGAATTCTCTGTTTCAGACATGTTGAATTTGCCTTATTTTGGAGACATCAGATTCGAGATATCCAGTGGACAGTCCGATGTCCAGAAATGTGTGGGGGTGGGGGGGGAGTGGCTAGGTAGGGTCAGTAGACCTGCTGTTCAGTGGGGCCTAGAAGGAAGTTAGAATATTGGGGCTGAGGCCAGCTTTATTAGGATTCTATCACCATGACTGGCTCCTGAGGGCATTTGAAAGCCCAGCTTTGGTCCAGAGATGAACAAAGCCTATTGGATATTGTGTTCCTTGCTGCCAAAATCAAGTGCCATTTCTCTGCCTTTCTTATTTATATCTCTCATATTTGACATTATTGGTAAAGTTTTTCCTTTTTGAAACTTTATTCTTCTTGGTTTCTGTGTTACTGAACTTGATTGCTTTTCTTACTTCTTTAGCTATTGCCATTGTTCATAGGACTGGGCAGTCTACTGAAGTCTCTGAACCCCTTATCAGAATAATATTTTAAATGCATGAAGTAAATTACATAGGATTACAGAGAAAATAAATTTTCTTGAAATACAGTTAAAACAACTATATCACTACCAGAATCAAACAACAATTAAATATCAGAATAAATAAATTAAAATATAACATTATTATATTAAATAGTAAACAAAAAATTATAAAACAACTTCATGGATCTTGGGTTAAGAACCCCTGAGCTAGGTTAACTTCATTGTAGAGATGACAACATGTAGGGGCAGAGATAGGTGACTAGTACACCTCGTATTCAATTTCAGTTATTTTGTCTACAAATCCAGTGATCTTTCTACTATATTAAGATGTCTCCACTTCTTTAGTATACAAATATTGGACATTCCTTAAGTCTATGTCTTTTGTTTTCTCTCATTAAAAAAAAACAAAACCTTACTCTTGCAGTGAGCTGATACATTTTCCTGGCCCTAACTACTACTTTTCAGCTGGTAAAGTCTCATTCCTAGGTCTACAGAAAATGTAATTCTGATTATCTTGCTGTCACTCAGTTAAAAAGGATCCCAGTTTATCTGTTTTAACCTTTACGTGAATAAGAAATCATTTCGTTGTAGAACATCTCTAATAAGTCATCCAGCTTATGCTTGAAGACTTTCAAAGAAAGAGAATCCATTGCCTCTCAGAATTCCTCATTCTGCCTTCCCCTGACTAATTGTTTCATTCAGCCTAAACCTGCCTTTTTGCAACTTAATACCCATTAGAAGTAGTATAACTCCTCTTCCACTTGACAGCTCTTCAAATATTTTAAGATAGCTAAATAATCTCTTCAGGCTCAACCTCCCTATTTCCTTCAGTCAGTCCTTATGTGTCATGATCCTGACGTCTTTCATCATTCTTTATTTGCCTTTTGGATGCTATCCAGCTTATTAGTTTCCTTTCTTAAGGAACTCATTATGTTGAAAACCAAGCACCTTTTTTGCAACCCCCTCTCTCCGTACCTACTTTAGCTCCTTTTCTCCTCTATATTATTTCTATCAGTGATAGGTCATTATTTCTTACTATCTAGGTCAGTAACCCCAGTGGCACTTTCATGCTTCCTCTGCTTTCATGCCCTGAGTTAGATACCTCACTAAGGCTTTTTGAATTTTCCTCCTAAAGGGCCTTTAATCCCTACCTATTCCTTCACATTGCTCTAGACCTATTTACCTTAAGCTTGGTTCATTAAAGGAACTTTCTACCTGTTCTTCTTGCTTTCGTTCTCTCCTTGATTTATCTTTCAAACTGATTGTATTATGTGTATTTGCTTATTTCATTCAGTTGGTTGAGGGCTATGCATAGTACTGGAGTAACAGAATAGATGCTGAATAGTAAATTTTGGTTTCTTCTTTGACCTTTGACCAAATTTGATGAACAGGGCATGAGGAAGAATCATTTTTCTATTTCCACCTCAATCTAGATTGACCTTTTCCTGACTCCATCTCCTCCCTGCAACCCTAGAAAACCTTTGTCTTAGGACCCTCATTTCCCAATTGGTCATTTTCTCCCTGGGAGAGGCCATATTTTAGGAGTTTTGCTTTTATCCCACTCTTCTACTTTCTCCTGTCTTTACCTGCCTCTGTTTGCCTGCCATATTGCCCTTGACGCAGGTACCACTCCTCCTTTTCCTGTGTGCCGTACATTCCTCCTATGTGTAGTGTTTCTTTCTATTGGAATATAAACTTCTTGAGTGCAAGGATTGCCTTGGTTGCTTGCACTTTTCTCTCTAGTGCTTAGCACAGTGCCTGGCCCATAGTAAATGCATAATAAATATTGCTTTGTCTATATACTTACTGTCCATCTGTTGGTTTTAATTGGATATATAGATATGCCTGATGATCTTAGCATATTTTGACATTTTACCTAGGTACAAATGAGCTAACACCTAGAAAAAGATACTTAAAGGTTTTAGAATGCTGTGCCCCATATCCTGTGCTTATTAATTATTCAGTAAGTATAACTAACTATTTAGCATTTTATTTCTACAATACTGTTGTATCTGGACATGAGCTAGGAACTGGGGAAACAAAGACAAATATGAAAGCAGTGCTTGTCTTTTGAGAAGCTTGTGTTCCATTAGAATGTAGTGGGCAGTTAACGAATTAATTTGGATGATACCAGGAAACCCTAGAACAAAAAAACGTGTAACTTAAGATGACATGGCAGAAGCATGCCTTTGGTTGCAGACTGAGCATGTAGCATTCAGTGAAGCAGCTTGGTTTAGACTCAGTCTTTAGAGGCTTGGCCTCCAGTCTTGAAGCCAAGAAGACCTCAAGGTCTGCTTCCAGCATATTGGCTTTATGACCCTGGGAAGTTACTTATCCACTGGCTGCTTCTAGACACCTCTCTCAGATTCTTAAGTTGCAGAGAAGATGCTGATTTGATAAAATAAATAATAGATTTTGTTCCCATTCCTATGTAACACTTAGAAATAGGAGCAGTTCAGAGCATTGGTGTTAATATAGAATCAGTGGCACAAAATTGTCAACAGTATCACGTTTCATTAATGGATAAAAGCTAAAAAAACCCATTTTTTATTTATAGCAAGATATAGAAGGGACAGTGTCCCTTCAGCAGTGTCTTAATAAATGAGTAATAGCTCAGCTTTATGTAAGAGATCTCTCCTTCACTAGAGGAAAAGATAGCTTTCTTCCTCTTTTCTGATCCACTAAGAGAAAATACACTTGGTTTTGGAGTTATCCCTGTTAAGTGTCTTCCTGGTAATGTATTCAGTAAGAATATATTTATGTGTATTGTGTATTCCAGTGGATTTTGAGCCACTGTAGATGGACGTATACTATATTCATTTGTACGTAAAAATTACAGCAGACTATTTTGAGATTACATAAAATTAAAGTGATTTTCATCAACAGATATATTTCATGTTAACTTCAACATGGTACTACTTTTAGAGATATTTCTTAGTTTAGAATTTAGGGAACATTTCTTTAATTTGCTATATATGGCATCTACCATGGTCTGAGAGTTGACAGTGCCTTCAAACATACTTTTTAAAAATAATATTCATATACCTTTAATGGAAATTAAAGCCATCATCTTGAAAATGTCAACGTATGCAATAATCCTACTTGGTGAAGATAACAAGTATGACAGTATGTTGGAGCAACTCAGGCTTAAAAGATATTCGGAATTACTTTAGCTACTTTCATTGTTAGTTAGAAAAAAAATAGAACAAAGTATTCATGACTATGTTAGCATAAATGGTAATTAAAATTGGAGGGAATAAAATATAAATTTTCCTTGGGCTTAATATTTTTTTAAATGAAACATCTTTAAAAAGCATGAAAATTTTTCATTTGTACTTGTATTTAGAATGATATCATTTATAATATTTTCTTACTGAATACTTACAATAATCTGAATTACTATATCACACTTGAATTCCTTATAGTTCCTTTGTAGACTGCAGAAAAGAAACTGAGAAAAAAGAAAAAAAAAGGTTTTGGATGCTTTCCAAGAGCTCTCTCTATGTGTGTGCATCAGAAGTTATAATCACTTGATTTGAGTCTGGGTTTTATTGGGCAGGCTTGTCTGGTGGGTTAAAGCCCCCCTCATGCTTTCCCAGATAACTGGTTTCTTTTTTTTTTCTTTCTTTTTTTTAAATAGTAAGAATTGTTTCACTTTCTCTGATCTGGCTACACTGGCCACTCCGGCTTCATAAGCTGCCGGCTAAAAGAGAGAATGAAATGTGAAATGATAAAAACAAAGAAGGGAATAATAGGAAACGGTAAGAAGAGAACCTAAATCAAAGGTAGGAGTACAGTACTAAGTGGAAAATTTTTTTAAATGTTTCAAGTTTAGGGTATTAATGAGGTGGATTAAAGTTTGCTTCAGTTCTAAATGTCATTAGGATATTTTGAGTTTCGCATTGTAAAATTAGAAGAATGTTGTAATGCTGAGGAAACAATATATCTAAGGAATTTGTTTTTTTAAAAATATATTTGAAAAATAAAGTTTCTTGAAGAAAAATATCTCTAAAGGCCAATAGGTTATTTCTAGCACCTAGGAATCAGTTTTATCTGTAGTTGGTTTTTTTATAAATGTTTTATATTACATACTTAGATAACAATTAAAGCCCTAAATTCTGAGAAATTATCAGTTTGGTTTTTTTTTTCTATTGCTAACTGAGCTAGTTCTTCTGGTTAGATTAAGGAAAAGGAGGTTGCCATTATAGAATAACAGCTTTTTAGAAATTAAGATAGAATAAAGTTACATAATTTAGAGTGAAAGATAACATTTGAAATGAAGAATTAAGTGAATTAGTTATTCTTAAAGATTGTTCCAAAATGTATATTGTCTCATATAAAAGTGTATTACTACTACTTTTATTGTATTTGTTAGAAGACACATGTTTTTATCATCCATATTTAAGAATAGCTTACATTTGCCCTTTTATAAAATGTGAGGACCGCATCCTATAGGAGTTTTAATTTTTATAATTGTTTTTTCATTTTATTTCATTAAAGTGAATTCTGTACATTTTTGTCTTGAATATTTAAACCTTGTAAACTATTAGGTTAATTCAGCTCGGGTTTTTTTGGTTGCTTCTTGCCTATTGTTTCATATAATTATACAGTTCTTCTGATATTCTTATATTTTTGCCAAAATTGAAACTGCTTAAGTGCTGGAAATGATTTTTTTTAACTTAGAAGCATGGGTATGCTAAAGTAACTTAATTAATTTTATCGTGCATTCTTCTACTTACGTGGACCTATTTATCTCTGTACTAATTATACTGAGACCCACTAAGATTCTTGAAATGGTATTAGTTTTTAAAAGAAAATCTCAAAAATGATATGTAGTTTCAGAAATGCTAATGGAATTAAATACACTAATAATGCTAAAATAACAAGTAGCAGGGATATCTTTTTGATTAACTGTGATAATCACAGCTTAATCACCAGGCAGCGATTAAAATACCCATCTATTTGTGTATATGTGATAGCCTATCAACAGCTTCTATATGCAAACAGATGCACAGATGTGAATTCAATTTAGTTGATATACTTAGAAAATTTTTTCTAAATTTTGTTTATAATGTGAAATATTTTTCTTTTTTTCTTCCTTGGATTTTTTTTATTCGCTTACCAGTGCTTATATAGAACAAAATTATGTAGTTAGAACCCTTCTTTTTGAAGAGAAAAAAAAATTAAGGGAAATGACGTTTTATTTTTCTTGACCTTTCTCTCATTCAAATTTTAACATATTAATGCTCGGGAAGCGCCTATTATTTCTCCCAATCTGTGTTGTGATGCTCTCATTAAGTTCATAACCTTACAGCAAAGCTTCTGTGTTGCATATAATCGGCTTTCAAAAGCTGTTTTTGTTTGTGAGAAGCTTGAGTGGCGATGATAGTTGAAGAAGGACTTAAGGGTGAGGATGCAAGTGTACAGGAAAACCCCCCTTAGTTGGCCAACCTCTGTGCTACCATGTTAACTAAGGGGAAAGGAAGAGAAATTTCTAGATGTCAGACAACTTGTCACTGGATTTGACCTGTGGAGTTGGGAATGATAATAATAATTAGGCAGTAATTAATTTCCATGTGAATTTAGAAAGTTAGAGGACACAAACTTCTCAAAATTAGCAAGTAACTCCAACACCTATGTCTAATAATAAATAGATAAATGTTTGTGGCACAGTGGAATATTGCTTTAATGGATACCCTTTTAGGACATATGACTACAATAATGTCAATATTTTATGTTCAAGGGAAATATTGTTGGATGTATTTTTCTACTTCATACTATTGGTCCCAGTTATTTACATTTTTAAAACATCAAGTTGTTATAAAATGTGCCTGTGTCCTCTGTTTCCTACTAACCAGGCAGTACTTAATTGCTTGCTTTTAGTCATATATGACCAAATTACCTAAGTGCTTGACATGTAGAGGGCATCTTACTACTTGACTTCTGCACAGATTTGGCAAGAAAATTGGAAGCCTAACTATATTTTAAGCTGCATTTGTGCTGATAGTGAACTTGATATATTAAGCCGAGTCTAATTTGTTAGAAGTGAATTGAAAAATGAGAGTTAAAGATCAGATTAAAACTTAAAACAACAACTTATATACTTTTAATGGAAGAATATCAATCCATGTAGTTGATTCTAGAAATATAAAAAATTCGGTGACCATTGTAGTACATTTTAGTAAGAAGTAAGTATTTTATGTCGCTTTTGTATGAACTTTTTTCTTCCCTTCCCTCAAATGGACATTTTGTTAAAAAAACAAAATTAATACAATTTCATGCCAGACTAGTGATTTAGGAATGAAAATATGATAGCAATTCATAGAAATATACACAATAGTCTGTAGTTTCTGAGTTTAATTACTTAAATTTTCCTCCTTGATTGAGTTCCTACTTTGTAACGAATTCCATTCTCTTTGTGACCTAAGTCAAGTTTCACATTGATTTTAGAATGTGCTCTCACTTCTGACTTAAAGATTATACATTTCTAATCAGAAAATCAATATATGTGTTTTCATGTTTCTTGTGATTTTGAGAGCTTTGTAAGTGTTTGCATACTTTGTTCATTGGGTAAACTTAAGATATTTAAACCTTAATTTTAATATGATTGTGATCAGCCTTCAGAGTATGAAATATTAAAAACAAATGAGTACATGACAAGTTTTAGATCTTCAGAAGAAAGATTTCAATCATTTTGTTAGGGAGAAAATTCCCGTTTAGGTACATTTGAGGAAAACTCAGAAAAGTAGCATTGAAATATATACTTCTATATAATTAATACACCATGGGACTTAATAGAGCTCCAATTAAACTATGTTTAAGAAGTGGAAACCTGTTTTGTGAACCTTGTCCACTTTGATGCCCATTATAATAAAAATAGGTTAAAGAAGCAAGTGTTTTAAATAAACTAAGAAATACATAATTGCTTAAGAACAAGATTGGAACAAAAAATTTTTAATATTAATTTTTCATTTTCACACTGTCCTATTTGTATATCTAAAGTATGATGTTAAAATTTTGGACTCTTTAAACTGAAAACAATACATTAACATGTAATATTTATGTTATGTAGCCTTTCTAACATTTTGTTAACTTTCCTTCACTGCTGTTTCAAAAATGATTGGCATTTTACAAATCAGTATGGAATGAGAAAAATTTTTAAATTTTTTGAAATAATTTGCCCAGTTAGAAATATCTAACAGACCTGCTATAAAGTTTAAATTCTTATTTTTCTGAAGATCATTAATGAACAAAATAAATTTTTTTTCTCCTTCTCAATTCTTTCTAAAAGCCCCATAAAGTTCATGGTCTTTAAAAAAATGTAAACTTTTTTGTTATATAACAGGCACATGTATTTCATAGAAAGCTGTCACTGTCATGTAAATTTGAGCATCTAACCTTGCAGACAGTATTGTACCATTGATGTCAAGGAAGTGTTTCCAAAAAATACTCAAATTAGGAAGAGATGTAGTAAAAGGATCATGGCAGTCTCTAAGTGGTTCATCAATTTTAAATATATATATATATGTATATACTTATATTTCATAGATAACTTTTTCATTGCTAATAACTTATTCTGAAGGCTACCTGACATAATAGTTTAATATTGGCAATGGCCTCAGTTATTTGGCACCAGAACATTGGAGAGGGTCAGGGGATAGCCAGAATGGCATAATTTGTTATATGACACAAGGGAAATTTTTTACAAAAGGTTGAATTTTGTATAGTGATATCCTGATATCTTAATAGAATGCTGCAGTTTTTTTTTTTAGCATAATGAGGTGGTCAGACCCAATTGGATCTCATCCAAAGAGGTTTAGTTACTGAAAGAACTTAAGACCAAAATTATAAGTCAATGAGAAAGTTAATCCTGAGATGTCTATGAATTTCATAGCTGTATGTTTCTTTTTTTGTCCCTTAAACATACTGTTATATGAAGTTGTCTTGGATGTTTCATTTTGTGCATTGGAGATCTTTAATCTTTAATCTTGTGTTCTCAATTTTAAGTACCATATTATGTGGATTTTTCAAGATATGCATGTTTAGCTTTTGTATATTATCATCTGTTTAAAATATTTGAAAGATATTTGGCACATTTCGTATGAATTATTAAATGATGTAGCTGGAAAATATATTTTAGATACCTTAATTTTGAATTTTCTTGCTTGTACATTAGGAATTTCTTTTATGGCTAAAGTACATTATGTATTTGCTGCTAAGGTGTGAAACAGATTAGGTAAAATTTATAGGAACAAACTGACAATGAATTAATATGTAAAGCTCTGCTTGAAAGGTTTTCAATTCTGAATAAGGTTTAGATGGGGAAAAAAAGTTAATTTTGATTTTGAGTTATTTTATTACTAATTAGGAGGAAAATTTTGCATTTCCATTTCTTAGGGAAGTGAAAATAAAATTTAAAATTTAAATAATTTAGGCATTTGTTTCAAGTTGAGATAGTACATAATGTGTTTTAACGACAAATCTAATAACATCATAAAATTATGTATTAAAATTCTTAAAGCATATTTGCTTCTTATGCTATTTGTTGCCAAGAAATGTAAAATTTTATAATAATGTTTAATGAAAAGCTAGCATTTCAACATTTAAAAGTAGGAAATAGTAATTTAGATAATCTTTATGATTTAAATAAATATTTTGTATTTTTTTATTGGCAAATTCAGAAAAAAATAAAATCCTTTTTAGCTTTCCATCTCAGCCCTCCTCCCCCAGTCTTTTCAATTAGAAACTGAATTCTGCTATGTGAGGAATTTTGGGCTATTTTGGTTTTTTTGGTAATTATACTTAAACTGAATTTGTGTATACAATCTCTTTGTATATTTTGATTAGAAAGTAGGGGGGAAATTTTTTTTTAGTGAGTTGTATTTTACATTGTAGTTTCATCAGTTGATTACTCTATAATTCTGAGTTGATTTTCAACAAGCGGTTGTACTGCATATTATGATGCATTGCTTTTTTTGTTGATCCTTTTTACTGCTAAAGAAACTTACAAATACATCCTTAAATTTCTTTGAAAAAATATGAAATTAGATACAAATTTTAAATCTGTTTTGGCTAAGCCAGGTCCTGGACAAAGGAAAGCATGTCTTTTAAAGCCTCTTTTTCATTTTGAAGTAAAGCAGTGTGAGCACATGTATCACTCTAGGTAATATTTATTTAAATGAGACTGTATGTGCATTATAAGGCATATCTGAAGTAAAGAATTGAGTAATTTTAAAAACATTTTAATTTTTTTCAGAAAACATTTTATTTTGTCCCATTTTCTATTTCAGTTTCTACACACTAAGAAAAAAATCAGTTGATTTCTACAATTTGGGATTAACTTAATTTTTCAAGCTTTATGGCCTTAGGACCTTATTAACAAACACCAGATCTTTTTATAGGGAGATAAATTATTAGATTGTGTATTTCCCTTATTATTCAGGATAGTTTCTTCTGTTTAGCTACTGTTCAGTTGAAAAACATTACTTTTAAGATGAGACAACTGATTAGTCAAGACTTGGTTTAAAAAAATTAATTCAACTCAGTTCATTTTATTGAGTGCAAACTAAAAGCAACAATAAAACTGTCCCTGCCTTCAAGGAGCTCAGTTATTTCAAAGTCAGAAAGCTAAGGTAAGCTAATCTGTCTCCTTCTGATACTTCTTCTCTCCCTTCCTCTTTCCCTCCCTCCCTTCCTTCCTTCCTATTTTAGGAGAAAGACTTAAATGAGGAGTAACATGAGAGAATTGAACTTTCAATTATGCCTGTGATCCTCAAGACCTATTAGCCAAAAACTTATGCAATAATTTCTGTTTCATATTGTTGTTATTCTGTTATATTGGTATTTTATAAGGGCTCACTAAACAATTCAATTTTTCTGATATATGTTAGAAACACTGTATGTAGTAGTTTTAGGAGTTGTAAATGATAGTACTTAATCACTTTAATATTTGTAGTACATCATGTTATTTAACATGACACAATGTGGAAAAGAGTTTCCTATTAACTTTGCAAAGAGGTGTCTGAAGATTTTATGAGTTACTAAAAGAAAGATGATCTCAAGAATATTAATAACGCTTTCAGTAATTTTACCATTCATTAACCTTAGTTGGGTTTCTATTAAAGTAACTTAGTAGATAGTAGCCATTTTTGTATTTTGTTATTTTAGTACTTTAAAAAGTGAAAGAATAGAGTTTTCTATTTCAGTCTCTTAACCACTAACTCAATAGCGTGACATCCCCCCCTTTTAAAAGGTGCAAAGTTATAATTGATTAACCATACTCTAAAGATTATAGCTTTATTGGTTTTTAAATATTAGACTTCCTGGTCTCAGATAACATATTTAAATAGCATGTAAGTGTATGAGGATATATGATGTGTATTTTTTACCATCTGTAACTTACAGCTAAAGCTTGTCTTGGAGAGGACAAGGGTCTATTTAAGTCTGCAAAGAAGAATGCAGTTTGAAGAAATAGAATTAGGTTTACCAACATGCAAAACACATTTGGAGTTGAATGATTGTGTTGGACTATGTTGGAGAACTAATCTTGTTGACCTGCTTATCTAACTGAGGCAGAAGGAGGCATTTGTAGAGGCTAATGCATTAATTCTCACTGAGCTCCTTTTTGGACAGGCTATAACATTTTGAGAAGGTACAAAATATTATATTTATCATGTTTTGTTGTCATTTGCTGAAAATGGAAGCCCATCATAGATTCAGCCCTAGACATCATAATCAGTCCTTCATTATACAAGTGAAGAAATTGAGGTCCAAACTGACATCTTAATGTCCTTTGACATTACACAATTGCAAAGGCATGATCTGTCCCTTGAAGTTACCTTTCATTAACATTGTATTTACTTGTGCACATGGTGGGGAAGGATAGAGAAAGGAATGAAGAGGTAAGCATTTATTAAGTGCCTACTATATGTCAGGTACTTATACTAAGCGCTGTACAAATACTGTTTCATTTGATCCTCACAAAAACCTTGTCAAGTAGGTGATATCATTGTTCTCGGTTTTACAGTTCAGAAAGCAATGGCAGGCAGAGGTTAAATGACTTGCCCAGATTCACAGAGCCTAGGGAGTTTCTGAGGCTACATTTGAACTCAGATCTTCCTGACTTTAAGACCAGCACTCTATATGGATACCATCTAGCTGCCTTGATGTATTCTCCTCTTGGAAGAACATGAGCTCCTTGAGGGATTTTTTTTTTCCTTTTTATCTTTAGCACTTTTGTTGTTAAATTGAATCCTAGGAATTTTTACTCAGGGGTATGTCTCAGACAAAATATCAGAGGGTTGCTGTAAAGGCACAAAAATTCTGTTGCCATTTAACATCAACATTAGATATTAAATTTATAGAGTGATGCTTTTATAGGAGTTTTGTGGTTAAAACTTTTTTGAATTTTAAGTGATTCTCTGAATTAATTGCCTCAAGTTGAGGCTTCGTTTCTCCTAATTGAAGATGGATTTCCTTTTGCAATGCAAATGCTGAGCTTAGCTGAACACATTGCTTCTTATTTTTACTCCCTAGTTCCTAATTTCAGTTAATAAATATCATGATAGTTAACAAGGAAGCAGTATCACCTGTGCCTATTATACTGTGGATAGATTCCAGTTGCAACAAAATATTATAACACATTATATAACACATATTATAACACAAGTTGTCATGGGCTGCTCAGTGTCTAGCACTAATCATGATCTGAGATGTGAATAAGAAATGACCAGATAATGTGGGCAGTTCAAGAAAGAACCATGAAATCCATCTAATGATTCTTTGAACAAGGTTTTTAAAGATCCAAAAGACAAAGATTCAAGTATTCTTATCTTAATCAAATCCTGGAATTTTATTATCAGTATAATAGTCTCTCATACCCTAGAAGTAGCTTGGATAAGATAAGGCTTTGTTATCAAGGACCCAGGAAGTCATGAGGAAAGTCAGTTGTCTCTTATCAAAGTGTCTCTTATCAAAGTGTACAGGACAAAGGATGCTTCCTGAGAGCAGGCTTCAAAGCAAGAAGCCAAACTGATCCCCAAGAATCAAGTATTTTGAATTACAATAGTATAAGGAACATGTTATTTTAGGTGCCTGAAGTCTGAGGGCAAAGGCTATGATGTAAGGATAGCAAACAAAAGTCTTTTTAAGTGTATCCCTGGGGGGCCAGCCTTTACACACCGTGGTCACCTCTAGGGATATTAGGGTATACTATCAAGATTTTTATCTGAGCCCTGGATCAGACCTCCTTGGCTCCCCTTCATGTCCCTTATTAAATTAAAATCTTAAATCACAAATGTCTTTACTACTTACTTTGTCTGTATAGGAGATATTCTTGATAATGAGGATTTTGTTCTTAATAGTATTACCCTTTCTTGTATCTTTTTGGATAAGGATGTAAAGGGGAGTGGGAACCAGATCTGTGATTTAATTGGTATAGAGCAGTGGCATCAAGCTCAAATAGAAATAGACCCTTGCTGGTCACATATTGACTTAGAAAACCACATTATCTATTAACATTATCTATGTTGTATTCTGTTTTTGTTTATTTTATTAAATGTTTATCAATTATATTTTAATTTGGTTAGAACAGAATTCTGGAGGTTGGGCAGCAAGTTTGATGCCTCTGGTGGAGAGAACTTCATATGAGAAAAATCTTTCCACTACTGAAGCCCTTTCACTTGTTATGAAATTTATAATCTTAAAGATTATAGGCACTATAGTGCACTGAGAAGTTAAGTGATTGATCCAGAGTCAAAGCCAACATGTGTATGAGGAAAGATCTGAATCACTTCTTCAGCACTCTGAAGTCAATTGTGCCTGACACTGTATCATGGTACTATTATATTTTAATATGATGTGATAAATCATTTGTAAAATTGGCAAATGTTACAAAATTTTCCTCCTTTTTGGGAGATGGTATTAATCTTTGGTGCTAAAGAACTGGTCTCTTTGAAAAAGCACTGGATTGAGAGTTAGGAGAGCAGAATTTGAATTCTGACTCTGCTTCAAGTGGTCTTTGTTATAATAGAGAAGTCACTTTAAATCCTAAGGCTTAATTTCTTCATTCTGTAAGGTCATCTCAGGCCCCATTTGCTTTCAAGTTTTTTTTATTTTGTAATTTTAAGCCATTAGTTCCAAAGTAGAGAGGAAATGATTTATCAGAGTTGAGTTACAGGGTTTGGAGGGATTAAAAGGGAGCAGATATAGAGCTAGGACAATGAGAAGGGTGAAATACAAAATATAATCAACAATGTATATTGAATGTCAACTATATATGCATGATTTGTGTGTATGAGGTTAAACTTTAGGATATAATAATAATAATTGCTAGCATTAATAAATCACTTTAAGGTTTGAAAAGTAGTATACATACACATATACACACACATCTTATTTGATCTAGGATCTAGGATATTCACGTAGATGTTCAGCAGGTAGTTGGAAATGAAGGACTGGAAAGCTTATGACTGGTGAAGAGAGATTTGGGAGGTATCTCTTCAGAGATGTTGACTTAAGCAATGGCAGTAGGGGAGACTTTCTTAGGATATAGTATGTTCCCCTTAACTTGTTATCTTCAGTCAAAATCTGGATAATCACCACTTATTAAGAGACTTAAAAAGGAGGTTTTTGGTCAAGTCCAAGCTAGACTAGTAGATAACTGCCTTGCTGCTCTCAAATACAACAGTCCATCTTGCCTTCATACAGACGTCTTAGCTGCCTGGAATTCACTAAGTCCTCACCAGTGCCTGGCTTTCTTCACAGCTCAGCACAAGTTCTGTCTATATGAGGTTTTTTCTGAGCAACCTCCCTCCATCCCCTAACCTGCTAGTGTAACCTATTCCTACCAGTTTATTTGTATACATTTTTATTTATACTTACGTGCACATGTTCTTTCTACTTGCTGAAGGCAGGACATTTCATTTTTAATATTTGTATCCATAGTGCCTGACATATAAGTGCGTAATATATTTTAGTTGGTGGTAAATCTGAAAGACTTAGCCCCTTCTGAATTTGGACAGACTACTGAATTATTTAAAGGAATAGAATTAAACTTTTTTTTTGTCATATATTTGAAATAAGATATAAAAAAGTTACGTAACACTCATTTTCCTTTCTTGAAAAATAACCTTTTGAGTTAGAATAGCTTGACTTTTTTTTTCTAGCTCTCAGTTTGCTTTTCTGTAAAATGAAGGTTTTGAAATCTATCTCCAGTGTTCCTTCCAGCTCACAAATTCTATGATTTTATTTATAATTTAAGGAAATAATTTTTGGCTAGGCATGACTTTACATTCACATAAGATAATTACCACTTTTGAAAACTTTTGGGTAAACCTGTTTTTGGAACCTTCATTCTAACCCTTTTGATTGACATCTACAATTTTCAGATGAACAAGCTTTGACCAAATGCTTTATTGATTGATTGGTCCAAATCTGTGGCATGTTTTTCAGAAAGACTTATGATCTGGTTGAAGCACAGAAATGTCACTAACCAATCACGACTTGAGAAATGGTTGGATTGCCTGTTCTACTAGGAGGTATTCTTACAAATTAGTTGTGCTGTTATATTATATCAATGCATATGTCTCATTAGAGAATGAGGAATAACCAGATTGTTCTATAAACACAGTTTGAAAAAATATTTGTAAGGCTTGTTTATGATGTAGCCTTTGCAAATTAGCATTGTGGAAATGGATAGATTCCCTAATTGTTCTATGTCAGCATGTTTTTTCCCTTTTATTCCAAAGAGGAAGATCTAATCTTTTTATATATTATCATATGTGTATTTCACTTGTAACATTGATTCTGTGTAAGGGTAGGTGTTGCTTTTCAGTAAGCATTTTTTCTGTTCTCAATACATATCTCTAGTACTTAAAATAACACAGTATTTTCTTTGCCTTAGTTTATTTTGTCTTCTGAATTTTGAATCAGTGCTTAACATATTGAAATATTCTGAATCTTACTCAAGAAAAGTATTGAAATTTAGGTAAATATTACTCATCTTAAATTTTAAAATTTATATAATATCAATAGTTTGCTGAGGTGTTCACTGCTTTGGGAGGTAGTGTAATATAATGGAAAGGGTGCTAGCCCTGAAGTCAGAAGACATTTGCTGTGACCTTGGGCAGGTCACTTAACCACCCTGAATGTCAGTTTTCTTATATGTCAAGTGAAAGGGTTTGACAAGATGCCCTCTGAGGTCCCTTTTAGTTCTAGAACCAATGATCTTTGGATTCTTTTACTATTATGGATATTGGACATCTTTTACTATTATTCTTTTACTATTACTATTATGGGGCTCCATATGGCAAAGTATTTTAACACTTTCTGGATAATATTCAATTCTATGTTTTATGATAGCAGCTCACATTTATCTAGCACTTGACATTTACCAAGTGCTTTTTCCATAGCAATCCAGTGAAGTAGGTACTATAAGAATAATTATCACGATTTAGCAGATGAAGAAACTGAGGCTCAGAGGTGGCTACTAAGCAAAGAGTCACCTCAGTATTTTGATTCAACATGGTGCTCTTTATACTATGAGAGAATACCTCTTCTACCTTCTGTGATGATGATTGGTAATCTTATAGTGCCTTAACATTTACAAAGCATTTTACACACACATGCACACTCACACACCCCCTTATTTAATCCTCAAAATAACACTATAGGTATTATCATTCCCAATAAAGTAAATGAATTTGGGAGTGATTTTGCCCAGGGTCACAGAGCTAGCAAGTAGGATTTAAACGTAGGTTATTTCTTCTGACTTCAAATCTTTAACTCTTTCTATTATATCATGTTTTGTCATTGCCCCTTTATTACAAGGAAAGTTGAGCAATGAATCGAATATAGGAAAAAAATAGTTGACAATAGGGCTTAAGAGAACTGAGTTCTGTTATTCTAATTCTTTAAGAAATCATGAAAATATTCAGTGGAAAACATGTAAAAAACAACTGTTGGAAAATCAAGGCATAGAATCAGGAAGCTTATTGAGTCCATTTACTTTTGAAGCATATATGTTGCATAAATTCAGTGTTCATACTTAACTTTATGTTACATTTAAAATAGGAATTTTTAATTTTGGGTAATGTTTTGTACCTTTACCTCTGAGCAAAGATGTATGATAAAGTAGCTCCTAAGGGTTGTGTAGGACTTCTTTTGATAGCTTCATAGTATCATAGCATAAAAAAAATTGTCAGAAATTTATTTAGTTGTCCTTTCTCTAAGCTGTCTTTGTTGGTAATAGGGAGCTTAGAAGTCAGATCTTCTTCAGGTAACTTTATGTGGCTTCACTGAAGCTGAGAAGAGCTTCATATCCTATGACTAAAGATGATGTTCTCTCTATAGAGAACTTGTTGCCCAAACACATGGATTTCATTTAAAAAGAAGTCATATTCATGTGTGTTCTTTGTAAAAAATATATTTCCTTTAAATATGCTTAATCACTTATGAAATAAAGCATTAGGCCATTCAACCTAAGCAAAATTCTAACTTTTAAAAAAATCTACCTTTGGATTTTTATATGTATATGTACCTATATGTATATTAACATTCTTAAATCCAAGTCTCTTTTTTTGCTCTTTATTGTAGTTGAGTAATAACTGAGTGGTTTTTTTCTTCTATATATTATTAGAAGAGCTGCTTTTTGTACACATTGCCTGGATGAATGCTTTTTCAAGTTCTTTTTGTTTGTCACTTCATAGCATCCTTGAGTCAGATATGTAAAGGATGATAATCAAATAAACTTTATATAGTATCTACGGTGATAGAACATTATCCTAAAATTTTGAGGTTTGAAATTAAACACCTGACTTCTTTCCCCTCCAAATTATAGACTAAACATACTGTAATGTATTATCAGAATTTTCTCTTAAGAATTAAGTGTTTTTTATTGAACTTTTTTTTTTTTTTGCTTAGGCTTTTTAGTTATAGGAGCACTAATTTGGAAAGTTAGGTCCATTTACCCATCATATCAGAAGATTTGGAGAGAAATATGTAATGATTTTTTTCTATGACATCTACCCTTTTTTTCAGGTTCTCGACAGACATTTTATCCTGTTATTGTGTCTACGTTATTTAGTCCTTCCTGAAGACTCTTGAATTTCACATGCAGTGCTTCAATCAGCTCCTACAAAGAGGATAACTTACCTAGGGACCCATCTCTTATCGAAGAAACACCAATCGGTGAACAGGGACAGCCACAGCCAAACACACCATGAACAGGGCAACTTGGCCTTGTTTTTTTAATTCTGTTTTTTGCATTCCCAAGTGTAGATCTTTATTATAATAATTGCAATTTCCTATAGTAAAATATATGGAACATTTAGAAAATATATCTATATTATGCTCAGTTTTTTTTCTATGAAGTTTGCACTATGATTTCAACATTTCACTAGTTTTGAAATGTAAATTTTGTTTTGCTGGTTAAATTATGTGAATTTTACTCTTCTGCCCATTCTTAAAGACCTGTATGTTTTTATTTGCCACTGCATCTTATTATAATGTAAAATTTTGTTTGCGAATGTGTGAAAGAAACGGTTTATAACTTGAATCATTAGCACCACGCTCCATGTCAGTAGCAGGACTTTATACTGTTTTGTCTCCTGGAATAAGTGTTTAAAACTACTTTTATGTAGTAATAACAAAGGCATAGTGCTGTGATGTAAATCCAAACCTCTTTATGTGAGGTCTATTTGTAAAAATGGAAAGAATTAAATTTTTATAGAAGAAAAAATATATGCACACATATGCACCAATGTGTCTCTTTTTTAAATTGTGTAAAGGAAAACCCAAACCTGGCACACAATAATTAGGCATAGTTATTTGTACTGAAAAAAATGTTTGTTTTACTGGAGAAGGTACTGCAAAGTCTTCCAAATAATAAATTCCTTCAATGAATTTCATTGTTCATTTCATAGATTTCTTGATGGATGGAGCCTAGGACAGTTGAGAGGTCTTAATTTCAAGTATTAAGAGCCACTGCTATTTAAAGATGTCAGATGTAGAGATGAAGTAATTTCTAAATTATATTTTATTTATGGGGAGAAAACTGATTTTATTGAATCATTCAACTACATAGGATCCCTTGTTATCCAAGTATCCCACTGTATCAGTTCCTTAGACAGAACTGGGATTTTATTTTGGTTTGGTTCTGTGATTTCATTGATATACATCTTTTTCTACCAATGAAGACTGGCAACTATTCTTTTTTACTCATTACACCATGCTATATCACTGTGCTGCTACAGTGAGAAGCTAAAGTAATCATAACATGAAAATATTCATTAGTGAACTTAAATAAATAATCTCTACTCAAAACATATCTCCTCACTATTTCTCCCCTTTCCATTGAGTTTTGTAGGTCACTTTTTTGTTGATTGTTAATTGCTGTAGAAGTGAATAATTTGAGTTTCAAGAGATTGAGAAGCTTTTTGACAAAATTGATGAAGCCCTCAAATATTTTTGCAACAATGACCCCCCACAAAATAAATTTTAAAAAACCCCAAAAAACAATGACCTTCTATGATTTTGCAAGAAAGTAAAATGTAAAGTGAAGCATACCATTTGGTAGGATAATTGAATTTTGGAAAAAGCAGGAAAAAAATCATCATTCTAAGTATTAACCCAGTTATAGCCTACATTTTACTAAATATAAGATAAATACTTATTTTCTAATTTATTTCATTTTTCAACGTAAAGGCCCAATTAAACATCCCTCCGCTACAAGCCATTCCTTCACCCTCCAATGTTAACTATTAAATGTTTGTCCCTATTTTAAGTATTCCCTTTGTGGCCTTTTTCCAATATCTCTTATCCTCAGATAATAAGACCTTCTTATATATATTGAATAAATATTGTTCTCAGCACCAGTGAGGTTAGGGGAAGTATACTAGAGAATTTACAAGTAATTTGTGAACTAGAAACTATTTTTTTTTGTTGTTTCCTTGAATTGGAGAAAGGACAGCTTTTCTTTTTACTAACAGAGTTTTAATTCATTGCACATTCATTCAGCAAACACCTTTTCAGCAACCATTGTGTGTAGATCTGGTTTGAAAGAGTCTTTTCTTCTTATTACATTATGAGAGGACTTATAATGAATTATAATAAAGACACTTATCTTTTGTGAAGATATTCCACTCTTTTAGTGGTTTTTATGGAACAAGACTATACTTTTTTTCAAAAGCACGTATTATTAAAATTTAGTAGGAAACATAAAAAGAAATTAATAATCAAGTAAATGTTTTTTTGTCAACTTATTTTAAGAAGTTATTGACATTTTGTAATGAAACACCCTGTCTTTCAAAGTGTTATAGCATAACTCAGGCAGCCCAAAGTTTGTGGGAGAAATGATTTCGTAAGTGCTAAAACAGAATAAATTCATATAATCTTTAGAACTTGAATTATTTTCTTAATTTTACTTCTTAATGGCCCCCAAATACATAAAAGCAAATTCAGTTGTGCTTTTTATTTATTTATTCATTTATTTTTAGTTTTCAACGTTCATTTCCACAAGATTTTGAGTTCCAAATTTTCTGCCCATCTCTCCCCTACCCCCACCCCAAGTTGGCAAGCATTGATTACCACTTCCCCCAGTCTGCCCTCTCTTCAATTGTGCTTTTAAAAAATGGAACTGTAATCTTTTTTAAACTATCATTTTACTTTTTTCCTGCAGCCTGTTGGCAATATTCATGCTATGTAAAACAGGAAAAAAAATTATTTTAAGTTTTATATAGCCCCCTAAAGGTAAATGGACATCTGTGAGTCAAGTTAAATTTAAAAAAGAAAAGATAGAGATAAATAGGTAGTAGGGGAAATAAGGGGAAATAAAGGTGTCAGGTTATTTCTGTTACTCAGTATATTCCTTTGGAGGAAACCAGTACGGGAAGGATACGGTTCATTTCCTGGGGATTAGGTACTTCAGTGCTCCTTTAGTTGATTTGTGCTTTTTCCACATCTTTCTTAGCATAAATTTGAATTTAAACCTACTTCATATAATTAGGCCAGTAATTTAGTTTTTGTTACATGTAGATTTTTTTTAAGTGATAGAACAACTATGTAGAACATTTTGCAAGAGTCTGTTCTGTAGTAGAGTAACATGGTGGCCATAAACTGGTTTTTAAAATATTTTGGTAACTTTTTATTTTATGTAATTGATTTCCTTTGTGATCCTAGGTCTATTATTTTATGCATTTAGAAAAACTATTTTGAGATGTCCTTAGGCTTTACCAGTCTGGCAAAGGGTTAATTTGTTTTCAATCTGCATATTTCTATTTTATATGTTCATGTGGTAAAGTTTCCCCATAGAACTATAATTCTGTAGTGCTTTGATTCTTCATTCATTACCAGCAGTGATAGGTGTAAAGACTTACACTTTTTATCATTAAAAAGAATCTGTCGAAGGGACTTCATTATTTTAATTATAATTTTAAAGTTATTTCTCCTTTGCTGTATTCTTTTTCTTTTTGAATAATGAACTGGAAATAAATAACCTTCTGTACAATGTAGTTTTTTCTTAACACAACAGTAATTTTCCTTATTGTCTTTTTTTCCTTTTCTTTTCTAAAATGAGGTGACATTTTATATAGTGAAGAAGAACTAAAACTGCTTTATGCTTTTTCCTTATCTTCTTACTCAATTTTGCATTAAATTAATAATTTTAGATAGATCATCCTTGTGGGATAGTCTATATCATTGGATTCTTTAATTCGCAGATTTTCAAAAATAGGGTTTATTCATGAGTAAGTCAAAAGGATGTTCAGAATTTTCTAGCCTATAAATTGAATGAAAATATTGTTAGTGTATAAATGCAGAAGTTAAACATGTATGCTTATTCATAAAGAGAAATGGTCATGTCAGAATTAATATATATATAGTTAATATTTGACATTTCTGAGAGTGTGTTTATATTTTAGTTATGAAGTTGGTTCTTAAATTAATTTCCATAAAAAAGATAGCTAAACTAGAGATTCCTAAGATCATACCAGTTCAAACTTTGCAAACTTTATAAGTGTTTAGTTTCTTTAAACTCTCTTCCAGGCCAAGGGCTAAAATGTGATCTGTTTTACATCCTCATGTAGAACCATGAATTTCTGAGTTGTAGTCTTGCATTTTGAACCCAGGTTTCAAATAGTTTGATTCCTAAGAACATAGTGTTATGTGTGTAGAAAGAACTAAGTTCTAGGAAAGATACAAAAATTTCCCCATAAATCATTACTGGCATTATGACTAACATTTTTATTAAGGTGAAATCAAAAGAACTTAATTTCTTACCCCTAATTTTAATATCTTCCAACAGTATTTCAAGAACAGGCTCAGCATTACTGAATGTTTTTTAGAAGTCTATTCCGTTACTACAATGCTGTTTACAAGTTAGTTGAAGTAATTTTGTTCATCAGTTTAAAAGTAACTTTAAATGTCTTATGAAAACATTTTCTAGTTTGGGTGAATGAGGAAGAACATTCCAACAATTTGAAAATCATTTCAACAGTGTTAAAATCCTATAGGAGACTTGTGTTCTTTATAAATGGGGATACAGCACCACCTCTTGGTCAAATTGAATTTTTATTTAAAAGACAAATTACTTGATAAAATAAATCAGTCAAATCACATTTATCATTCATTACATTTCACCATATGTATGGCAGATTCATTTTTTGGGAGAGACATGGTAAGAGATACTATCTGTAGATTTGTGTTAATATCATACATAGGATATAAAATCACAAAGCAACTTGGTTTTTTTCTTCCTTGGCCATGCTATAAAAAATTAGCATTAGAAGCAGAGTTGTTTTTCCCTCTCTTACATGTTTATTAAATAAGTGAGGAGACTAGAATACTGAACATACTGAGTGTTTCATTTTTTACTTAAGATTTGCACATGCAAGATGTACATTGAAATTAAAAGAAAATAATTTACTAACCATTTTTTTCGTGACATTCTATAGTTAGCAAATAAAATGGAATTAATTCTCTGATGCCATTGTTACATATTTATTTTTCTTTTAGGAAAAGGATTTTTTCCCTTTATACTTTTTGTTATCCTCTTAAATAGTTCTCTTAAAGAAGAATAAATATTTTAGTTGCTGAGTAGTGATTTTTGTGTGAATCTATAGAGGCATAAATCTAAAGAATAGCACACTACTATAAAGAATGTGCCTTTTAAAATCAAATTTAGTCTTAAAACATTAACTTTGGCTTTTACATTTTGGGTGTTCAGATATGAAATAGGGACTTAAGTAGATGGAGATAAATATAAAAATATTTAGAAACTGTCTGATTTGACCATAGTGAAACATCAGTTTGAAGTGACATTTGACTCTCTCAAAGAGATTAAAAATATATGTTCTTTAAGAATAAGCAAAAAGGCATCCATAATACTCTTTTGCTTCTTGACATCAAAGTGAATGTTAAGAGCTATATCAAAGTCTTAACCCTTATACATTAGTAATATATATAGTAAATAAATTAGTGCTTTTGAGTCTTTAGGGAGGTTCTTCTTTTTTTAAAGTAATTTCTTTTTAGGCATAATAATACCCTGGTTAACATCAGGATATGTAGTATTAGCAAGAAAATTCTTGAATAGGATTACCAGAAGAATCTTGAAATTAAGGTGTCCAAATTAATATACGTGTATTTTGTAAAAAAGTGTAATTGTTATCTATTAGTTTCAGAGATGGTTGTGTTAGACATAAGAATTAATGAGCTTTTCTATTGGTTTTTGAAAAGCTTAATATTAAGGAAAGGAAAAAAGACTCATTTATGTATTAGTTCAAAATGTGAATTCTACTTATTTTTACATGCTCTTTATATCTTTTGTATACCTGTTATGTAATAGACATTTTGTTTCCAATTAATTTCTGACAGTTGTACAGTGAAATCCAGTTAGTTACTGTAAAGACATTGAGGTAGACATTCTGAGGTATAGAACTCAATAAAAAAGAGTTTAAGATTTCTAATATAATATTTATATAATAAATTAATGTATTAACTTTAAAGTTAATTTTCTAAAAAACATTAATTTGTATGCCTTCTTAAAAGCACTTTTGAGAAATTCTTATAAATATGTATGGGGATGAGAATATTTGTTCAAAAGGTTGATGTTATTAAATGAAAACATAGGCTTATGAATTTACATTTATACTTGTTTTATAGAAGTAATCTGTTGCATTAAACAGCTCCAAGTACAAATTTCTTTTCATAGGTTTTTTAAGGAAGGCATTAAGAAATAATTTTAATATCTTGTGTTCTTTATAGAAAGAGTTTTGATTTTAAAGTGAAGTCCTTCAAGTGTTTGTTTTAAAGCAGAGCAGAACAAGATAGATGCACTTAAGGTTAAAGTTCTTTTATTTTTTTCTACATTTCAGAATTTATTTATTTAATTTTAGTTTTTAACATTCATTTCCACAAGATTTTGAGTTCCAGATTTTCTCTCCATCAACTCCCCTACCCCCACCCCAAGATGGCAAGGATACTGATAACTCCTTCCTCCAGTCTGCCCTCTCATGTACCCTCCTTCCCCCCTTCCTTCTTGTAGGGCAAGATGTATTTCTATACAAGGGTAATATTCTGAAGCAAATTATTTACATGTCACTGACAATAAATATTCTTGAAGATTATAAACTTAATATCTAGAAATAGGATTTTTTTTTTTGGTTTATTAGTCATTGATAAGGAGATTTTTAAGGGAATAATGTGCCAGGTGCTGTGCTGAGTAAGTACTTTTTACAAATATTATCTCATTTGATGCTTACAACAACCTTGTAAAAATAAATACTATTATTGTCCCCGTTTTGAAACTGAGGCAGACATTAAGTGACTTGCCTAGGGTTACATAGTGTCTGAGGTCAAATTTGAACTCAGGTCTTCTTGACTCCAGTCCTGGTGCTTTACACCCTTACCATCTAGGTTCTTGATAGTTTTCCTCATCAATTATTAAAAGGATCTTCCCAGTCACATGCAACAGTGTCTTCTAATTGGCTGTCTTTGAGTTTTCTTGGCTTTTTCTTGGGGTTGATGGAGTGGAGGAGGAAAGAAATGGGGAAGAAGGATTTAGACTCAGGAAGGTTTTCTGTTGATCTTGTTTGAGTTAAGTTTCTCTAATATGAAATATTATATCATCCATTTGGTATTATCACATTTCTACATATTTATTGGAATTTATATGTCCAGAGCGAGAGTTCTTAACCTAGATTTAGTCTGTCTGTGAACTTAGATGGGAAAAATCACATTTTTATTTCAGTGTAATTTATTTCCTTTGTATTTTATGTATTAAAAACATTGAGAAGGGGTCCAGGACAAAAAAAGGTTACAAACCCCAGAAAATTAGTAAATATTCAGAGCAAATAGCAATTTTGTGGCTCTGACTTGTATTAAAATTCTGAAACTCTGCATGTACATTTTAGAACCTTTGAATGTTAGGAATCAAGAATACGTGTGTATGTTGTGTATGTGCATATGGACATAGAGCATAAACAAAAATACATGTGTATATACCCATATTGTTACTTTAAGAAAAAAACTTTTGCAGTCAACTTGATAAAACATGCAAATACACAATTTTTTTGGGTGACAGCATCATTTGTTCTCAGAGACTGAACAGTTGTGGTGTTTTGAATGTAGATGTATTTGTTTAAATTGTAGAACACATTTGTTTAAATTGAATATTTTTTTCAGGACTTTTTGTGGTTTCTCCATTAATAGTGGGTTTTACTATGAGAAGTATTTCTGAGTATGTATTATTAATATATGAGTGATAATTTAATTTGTTATTCATTTTAAATAAATAATTTCACAGTTTTTATTTTTCTTATTTAATAGAAATAGGCCTTAC
Organism: Pseudochirops cupreus; assembly: GCA_028627135.1. NCBI lineage: Eukaryota > Metazoa > Chordata > Mammalia > Diprotodontia > Pseudocheiridae > Pseudochirops > Pseudochirops cupreus. The sequence continues at coordinate 252,516,948 of CM053583.1, read as the reverse complement.
TCACTAAAGTTCTCAGATATATTGGAACTTGAATCATGTTGGTAATCCTAAAGGACATCCAGAAATATTCTAAAATGAATTTCAGGAAGTGAAATGTATTTTGTTTCTGTGTTCAAAATGCTTTTTATAAAAAAATGTTGTAGTGTTGATATAGTTGTAGATCTGACATAGGGCATGGCGGAGAAGCAAGGGCATAGGATTCCAATATTAGTAGTAAGGGTTTCTTTTTTCACATTTTCTGTTTGATGTATATAGGTTTAAGGATGACCACTTTAAACCCTTTAATGTTTTAATGACAGATATTTCTCATTCTAAAGTAGGAACAGAATGGGGTTGAACATCTCATGGAAGAGACAAAGGTTAATTGTTACAATAGAGGGGGAAAAGAGGAAGGAAAAAGGGAAAGAGTCAACCTTACTCTCATGGAATTTGGCTTAGGGAAGGAATAACATAAACTCTAAACTGGGCATCTTGCCACACAGGAGAATAGGGAGA
>CM053583.1:252497954-252515953 GCA_028627135.1 Pseudochirops cupreus | reverse complement strand
ACTGGGATGGCTGTTTTGGGGTGGTGGGCGGGGGAAAGACAGGGAGAAAATATGTAACTCAAAAAAAATTTAATAAAATAAATTTATTATTAAAAAAAAAAAAGAAATACTACTACCATGTAGCCTACAACAAACTTTCTAGAATATTATAGCTGTTAGTAACCATCTGCAAATTTACATATTGTCATACAAGAAGTGAAAGCTGGCAATCAACACAGGAGTAATGAAGACAACACAAACATTAAGAATCAAAGGAAATGATAAATGGTTTTTCTCCAAATTTAAAGTAAAGAATTTCTCAAATTTATTTTGTATCATACTTGCTAGAAGGGAATTCTCTATTTGTAGAAAAAAAAGGAGAGAGAAATGTTGCCATGGTTAGTATTACCTAAATAATTTTTTTTTTTTAAATCAGGTCATTCTTCACATTTGAAAATGCTATTACTCCACCATCAGAAAGACATACACCCATACTTTCCACTAGAGGTGAGATGTCTTGAGTCATCTCTGGACTCTTAACCTTTTACCCAGCTACCAATGATATATGTTCAAAAAGATCAGCCAAGACTGAGGGGGGCAGAGTCTATGACTCTGGAAGAATTCTTTGTACAAAATGGACCCATGTAGGAAAAGTTACAATGTAAAATCTAGTGCCATATAATCAAACTTCCAAATGATCACCTTACAGAACTAGACAAAAAAAACTAACTAATTCATATGAAGGAATAATCAGTCAATAATCACAAGGGAAACAAAGGACTTAAGATGATTTGATTATTGGGAAATATGACAAAAGACAATAATTGTTAATGTTAGGGGGTCTACAAGAGGACATCACTCCTGATGGTGCTGTGAATTGGTCCAATTTCTCTGAAAAAAAAAAAGATCTGAAATTATACCAAGAATCAATAAACTACATATACACTTAGAACCAAAGCTCTTACTCCTGGGTACATTTCAATGAATTCACAAAAGAAGAACAGCAGAATTCATATACACAAAAACACAGCTGCATTTTTTATAGCAGTAAAGAAATGGAAACAAAGTCACTACCCATTAAGTAGAGGATGGCTGAACAAATGATGGTGTATGAATGTAATGGACTATTATTGCACTCTAAAAAAAGATAAATATGAAGAGCTGTTCCTCACACACAGCACCCTGTTGCTTGTCCTGTGCTGCCTTGGCTATCCTCCCTGCCTAGAATGCTCTCCCTTCACCTCCATATCTCAGATTTGATAGCATCCTTTAAAATGTGTCTCAAACACCATCTTATACAGGAGCCCTTTCCCAGGACTCCCACCTGCTAGTGCCATCCTGTCAAAAGTTACCTTCCATCTACTCTATGAATCTTGTTTTTTCATGTTATCTCCAGCAGAATGTATGAATTATTTTTGTTGTTTCCTTCATATCCCCAGCAGTTAGCACAGATCCTGGTATGAAGTAAATGCTTCATAAATGCTTGTTAATATATCTATTTCATTCCATCGTCAACCTTAGAAAGAGATGCATAGGAACTGACACAGAGGGAAGAATGCAGAGACAGAAGAACAATTTACATGGTAACAATAAAGAAAAACAACACTAAAACTGCCTGACTAACTGGGACTTAAGAAGGCTGATGGTGGAGCACGTCGGGTCTTTCAGGAGAGGTCCAGAATGGAATACAAACAGGCATGAGCCAAAGTGTTGAACTGTTTTTCTTGACTATACCTATTACAGGTGAAGCTTCTATGAGATGGGAGGAGTCAATGGGAAGTGACAATGATGAAAAAGGAAAATCAATCAATAAAACTTTAAGAGCATAGTGACAATGTGATCAGGTAATTCAATTACCCCATAAAAAGTAAAGGCTTTCAACTTAAATCATCTCCAATAATACACAGAAGAAAACATGGAGCTATAATATACTCTCCCTTCCTGCCAAACAATAAGTAAATAAAGAAAACATTCCCTTTCAGAGACTCTCAAACTCTTAACAAGATACTGGGCCAATCAGAACAGGATTATGAGGTTATAAAAGGGATCTGCCTTCATTTTTGGGTTGCTCACATGAAATCAATTTCAGTTTTATATTACTAAAAAAATATAAATGCTCATTTGGTTGTTATGGAGACCACAAGCTGACCGGCAATGAGGAAATTTCACCTGTCTGCTGTTATGGAACAAGTATTTACTGAACATCTATCATGTTGCAAGACATACCACCATGTGTTATAGGGACACAAAGAAATAACACTGACTGACATGTATGCTTATTTTATCTGTATTTAATGCTTCAGAAGATAAGATGATAATAGAGTTGAGAAAATAGAAGCAACACCATTCACAAATACTCCATCAGGGCTTAGAAATGCACTACTATAGTAAGCTAGAAAGAAATCACTTCTAGATTCTCTCAATCTAAGAATCTGCAGAGGGTGCCCCAATATCCTACAGAGATCTCAGGTCATAGGTTGAATGCAAAGAGCAGGCCCCTAGAACCTTCAAGGCAGATTCAGCATCACTGACTACTCAGATGCACAGCCTAACCCAAGCCTTCCCCAAGATGTGTGGCTTCAAGAGTCAAACTAGGGAGAGCAATTTTCATACTTCAGGACACTGCAGAGGGGTCCAGCCTGGCACTCCCTGACTGAGCTAAACAGAACTGGAGCTAAAGGTCAAACACTCTCCAAGAGATCACGGATGCAAGAGTCTAGCACAGTGGTTCCCAACCTTCCTAATACCGCGATCCTTTAATACAGTTCCTCATGTTGTGGTGACCCCCAACCATAAAATTATTTTCATTGCTACTTCATAAATATAATTTTGCTACTGTTACGAATTATAATGTAAATATCTGATATGCAAGATATATTTTCACTGTTACAAATTGAACACAACTCACAGGTTGAGAACCGCTATTCTAGCATGAAAGAAGCCTCAGGGTCTATGGGGCGAGTCCATAGCAGCAGTCCAGGCCTAAGTCAAAGAAAGCCTGAGCCCGGCCCAAAAAAGCCATAGCTAAGCATAGACAGCAGCTTCTAAGCATTCCAGATAGAGTTCAGTGGAACCAGTGGCCCAAGCATAGCTGCCAAGAGAAAGGCCCAAGAGTCCCAGTCCCTAAAGCCTGTGGTAGGAACCCAGCATGGAATTGCCCTTGAGCTTAGCAGTACTGGGGGGGGGGGGGGAAAGGGAGGAAGGGTACGACCAACAGAAGACCCTAGGCAGAACCTACAGCAGAGAGAGAAGGTCCCTTGAAGGAGTGCGCTAGTCCATCCCACTATACCCACGACCATGCAGGCCCTGACTACATGACAACTGCAAGGTTTGACCCAACTGTATACCCTTCAACCTATACATGGAGGCAGATGAGATGAGAAAACCAAGCAAAACACCAATATCATAAGGAAATACTTTGGTTTGAGGGATACCCAGGGGATAAAACCCAAAGAGGACAGTGACCTCCACAACAACTCCAGGTAAAACATCAGATAAAAACAATGTCCTGGTCACAGACCACAGAAGTACCTAGAAGAAAAGAAACAAGAGATACAGAAGGGAAAATCTAAGAATGAAAGAATGGCAAGGGAGACTGACACCTTGTAAGAAAAAACAAAAAAACTCACTTGAATGCCCCCAAAATCGGAATGGTCCAGACAGGAAATAATTTGATGAGAAAGTAAGAAACATTAAAAAACAAAACAAAAAGACCAAAAAAAGCAGAATAAATTCTAAGGAATAATAGGTCAAAAACAACTGACCTGAAAAGCAAGTCAAGGAGAAATAACTTAAGAATTATCCAAACATCTGAAAATCACAATCAAAAAAGAACTCTGGATACCCTATTTTCAAAATTATAAATAAAAACTTACAAGAGCTCTTAGAACCAGAGAGCAAAGTAAAAAAGAAAGAATCCAATGGTCACCTCTAGAAAGAAATTCCAAAATGGAAACTCCCAGGAACATAACAGTTAAAATCTATCAAGTCCAAGTTAAAGAAAATATACTCCAAGCAGCAAAAAGGAGTTCAAATACAAAGCAGTCACAATAAAAAAATCACACAAGACATAGCAACTGCTACTCTAAGGATATGAGTTCCTGAAATGATGATTTAATTCTAGAGCAAAGAGGTAACTGGGAAAATAATTTATATAATGAGATCATTATAAAGAAAAAACTCTGAGATTTCTAATACTTGATCAATATAATAAATCATGAGTTCAAAAGAATGAAAATGAAACAAGCAACTCACTTCCTGACAATTAATTCATCACTTTAATTTTCATCAACTTTAATTGCCTATTTCTGATAAGAATAACACAATTCGAAAAGAAAAGACGTTATCTAGTTCAGTCATACTACCAGTTACCAAACCATAACAGGAGCCAGAATTAACATTTATGTTTCAAACTGAGAAAAATATCCACTTTGATACATACAACAACATACTATGTACCCTTCCAATATTCTTCTGGCTCAGTATTAGCCCAAAACAGGGTGGGACAGTGTAATATTTCAAGATACTGCTAATAATCATCAAGAAATTACAATACCCCAAATTTCCATCATTTTGAAAGAAAAACAGCAAGGGTCTGATTAAAGTCAAAGAGCAGACCACAGTGAACTTTAATCTATCTCGCCTCTCTCATGCATGCTTATCTCACTTACAGCAAAAGTCAGGGCTAAGATCACAGGTTACAGAAGAGCTTCCTATCTGAATTGGTGGAAGAAGTTTCTACATTAGAAGTTCCCTGCGCCAATGATGACACAGACCAGCAACCCAACCCAACCAAAAAAAAATTTTTACCAACATATATAGTCACGCAAACTGTTAGTTGCAAGTACTTGTGTGTGTGTGTAGTTTTTTTGCTGTTTATTTGCTTAAGTGGTTTCTGGAAGTGTACTTTAAATTTGTGTGTATGTGTGTCTCTGCTCTGGCAGTACTAAATTTATCAACAACAAAAGGAAATAAAATTCCTCAGTAACCATCAGAAGAAAGTAAGTCTTATGAGAGGATTAATATTTTAAGACAAAATTGTATTCCTAGTAATACTTGATATATTATTTGCATGGATAAAAATATATAAATATGTATTTATATAAATATACTTATTTAACAATGCTTCAGTAAATGTTATAAATGAAAACAAAAATACCACAGAAAAACATTCTAAGTAAAGTATTTTGGATATACATTAATATACATTTGGATATACATTAATTAAATTTGTTCATACACTAAACATAAAGACATGTTCTCATGAAATGCCAAAAGGCAATTTTGCCAATTCTTAACTTTTTAATTAGAATCTTAACCTTGATAATTCAGACAGTATAAGATGTTTTAATACATCTGTTTTTGTAATGTCATTTTTCAAGTTAAATGGTTCAAAACATATACTTCAGAAAATGGACATCTGAAACCACAATTTGGGAACCACTGGAATAAAAATAAAATTAACTCTTCCACCTTATCATATACCAGGAAGGATGCTCAAACCAAACATAAGGAATTATTTTAAGGTTTTGAGAATAATATCTTCAGTAGAAAAGAACAGTAATTCTATTTTCCAAAATGTTACTGGTGTTACTGCTACCTACATATGAAAGAAAACCTGAAATTAAACCTAATCATTCCATTTTCAAACTACACCAAGTAAAATTTTCATGTTAAATTGTACAACTACAAAATCATTTTGCTATTTGATCCAAAAACAAATTATATTCATGAGCTTAAAGTTCCTCTTTTTACCTCAAAACAAAGAGAATATGAAAGGAAAAATACAAAATCAAGTACTTCAAAATACGTAACAGCTCTCTCTCATTCTCTCTCTGTGTATTAATATGTATTTCCATGCACATACATAGAATGTGTATATATGAACGTATCATTTGATAACATCATGAATCCTGTTCCTAGCATTATATTACCCTAGAATCTAACTTCAACCTAATACATAACTCTCAGACTGGATACACTACAAACTCATTTTAGCTAATCTCAACAGGGCCCTCACAAGGCAAGACAATCCTTTTATTCCTCTCTTGACTAGTCATCTCACTCTCTCAATCTTTTTTCCCCTCAAGATCCCAAACCACACTTCTTCTGTCATTTGGTAGATGATCTCACTTCGCTTACTGTGGAAACAGAAGCCATTTGCAATTAACTTCCATTAAGAGCCAAACTCCATGAAAAATCTATCTACTTTGAGTGTCTTTTCCTCTCATTCATTTCTCAATCCTTTGCAATCTAACTCCTGACCATCACCAAATTGAAAGTGCTTCCTACAAAGTTATTAATGATTCTCTTGTCAAATCTCATCCTTTTTTACCTTTTATTGGATAACCTCCACTCTGGAAGAACCAAACTACCAAGTATTCAAACTCTAGTGCAGAGAGAGCAACTCCAATGGGCTGGCCACATCTGCCTAAAAGACTATTTTACAGAGAACTTACACAAGGCAAGTGCTTACACAGAGGTCAGAGAAGAAGCATTACAAGGACACTCTCATGAGACATAGGAAACATTGGCACAGGACCACCCAGTCCAGTACGCCCACATCAAAGAAGGCACTGTGCTTTATGAGAAAAGGAGAATTGCGATAGCTCAAAAGAAATGTGAGATGCGCAAATTTAGAGACATCTCCATCTCAAATGTTCATATGCACCATTTGCGCCTGACCTGAGGTAGAGCCTTCCAAGCTCATATTGGTCTGATCAGCCACAGTCAGACATGCCGTACCTTGACCTCAACATAATAACATCATTTTGGTCCTCCTCAAGAACAAAGGACAACAATCAACCAACCAATCACTCTTCTGGATATTCTCCACTCTGGGATGTCACAGCACAGATCTCATCCTACTTGACTCATTGTTCATAATCATTTTCCTTTGAAAGATTATCCTCTATATATCCCCTAAATCTATGGTTTTCCCCAAGGTTCTATCTTGAATACTCTCCTCTCTCTGTACTCTCTTGGTGACCTCAAAATATATTATTTCCAACCCTAGTTTCTATACTGGGCTCCAGTCTCACCATAAATTGCCCAATGGACATTGTGAACTGGTGCCCACAGGAATCTTAAACACAACATATTCAAAACTGAACATAATCAAAACCCATGCCTTCTCTAAGCATTCCTATTTCTTTTGAGAGCACCAAGTCACCCAGGTGGACAACCTCTGAGTTATCATCAACACCTCATATTCCCTATCATTCTATATATACAATCGATTGTCAAATCTTATTTCTACCTTCATACCACCTCTCATACCTGTCCCTTCTGTGTACACACAGAGGAAACCGAATTCACCAGGCTCTTATCACCTCTAACCTGGACTATTTTTCAACAGACTAATGGGTCTCACTTTCAGAAGTCTCTTCTCTCTCCAATTCATTATGCACACAGCTATGAAAGGGACACCCATAAAGCACAGGTCTGACCATACCATGCCCCTCCTCAAACTCCAGTAGGGTGTTCTTGACTCTAGGATCAAATACAAACTCTACTGGTTGGCATTTGAAGCTCATCACAGTCCAACCTACCCTTCCAGGCTCCCCCTTCAAGCCATACTGGCCTTCTTGCTACTTTTCATAAGCAATATTTCATCTCTTAATCTCGTATTTCTTAAGCACTTTCAAATGCCAAACCACGCAATATGCCTGGTGTTGGGACAAGCACAAAGAATTAAACAGTATCTATCTACAAGGAGCTCACATTCTAATAGGAGACAGAAAAGATACATAAAAATATATACAGCATAAGCATAAAGTAAATACACACAATACAGACCAAATAGTTAAATACAAACCATGGGTAGTTGGGGAATCAGGAAAGGCTTCATGCATAAGATAGTGCCTAAGTTGTATTTTAAAAGATGAGATGGACTCTAGGAGGCAAAAGAAGTGCATTTCAGGCACTGGGGACAAACAGGGTAAAGGCACAGTGATGGGAAATGAAGTACTATGAGTGAGGAATAGGAAAGAAAGCCATGTTGGTTAGATCGCAAAATTCCAGAAGAAGCCATCCAAAGAGGTTGGAAAACAGTTTGTGGCCAAACTTTGAGGCTTTAAAAGCTAAAGGCAGTCACTTAAGTTGACTGAATAGGGAAGTCACATCGTCAGTTGTGTTTAAGGAAAATTGTTTTGGCATCACAGTATAGGATGGACTGGAGTAGGAAGAGACTTGAGGCAGAGACCAATAAGAACCCACTGCAATTCTCTAGGCAAGAGTTAATAAGGGCCTGAGCTAAGGTGATAGACGTATGAGAAAGGGTCAGACTTGAAAGATGTTGTGAAGGTTATAATAGCAGGATTTGACAACTGACATGAGGTGAAGGAGATCCAGGATAATGCTGAGTTTATAGACCTGAGATACTGGCAAGATGGTGATTACTTTGACAAAAATAGAGACATTTAGAACAGGGGAGGGCTTCAGATTTGTACATACTGAGTTTAGGATGTTTCCAGGATACCTATTCTGAAATGTCCAAATGGAGATCTTAGTGATCCAGGCAATCTTATGGGAGAGAGTGGGACTGAATCTATAGATGAGAGATATAGAGATAAGAATTAAACCAATGGGAGCTAAAAAGGCTACCACCTTTTATGACCACTATTGTTCTTCAGTTTCAGTAGTACCCAATTCTTTATGACCCCATGCACCATAACACATCAATACTGTCCATGGGGTTTCTTCGCAAAGACACTGGAATGGTTTGCCATTTCCTTCTCTAGTGGATTACAGCAAACGGAGGTTAAGTGACTTGCTCAGGGTCACACAGCTAGTAAATGTCTGAGGTTGAATTTGAACTCAGGTCTTCATTTTATGATTTTATGATCAGTAGCTTCCTCCAAAATTTAGTTCAAGCACCAAATGAGGCCATTACTGATTTCCCCAAAAATGCTGGTTCCTCCTCGCCAAAATTATCTTATATATACTTTCTATCAGTATATAGATACATATCATATCGATTACTATATACGTATGTGCATGTGTGTATTAGATGCATATGTGTTTTTCTTCCATATAATTTAAACTCCTTAAGAACAGGGACCATTTAATTTTTGTCTTTGTATTTCCAGAGCCTAGGACAGAGTCTAGGACAGTGCCTGACATACAGTAAATGTTTAATAAATGCTCGTTGATTGAATACAGAGAGTATCTCTACCACTGTGTAATGTTTTAAACCCCTAAAATAAGAACACATCAACTAGAAAAAAAGGTTTAAAATGTGTGTTTTTGTGGTACATTTATCATCTAGGTTAAATTAACAAGCTTTAAAACAAGTTTACGATTTCATCTCAATTTCATTTAAAGAAAGAAGAAATGATTTCCATTTGTCCCAGAAATACATATATTGTCTTATCCAAATTTCCCAAATGTGTCAAATATCCTCTTCAACAGAGTGAGTATGGGATCATGAGAAGACAACAAGACTTGGAGTCAAATGATTCAAGTTCCAGTCCTAAACCACTACACCAGTGGTTCTCAACGTTCCTAATGCCGCGACCCTTTAACACAGTTCCTCATGTTGTGGTGACCCTCAACCATAAAATTATTTTCATTGCTACTTCATAACTGTAATTTTGCTACTGTTATGAATCTGATATGCAGGATGCATTTTCACTGTTACAAATTGAACATAACCCACAGGTTGAGAACCGCTGCACTACACATTTGTGTGTCATGAGAAGCAAGTGAAACTGGATTTGGGGCACTAGAAAGGACCTGGGTTCAAATCATCATTTTGAAATTTACAACTCGCGTGACCTTTAATGAAGAGTAGTATTATTAGCAACAATTTCATCATCAATAGCCTCTGACATTTATACAGCATTTTAAAGCTTTTATAGTATCTTATATAAATTATCCCACTGAAGAAGCCTTACAACAATCCTATGAGATAATTATTAAAGTTATTATTATCCCCATTTAACAGCTCAGAGAAATTAAATCAGTGGCTCATGATCAACTAAACTAATAAACAACAGAAGCAGAATTTAAACCCAGGCCTTTCGTGATTCCAAACCAAGTATTCTTTTTACTATACTTAAAATGCCTTAAATGATGATTATAGTAAGTCACAATCCCTCTAAGATTGCCTTTCCTTGGTTGTAAAATGAAAATAATTTCTAAAGCCTCAACAGCTCAAAATCTTATGAACCCCCTCCTCCCTGCCTGAGTTTCCTCAAATTTATGATAATAACAATACCTACAATGGCTTACAGGGTGGTTGAAACAGAAGTACTTTTTAAAACTGTAACACATTATACAAAGGACTTATTATTATATCTCAACTCCTAACCTTGGCAATTAGTAAATTTTTAAAAACAATCAGTAAGGCTAAGTACATAAAACAGTTATCTGTCAAGACTACAAAATTAACTTAATTAAAATAAATGTGAAATGTGATATGGCAACAAATACTTTGGTTTTCATTCTATTTACATTTTGGATTTATTTTCCAAACTACCTCTTAAATAACAGGAAGGTGGTCCTTGTGCTTGAGCTTTTTCCTAGTTATTTTCTCAACTACCCAAGTGCTTTGATTTCCTGCTTCATGCTACCTGCAAAGGAATGAATAATGAGCTGGTGCCTGATAAATTAAATGTATCTAGTTAAATACATGACACTGTAGAAAATGCCATCCCTAAACCTTATAAGGAACCATATCGTAGGTGCTAGGAAGAAGTCTAGCAATTAAGTCCTTTAGGAAAAAACCAAGACAGGTTTGTTTTATACTAAATGTTAATGTGATAAGATTATGCTGTTATGCACCTACACTGTATGTTACTATCTGGAAACATGATAAACTTTGTAAATGAGAATGGTCAAGGAATGGGACTGTCTTCTTATTAAATATTGTGATTATATAAAATAACCATATAGAAAATAATATCTGAGAATTAGAATATAATCAAACATACTTAAAGAGGCAGTGCAGCATAGTGGAGAGCTAGACTTGGAAATCAGGAAGACCTGGAATCAAGACCTAACTGATACATACCATGTTATTTAACCTCTTGGTGCCCTAAAGAATTCCCTTAGACAAGTTTCAGAGAAGGTGCCAATCTGCACTGGTTGAAGACTTTCCTCACTGACAGCTTCCTACACAAACATTTAACAAAACTATACTGTATGGAATATAATTTAATCTGTATCAAGTTATAAGGCACTTGTAGATCTTTAAAGTGTCATGTCAATGTCATAAGCAATTATACTGTGGAAACATGGAAAATGCTTTTACGTAATAGAGTTATCTGGTAAAATTGGCTACAGTTAAAGCTAATTTAAAAAGTTAAAATCAATGTTCTACATACTATAACTCAACATGTTGCTACTGTTCCAATTTTTAATTTCTGAAGAAATCGGAAACAATTACTCACATATAACTCTTCATTGAACTTCTAAAACCATTTAACACTCTGAATTTCTGTGATTACACCCATTAGAGCCCCAAATCCAAAAGCCTTTTGGTAATTGCTTCAGGTCACTAATGAATGTAAAATTCATATGGAAAAATATATAAAAACTGCACTTCCTACAACTAGTGAAGAAAATCAGTGTTCTGATCAGACCATGTGTATTGCCGAGACAATATTCATAGCACCAATGGTGACTATAAATATGCTGGCATTGTTCTAAATCGTAAAATATAAGACTCTCCATAAAGAAGACAGAAGCAAAACATTTATTCAAGCACCAGTAAGTCAAATCCCAACACCACAAAACTGAACCCATCATAGCAACAAAGAAATCTATACACAATAACACTGCAGAGGGCAACACCATCCCAAAGCCTTTCCCCTGCTCAGGCCTTCCCACAAACACTCAATATCCTAGGTGTCTGCTTGCCTGAGTCCTCTCCTCCCTCCATTCTAACTGCTATGACTCATTTCCTGCTCTACCCCTTCCTGCTCCACCCATTCAGCAAACTCCTCCCACCACAGGCTAAATGTGATTACATTCGGCCTATTAAGGGGCAGGGAAGATCTTAGAATTACCATTACCATTATACCATGTAACATGACTTTTGCTCTGTACCTGAAAGCAACATTACATATTATTTTAAAATATTCCCTTTGGTAGCCTAAATTTTATAATCTCTCCTTGTTTCCCCTAAATTAGAAACTAAGGGCTACAAAGATCACACTGTACAATGTTCATTGAAATGAAACCCAAGATGGGGCGGCTAGGTGGTGCAGTGAATAGAGCACCAGCCCTGGAGTCAGGAGGACCTGAGTTTAAATCCAGCCTCAGACACTTAACACTTACTAGCCGTGTGACCTTGGGCACGTCACTTAACCACAACTGCCCAGCCTTTCCCCCTCAAAAAAAAAAAAATGAAATCCAAGGGTAAAAAGAGAACAAAGTCCCTGTGTATATGAGGAGAGTGTGTTGGCAGGGGTCGGGGGCGGGGGGGGGGGGGGGAAGGAAGGGGTTTAGCATAGCATTTCTACTAGAATACCAATGTGAATTGGTCACATGTATAGTCTATCTAAATCACACTATCCAAGTTACAAAGAATGAAACTCCAAGGCAATTAGGCCAATTTGAATAGCATAAATCTATGGACATTTGGGGAAATTAAATTTTTCAGGACCATCACTAACGTTTAAAAAACTGATAGCTTATATTAAATTTATAATACCTAACTTGTCAGGTGTGATTGGTAGATCAGGTTTCAAGAGGTTTCACTTCACACCCATCAAATTGGCAAAGATGATCAAAAAAAGGGAAATGACAATTCTTGGAGGGCCTGTAAAAGGACAGGCATATTAGTGCATCAATACAGGTCAAGTACAGAATAACAAAAAGTGAAATACTACATTTTTTAAAAGAGAAAGAACTGGCCTCAGAATGTCAAGCTAAGTGGGGCTCAAATTCTTCCGCTGACACATCCTGGCTACAGGACCCTGGGAAAGGTACTTAAACCTCTCAGTTTCCCTGTCACACTTCTCAGTCTACACTGGAAGTTCTTCCCTGGAATAACTCTCCACTAATGTAATCACAGATCCAGTTAAATAACAAACCTTTGTGCTAGACCAGGGCTTCTCCCAAGGCTTCCCAAAGCTCTCATGTCATCATGTTAAGCTAATCATACTATTTTATAAAATGCTTCTCCCTGGGATACAAGCCCACAGTCCAGAGGCAAGAACAAATTTAGCCCTAAGGTCAGAAGAATGACTCTTAAACGTCCCTACTTCCTACAGGGTCATTTACTGAAGAGGGAAAAATGAGTACAAAAAGAATTCATTCCTTTAAAAGTGGTAAAAGGATATGAAAAAAAATTTTTAAGTAACATTTGCAAATTATAAACAACCACATGAAAACATGTTCCAAATCACTACTAGTAAAAGAAATACAAATTAAAACAACTGAGTTTTTACCTCACTTCCCTGTAAACTGTCAGAGATTTCAGAACAGTCTCTATGGAAAGGGTTGTAGGGAAAAACAGAGACAAGGGCCCTGTAGAGTAGTTCAACCATTGTGGATTTCCATTGGGAATTAGGCAAGAAAAGTGATTAAAATGTCTACTTCCTTTGACCCAGTGATTCAGATACTAGGCATAAACCTAAACAAGTCAAAGAGAGAAAATTTCCAAATACACAAAAATATTCAGAGCAGCACTTTTTATAATGGAAAGGAACTAGAAACAAAGTGGGTACCCGATAACTGGGGAATGGCTGAAAAGATTACGTTATACATAAAGAAAAAAGATTATGTTAAACATAAGGAAATATTATTGTGAAGATAATACAAGACATTCAGAAATTTTAAGAAACCTGAACTGATACACAGAGTAAAAAGCAGAACCTAAAACACTGACCACAATGATACATGAAAAGATTACCGAAAGGAAGTCAAGATCCAAGCAATGGAAAAAATTGAGATCTAAGTTATGGAAAAAATCAGTCAAGTTCCCAGAGAAGAGAAAATAACATATATCTCTTCCCTTACATTAAGAAAAGGTAGGAAATTTCCAGAAGAGACTTTTATATACATACTCAAAGTAACCATACTACATATTTTTCACTTGTTTCTCCTTACCACAATAGAAGGTTCAGTCAGCAAGAGAGGGTAACAGAAATGATAATGTACATACAAAAGATAAGCCTTTTCCCCCAAGAATATTTCAAACTTCCCTATATCAATTTTGAAGAGACCTGATACACTCAAATTATTCTTTATAAACCCTCCCCAATTGTAAGGCATCAAACAAATTGTTAAATCTTAAAAAATATTCGTTGCAGCTAGTACTTTCTGTCAAATTTATGACAATGTAATGTTCTATATGAATACTTTATAATATAATGGCATAATTAATGTATATAGTACAAACAGGATACTATACATAGATTTACAAATCTTAAAATGTTGTCACTATTAAGGATTTTTTCATAATAGTAGAACCCAATTAAATTGTTATAGAAATACGTGCTGTTTGTGCTTTTGCTTTTATGACATGAGACCTTGGACAAAAAGAAAAAGCAATCTTCAAATAAAAGATTGCTTACAGTCAAATATGATTTGCATCACATCATAACAGTTTCCAGAAATACATTAAGGTGAAAAGTTTGGTCTGCCTATATAAATCAAAAAATAATAGTTATATACTTATCCAGTCTCCCTTTCAACTAACATCCATTTGCAAGATGACTAGTGAGCATTAGAAATAAGAGCTGTGACTACAGAACAAAGCAAAACTTGCACAGAGATTAGATCAACTCATCTAACCAGTAAAAGACAAATATCTATGTATAAATATGAAAGATTCTACATTTTAATATAGTCACTATTAAAAATTTCATTCTTCTACCCTCCAATATATTTCTTTCAAATTATTGCTGTAAGAAAATATTTTTAAGTTAATATCACTAAAATAATTTTATCAAAGAGAATGATTACCTGCTTGAGTCCTTCATCAGTTAATTTGTCCTGGTTGCCTACATGTACTTTCTGAAGTAAAGGACAATGAGAGGCAACTGCAATGATAGAGGTGTCAGAGAGCTGTTTGCACCTATAGGCCGTGTACCTAAGGAGTCCAGGACACTGAAATGCTAGAACACACACTCCAGTATCAGACATACTTCGACAATCAGAAATGTTGATTTCAGTTATATTTTGACTCCTTGATGCAATTTTTTCCAATAGTTCATCAGTGACCTGCAAAAGGAAAAAAATTAAAATGTTAATTTTAATTTTTGCCAACATGAATTTAGTATTGTTCATTTTTTTCTTAACTTCGTCCCTTTTCTCCATTTCAATAGATGATCTAGCAATCAAGGGGAAAAAAATAAATAAAAGTAGTGGATAAGGAGTCAGAGGACACAAGCTCAAACCCTGGTTCTTTCCTTTGGTATCTGACTTTTGGCTAGTTACGTAAGCTCTCTAAACCTAAATTTCTTAAACAATAAAACAAGAAAGTTGAACTAGATGGTCTAGAATGTCCCTTTCAACTCTAACACTATGATCCTATTTGGGGGGCAGAGGGGCAGAATGTGTGTATGGAGATGATCAGTCAAAAGAGAATCTAGTCTATTGAGAAGATTAAAATTGATTCTTTATCACTTTTAATTGATCCTATTTACAATTAATTGATTTTAGTCCTGTAATTGCTTAAAGGCAAGAACTTAGTTTAGAATTCAGCTAATCTATAATGTGTTAAGTTTAGAAGTGCAGTTCTCTTGCTAATCACTTGCTAATCACTCTTGTGCTAATCATACAATCTTTTCTTGCCTCAATGAATTCTGCTATCCTTGGGGAATCAGGTCTTGTGTCTTTATACCACCAACCTATCCTTCAAGGATATCTGGTTTGCTGTCCAAGGAAGTCTAGACCATTTAGCCTTGCAATAACTTTTCTTAGTCACAGGAGGAAAGGAGAGGGTTGTGGCTAGCCCCTCATTTCCAACTTTCAACCAATCATATTGTTCCCTACACCTCAAATATGTAACCAATCAATGCTGTCCTCAGCCCCATGATGTCACTTATCCTTTTCTACTCTTCGTTCTGTTCTCCCAAAACCTATAAAAAGAAAGTTATCTTTTGCTCGGAGCATTTGGATAAAAACTGAGGCAGTCACTGACCCATCTTATTCTCGGGTTTTACATACTATAAATAAAATATTATCTTGCTTGGAAAAACATGCCTCAATCTACCTTTTTGTTCAGTTTCACTTGTGACACTATCAAATGAGTATGTAACAAATACATTCTGTCTTGACAAATGGTCAAAGGTCATGTACAATTTCATAAGAAGATTATAAGATAACAGTAACTCCCCCCAAATTCAAAATGTTAACAGAAAGAAAAACAAAACAATCCTGAAGTATCACCTTCCGATCATCAAAGTTTTACAAAGCAAAGATAAAGGAAAAATAAAATTTTATTGTTGGAGGAATATAGTGGGAATGGGAATGTGAAGATCTTCCCTGCTCCTTAATAGACCTAGGGGGGAGTCTGAAGACCTCCCCTGCTTTGAAAGTAAACTCTGCCCCCTAATAGGCTGAATGTAATTACATGGAGCCTGTCTTGGTGGGAATTTGCTGAAGGGTACAGCACAGCTCACAGGAAGCTTCCCTGCTGTGAAGATAAACTCTGCCCCCTAATAGGCTGAATGTAGTCACATGAGGCTATAGTGGGAGGCATTTTGCTGAAGGGAAGTAGAGCTCACAGGAAATTGGTAGTGAGAGCTAGCCAGACAATGAGGGACAGAGGAGCTCAGGCAAGTAGATAGAGAGTTTTGTGAGTAAATACTGATTTTGTATTGGTTTGTGGGAAGGCTAAAGGATAGCATGGCTCTCAGCATCATTATGGCTTCTGAATATCTTTGGTATTATGATGAAATCAGCTTTCTGGTTTTGAGATTCAGTTTTCTGGTGTCTAAATAAATCCTTCAGTTCTATTCTCTATCAGGAGAATTTGGTATATTTTGCGATCAACATCATGTGATACTTATAGTCACAGTCTTTATTGTGATCATGGGTGCTGTAAATATTGCATTGGCGCTACAAGGGGCTAAGCAATAAAACAGGAATCCTAATTCACTACTGTAAGGGCTATGAAACTGGCTTTGAAAACCATTTGGACCATGCAATAAAAATTACAAAATTATTCCTAATTTGATCCAAAAATTCCCGTCCTGGAACTATCCTCCAAGGAAGGTGACAATAAGAAAATGGTGACATGTGCAAAACTATTCACAGCAGTCTTATGAAAACAAAAAGCAGGAAACAGAATATGTTACTCCAACAAGAAATGACTAGCTGAACAACAAACTGTGCTATACAAAGATAATGAATGCACAGTAAAGATGACAAAAGATGTAAATGTACTTATGTTAGAGCTGTGGATCGGTTCAACTACTCTGTCTAACATATAAGGTCATTTTGTGTGGAAAATGCATTATAATTTATCAATGAATAAATTTCCCAAAGTAACAAAGGTAATTTAACTTCCACTCAAGACCATCTTGTATATGGCACAGTGGACTGAGTGTTAGACATGGAGTCAGGAAGACCTAACTTTGAATCTTGCTTCAGATACTTATTATCTGTATGACCCTAATAAGACACTTATCTCTAAATAACTCAAGTTCTTCATCTGGGGTTTAAAAATAGTATTTACCAGGAGACGGAGCCAAGATGGTGGTGTAGGAGCAGCAAGATACTGCAGCTCCCACACAGCCACCTCAAAATACCCATAAAATATGATGCTAAACAAATTCTAGAGCTCTAAAACACACACAAATATACTTTCCGCTGAAGGCAGCTCGGCTAGGAGGGACCACCTCAGTGCTGGGAGCCGAAACCAGTCCAGCCTGAAACAGGGGCTTGGCCCTGGGGGTAGCCTGATGAGCTGAGCCGCAGCTGGAGCTTCAGGAGAGCTGATCTGCAGCAGCTGTGGCAGTATCCAGAATTATCAAGCCATAAGAAAGAAAGGACTAAGTGAAAGGTCAGTGGAACTTGTCTAAAATTGGGAGAGATAAGCGGGTCCGGCCAAACTACCTCCA
>CM053583.1:252473070-252497454 GCA_028627135.1 Pseudochirops cupreus | reverse complement strand
GAGGACATAGGAGAGATTAGATTGGGGAAGGGGTTATACAAGGGGATGGATGTTTGGGGGGGTAGGGGAAAGATGGGGAGAAAATTTGTAACTCAAAATCTCGTGGAAATGAATGATGTAAACTAAAATAAATAAAATAAAATATAAAAAAAAATAAAGTAGGAATTGCCATTTGTCTAAGTTGATAGTACTCAGTGTAGTACCAGTACTTAGCAAAAATCCTGTAAAATATTGAACTGAGAAAGTATTGTGTAAAGCAATAAAATTTAAAGCAATTATAACAGTTTTCATGTTTCCAAAGGGAAAATTTTAGTTTTAAGCGCGTTATCTTTTTGAAAAATCACATTTTTAATGAATTTAATGAAAAATAATATTTCTGAAGCTTAAATCTGGTGGAGTCTTTCTTAGCTTTGAAACTAAATTGACTTGTACACAAACACTTCTAGATTATGTGACAATCTCTGGTTCAAACTAATCTATGTGCTTTGGAAGTAGAATAGAAAAAGAGTATAGAAGTAGTACTTTATTATTTTTCATCTTCACTGAACCTATTAGAATAGTGTCCCACTTTTCCTATTTCTTTTCATTCCAATCCCTTCTCTGAATGGATCAGATTCAACTTCCTATACGACATTATGACCTGATCAGCCTTCCAATTAAAAGCATTTAATGATTCTCTCTTACTAAGTAATGTCTGTATTCCTTTGCCTGGCCCAAAATATGTCTGTCTTATTCTTAAGACTTCCTAATCTGACTCCTGTTAAACCCTACTCTTTAGTCAAATGGGATGCTTTCCTCTTCAGCTACACTGGAGGAGGAGCACTAATAGGCTGGGTTGTCCCAGGATCTGGGCTTGGCATAGTCAGTAAGCATGTATGTGCCTCGCAGTGTGCTTACGTGCTGTAGTTACGAGGGAAGGCAGAGGACAGTCACCGCCCTCAAAGAGCTCACAGTCTAACGGAGGAGACAGCGTGCAAATACTAACAAGCTACACACAGGACAAATAGGTAATGGTTAACAGGAGGACGTTACTAAGATTAAGAGGGATTCGAAAAAACTTTTTGCAGAAGTCTTTTTTAACTGAGACTTGAAGCCAGGGAAGCTAGGAGGGAGAGCATTCCAGGCATAAGGGACAGTAAACATGGCGGGAGCTAAGAGATAGTGTGTTTTTTGAGGAAGAGCAAGGAAACCAGTCACTGGATTTTAAAGTAAGTGAGGAAGGGTGTAACGAATAAGAGGACTTGAAAATGATAGAGTGGAGCTAGATTATGAAGTTATTTGAATACCAAGCAGAGGATTTTATATTTGGTCCTGGAAGTGATTTGAGTAAGGTTTTGACATGGTTGGGCCTACATTTATGAAAATCACTTTGGTGGCTGAATGGGGGCTGGACTGGAGTGGAGAGAAATGTTAGGCAGACCAACCAGCAGGCTATTGAATAATCCAGGTGTAAGGAGAGGAGGGCCTACACAAGGATCCTTGAGGATATCAACGTGAAGTGGGGATATTGAGAGATGTTACAGATGTGAAATTGTCAGGTTTTGGTAGCAGATTGGATATGGAAGGTGAGAGAATGAGGAATTGAGAATAACTAGATTGCAAGCCTAAAGGACTGGAAGGATGGTGGTACCCTTGACAGTAAGAGGGAAGTTTGGAAAGGGGGAAACTTTTGGGGTTTGGGGAAAAGATAACTAGTTCATTTTTGGATATGTGGAACTTAAGATGTTTTGAATTTGATGAAACATCAGGTTTGAGATAATCTAATAGACATTTGGAAGTGGGACACTTGAGGTTAGCAGAGAGGTTAGGGCTGGATAAATAGATCTGAGAATCATCAGCATAAAGAAGATAATTGAAACCATAGAAGCTGATGAGATTACCAAGTGAAGTAGTATAGAGGGAGAAGAGAAGGCCCAGGACAGAGCTCTATGGGACACACAAGGTTAGTGGGCATGACCTGGAAGAGAATCTAGCAATGGTGGATCAGAAGGATGGATCAGATAGGTAAGAGAGAATGGTCATGAAAACCTGGAGAGAAGAAAGTGATTGCCAATGTCAAAGGCTGCAGAGAGGTCAAGAACAATGAGGATTGAGAAAAGACTGTTGCAATTGATGATTAAGAGATTGTTGGTAACTTTGGAGAGAAAATTTTTCATTCAGTGATGAAATTAGAAGCTAAATTGTAAAGAATTAAGAGGGGAGAAATAAGCATTTGTATAGCATGATTCCAGGTGTAATGCTAAGCACTTTTTACAAATATTATCTTACTTGATCTTCACTACACAACCCTATGAGGGAGGTGCAATTATTATTCCTGTTTTACCATTGAGGAAACTGAGGGTGGATGGAGGTTATGTTACATGGTACCTTATTAGTTTCATTGCCTGTGAGTGTTCTGGTGGCTTATAAATTATAACATCATGCATTCTGCCTTATCTGCCCTATCCAATATAAGAAGATTCTGACACATCTGTGGAATCTACTTTCTTGAAGCAGTCCCTGGAAGGTCATTCCTGTGGATCCTATGTAGCCCAGTTTATACAGTTTTCAGGGGCCCTTGTGTATAGCAAATGGTCTGGCCATTGCACTGGGGTGCCCTCTTTGTTAAGGACTAGTAGGAGAGGGGCCATATCATCAGAGAGATTGAATTCCATTAAGTGGTTGCTAGAATGGAGACCTTGCTTTAAAACCTTGTGTTGGGAAGAGGCAAATCTATGCAGTCAAGATCCTCTCAGTTCCAGAAGTCTGGAGACGAATAGTTACAGAGTTGAGAGAACTTGGTTGCCTAGCCACCAGGGCAGCATTTTAAGTCCTGACCCTAATTTTCTTCAAAACTCAGGAGGCATGAGTGGGGTGGTGGGTGGCTAGGAAGTTTCCACAGTGGTCAGTGGTAATGTTTAATGTTTCAGAGATTCAGTTTGTATAGCAGAATTGACCAAAGGTGCACTTATTGCCGTTAAAATATATTAATCACATCCTAAATTCCTCTTTTCACCCTAGGCTGCTAATCTGCTTGTCAGTTGTTAGGTTATAGGACTAACATCCTGTCATATTTTGTATCCTAAATTTGGGGTGGGGGGTGTAGGAGGAAGGGAGGGACCTTAGGTGTTTCTAGGCTGGAAAGTTCCTGACTGAGATAACCAAATTAGTGTCATGGTCAAACCTCCTTGAAGGCACAGGTCAAAGTTCCCCCCAGGAGTTTGATAACACTGGATCCAATCCTCATGATAATATGAGGATATGGGTTGCTAGTTGCGAATCAATGGAACAAGTCACAAGTAACAGAAATCAAGAGCAGAAGCAGTTAATGGCATTTTGCTTTGTTCCCATAAGTGGACAGGTCTGTGATACCTCTAAGAAGACTGGAACATTAAAATAGACACAGATGGGGCTCATGACTCTTCCCCACCATTCCTTACCTGGCTCTGATATTTGAGGGCAGGTGGTTTCCCATCCCGCTAATGTGAACATTTCTTCTTTTTGTTATTCTCAGTGCATTGCCTATCTCCTGATCTGTGGTCCTCATGGAAATCCATCTGTCACTCCCCACAGCTTTCACTGGCCTCTGAGGGTAGACACATAAGTACAGAGTCCATTGTCATAACTAGTTGCATATTCCACATGGGTTCCCTTGGTTGCAGTTTGGGTAACTTGGGGAAAAATTAACTGAAGGCTAGGGAGAAAAAATACTATTGATAGTTGCCTTTGTTAGAGTGGCTGCAGAGGGATAAACAGGAGGGTCCAGGGTATCTAGATTAGTGTTGGTCTCCCAATTTGTGTGGAACCTTTAGTAAATAAGGTCCTTCCCTGGTTCTCCATTGTTTTTGTCAGAAAGTGGGGAAGGGGCACGGCCAGATGTGGATTGATACAACCCAGAAAACAGTTATCCTCTAGTCTCATGAGTTTCGGTATTGGTTTTGTGTTCTCTTCTACCTGGAGAGTGAATTTGCAAGTGGATGAGAGATTCTTGGAATTGTTGAAGGTGAAGAAAACTCCTCTTTACAGTCAGTTGCCCCAGCCTTTTAGGCTGGTCAACTGTTTCAACACCAGAAATGGATTTGGTTTTATTGTTAAAAATATAATTAGAAAAAAAACCCCAACATTCTTTAAGGTTGCACTGCAGACACCACTGGGTCTTTCCATCTGATTTGCAGCTAGAATTTCCTGTATGTGCTATCTACACCTACTATAACATGAGTGGCTTGAGAGGAATGACTTTTCTTTTGTATCCACTGGAACACTTTATACACACTTTGATCTTCCTTGTCTCTCTTATCCACCTCCCACTTTCCCTGTGTTTGTTGTGTGTGTGTTTAAAATTTTTTCCTCTTTTTTCTTCTTAGTGCAAAATAAGTACCTTTGGTATCTAAGTTTTTTCTCAGCACCTCCAGAATATTTGATACCTACAAAGCTTTTAGGGCCTTTCAATAATACTTGTGGCTCTCCCGCAAATCAATGACATTTTCCCCTATCCATTTCTTCTCTCCTCATTTTAAAAAAGTACCTCTGTGAACTCAAAGTGTTGGTTCTTAATAATCTCTGTAAAGTCCAGACTCCTTATCCTGGCAGTCAGAGCTGTGACCATCTGGCTCTTGTCTGCCTTTCCAACATAATCTCTCGTTTCATGCTGTGTGAACTCCCCTACAACCAGGTTGGTCTTCATTCTGCCCAGCGTGGATTTCATGTTCATCTTTCCCTTCATGACTTTCCTTTTCTCTCACTCTGCTAGCTTATGATGCTATGGAACAGTTTGAGCTCCAGCTGATGACGACTCAGGTCATAGTAATCTCTAATTCCTCTGAACTTCCTGTAACACTTCTAGACTCTACCAACTCATTTAACACATGAATGAATGATGTGCCTTTTGAAGATAAAGGGTTCTTTCTCTTTTAAACTTTTCCTTGTGTGTCTGTTGCTTGAACTAGATTTATTTAGAATATTTGTCCTAGCTATTTTCAAAAGAAGCAAATTTTGATATTAAACATAATATCAACTATGGCAGTTAGTGGTAAAAAAAAAGTAAAAATTAAAACAAGAGGAAGAGGAGTCACGCCTGAGATGATAGCTGTTAATCTAATTCATTCAGTTGCTGAATTATATTATTCTCATTTGTGACAAAAGACAATGTCCTGATGGTAAACCTTTTTCCTTAGGATAACACAAGGAGAAATTTATCACATAAGAATATTTGTTTGGTCATTTTTCACTTGTGTCTAACTCTTTGTGACCCCATTTGAGATTTTCTTGGCAAAGAACCTGGGTTTGCCATTTCCTTCTCCAGTTCATTTTACAGATGAGGAACTGAGATGTATAGGGTTCAGTGACTTAGCCAGGGACACACAGGTACTGAGTGTTTAAGATTGGATTTGAACTCATGAAGTTGTTTTCCTGACTCCAGGCCCAGCGCTTTATCCACTGTGCCACCTAGCTCAACCACAGGAACATTAGGTAATATATGAGATGATCTCAAATGCAATTTTATAGAAAACAAAAACTTTAAATGGACACTTTTTGTATCTACCTTGTCAAGGTACCTGGGTTGTTGCTAAATGGCAGGAGTTGTTTCTTAATAGTCTTTTTTTATGGTATATGGGATAAAAGTTAGTGGTCCTTATATGAAGTAGACTCTATTTATTGAATGAGAATTTTAAATTTTAAGTAAGGCAGTTCATTGGCATCACTCAGGTACTTTGTTTCCTGATGATACAGAGATAGCAATTGAAAAATCTGGACAAAAGTTTAAGTAACAGGTTCCTTAGATGTTCTCAAACATCATATGTCTCAGTGAGCCTTTGGAAATTTTGTATTACAGTCAATTCATAATTCCAATAACTGCTTGTAGTGCATGGTTTCTATATTGTCAGTTAACTTGAGACCCATTTGCTTTATGTATTTGGGTATATGGGACAGCACAGTTGTCTTTCCATTGTGAAAGTTTGGCTTTTGCAATGAAATAGCTGCCCTAAATGAACAATGATTTGAATTATTTCTATTTATTTGAAGTCATACAATTTTCCTTTAAAATGAAAAGAATTGATCAAGTTTTGTCAAGTTTTAATTCTTGCATTTGGCAGTAAATGCTTCTCCAAATAAGTGATTTTGTGTTTTAATTGATGCTGAACTATTCCTTCTGAAAATAACCAGAAAATAATTTCATTCATTTCAAATCTTGGATTCATTGTAATGATGTTATTTGTATATAAATGACAGAGAAAGAGGTTGACATTACCTTTGTTTGGCATCTTTTGATACCAAGATTAGGGCAGTTAGGTGGCACAAATCCTGTTCACTACACTTGCAAGTGTAGGAGAGAGAAGATTCTGAACCAAGCACAAAAGCTGTAGATGTGAGTTAAAGAAGAAAATTGTCAAACGGTGAAAAAAATATACTGTGAATGAGGGAAGCCCAGGAGATAAACCTAGAAAAAGAGAAGGACTCTACAAGTTCAAGTAGAACCTCAAAGAAAATAATGGTTTGGCCACAAGAACTACAGTAGCATCTAGAAGAAATGAAGCCATAGATGAAAAAAGTAATTATAAGTTAAAACATTCCTATGGAGAAAATAATGGGATGGACAGTTAATGGCTTAGATTGGATAAAAGGAGGTAATCTGTACCCAAGAAACGGACTTCCTGAAAATAGACCCATCAGAAGGCAGTGACTCAATGAGACAGCAAAAAATGTTAAAACAAAATCCACAAGATTGGGAAAATAGAAGAGAATATAAGGTATGTACCATTAAAAAATGACCTGGAAGAAGAGTCAAGGAGAAGTAATCTAAGAATAATCAGACTACCTGAAAATTATGACCAAAAAAAAAAAGCATGGATACATTATTTTAAGGATTCATAAATGAAAACTTTACTGACATTTTAGAAGTGGAAAACAGGAAAAAGAAAAAAAAAATCCATAAGCTACCTCCTGAAAGAAATTTCCAGTTGAAAACTTCCAGATATGTCATGGTCAAAATCCAGAGCCTCCAGGTCAGAGAAGGAATTCCTGTAAGAAACCAGCATGGAATCAATCCGTAAATCAAGAAACATTTAGTAAGCAACTACTATATGCCAGACATTGTGCTAAGTGCCAGGGGGATACAAAAAGAGAGAAAAGATAGCCCCTTCCCCCAAGAAGTTTACAATCTAGTTGGGGAGAAAAATGTGCAAACAAATATATACAAAGCAAGTTATATACTCGATGAACAGAAGATAATTAAAAGAGGAAAAGCACTGGAATTATGAGGGGTTAAAGAAGGCTTCCTGTAGAAGGTAGAACTTATTTTAGTTAGGACTTCACGGAAGCCAGGGAGACCAGTAGTTGGTACATATGAGAGAGAGTGTTCCAGATATGGGGGACAGCTAGAGAAAATGCCTGGAGCTGAGGAATAGATCATCTTGTGTGTAGAACAGCCGGATGACCTGTGTTACTGGAAGAGTATTTGATAGGGAGTAAGGTGTAAGAAAAAAGCAAAGGTGGTAGGGGGCTAGCTTATAAAGGACTTCGAATGCTAAACAGAGCATTTTGTATTTGCTCCTGAAGGAATAGAAATTCACTGAGGTTTATTGAGTAGGTGGGTGACTTATAGGACCTGCATTTTCGGGAAATCACTTTAGTGGCTTAATGGGGAATGGATCACAAGAATTGGCAGCTACCAATTTAAGGAGAGGAGAACTTGGAACATATTTCAAACGGCAAATAATAAAGGTTTGCAAC
This sequence comes from Pseudochirops cupreus, assembly GCA_028627135.1. Lineage (NCBI taxonomy): Eukaryota > Metazoa > Chordata > Mammalia > Diprotodontia > Pseudocheiridae > Pseudochirops > Pseudochirops cupreus. Next base: position 252,489,744 of record CM053583.1, on the reverse strand, counting down.
TTATTCTGCAAAATTGAGTATAATCCTGTAGGAGAAAAAATAGACCTTTAATGGAAAAATAACGTTCTAGTATTCATGATGAAAAGACCAAAAGAGACACTTTGAAATGCAGCCATAGGAGCCTGCTTTATACCATGCCATTAGATTTGCAAAAATAACAAAATGTATAGTGGCAGTTGTTGAGCTAGCTGCAGAAAAAGAGCTGCACTAATTTGTTGTTGGGGTGGCGAAGTCCTTTAATTTTTTTGGAAAGTACTTGAAACTATACCCCAAAAGCCACTATTAGGTTTGTATTCCTAAGGAGATCAAAGAAAAAGGAAAAAAGACCCTTATTTATAATAGTATTTGTAGCTCCTTTGGGGGGATGGGGTACGGCCAGGAACTATAATGTAAGGGGGTATCTATTAATTGGATAGTGGTGGAACAAATTGTGTTAGGTGGAATTATTGGAATTGCCTAAGAAATTACAAAAGGGACCATTTCAGAAGACATTTGGGAAGAAAACCTGAGCAGACTTGTATGAAGTGATGTAGAGTGAAATTAGCAGAATCTGAAAAACAAGTTGTAAGGAAAAAAAAAACTTTTGTGGAGTAGGATAATGTGTTAGAAGACTAGAAAAAGAGGAAGGGGCCTCAGTGCACAGACAGTAGGACTCACCTTCCTGAGTTCAAATCTAGTCTCAGGCTGGCTTTGTGATTCTGGGCACCCATTTCCTTGGCCCCATTTGCCTCAGTTTCCTCATCTGCCAGATGAACTGGAGAGGGAGATGGCAAAGCACTCCCTATCTTTGCCAAGAAAACCCCAAATGGAGTCATGAACAGTTTAATGCTGTTGAAATGGCTGTACAACAACGGATGCCAGAGCGATGATACAAGATTTAGATAAAATGTATTCCCTGCTCTAACAAAGTGTGTGCATTTCATCATTGTGATCTTCACTGTCTTCAAATAGAATGAAATAAAAAGTGACTTTCCAAGTGCAAAAAAAGAAAAAAAAACTTTTTGAAAACATTAAAAATGCTGATCATTGAAGTGGATAGCCATTACTTCAGAGGAAGTCGGGAAACATACTACACATATCCTAACAGGGAGAAGATGGTCTCCAAATATAGAATGGAATAATTTTCAGGTGTAGGTAACATGGGAAATTATTTTCCTTGACCATTATAGTTACTACAATGATTTTGTTTTTCTTTTTTAATTTTTGGGGAGTTAAGAGAAAGGGGAACCAGCAAACAGGATGCCCTCCCAAACTCTAAAAGGCCAGATAAGAAGGACATGTATGTGTGTGTGTGTGTGTGTGTGTCTGTGTGTGTGTGTGTGTGTGTGTAGGAGAGTAGAAGGAAGAACAGAAAGACCCAGATAAGTGGAACAGTTTTGAAAATTGTGTTTACTATGTGCTTAAATAGAAAGCAAGCTTTATATAATAGATTTGTGGTTTCATGTGCAGTCCTCTTTTTCTGTTCCACTTCATGAATGGAAATACTCATTTTATTTGATGTTTGGTAAATTCAAATTAAATAAACCCTATAGGCTACAGCCGAGTCTAAAGTCTTGTAAAAATGAACCGTTTGTCAAAGGTATGCTTAATGACCAGTGTGATAAAAGCCCATGCTTTCATGGTGAATTGAATAGTATGTATCAAAATCTTGTGAACTCAGTGCTAAAAGAGCGTTTTGCTGCATATTAGAAGTTTTTGAAAGATGTAAAAAAAAAAAGTTCAGTAGCCTTTTTAAAGGAAATCTGAATGTTTTTTCTTAAATGTCTGTTATAAAAATTTTCCATTCTAAATGAATTTAGTCTTCCTTTATGCTATCACATCAAATGTTTTGGTAGAATTAAACAAAGCAAGCAACCTGTTGAAAAAGTATCTACTTATGGCTTAATGCTGTTAAAGATTGAATAACTGCTGAGTATAGGAATGATGAAGTAATCTATCCCTGCATTATTTAGGTTTATACTGTATAAGGTCATCAGGTCAGAGCTCTTGAAGTGACCTTCGCAGTCATATATATAGGTCCACCCTCAAATATGATTCTGTATGCAAAAGTAGTGACAAAGCAGTGCTGCTGCTAGATTTTCATTGATAAGGAATTTTTATGTTTTATTAAGCGTATCTCTGTTTAATTGAAAAAATTAATTGTATTTTAATAGTAACTAGATTTCCATGGAAATATATGTGAGGCACACATTTAAATGCCATTCGTATGAGAAGTTATTTTGCCATCTAATTTCCTATAAAAATGTAAGAAGGTTGATGTATGTATCTAATTACTTAAGATTTTAAGTGAATTTTTTTTTTTTGCTTCTGACAGTGTGAAGCAATGTAGGTTCATGAATAAGCTTTTATATGTCATTTCAAAATGCCTAAGGACCTGAATCCTCATCTTTCTCCCCTTAAATCATTTGCAAATGACAACTCAGGCATTAAACTGCTTTAGAATAAGAAGTTTGCCAGACTAGCATCTTTCAAAATTCTTAACTCATTCTCAGTTGGCATATGCTATTTAAAGTGTTATATGGGGCTTGTTTATTAGATATCTCTTAATGAAAAGATTTTTATTTTTACTCTTAATTTATTAGAGAGCATTTATTAATGTGGGGATAAAATATTCTGGTGGTTATAATTGCAGTTTTTTTGTCCTGAGCATTATTGATCTACAAAGACTTACATTATATTATTCTAAGACTATTGTTGCTATGAAGGACTTGAACAAGGATTAAAAAAAAAACTATGCTGACAGAAGCCATCATTTTAATGATAGGCAATTTAGTTTAAGGTTCCTAAAGAACACAATAATCCCAGCAAATATCTTTATGAATGTTTACTAGTTGATAGTCAACATTATGCAGGTCATGAAGGTCATGTAATGGTGGGAGGAACATTTTCATATTCTACCCAAGCAGTGAAAATTTGATAAGTAAATTGTTGTCACATTCCCTAGAATTTTAAGGTTCATTGAAGCAATGAAATTAAAAAAATAAAATGGAAAACTGAATGAATATTTCATCTTGTTTTGGGCATATTATCAAAGATCATTCGTGATCACTCCAGAAAGATATGTTTAGTACCTGCTAGTTTTTTGTTTTTGTTTTTGTTTTTTTGCTTTTTTGGAGGGCAGTTGGGGTTAAGTGATTTGCCCAAGGTCACACGACTAGTTTTGTGTTAAGTGTCTGAGGATTTGAATTCAGGTCCTCCTGACTCCAGGGCCAGTGCTCTATTCACTGTGCCATCTATCCACCCCCTGTACCTGCTAGTTTTAAGCAAACAACTAAAAACTCACACAAAGGAAGTATAATCTTATTGAGATGTATGGCTTAACATTACATCTAGTTCTTAATTTTATCAGCAATAGAATTACATAGTTCAAATAATATTAAAAAGCTTATTTTTGTTTTGTCTTTAAATGAATTTCCAGCAATTTATAACAACATTTACATTGGACAATTTATACTTAAACGATTTATCACAATGAACAAGGTCCATAATGAGCAAGTAATGCCAAGCTGAACAGATTTCTTTTTTTGACAAGGTTATAAGACTGGTAAATGATGTTAATAGTGATGATATAATTTGCCTAGATTTTAGCAAAGAATGTGACAGGCGTCTATTCACTTCTTTTGGACAAGATCAAGATATATGGGAAAGATAGATGATATTTCAGCCTTTTTGAATGATTGAACCCCATAGAGCAGTTAGTAATGACTCACTGTTAATTTGGAGGCAGTTCTCTTGTGGAATGCCTCAGGAATCTGTTGTTGATCCATAGTTCTTTTAACAATTTTATCAGTGACTTCGATGAAGGCATAGATAACATTTTATCACATTTTCAGATGAGGCAAAGATAGGATAACTGACATGGGGGAATAATAGAATTGGGATTCAAAAAATAATAATCTAGAATACTGAGCTGAATACAATAAGATGAAATGTATTTGTGTTTAAAAAAATAATTCATTAGCACAGAGTTGGGGAGGTCTGATGACTGTATTTTGTGTAAAAAAGATCTGGGGACTTTAGTGGACTGCAAGGTCAACATGAATCAACAGTGTAATATAGCAGCGCCCCCCACCCCCCCAAAAAATCTGTTGTAATCTTAGGTTACATTGAGAAAAGGTATGTCTAGAACAAGGGAGCTGTCCCACTATATTCTGCCATAGCCACATGCCATCTGGAATATTTCATTTTGTTTTGGGCATCATACTTTAGGACGGACATTGGTAAGTGCAGTTCTGTTTCTTGCACGTTAGTAAATAGTACTTAAAAGGAGATAGCATAGTCTATAATAGAGAATTGACCTTTGACTTAAAGATCTGTTTATAAGTCCTTCTGGACTAATCCTTTTACTCTAGCCAAGTCACTTAACTTCTCAGCGCCAGGCAACTCTCTAAGACTTTATAATATGGATCACTTTCTGATCTTTAACAGTAGACATATATCTATCATAGATAGATATATACTTGAAGTATATATAGAATATAGAAGTATACTATATACTTGTCATGGACAAGTTTCCGTAGCTCTAGTTCCCTACACTAATGAAATTGTAGGTCCAGACCTAGAAACATGATATAAAATAAATATTTATCGAACTGAATTGAAGTTGGAGAAATCCATGATGGTCACTAGGACAATGAAGGGCATCAAGATCAGTGTTTAGCACAGTGCCTGTAGATACTTAATAAATATTGATTGATTGATCATGCCATTTAAGAATCAGATGCAAGAAATGGTGAGGTTTATATTGGAGAAAAGAAGACTGGGAAGGGGAGAGGAGATATCATTATACTTTTGAAATATTTTAAGGACTGTCATAAAGAAGAGGGATTCAATTTGTTCTACTTGGGTGTAGATGGCAGAAATTTGAACAATGGATCTAAGTTGCCAAGAGGCCAGTTTAGGCATGTTGGAAGAAGTTTTCTAGCAATCAAAGCTTTAGCCACAAGTGGAATGTCCAATGTCATAGAAGGAGTTGTGATGGATTCACTCACAAGAGGTCTTTAAATGAAAATTATGTCATTTTTGAGGCCTGTTACACAGAAATAATTTTGAGTCAAGTATTGGGTTAGTTAGATTATATAACCTGCACTATTTTATTTTGTGATTCTTTGTTTCTTACTTAAATCTATCTAGTTCCATTAATATATACTGTGATCTATACAAATAAAACTCTTTAGCTTATATGAGGAAGTACTATCAGTAACTAATTATAGATATTTGAACACTTGAGTGGATCCGTGACTTTATCAGAGCAGTTATTCCTTATGAGAGCCGAAATCAAATCCCATTTTAATCTCCTATTATTACTCTTCTCAATGTCTTCCTATAAATCCTGCTCGGGGCTCTTCCCTGTTTACTGGGGGCTTCCTTCTACTTCCCTTTTCATGGACACAGTAGAATATGTGGAGGATCAGTCAGTTATTCCTTATTCACATTACATGACCAGAATACCTCATTCTCTGGGCATGTCATTCCTGTAGAATATTCTTTATGCCCTTCATTTCTTTCTGGTAATGTGCTGGAACCTTCTTCCTTTGTGTTTTAGGTGACTTGATACTTTAATTGTTCAGAGACTGTGCTATTACTGTTTATTAGCCATAAAACATCCTTGATAGACTATTGGTATTACATAGACTGTTGGTATTAAAAAGATAAATCTTTGTTTCATGGAGAAACTCGGGGTCATTAAAAGCACTATGCCTTTCCCAATTCAATGTACTTTCCTCCTGTTTAATTCTGGGATTAGTTCATTGTCTATCTACACTGTTTGCCCAAGATAAAAGTCTAAATATGCCAGCTTTATTGATTATAATTGACTGCATATGATAGTCTGGGCAGTAGGCATTCCTCATCCATTTGCTTTTTCCTATGTGGATAGTTGGATTTGGGGGATACAAATATAAATGGACAGAAAAATAGAGAAATAAAATGGTCCCAGCTTTTAAGGAGCCCACATTCTAATGAGGGAAACAATATATATGGAAGGTTTCAGCTACAGTTGTCATGGCAATATCATTTCCACTGACAAAATCATAGCAATTTCTGATACTGAACCATTTGACAGTTCCAACGACTTGTGGTTGTATCAGCAAGCACCCTGGCATACCCAGGATGGCTGCTAGCACAGGTTCTTAAATCTGCATTTCTAAAGGAAAGCAACTCAAAATGGGTTAACAATCTTACTTTAATCTATCAAACATATATCATTTACTTAGCTCAGGGGGAAAAGTCAGCACCCTGAACTTCAGAGAATACAAACAGAAGTTACAAGCAGACAAAGAAACAGATCAGTAGAGGGGCTTCCAGCTGTCTGACCATTACATCCATACCTAGTCAGTTACCAGAAAGGGAAGCACCAACATCCAGGCTTTCAAAGCTGGGAGGCTCAACAGCTTCCCAGAGTCTTGTCTGGCCAAATCACTCAACTCTTTCCAAAGTGAGCCCCAAAGCAAAAACTCGCATCAGGGTATATATAGCCTTCTCCTGGATCAGAGAATGTCACAGCCCTCTTGACCCACTGCCCAATCACAAAGTAATAAGGCGTGGGCATTCCTGAAGAACAAGCCTCCCGCCAAAGGCTCCATGTGACCACATGCAGCCTATTAGGGGGCAGAGTATATTTTCAAATTAGGGAAGGTTCTCAGAGTCACTTAATCCTATCAGAGAGCCTAGGGGCAGGGAAGATCTTCAGATTCCCGTAACAGTGGTGGAAAAGATTTTTTTTCCAAGGTTTTCAGTAATTGTGGATGTACCTGCAGTAGTTGCCAGGATGTACCTACTGTCATTGGCCCATAGTTTTGTAGGGTGATGGTTGTGGGCACTGAACTGGAAGCATTGCTATTTCTAAGCCTTTTGAGTTGTCCCCTTTGGGGTCTGTGGGGAGATGGTAACTATGATGGTTGAGTTGGTTTGACTTCCTGTCAGTCAGTCAACAAATCTTATAAAACATGTGTTATGTGCCAGGCACTGTGCTAAGAGCTAGGGATACAGCAAAAGTCTCCCCCATCCTCCTATGGTCCTTGTTCTCAGAGAGCTCACAGACTAACAGAGGATACACCATGCAAACAAGTATGTGTCAACAAGCTATGTTCGGTACAAATTGGGAGAAGATCAGTAGAGAGAAAGCGCTAATATTAAGAGGAATTAGGAAAAGCTTTTTATAGAAGACAGATAAAAAACGAAAGCTTTCTCAATATAGGGGACAGCTAGTTAAAATTCCAAGTCTTGGAATGGCTTGTGCCCTAAGGAATAGCCAGGAGACCAGTGTCATTGGACCAGAGTTTGTGAGGGAAGTATGAGAAGACTAGAAATGCAGTGGGGGAGGGGACAGGTTATGGAGGGTTTTTTACACTAGGATTTGATCCTGTAGGTGATAGGGAACCACTGGAGTTTATTGTAAAAGGCAGATGATACTGAGTCAGTTTTGTGTTTTATGAAGAGATCACTTTGACGTGTGAGAGGAAGATGCATTGCTAAGGGGAGTGACTTGTGGCAGAGAGACCAACCAGCAGACTAATGTGGTAATGAAGACTGGCACTAGAGAGGTAGCAGTGTCCCAGGAGAGAAGAGAGTGTAGGTGAGAGATGTTATGAAGGAAAAATCAACAGGTCTTGGCAGCAGATTGAATATGGATGGTGAGAATGAAGAGTTGAGGATGGCATCTTGGGGTGCCCTTGAGAGTAATAGGGAAGTTTGGAAGAGGGTTTGGAGGAAGTATAATGAGTCTAGTTTTTGATTTATTGAGTTTAAGACAGCTGTAGCAATCTGGTTTAAGGTGACCACTAGGCATTTGGAGCTATGAAACTATAAGGCAGCTGAGAAATTAAGGCTGAACAAGTAGATTTGAGAATCATTAACACAGAGATGATAGTTGAATCCATGGAAGTTAATGAAATCATTAAGTGAAATAGTATAGAGGAGAAAAGAGGAATCAAGACAGAGGCTTGTGAGCTACCCATGGTTGCAGATTTAATTTGGCTTAAGATTCAATAAAGGAGATCAAGAGAGAGTGGTCAGATAGGTAGGAGAACCAGGAGAGAATGACAGAGAGTAAGAGAGAGGAATATCCGAGGGAAGATGGTGAAGGACAGTGTCAGAGGCTGCAGAGAACTCAAGAAAGATGAGGATCAAGGACGGTGAAGGACAGTGTCAGAGGCTGCAGAGAACTCAAGAAAGATGAGGATCAAGAAGAAGTCACTAGATATGTCAGTCTAGAGATCATTAAGCACTTTGGAGAGAGCAGTTTAGGTTAAATAATGAGGTCAGAAACCAGACTGTACAGAATTAAGAAGAGAGTAAAAGAAAAGAAAATGTAGGCACCTATTATAGATTGCTTTCTCAAAGAGATTCACTACAGCTCTCTCTCCCTCAGGACACCTTGTGGCTTCAGTATTCCATTGATGGATCAGATGCCCATGGCCTCTTCTTAGTCCTCATCATCCTTTACTTCAGTGGTTCTCAACCTTCCTAATGCCACAGCCCTTTAATACTCGCATGTGGGCATATCTGCATGTGGACGGACCTGCTTGGAGACTGATAGAGGAGCAGTGTCTTGGTTCCTAAGACCATTGGAAATATGTGTTTTACAATGGTCTTAGGTGACCCTTGTGAAAGGGTCGTTCAACCCCCAAAGGGGTCGCGACCCATAGGTTGAGAACCGCTGCTTTACTTTTCTACAGTCAGTCATTAAACATTTATTATACCTCTTCCATATATCAGGCAATGAAAATGGCAGGAACCAAGAAATGGAAAGTATTGTTTGAAGAACAGCAAGGAGACCAATGTCACTGAATCAAAGAATATATGAAGAAGGTGTAAGAAGACTGGACATGGGATGGACAAATTATGTAGGACTTTGAACATCAAACATGATTTTGGACTTGATCTTGGAAGTAAGAGGGAGCCATTGGAGTTTACTGAGTAGTGGCATAACATGATTGGAGCTGCTTTTTAGGAAAATGACATCTAACATTTCTAACACTATTGAAAATCCCTGTTCTTGAAACAGTTTCCTCCTTTGTCTTCTGTATTCTGATTTTTCTTACTTTTTTGGTCTTTGATTCACAGTTTCCTTTGCTGATTTTTCTTCTTGTACTCTTCTTCATCTGCCCTTTTAGTCATAGTTGATTTCTTCAACTGTCATCATCACCTCTAAGTGGATAGTAACTGATATTTAATTAATACTTGAAGGTTTGCAGAGTGCTTTACCTACATATCTCAGTTCTTTGCAACAAGTCTTAGGTGGGTGCTATGGAGCAGATTATGATTTTTCCATGTTCACAGAGGTAGCAAATATCAGATGCAGAATGGGGTCCCACTTCTCTCCTGATTCCCAGCCCAGTGCTGGAAGTTACTCTTTGTCACATTGCCTTTCTAACTCCTGCTTTGGTCTCATACCTGGATTTCTGGATGCTCAATAAACAACTCTGCTTGGTTGTTGTGCCATCATTTCAAACATCATGTCCCAAACAGACTTCATCATCTGACTTGTAAATCTTACTGTCCCCTCAACTTTCTTGTTTCAGTTGATAGTACCACTTAGGAGTGCAATTTGGGAGAAATCACCAGTGATGTGTAAGCCTCTTGAGGCAGAGGTTATTTTGCTTTTTTTGTTCTTTGTGTCTCTAAGCACCTAGCATGTATCTTGGCAACTATTAAATGTTTCTAAGATTGTTTCACCTAATACTGTGCTGACCACTAGAGGAGGAATGTAACAAAATGTAAGACAAGGTCCCCATTCTCGAGGTATTTCAATTTTAATTTTAATTAAATTGAAATGCCTTTTTTACTATTCCTGTTCATCCTGTGTCAGTTGTCACAGGCTGTTGATTATATTTCATAATCTCTTTCCCATCTATTTCTTTTTACTTATTTGTCAGACAGTCATTATATTTTGCCAGGACTATTGTAATAGGCTTCTGATTGGTCTTCTTGCTTCCAGTTTCTTCTTAGTTCTTCACACAGGTACCAAGATAGTTTTTTCTAATTAGTAGGTAACTTTCCTGAGAGAAGTTGATTATTCGTTTAGCAGGGGGTGACTTCTCCCTATGTTGGCTTGAGGTAACTTAAACCTTATGTTATATTATTTTGATTTGGACCCAAACACATTTTCTTACAATTCTTCCAAGTGCTTAAAAAAAAAATCAACCATGTTTAAAATCTGATCCAGTGAACAAAGTACCTTGTTCCTTTTGTTTCACTTTTTGAAAATAAATCCATGAGGAACTGATGGAGGAAGAGGATGGATTAAGAATGAACATCCCACTACATTCTTTCTCCAGTTGGGCAGCATACACTGCACAACTGTAATGCTTGGAAAGAGTCTTGTTATGGGCCCTTCATCTTTTGGTTCAACAATAGAGGTTTATCAAATATATCCATTCCTGGAGTACAGGCTTCTTATAAAGCTAACAAAGTAGCCCAGCTTGGAACCAAGAGAACATATTTCAGTAAGATTAATTTCTCATAGTTGTTTGAATTGGGCCTTTTGGTTCATGTTAAATAAAAACTTAAAAAATGAACATGAAAATATCTTTCTTTCCCATAACAATGTACACTTATTCTTCCCTTTGTTTTTTCAAGTCATCTGACAAATATTTCAAGAAAATGTCTCTCCTCATGCCCTTGTTCATGTGACATGGAGCAGCTTATGGGTTTTCCATGTTCACATAGGTAGCAAATATCAGATGCAGAATTTAATTCCAGTTCTACCCTGATTCCCAGTCCAGTGCTATTCCTCTATGCCACATTGCCTCCCCAAACCTTCAAAAACAAAAAACATTTTGAATTGTCATTAAAAGAAACTAAATATATGTATGTTAAATTCAAGGGCACTACTAGTTATATCCATGCTGTAGATGTACATCTACATCAGATGTACATCATATTAATTGTTTTTTTTAAAGGAACCGAGTCCATTTAAAAAAATATTCGTAGTTTGAACCAGAATTTCAATAAGTTCTAAGTGAATGGTTTATCATAAAAAAAGTGAAGACATCTTCTATGGGAACTAAAGTAAGGAGCCAAGTGCAACTCAAGAAGGAAACTCATACGGTGCTTTATAGAATTTAAATACTGTTTCTTTTCTGATAAAGTTGAGTAAGAGGTACCTTATAGCCTTTATTTATGTTTTGAGAGAAAAAAAAAGTTTTGAAGTAAAAGGGAAAAAATCCTAAGTGGGTCTGGTTGGAGAAGGAAGTGGCACTCCAGGAAGATTTTGCTCCTCGAAACACAACGAAACTGCAAATGTAACATTTTTGGCTAATTCTTGAGTTGATTATTCACTTTATCCTCTTTATTTGTCCCAATCTACTGCTTATGTTGAAGCCTTTTCATTTCACGTTGGCAACTTTACCAGATGGTAGAAAGAATCAGAGAAAAGAAAGAAAATTTCAAACCATCCTTTTGTTGTTGCTTCTTAGTATTTTGGAAGGTTCAGCCTGGAGATGCGAGGTGCCAGATTGCAAGTTCTTCCTTCCTGCTTGGTCTTTGTTGGTTATGGTCTATTTATGGGGGCTTATATTCAGATTCCACTTTTGGCACATGAAAAGTTTTTTCCCTGTGGCACAGCAAACGTACAGTGATCACCTGCCAGACATCTGGGCAATAGAATAGCGAGGTTCAGGAATTTGAGTTATTTATATATATTCCCCTATTCCTTATTACTGAGGAGAGTTCATAGGATCATAGATTTAGACCTGGAATGAACTCTGAACATTGAGTCCAGTCCCCTCGTTTTACGTATAAAGAAACTAAAGCACAGAAAGTTTCTGTTTCATTGGAATTATTTCTTAACCAGTACCCAATTGCTTTGATGATTACTGCTTTATAGTAAAGTCTAAGATCTGATAGGCCTTCTTCCTTCTTACTTTCCACTAGACATTTTTCCTTATATATTTTTCTGTCCCTTAAAGTTTCATTTCAGAATCCTGAACTCACCTTCCCTTTGCAAAATAAACTCTTCTTCCCAATATCACTATTTTTGACATTTCCATGCTAAAATTTTATTCATTTTTATATCTTTCCTTTTCTGTGTTCCACAATGTAATTAGCTTTCTTCTCTATCACTTCCACTTCCCACTATCACCTATTTTCACACCATGTGTCAGTCTCCCGAGTGCTTTCTTACCTCCAGTTCCTCTCACCTGGTCTTTAACCAGAAGAAACTTCTTAAAACACATGAAATACGCAGAATATTGGGAGTTGGTATTTCATCCCCCTACTGGGAAACGTTACATGGCTCCCCATTTTATAATGTGCAAAATTCAAAAAAGTCTCTGAAGATCTTTTGTAGTCTAATTACTGCAGATATTTTATTGTTTGTTCCAGTCTTCCAGAATTCAGTTCGGTTAGCCAGCAAGCATTTATTAAGTGCCTATATATGCTAGGCACTCAACTGGAGTACAAAGGATTAATACAAAGGATACAAAGCTTAAAAATTAAAATCCTTGTTCTCGAGGTGGGAGAGAGAGAGTGACAGAGACAGACAGAGACAGAGAGACAGACAGAGAGAGAAAGAGAGAGAGAGAATGTGCTGAATAAATAAAAATTAAATGCTTGGTGTAGTACATATTAAATACTTACTAAAAAACAAAGTAGTAAAGGATGCAACAAACCGAGCTGTTGTAAGGGTCAGGGAAGATTTCAGATAGAAGGTGGTTTTTGAGTTGTGTATTTTATCTAAAAGGTAATAGCGAACCACTGGAGTTTATTGCGTAGCAGAGTGACAGATCAGATCTGTTCTTTAAAAAAAAGTTACTTTGCAGCGTATGTACAGTATGGATTGGAGTGGGGAGGAGATGAGGACATTGCAGTAGTCTACATGAGGGGTGATAAGGGTCCGAATTAAGGTAGAGAGGGTAAAATTTGGCAATTGATTGGATACGTAGAATGACAGTGAAGAGTTTATCAGAATACTGAGGCTGTGAATCTGGGACGCTAGGAGAATGGTAGTGCTTTCAACAGAAATAGAGAAGTTTGAAAGAGGGATGGGTGTTAGAGGAAAGATGAGTTCCCTTAAACATTTTGAATTTTAGAGACCTCCAGAATATTTAGTTTCAAATGTACTACATGTAGTGGCAATGTGGGATTAAATCTCAGGAAAGAGATGGACTGGGTAGCTATATCTGAGTCATCTGTATAGAGATGTGGCAAACCAAAAAAACCCAAAAAAACAAAACCCCAAAAACGATCCTGTAAAAGTGTGAGAAAAGTAATTCTGTTAAGGGGAGTGTGTGTGTGTGTGTGTGTGTGTGTGTGTGTGTGTACGTGTACGAACACGTCAGTCATAAGAACCTTAGTGGAATATCTTGTGTAGCATCTAGCCATGTGTGCTAAAGACAGTATTCTATTTACTTGCATTTGAAGGCTTAAAAAATTTATTATTACTTGTCCAGGCAACAATTTTAAGAAGTACTTGTTTAGTTTCTGTTCATAAATATGCCCTGGGATGTCCAAGATTTATAGTTTTCATGTTTAAATACTTTTAAATCTAATGCTGTGCTTTAGCTTTCTTCCCTGGCAAAGCAGTAGAAAACACTCTTTCTGGTATTCCTATATGATAGAAAATACTTGTTTTATCTTTTAATAAAGTTGAAAGTTCTAGAACAGGAAAATCGAAATTTAAAAAATCTGAGTTTGCTTACACAATGAAAGGAATTGCTTACTAATGAGGAACTTCATTGGTATAAGGAATTCTTAGAAGAAATTCCCTCTTCAAATATGTCAGCACTTTCTTTGCAACTTATCTTCTTAATTACCTAGGACACTGAAAGATTAAATGATTTACCCATCTGACGTATGTATCAGAGGCAAAAACTTAAACCTGATTTCCTGGCTTTGAGGCCAGCTCTTTATGCCACATTGCCTCTGATGAAACAATTGATAATTCTAGGCATAAGGAATGGACATTTTATTACAGATAGCTATAATAAAACCTAATTTAAGGGTCATCTAGGTGGCACAGTAAGATAGAGCCCTGGGCCAGGAGTCAGGAAGACCTGAGTTCAAATGTGACCTAAGACACTAGCTTTGTGACCCTGGACAAGTCAGTTAACAGCTGTTTGCTTTGGTTTCCTCACTTGTAAAATTGGATCATAATAGCACTTACCTCCCAGGATTATTGTAAAGATCAAATAACATAATAATTATGAAGTGCTTAGCCCAGTTCCTGGCACTTTTAAAACTCTACATAAATGTTAGCTAGCTGTAGTTTGAAACACTTGAATAGGGGGATGTCTGTCAAATGTTCAGATGGAAGTCTTTAGGAAAACCAAGTACTCCCACTAGTGTATTGTTTTAAGAAATCCTGAGTGGTGTATGACAATCTACACTTAAAAAACAGATAAGTTATGGGAGTGATTTCCCATGATTGCTTTATAAAAGCATTCAACATAGAATTTCTTTCAGTTTAAAAATCTCACCCTTTAAACCCTTTAAAATAAATAAATGGTCATTAGCCTCTAATAACTGAAGATCTCCTTGTGACAAGGAACCCATGATTTCCTTGAGGAAGCTCATTTCACTTTTAATTTGGTGCTAATTTTTGGGAAATGTTTCCTTGCATTGAACTGCTTTGCTTCTCTGCAGCTTATACCCAGTATTGAAATTTTTTCTATTGACTGAAAGCTTTTCTAAATTTCGTCATGTGTATCTTATGGAAATCAAGGTTCTCCTTTATACTTTTATTACTTACAGAATAAAAGGCTTTTCCTGTAGACACTCACTTTAAGTAACTCGTTGATCTATGCTTTTCAATATTCTTGTGGAGACTGATTTCTTACCATCTTATGTTACTCGATCATTTCCATTTGATAGGTGAATAGAATTTAATACCCATAAATTAAAGAGCTTTTTTCCCCTTGTATTTCTTCCTTTTTCTTTCATATCAGCTCACCAAGTTCTGTTAATTCTACCTCCTACCCATCTCTTAAGTATAGCTTCTTTTCCATCCCCATTGTCCTCATCCTACCCTTGCCAGTACCTAGATATATGACCAGGGACAAGTCATCTTACCCTTGTGAATCTCAGCTTACTGATGTAAAATGAGGGGTTTGATTCTTCTATTTCCAAAGCTAGTCTCCTGTGATCCTAGTTCTGGGTTTCATTACTTCTAGCACAGAGCATCCCAATAATCTCCAGCTAAAGAACTTTAATGATTATTGTGAGTTAGTATGAGAATGCAGCATGTAGTAGAGTGGTTCTCAAAGTGTGGTATGGGAATCCACATCCTTTCAGGGGGCCTTTGAGGCCAACACAATTTTATGATAATACTAAATATTTTCATTTTTATGTAGTAGATAATGATAAAAATATGAGCAAAAGCTCTTTCCGGAGTTCTTAATAATTTTTAATGGTATAAAAGAATCCTGAGACCAAAATTAAAAGAATCACTGGTCTAACATCTGCTAGATGCTAGGATGTCAGGAAGAACTGAGTTGAAATTTTGTTTCACATACTAACTGTGTGAGCATGGGAAAAATCATGTAATCTTTCTCAGCTTTATTTTTTTAATCTGTGAAATAGAAATAATAATCACACTTAAAGGGTTATTGTGAGGATTAAATAAGGTACAGGCATATGTTGGAGATATTGCAGGTTTGATTCTAGATCACAATTCGCAATGACGCAAATATGGAAATAAAGCGAGCCTCATGAATTTTTTGCTTTCCCAGTGCATATAAAAGTTATGTTCACACTATATAGTAATCTGTTAAGTGTGCAATAGTGTTGCCTCGAAAAATGTATATTCCTTAATTTAAGAAAGTACTTTGCTGCTAAAGATTGCTAACCATTATCTGAGCCTTCAGTGAGTCATAATCCTTTTGCTGCTGGTGGAGGGTTTCGCCTCGATGTTGGTGGCTGCTGACTGATCAGGGTGGTGGTTATGGGATGGCCATGACAATTTCTTAAAATAAGACAAGGAAGTTTGCTGTGCCAGTTGACTCTTCTTTCCACCTGAACACTTAAAGGCCATTTTATAGTTACTAATTGACCTAATTTCAATACTGTTGTATCTCAGGAAATAGAAAGGGAGAGAGATGGGGAAACAGCTGGTTAGTGGAGTAGTCAGAACACATACAACATTTAGTAGTTAGGTTTGTCATTTTATATAAGCTCAGCTTGTTAAAGACCCTGATCTCAGATCACCATAACAGATATAATAATAATAATAATGAAAAAGTTTGAAATATTGTGAGAATCATCCAAATGTGACACAGAGGCATAACGTGAGGATGTGTTGTTAGAAAAATGGTGCCAGTAGGCTTGCTTGATGCACGATTACCACAAACCTTAATTTTGTGAGGGAAAAAAAAGCAGTATCTGTAGAGTGCAACAAAACGCATCCCTATATATATGTAATGCTGTAGATTGCTTTCCGAACCTAAAAATCACTAGTGAATTGTTTTTATTAAAATTTTCAGGTAGATAAGAGGGAATTTGATCTGATTTATCTTGGGCAATTTAATCTTGTGAGTAAAGTAGGAAACAAAGCCATTCTCTGACTATTAAGGGACCAGTAGCATGAATTTAATTCTGCAAACATTTATTGACAACTATGCAGAAGTATTTTTTTCTTAAAATAGAACATAGTCTTCAATGTTTACTGCATTTGTAAACCATTAAAGGAACAAGTTTATAACACTTATAGAGCACTTACTTTATTTAAAACACTAC